>CM063172.1:59231135-60431135 GCA_031835075.1 Saguinus oedipus
AATTCATCAGCATTAACTAAAAAATGGAACAGCCCAAATATCTGTAAATCATTAGACAGGATTAGTCATTCAGAGCAAACCCTGTGGTAGGAAGGAGAGGTGAAGATGTTTCAGTATACATTTCCAAGAACAGAGAAATAAAGAGAAGAAACCAGATTACCTTAAGTGGCAGGTTAGTAGCTGAGATCCCAAACAGCATCTATCCTAGGAGGGTAGCCAAGCACACAGAATTTCTCTGATTTGGAAGGCCTAATAACATTCGGTAAGGTTAGCAGTATGTAATATTCCCCCCATCAACATTTCTCAAAATAATGACCATCTGTTGAAAGGAAAATACAAAAATTCAGACAGTTAAAAAGTGTTTAGCCTAAGTGTTTTGGCCTCAAAGAAAGTACTGAAATAGGTACAGGCCACATAAATAGAGAAATCTCTCAACTATGAAATTGCTTCCTTTATGCAATATATGGTAGCCTTTAGAACCGTAAATTGCCATCTAGTACTGACTGGATGATAAATGATCTTAGCAATAACTAGTCATTCTGTTCTTCACTAACTTTGCCTTCTATATGAATAATGCCTTAATAGCCGAGGGTCAGGAGGATATCTGAATAGCGAAAAGAAACCATGCAATCAATGTAAGCGATGTCTGAAGACTGGGAGATAATCAATGATTATTCAACAAAACTGGACCAGGTAAAATTGCTTTAAAACGTTATAATATATAATGTTTTACAGACCTGTTTCAGTTGGTAGACACAAGACTTTTTTCATAAAACACTTTAATGCAATTTTATCTTCACTAAAGAGCATTTTCAGATATTCTTAGTCCTCAACTAACGTGGCAAGAGAAAGCTCCTTTTCTTTTATTTGGCAGGTTTCCTTCCTTGCAACGAGATAGACGTAGCTGACATACCTGTAATTCTGACTTATAATACCCACTTGAAAGAGCCCCTCAAGCCCTAAAAGTATTAGGAGAGTTGTACTAACTTGCACATCTGCAGTTCCCAGAATGGTGACATCTTTCAGAAGATGGGAGTCTGGTGGGCAGTTGGTCAGGAAGTTCTCAACAAAGATATCTTCTGCAGAGTGTGACAGACTACAACCGTGATAAAGCTTCTTCAAACTTTGCTGCTCCACCATAGCTTTTTCCAAAGTTGCCCCAAATCATCTTTTTTTCTTTCTTTCTAAACCATGTAATACAGGCAACCAATTTTGTATCTTTTACACATAGCAACAGACACATGCCGTTTACATGAGACAAGTTAGAGTAGTAGGGAAAGAATACAGTTAGAGATGTGAAAAATTAAACTAGTTCATATCCAACATTTGCATAAAATCTTAGACCAAAGAACCAACCCCTCTTCATCATGATAGAGGAATTATGCTACTAGATATGAAGCTTTGGAACAAGATGAAACAGATATGACATTAATTTTAAGAATTAGGAGTTATGAAACTAACACAAAGTAACATCACAAACAAGTTTTATGACTGCAAATTTCTTTGCCCTTATAAAATCCATTCTTCATGATGTAAAATGAAGAAAAAATAATTCCAAGATACTTTCCACTTTTAAGAGAGCAATTATCCATTCTTGAAGCTGTATAAAGATCAGTCAGTGGATTTCAATCATATATATTTTGTAATTCAAAGAAACCTCTGAATTAGACACATTTCTTGTAACAAGAGAAAAACACAAAATTAAGTTATGCTGATGTTTCAGTATGTTTAAAGATAATTATATATATAGTATATTTAATATTTTTTTTAAATCTGTGATTGTGGTAATCTGATTTCCAAAAATGCTAAACATATAAAAGTGTAGTTCCTAGTGCTAATACCAATAGTGAAGTTTTTTCTAATTATTAAATTATTTACAGTTGAAGACAAATGAGATAGGCCAGGATCCTGGAGACTTGAGATAAGTGGCTGGTGGTTGTGATGGTTGTCAGCCTGTTGAGGCCACCACAAATCTCACCTGTGCTAATGTGATCCATATTTGAATATTCTATTCCATTCTTTTCTGTGTGATGCTAACAGCTACATATTTGAACTTCCAACAGACAGTGAGATTTTGTTTACCATCAGAATGGCTTTTTATGCCCCTAATTGAAACCTAGATATATCCTTAAATTAGCTTTATTTTTTAATCATGCAAATTTTCTATCTCTGAATAGTCACTCTATCTGTGTTAGCTGTTCACTAATAATTACAGATTTTCCTACTAGTTTCAGCAGCCAGAAATATTTTTGCTTTTTTTGTTTGATGGTTAGGATCTTTTCTTCATTACTGCAGACTTAGTGTTTGCTATCATTTCTCTTTAATGATATGTCATCAAAGGACTGATGCTTTGTATGTATTTCAGTTAAGAAATTCTGATATTTTTTCCTTTGATGTCTTTCATTATTTAAATAAAAACATGATTTATAGTAATAGCCTAGCATTATAGGATGCTAAAAGTATAACTTTTAAAGATCAAATATTCCAATATCTGTTGATACCTTAAACTACTCCTGCAAAATCCTTTTATTTGGTCACCCAATTAATGTTTGGAAAGTTTTACAAAGAAATCTGTGTGTGTCAATAATGGAACACATAAAATTATGTTCCATTTTGTATCTGTAAAATCCTCTGTTTTCTGTTTTCATAACTTAAAAAGACTTGAAAAGTCCCTTCCTTTCATATATATATATATATATATATATATATATATATATATATATTTTAAAATATATATATATATATATTTGAAAGAATATCTATTTAATATGTCTTTAAAGAATACCTATTAAATGGTACCTTTTTATCTTTCTAAGGTAGCCTTTGCTAATTTTTTAAAACTTACATAGTTTGGACTAAGAGAAGTTCTTAGAGTGACCCATTTTTTTAGAAAGGAAATGAAAGTAATTGAACACATTATCAAACTAAGAATGTGCCAGACACATTCGATTCTTTTGACATGAGACTGATAACATCCAGATTCCCCCACCAACAGGCAGACTAGACAGAACAAGTGATATACATAATAAATATGTTGAGATTTCTTTGTATTTGTGTAAACAACAATTTACTATATCTCCAATTTGTACTTATGTTTTTAGACTGCTCTAAAACAGGAGTATTCTCCCAAACTCTATTAAACATTTACTAAATAAATAAAGGTATTTGTTCATGGAGTTTGAGAACTTACTACCTAGTAAGTATATTAGCATATGTTTTACATTTCCACAGTCTCTTTATTTTCTAACTTAATGAGAGCTGGATTCCCATATCTATTCTTGCATTAAATCTGTTGCAAAATCCCACATCATGTACCTTTCAAAATATGACCGTATATATAAGAAAATAACATCTTAATATTATTTGGGAAACTTGTGAAACACCATAAAGGGTCTCAGGGAACAACATGAATGAGAAGATTTCACTTCAAGCAGTTGCTATAGATAAATTGCTTGAGAATGGAAATTTTAACAATATTGACTTTTCCATTCCACGGACATTGTATATTTCTATTTGTTTGTTTTCTTTAATTTCTCTTAAATGTTATGATTTCTAGCATAATGCTTTTGCACATTGTTATTTAAATTTATTATATGTAAATAAGTATGAAGTGTGATCCCTCCAGCTTTGTTGTTTCTGCTTAGAATTGACTTGGCTTTGAGGGCTCTCTTTGGTTTCATATGAAGTTTAAGGTGTTTTTTTCCAGTTCTGTGAAGAGGGTCCTTGGTAGCTTGATGGGGATAGCATTAAATCTATAAATTACTTTGAGCAGTATGGCAATTTTCACAACATTGATTCCTCCTAACCATGAGCATAGAATGTTTTTTCCATCTGTTTGTGTCCCCTCTTATTTCCTTGAGCAGTGGTTTGTAGTTTTCCTTGTAGAGATCCTTTATATCCTTTCTTAGTTGTAATCCTACGTATTTTGTTCTCTTTGTAGCAATTGTAAATGGCAGTTCATTCTTGATTTGGCTCTCTGTTTGTCTGTTATTGGTGTATAGGAATGTTTGTGATTTCTGCACATTGATTTTGTATCCTGAGACTTTGATGAAGTTGCTTATCAGTTTAAGGAGACTTTTGGGCTGAGAAGATGGAGTCTTCTAAATATGCAATCATGTTGTCTGCAGAGACAATTTGACTTCCTCCTTTCCTAATTGAATACCCTTTATTTCTTTTTCTTGCCTGATTTCTCTTGAGAGAATTCCAATACTATGTTGAATAGGAGTGGTGAGAGAGGGTATCCTTGTCTAGTGCCAGATTTCAAAGGGAATGCTTTGAGTTTTTGCCCATTCAGTATGATATTGGCTGTGGGTTCATTGTAAATAGCTTTTATTATTTTGAGATACATTCCATCAATACCTAGCATACTGAGAGGTTTCAGCCTAAAGGGCTGTAGAATTTTGTCAAAGACCTTCTCTGCATCTACTGAGATAATCATGTGATTTTCGTCTTTGGTTCTGTTTATGTGGTGAATTACACTTATAGACTTGTGTATGTTGAATCAGCCTTGCATCCCTGGGATGAAGCCTACTTGATCATGATGAATAAGCTTTTTGATGTGCTGTTGCAATCGGTTTGCTGGTATTTTACTGAAGATTTTTGCATCTATGTTCATCATGGATATTGGCCTGAAGTTTTTTTCTTGTTGAGTCTCTGCCAGGTCTTGATACCAGGATGATCTTAATTTCATAAAATGATTTGGGAAGGAATCCCTTTTTTTTGAATTGTTTGGAATAGTTTCAGAAGGAGTGGTACCAGCTCCTCTTTGTATATCTGGTAGAATTCTGCTGTGAACTCATCTGGATCTGGGCTTTTTTTGGTTGGTAGGCTATTAGTTGCTACCTCAACTTCAGCCTTTGTTACTGGCCTATTCAGGGTTTCAAATTCTTCGTGGTTTAGGCTTGGGAGGTTGCAAGTGTCCAGGAATTTATCCATTTCTTCCAGGTTTACTGGTTTCTGTGCATATAGTTGTTTCTAATAATCTCTGATGGTAGTTTGTATTTCTGTGGAATTGGTGGTGATATCCCCTTTATTGTATTTTATTGCATCTATCTGATTCTTCTCTCTTTTCTTTTTTATTAATCTGGATGGTGGTCTATTTTGTTGATCTTTTCAAGAAATCAGCTGCTGGATTTATTGATTTTTTGTGTCTCTATTGCCTTCATTTCTGCTCTGATCTTAGTTATTTCTTGTCTTCTGCTAGCTTTTCAGTTTTTTGATCTTGCTCCTCTAGCTCTTTCAATTTTGATAATAGGGTGTTGATTTTAGACCTTTCCTTGCTTCTCATTTGGGCATTTTTGCTGTAAATTTTCTTCTAGACACTGCTTTAAATGTGTCCAGAGATTCTGTTACATTGTGTCTTTGTTCTCCTTGGTTTTAAAGAACATCTTTATTTCTGCCTTCATTTCATTGTTTATCCAGTCACATTCAGGAGCCAATTGTTCAGTTTCCATGAAGTTGTGCAGTTCTGAGTTAGTTTCTTAATTCTGAGTTCTAATTTGATTGCACTGTGGTCTGAGAGACTGCTTGTTATGATTTCTGTTCTTTTGCATTTGCTGAGGAGTGATTTACTTCCAATTATGTGGCCAATTTTAGAGTAGGTGTGATGTGGTGCTGTGAAGAATGTATAGTCTGTGGATTTGGGGTCGAGAGTTCTGTAAATGTCCACTAGGTTTGCTTGGTCCAGAACTGAGTTCAAGTCCTGGATATCCTTGTTAATTTTCTGTTTCATTTATCTGTCTAATATTGACAGTGGAGTGTTAAAGTCTCCCACTATTATTGTGTGAGATTCTAAGTCTCTTTGTAGGTCTCTAAGAACTTGTTTTATGAATCTGGGTGCTCCTGTATTGGGTGTGTGTATATTTAGGATCATTAGCTCTTCTTGTTGCATTGGTCCTTTTACCTAATATTATGTAATGTCCTTCTTTGTCTCTTTTGATCTTTGTTGGTTTAAAGTCTATTTTATCAGAGACTAGGATTCTAACTCCTGCTTTTTTTTGCTCTTCGTTTGCTTGGTAAATTTTCCTCCATCCCTTTATTTTGAGCCTTTGTGTGTCCTTGCATGTAGATGGGTTTCCTGGATACAGCACACCAATGGTTTTTGACTTTTTAATCCAATTTGCCAGTCTGTGTCTTTTGACTGGGGCATTGAGCCCATTTACATTTAAGGTAAACACTGTTATGTGTGAATTTGATACTGCCATTTTGATGCTATCTGGTTGTTTTGCCAATTAGTTGATGCAGTGTTTTCATTGCATCGATGCTTTTTACCATGTGGTACATTTTTGGAGTGGCTGGTACTGGTTGTTACTTTCTATGTTTAGCCCTTCTCTCAGGAGCTCTTGTAAGGCATGCCTGGTGGTGACAAAATCTCTGAGGAATTGCTTGTTCATAAAGGATTTTATTCCTCCTTCACTTATAAAGCTTAGTTTGGCTGGATACGAAATTCTAAGTTGAAAGTTCTTTTCTTTAAGCATGTTGAATATTGGCCCCCACTCTTCTGGCTTGTAGGGATTCTGCTGAGAGATCTACTGTGAGTCTGATGGGCTTCCTGTTGTGGTTAACCCGATCTTTCTCTCTGGCTGCCCTTAGTGTTTTTTCCTTCATTTCAACCCCAGTGAATCTGATGATTATGTGTCTTGGGGTTGCTCTTCTTGAGGAATATCTTTGTAATGTCCTCTGTATTTCCTGGACTTGAATATTGGCCTGCCTTGCTAGGTTGGGGAGTTCTGGATAATGTCCTGAAGAATGTTTTCCAGCTTGGATTCATTCTCTCCATCACATTGAGGTACACCTCTCAAACATAGATAAGGTCTTTTCACATAATCCCATATTTTTTGGAGGGTTTATTTATTTCTTTTCACTCTTTTTTCTCTAATCTTGCCTTCTTGTTTTATTTCATTGAGCTGATCTTCAATCTATGTTATCCTTTCTTCTGTCTGGTGGATTTGGCTATTGAAACTTATGCATGCTTCACGAAGGTCTTGTGTTGTGTTTTTCAGCTCCATTAAGTCATTTATATTCTTCTCTAAGCTGTTTATTCTCCTTAGAATTTCATCAAACCTTTTTTCGAAGTTCTTAGTTTCTTTGCATTGGGTTAGAACATATTCATTTAGCTCAGAGAAATTTGCTATTACCCCACCTTCTGAAGTGTGTTTCTGTTAATTCGTCAGACTCATTGTCCACCCAGCTTTGTTCCTTTGCTGATGATGAGTTGAGATTCGTTGGAGGAGGAGAAGTGTTCTGGTTTGGGGTATTTTCATCTTTTTGCACTGGTTTCCTCCCATCTTTGTGGGTTTATCTACCTGTGGTCTTTGTAGTTGGTGACTTTCAGATGGGATCTCTGAGTGGACGTCCTTTTAGATAATGAAGTTATTTCTTTCTGCTTTTTAGTTTTCCTTCTAACAGTCAGGCCCCTCTGCTGTAGGACTACTGGAGGTCCACTAGAGACCCTGCTTGCCTGGGGATCACCTGCAGTGGCTGCAGAATAGTAAGGGTTGCTGCCAATTTCTTTTTCTGTTATCTTCGTCTCAGAAGGAAACCTGCCAGATGTCAGCCTAAGCTCTTCTTTATGAGGTGACTCTTTGGATATATGGGGGTCAGGGAGCTGCTTGAGGACACAGTCTGCTCCTTATAGGAGCTCAAGTGCTCAGCTGTGAGCTCCATTGTTCTGTTCAGAGCTGCTAGGCAGGTACGTTAAATCTGCTGCGGTGGAACTCATAAGTGCCTTTTTTTTCCAGGTGCTCTTTCCTGAGAATTTGGGGCTTTATTTATAAGTTCCTGATGTACTGCTGCCTTTTTTCAGACCTGCCCTGCCCAGCACTTTTCAGCCTGGGAATCTCCTGGTCTGTGGGCAGTAATAACTCATTTGGAAATGTGGTTATCACTCACCTTCTGCATTATTCATTCTGGGAACTGCACTCCAGAGTTGTTCCTATTTGACCATCTTCAATCCACCCCAAGTTTTTTATATTTAAATGTTGATTATAACAAGTGAATATTGTCATCATTATAAAATGCCTCTCTTAATCTCTGATAATATACCTTAAAGTTAATTTTGTTGGGTATTAAAGTAGCTGTTCCATATTAAGATTTTTTACAATATGTCTATATTTAACATCTGTAAGGTATATCTTTCACCATGTGTCTAATTTTAACTTACATGAGCATTTCAAGTGCTTTCAAATTAATTTTTATAGTATTGCTTTTAAATTAGTCTATTCACTTTTAAGATCTACCTCTTTATGTTATTTCAAAGTGGTTTTATTAAGTTTGCAATATACATACTTACTATATTATGATCTACGTACATATAATATCATACTACCCCATTAAAAAAGCAAGAAGTATACAACAGCTGAATCTAATTTACCGTTTTATCCTTTGAACAGATGTTGTCATAAATTTACTTATACAAGAATTATAAACCCTACAATACAGTGTTTTGTTTTGTTTGTTAATTGTTATTTTTTAAATAAAATAGTTGAATGCTTATATAAATTTGTATTATTTCTCATGATCTTCATTTTATTTTTTAGACCTAAGTTTTCAACTAATACAATTTATTTCAGTTTGAAGAACTTTCTTTAGCATTTCCTTAAGCATAAGTTTGTTGGCAACAAATTCTATCAGCTTTAAAAATTTTATTATTACTGATAATCATAGTTATACATATTTTTGAAATACATATATATTTTGTATACATATCAAATACATATATATTTGATACATATACATATATTTTGATACATGTATATAATGTAATGATAAAACCAAGCTAATTGGGATATCCATCACCGTAAACATTTATATTTTCTTTGGGTTGAAATTATTACAATCTTCTTCTTGCTATTTTGGAATATATAATAAGTTACTGTTTACTATAATTTTGCTACTGTGCTATTAAATACTAGATGGTATTTCTTCAGTTGACCCATATTCTGTACCCATTAACCAAGTTTTATTCATCCTACTCCCACTTCTCTTCTCAGCCTATGCTAATTACTATTTTACTGTCCACTTCTATGAAATCCACATTTTTAGCTCCCACATACAAGTGAAAATCGGTGATATTTGTCTTTCTGTGCTTTAATTATTTCACTTAACATAGTAACCACCAGTTCCATTCATGTTGGTTCAAATGACAAGACTTCATTTTTTATGGCTAAATAGTATTCTACTGTGCATATATAAAACCTTTTCTTTATCCATCTGGTAATGAGTAGTTAGTTTATTCCACATATTGTCTATTGTGAGTAGTGCTGCAATAAATGGAAATGCAAATACATATTTGATATACTGATTTCTTTCTTCTTGATATATGCAGCTGTGTTATACAGTAGTTCAATTTTTAGTTTTTTGATAAATCTGACTGTTGTCCATAATGGCTGCACTACTTTACATTCCCAATAGCAATGTACAAGCATCCGCCCTTTGCTGCCTCCTTGCCAGAACTTTTTATTTTGTTGTTGTTGTTGCTGCTGCTGTTGACAACAGCCTTTTTAACTGGGGTGAGATAACTCATTGTTAATTCAATTCGCATTAATCTGATGAGCAGTGATGCTGAGCATTTTTTAATATACCTGTTGGCCATGTGTATATGTCCTTGTGAGAAATGTCTATTCATGTCTTTTGTTCATTTTTAATTGAGGGATTTGTTTCCTTACTACTGAGTTATTAGAATACCTTATGCATTGCAGTTAGTAAGCCCTGTCAGATAGTTTGCAAATGTTTTTCCCATTCTATTGATTTCTCTTCATTTTGTTAATTGATTTATTTTTTTGTGTAAAAGGCTTTTTAGCTTGATATAATAACATTCGTCTATTTTTTCCTTTGTTTACCTGTGCTTTTGTGGTCTTAACCAATGTTCTGTAGCATTTTTTCAAATCTTTTCTTCTAGTAGTTTTATGGTTTCAGGTTTACATTTAAGTCTTTGATCCATTTTGAGTTTATTTTTGTACATACTGAAAAATAGAGATCTGGTTTCACTCTTCTTCATAGGACATCCAGTTTTCTCTACACTATTAAAGAGACCGTATTTTCCCTGATATATGTTCTGGACACCTTTGTCAGAAAGAGTTGGCTCTAAATACATTAATTTATTACTATTCAGGTTCTCTATTTTGTTCCATTGATCTATGTGTCTGTTTTTATGCCAGTGCCATACTATTTCAGTTTATGTAACTTTGCAGTATGATTTGAAACCCAGTAGTTGCATGCCTCCAGCTTCATTCCTTTTGCTCAGAATTGCTTTAGCTATTTGTGGTATTTTGTGCTTTTACAGAAACATTAGGATTGTTTTCCTATTTCTGGTAAGAATGTCATCGGTATTTTGATAAGTATTACATTGAATCTATAGAAAACTTTGGGTAGCATGGTCATTTTAACCATATTAATTCTTTCAACTTATGAACATGGAATAGCTTTGAACTTTCTTGTGTCTTTTTCAGTTTTGTTCATTGATGTTTTATAGTTTTCTTTGTAGAAATCTATCCTCTCTCTGATTAAATTAATTTCTAGGGATTTTAACATTTATTAATGGGATTACTGTCTTGATTCTATTTTCACTTGATTTCTATTAGCATATAAAAATGTTAATTATTTTCTATGTTTATTTTGTTCTTACTAAATTCATTTATCAGTTAGAGTTTTTTGGTGAAGTCTCTAATTTTTTTCTATGTATAAGATGATGTCGTCTGCAAACAGGGATAATTAAGACATATTATCTTTTATTTTCATTTTGAATACCCTTTATTTTTTTCCCTTGCCTAACTGCCCTGGCTAGGGCTTGTAGCACTATATTGAATGAAAGTTATGAAAGTGGAAATCCTTGTCTTGCTACAGATTTTAGTGAAAAGATTTTCAGTTTCTCCCCATTCAGTATGATATTAACTGTGTTCTTGTTATTGCTTTTAATGTATTGGTGTAAATTCCATCTTTACTCAATTTGTTAATTTTTTAATTGATAATGAACAGAAATGTATTGGTTCTGGGGGCTGGTAAGTCCAAGATTGTGGGGCTGGCATCTAGAAAGGGCCTTCTTGCTGCATCATCACATGGTAGAAGGGGCAAATAGATGAAGAGAGAGAGTAAGAGATAGAACTTGAAGCCTCAAGCCCTTTTACAGTCTGCATTAATCTTTTCATGAGGATGGAGTCCTCTTGATCTAAACCTCCCATTAGGCCCCATCTCCCAACCCTGTGGCGCTGGGGTTAAGTTTCAAAAACATACTTTTTTGGGGACACATTCAAACCATAGCACCTCTTCTTCCCCAAAACTTGTGAGGTAGATAGAACCATAGCATCTATTTGCTGATATAAATTTACACTTTTTATTTCCATTTTGCTCTATGGAATTTATCTAATTCTCAGCATTTACAAACCCAGTGATCTTTAAGCAAGTCCCTTAAGTATATCATTTAATTTTGAAGGCTTACTTCTTCACACAAAATTATCTACATTTTTCTATTTCTCTGTATTTTTTTAGAAAGAAAAAAGAAAGAGAGAAAGAAAGAAAGAGAAAGAAAGAAAGAAGAAAGAAAGAAAGAAAGAAAGAAAGAAAGAAAGAAAGAAAGAAAGAAAGAAAGAAAGAAAGAAAGAAAGGAAGGAAGGAAGGAAGGAAGGAAGAAAGAAAGAAAGAAAAGAATGAAAGAGAGGAAGAAAGAGGGAGAGAGAACGGGAGCGTTGCTTTATTGCCCAGGCTAGAATGCAGTCTAAAAATGGGTATTGAAATTTTTTTTTAATCATGAAAGGATGTTAAATAATTTTTTTTAATCATGAAAGGATGTTAAATGTTATGGAAAGCTTTTTCAACATCTGTTTAAATGCCAACATGGTTTTTGTACTATTTTTGTTGTTGTTGATGTGGTGCTTCACATTTATTGATATGTGTATTTTGAACCCTCCTTACATTCCAGGGATGAACTCCAGTTGATCATTTTAAATGGTCTGTTCAACATGTTGTTTGCTAGTATTTTTTGAGAATTTCTGTAACTATGTTAATTAGGAATATTGGGCTGTAGTTTTCTTTTTGTCATTGTGTCATTGTCAGGTTTTGGTATCAGGGTAATACTGGCCACAGAATAAGTTTGGAAGTATTCCTGCCTCTTCAATTTTTTAAAAGTAGTTTGAGTAAATTGGTATTGATTTTTCTTTAAATATTTGGTAGAATTCATCAGTGAATCCATCAAGTCCTGGGCTTTTCTTTATAGAAGACTTTTTGTTATTGCTTTGATTTGTTACTCTTTGTGGGTCTGTTTGAGTTTTCTATTTAATTATGGTTCAATGTTGGTAGTTTGTAAGTTAGGAATTTGTCAGATGTTTTTAGATTTTTCCAATATGTTGGCAGATCACTGTTCAGAGTAATTGTTAATGATTCTTTGTATTTCTGGAGTATCAGTTGTAATGTGTTCTTTTCATCTCTAATTTTATTTATTTGGGTCTTCTCTCTTTCTCTCTTAGTCTACCTTATGATTTGTTAGTTTTGTTTCTTTTAGACAGTGTGGTAATTTCCCAAAGATCTAGAAACAGAAATACCATTTGACCCAGTAATCCCATTACTGGATATATACCCAAAGGATTATAAATTATAAATCATTCTATTAGAAGACACATGCACACATGTGTTCATTGGGCACTGTTTAGTAAGGAATTGGAACCAACCCAAATGCCCATTGATAATAGACTGGATAAAAAATATATGGCACATGGAATTGAAAAAGTATTGCATGCCATGGAATACTATGCAGCCATAAAAAAGGATGAGTTCATGTTCTTTTTTTAGGGACATGGATGAAGCTGGAAACCATCATTCTCAGAAAACTGACATAAGAACAGAAAACCAAATACCACATATACTCACTCATAAGTGGGTGTTGAACAATGAGAACACATGGACACAGGGAATGGAACATTACACATTGGGGCCTGTGAGGGGCTGGGGGGCTTGATGAGGGATAGCAGGGGGTTGGGATATTGAGGGGGATCACGTTAGGAGAAATACCTAATGTAGACAATAGGGGATGGATGCAGCAAACCACTATGGCATGTGTATACCTATGTAACAAACCTGCATGATCTGCACATGTACCCCAGAACTTAAAGCATAATAAAAAAATATAAAAAATATTTTTACTAGGTTGATCTTTTGTATTGTTTGATTTAGTATTAATTTTGGTTATTTCTACTCTGATCTTGATTATTTCTTTTCTTCTACTAATTTTAGACTTAGTTTTTCTTGCTTTTCTAGTTTTGTAAAGTGCATTTTTAGGTTGTTAATTTGGAGTCTCTGTTATTTTATGTAGGTTATTGGCCATAAACTTTTCTCTTAGTACTACTTTTGCTGCATGCCATAAGTTCTGGTATATCGTATTTCTGTTTTCATCTGTTTCAAAACTTTTTTCAAATTTCCTTCTTAATTTCTTCATTGATGCATTGGTTATTCAAGAGCATGTTGTTTAATTTTCATCTATTTGTACAGTTTTTAAAGTTCCTCTTGTTACTTATTTCTAGTTTTAGTGTCTTGTGGCCAGAAAAGATACCTGAAATACTTTTGACTTTTTTGAAATTGGTGACAGCCATTTTGTGGCCTAACATATTGTCTGTTTTGCAGTATGTTTCATGCACTGATGAGAAGACTGTGTTTTCTGTAGCAGTTGGATAAATTGGGTTACATTCATTTGGTATACATTATATTTTAACTCTGATATTTTCTTGTTGATTTTCTGCCTGAACAATCTGATCATTGCTTAAAGTGAGGGTATCAAAACCCTCTACTGGTCTTGCAGTCTATCTCTCCCATTAATATTTGCTTTGTATATTTTCATGCTCTGATGCAGGGTGAATAAATATTTGCTACTATTATATCATCTTGCTAAATGGACTAATTTGTTATTATATAATGAACTTCTTTGTGTCTCTTTTATGCTTTTTGAGTTAAGGTGTAATTAAGCATAGCTCCTTCTGTTCCTTCTTGTTTTTTTTTTGAGATCGAGTTTCACTCTTGTTACCCAGGCTGGAGTGCAATGGCACAATCTCGGCTCACTGCAACCTCCGCCTCCTGGGTTTAGCCTCCTGAGTAGCTGGGATTACAGGCACACGCCACCATGTCCAGATAATTTTTTATATTTTTAGTAGAAACGGGGTTTCACCATGTTGACCAGGATGGTCTCGATCTCTTGACCTCATGATCCACCCGCCTTGGCCTCCCAAAGTGCTGGGATTACAGGCTTGAGCCACCACACCCGGCCCCTTCTTGTTATTTGGATGGAAATGCATAAAATATATTTTTCATCTTTTCACTGTAAGTCTGTGTGTGTCTATAGGTGCAGTGAGTTTCTTATAGTTAGCATATATTTGGTTCTTGTTTTTTAACCCATCTAACCACTTCGTTTGTTTTAATTAGATAGTTTAGTGCATTTACATTCATTGGTTGTTATCAGTAGGTAAGGCTTTACTTTATTCATTTTGTTTGTATTTGTGTAACTCCTCTCTTCCTTTCTTGTTTTCTTACTGCTTTTGTAGTTACTTGATTTTTCTCTGTTGGCATGTTTTAATTCATTGCTTTTTATTTTTTACATATCATTTAGGTTTTGGCTTTATGGCTACCTCAATGCTTACAAAAAAATAACTTATAGCTATAATGATTGTTGAAAACTGATATAACTTCACTTTGAATAAAATAATAGACACAAACCAAAAAAAAAAATACCAAAGACATTAGCTCCCTTATCTCTCCATATTTAGAATTTTTGATGTCACAATACACATTTTGTATTGTCTATCTCTTAACAAATTATTGTAGTTATTACTACTTTTAAGAGTTTTGGCTTTTGGTTTTCTTACTAAATACATAAGTGCTTAAACACTGTAATTACAATATTAGTATGACAATTACATTAGCATCTTTTTCTTTTACTTTGCAAAACTTCTTTAGCAGTTCTTTTAGGATAGGTCCAGTAGAAATGAATTTTGTTTGGGAAAGTTATTTCTGAAGACAACTTTTATTTGGGGAAGTCATTTCTGAAGAATAACTTTGATGGGTACAGTATTATTGGCTGACTATTTTTTTCTTTAGCATTCTACATACATAATCTCATGCACTCCTGTCCTGTTACATTTATGCTGAAGGTGGACTGCCAGGTGTATTGGATTTTCTTATATCTTATTTTCTCTTTCTGCTTTTAGAATCTTTTCCCTGTCTTTGAATTTGCAGTGTTTGATTATAATGTTTCTTCAGATATTTTTATTTGGGTTGAATTGGACTCGTGACCTTTTTGACCTTTTTGCACTTGTATGTGTATTTCTTCCTTCAGGTTTGGTAACTTTATATGTTATTGTTTCTTTGAATAGGTTTTCTACTCCTTTGTCTTTTTCAGTTCTCTCTTTTATTCTAATAATCTAAGTATTTTCTCTTTTGATGCTCCCCATAAATCCCATTAGCATTGTTCATTTCTTTTTATTCTTGTTTTTCTTTATTGATTGCATATTTTCCCAAAATCTATCTTCAAGCAGGTTGATTCTTCCCTCTGGGTAAGTCTGCTGCTGTTGCTCTCTTTTACATTTTTTATTTCTCTCATTTTATTTTTCAGCTCCAAGATTTCTGTTTAATTTTCTGCAATTATTTCAGCCTCTCTGTTAAATTTATCTGATAAATTTATGAAGTAAGCCTCTGTTTTATTGAAGTTTGTTGAGCTTCCTCAAAGCAGCTTTTTTGAATTATTTGCCTGAAAGATCAAACATCTTCATCACTTTTGAGTCAAACTATTGCGTCTTATTTTTTCCATTCAGTAAGGTCATATTTCCCTGAATGTTCTTGTTGTTTGTCGAAGTGAGATGACAGCACATAAAAGGTATTTATTATAGTCTTTGCAATCTGGCTTTCTTTATGTTTGTTTCTTCAGATAGCCTTCCAGGGATTCTACACCAACTGAAAATTTCATTCCTTAAGTTCATATCCACTATAGCAATCTCAGCAATAAAAGATGCTTTAAGCCCAGGCTTGCTGTGAGTCTTATGAGTGCTCAGAGATTGATGTAGCTTTTTGCCCAGACGGACCTGCAGAAGACTTAAGGAGGGTAGTGGAGGTGTCTTGGAATGCTGACCAGGGACGTGAGTCCAGAATACTTGCCCAGTCACCCTGACAGGCATTCCTCTTAGAAGATCCCTGCAGCAAAAAGGGCTGAAGTTGAGACTGGACACCTTTGGAATCTACTGGGAGAGTTTAGTGAGCTTGTCTTGTTGGCTCAGAATGGTGTGTGTCTGCCAGCAGATTTCTGCAAAGATAAGATAGTTTTCACTGCAGCAGAAGGGGCTGGAGCTGAGACTGGGCCTGCCCAAAATCAGCTGTGAGACAGAATCTGAAGAGCTCTGTCTAGGCTCAGAGGGGTGTGCATCACCCAGCATGTTCCTGCACAAAGAGAACAGTTCCTTTACTGCAGCAGGAGGGCCTGAAACTGGGACTGGATCCCTTAGGCATCTGCTGTAAGATGGAGGCTGGATAGCCTGTTATCATTGGCTCAGAAGAGCACACATCTCCAAGCAAATTCCTGCACAGATGGGATAGTTTACTAATTATAGTAGAAGGAGTCAGAGATGTCACTGAGTCCACTTTGTGTAACAGGCTAAAAAGCTTGTGTTGTCTACCCAGATAGACACATCTTCCAGCAGAACTCAATACATGTGGGATAGTTCCTCACTTGCAGCAAGTGGGGTTAGAGCTGACATGAAGCTTTTTAAAGATCTACTGTAGGATAGAGGTGGCGAGTTCATAAAGGAAGCTCAGACTCCCAGGCTATGAGATAGGAGTAGGTCTTTGTTTAGGGAAAAACTCTCTAACTGTGTTTTTCCTCTGCTCTCACACCACCACAACAATCATCAACAAAGGAAGGACTTCTGTGACAAAAAAAAATGTAGCAGTTTGTCCCCACATACCAAATAGTGGACACCAGTTACTTGCAGATAGTGTCAGATCTGACACTGGCTACTTGCAGATAGTGTCAGATCTCACCAGTTGAAGGATAAGTTCCCAAGACTTCTTCCCTTCACATATCAGTCTCAGGTCTAGGCCTCCTGAACTTTTGGCCTACCCACTCCAAGTTGGAGTTCCTACAACCCCTTATTTTTTTTTCTTGTTTTTGAGACAGAGTTTCACACTTGTTGCCCAGGCTGGAGTGCAATGGCGTGATCTCAGCTCACCGCAACCTCTGCCTCCTGGGTTCAGGCAATTCTCCTGCCTCAGCCTCCTGAATACCTGGGATTACAGGCACGTGCCACCATGCCCAGCTAATTTTTTGTATATTTAGTAGAGACGGGGTTTCACCATGTTGACCAGGATGGTCTCGATCTCTTGACCTCATGATTCACCCGCCTTGGCCTCCCAAAGTGCTGGGATTACAGGCTTGAGCCACCGCGCCCAGCCACAACCCCTTCTTTGGGTTCAATTAGTTTGTGGGAGCAGCTCAAAGACTCAGGGAAATACATGTTTTCCGATTTATTATAAAAGATATTACAAAGGATATAAATGAAGAGCTGCATATGGAGAGTTATGGGGGAAGGGTGAAGAGTTGCCATGCTTTTTCCAGATGTGCTATTTCATCTTCCAGGAATCTCCATATGTTCAGTTATCTGGAAGTTCTCTGGGTTTTTATGGACGCTTCATGATGTTAGCATTTTTTTAATGAAATACATAGATTTGGCCCTCTCTGGGGAGGGTCTTAAGACCTACAATCAGAAAGAGGAGGGAAGGCAGGGCCCAGTGGCTCACACCTATAATCCCAGCACTTTGGTAGGCTGAGACAAGTAGATCACTTAAGGTTAGGAGTTTGAGACCAGCCTGGCCAACATGGTAAAACCCCATCTCTTCTAAAAATAGAAAAATTAGCTAGGCATGGTGTCAGGCCCCTGTAATCCCAGCTACTTACGAGGCTGAGGCAGGAGAATTCCTTGAACCAGGAAGGCAGAAGTTACAGTGAGCTGAGATCATGCCATTGCACTCCAGCCTGGGCAAGAGAGTGAAGTTCCATTTCAAAAAACAAACAACTAACTAACTAATTCAAAAAAAGTGGGGGGATATTAGGATGCTACTTTGGGGCAGGGGAAAGAAGGGCCAAAGAAATTCTGTTTCCTGAGGCCTAATGCATTCAACATTATAACAAAAGATTGTAACAAGGACTATGAGAATTATGAATGAAAAACTATGGACAAAAGCCAATGCATATCATAACACCACAGGCCACCCCCTGGTTTTCAACCATGGGTCTTTAACAGCATAACAAATATACACAATTATTCATAATTATTCCAGTTCATTGTACTATATGAGTTTCTCCCAGGCTGAGGCCTCTCAAGTTTGCAGCCCTTCTTTCTATCTTGACAGGGTCCAAAAGTAGGAGTGGTTTCATCAAATTTATAGCTTCACCCTATGGGCATCTGGAATAATTGAGCTAAGCAGCAATGTCATCTCTTGCTGTGAGAATCATTAGAGTTATTAATGTAATATTGAATTCTCTCATTTTATAACCCATGTATTCATTTCTTCACCCATTTTTTGTTCCATTTGTCATTTATTTTTACCTAAACTTTTCCACTTTCAGAAGGGACGTGAGGTTTGGCCACTGTGATGGTCCAGATTGCCAGCAGCAATACTAGTCTAGCAAGTGTCTCCCACTCAGTCCATTCCCATTTACATAAGGAAGAGTTACATAGGGTCCAAACTAGTGAGCTATTTTTTACCACTAAACAATACAGCAGTACTTATTCTTAACCCCAATTTTGCTAGATGGGGTGAAAGCACCATGCACCCCCATCAGATCTTTAGAAATTCTGACCAAGTTTAAAAATATATTGACAGATTTTGATTAAAAATCATCCCTACTTCCAGTACTTGTAGTTGCAGTCCTTGTCCTAGGACTGCTGCATTAGAAAAGAAAGAAGAAAAAGATTTTTTTCAGGTAATTTGGAAAAGTGCAAATGGTTATTATAAAAGTGTACTCCTCCCTTGGCAAAAATTGCATAATTGCACAGTCATACTAGCATATGCCTCATCCCTTCCCCAGACCAACCAGAAAAACAGAAAAAAAAACCGTCTAGTGAGGATGATCCTTTAGTCTCATTCATATCAGGTGATCAGGAACTGAAGCAGACCCACACACAGCACAACACAGATGCTTTACAGAAACTTTGCCAGACTGCTTTTTGAAGTGGGTCTCTGATTCTATTTCTTCTCAGTGGGTGGGACATCTCAAGTAAGGTCTCCAGATATCCCCATCAATATTCTCTGGTTGACAAAGATTTCAAATCTCCCTGGGCATAGCTCCCAGAGGGAGGAATGGATTGCCATCTTTGCTGTTTGGGTGACTTAGCTGTCCCTACTTTCAGGCTTTTGAGGCTCCAAGGTAATCAGGGGCTGGAGGAGACACCCAGCACAGCACAACTGCTCTATGAAAATGTGACCAGACTGTTGTTTAAATCAGGTCCACAATCTCGTTCTTCCTCACTGGGAGGAACCTCCCAACCAGGGTCTCCAGCCACCACTTACAGGTGCATTTGGGCATATCTCCCTAGGATAAAGCTCCTTGAAAGTGGAGTAGGTTGCCATCTTTGCTGTTTTGTAGCCTTCAGTGTTGATTTGATACTGCCAGTTACTGGAAAATCTGAGGTGACTGGGAACTGGAGTGACCCCAGCATACTGCAGAAGTCCTACAGAAAAATGATCAGACTGTGGGTACCTGTTCCCATATTTACTCAATGGACAGATCCTCCATGCCTTGGCCTCCAGTCACTCTCCCTACTGGGTCTATTGAGCCAGTAGCAGCTTTTCAATTCCTTGGATAGAACCCCCAGGGGCAACTGAAAGCTTCTCTGCCACTGCCTCTGTAGTGAAACTGCCATTGTCACCCTTGAACTAATAAAGAAGAAAAGACCCTAAAGTGCCTCATCCACACCTCCAACAAGCTGCAGGCAACCCTAAAAAAGAAGATCCGTCTGTCTCCCACAGGTCCCTGTCACCCACCCTGCTCATCACTAGACAAGGAACCCACAGCATCGGCCCACAGCACAGACCCTCCAACCTGGGGTAAGTAAACTGAGCAATTGCTGGCCTGCATCCCGCAGGGGAGGATAGTACTTATCTCCCCTAGGAGATAAGTAAATAACCCTTGGCCACAACCATTACTAAGGTCCCTTCCTCTGAGGCCTCCAAGCTCAGGAAGGAACATGAACCCTGAAATCTCTCCAGAGCTGCAGTGGGAAGCCCAGAAGTGCCAAGCCACAATCAACCGCCAGCACTCAAGGGTGAGAGAAGCCCACACTTTCAGAGCATTGAGATGAAAAATGGCCGACACTGTGAGAAAACACAGGGAAGCCACACAACAGAGTAACAGTCTACCAACTAACCAATATGCCTAATTACCATTTATTAGATCACACCCCAAAATTTCAACATCAAAAATGCCTCACTAACATATCCCCTGACTTCTTGACGCTGACAAGAAGTCAGCTTGAAGTAAAGACCCTGCACAAAGCCTAGGCCCTGTGAAAACATCCAGAAAAGAAATTGATGGACCATACTCAACTACACTGTGGTTAAAGAAACACTCAAATGCAGTAATGAGAAAGAGCAAATGCAAGAACTTTGATAAAGCAAATGGCCAGAGTGTTGTATGTCCTCCAAATGACTGTGCCAGTTCTCCAATGAGAGTTCTTAGGCAAGTTGAGATGACTGAAATGACATAAATAAAACTCAGAATATGGATAGGAACAAAGGTCATTGAGGTTCAGAAGAATGGCAAAATTCAATCCAACGAAACTCAGAATCACAGTAAAATTATACAGGAACTGAAGGATGAAATAGCTAGTATAAAAAATAACCTAATGGATCTGACAGAGCTTCAAAATATAATACATTATCTTTGCAAAGCAATCACAACTATTGATAGCAAAATAGACCAAGGAGGGAAAAGAATCTCAGTACTTAAAGATTGGCTCTCTGAAATATTGCAGTCAGACAAAAAAATAAAAAATAAAAAAATAAAAAAAAAGAAAGAAAAAGAATGAACAAAGCCTCTGAGAAACATGGTGTTATGTAAAAAGGTCAAATCTATGAATCACTGGCATCCCTGAAAGGGATGGGAAGAAAGCAAACAACTTAGAAAAAATATTTCAGGATATAGTCCCTGAAAACTTCTTCACCCTTGCTAGAGAGGTCAACAGTAAAATTTGGGAAATATAGAGAATGCCTGAAGGATAGAATGTGAAAGGCAACTAAAAGGAGGGGTAGGTCACCTACAAAGGAACCCCCATCAAGCTAACAGCAGACCTCTCAGCTTAAACTCTAGAAGCCAGAAGAGATTGGGGGCCTATATTCAACATTTTTAAAGAAAAAAAAAATATTCAATCAAGAATTTTATGTGCATCCAAACAAAGCTACCTAAGCAAAGAAGAAAGAGAAACCTTTCCAACTAAGCAAATGTTGAGGTCTTATTGCCACTAGACCTGCCTTACAAGAGATCTTGAAAGGTGGACTAAATATAGATTGAAAAGACCACAACCCACTAATATAAAAGCACACTTAAATACACAAACCAGTGACATTATAAAGCAGCCACGCAAACAAGCCAGCTAACAGCACAATGACAGCATCATGTCCACACATACAAATAATAATCTTAAATGTAAATGGGCTAAATCCCTCACTTAGAAAAGACAGAGTGGCAAGCTAGATTAAAAAGGAAAACCAAATAGTATGCTGTCTTTAAGAGACCCATCTCACACATAATGATGCCCATAAGCTGAAAATAAAGGGATGGAGGAAAATCTACCAATAAAATAGAAAACAGAAAAATGTAGGGGTTGCAATCCTAACTTCAAACGAAACAGACTTTAAACCAACAAAGATCACAAGGACAAAGAAGGGAATTACATAATGGTAATAGGGTTTAATTCAACAAAGAGACCTAACTATGCTAAATATATATCCATCCAACACACTAGCATACAGATTCATAAAACAAGTTCTTAAGAGACCAACAAAAAGATGTAGACTTTCACACAATAATAGTGGGAGACTTCAACATGTCACTGACTATTAGATCATCAAGGCAGAAAATTAACAAAGATATTCAGGATGTGAACTCAACATCCATTGAACCAAATCTGACAGACCTCTACAGTTCTTGCCACCACCACCACCTTCTCTCCCCAAAAGACACCAGAATATACATTCCTCTCATGGCCACATGGCACATAATATAAAATTGACCACATAATTGAATGCAAAATAACCCCCAGCAAATGTAAAATAACTAAAATCTCATATCCCCAAGCAAATGTGAAAGAACACATTCTCAGGTCACAGCACAATAAAAATAAAAGTTGAGGCTAAAAAGAAATCACTCAAAACCAAGGAAATTAAACAACATGCTTCTGAATGACTTTTGAGTAAACAATAAAACTAAGGCAGAAATCAATAAGTTCTCTAAAACTAGTGAGAACAAAGATAAAACATATCAGAATCTCTGGAACACAGCTAAGGCAGTGTTAATAGGGAGATTCATAGCACTAACTGCCCACGTCAAAAAGTTAGAAAAATATAAAATTAACAATCTAATGTCACAACTGAAAAAATTGGAGAAGCAAGAACAAATCAACCCCAAAACTGGCAGAAGACAAGAAATAATAAAAAATCACAGTTGAATTGAAGTTAAGACACAAAAAAGTTATTCAAAATATCATTCAGAAGTTGGGTGTTTGAAAAACTAAGATAGGCTGCTAGTTAAAGTTATAAAAAAGAAAAGAAAGGATTTAAATAAACACAATAAGAAATGATGAAAAGGATGTACCACTTACCTCACAGAAATATAAGTAAAAGTCAGAAACTGCTACTACCTCTATGCACAAAAACTAGAAAACCTAGAAGAGCTGGACAAATTCCTGGATACATACATTCTCATAGGACTGAATAGGAAGAAACTGTATCCCTGAACAGACCAACAATGAGCTTTGAAACTGAGTCAATAATAAATACTTTATCAACCAAGAAAAGCCCAGGACCAGATGGATTCACAGACTAATTGTACAAGATGCACAAAGAAGAGCTGGTACTATTCCTACTGAAACTATTTCAAAGAATTAAGAAGGAGGAACTCCTTTCCAACTCATTCTATGAGAACAGCATCATCCTGATTCTAAAACCTCACAAAGACACAATTTAAAAAGAAAAAAAAAAGTTTAGGCTAATACCATTGATGAACATGGATGTAAAAACCTTCAACAAAATACTGGCCAACAAAATCCAGCAGCATATTTAAAAGTTAATCCATTATGATCAAGTTGGCTTTATTCCTGAGATACAAGGTTGGTTTAATATCCACAAATCAACAAATGTGATTCATCACATAAACAAAACTAAAAACAAAATCCACATGATTATCTCAATAGATGCAGATAAATCTTTTGACAAAATTACACATCCTTTCAGGTTAAAAATTCTCAATATACTAGGTATTGAAGGATCATACATTAAAATACAAACAGTCATCTATGACAAACACACAGCCAATATAATATTAAATGTACAAAAGTTGAAAACATTCCCCTTAAAAATCAGCACAATACAGGGATGCCTTCTCTTACCACTCCTATTTAACATAGTTTTGGAATTTCTAGCCAGACTTATCAGGCAAGAGAAAGAAATAGGAAGAGAGGAAGTCAAAGTAGCCCTGTTTGCAGACAACATGATACTACATTTAGAAAATTTTATAGTGCTGCCCAAAAGCTCCTTTAGCTGACAAACAACTTCAGCAAAATCTCAGGAAACTAAAATCAATGTACATAAATCACTAGGATTTCTATACACCACCAACAGCCAAGCTGAGAGCCAAATCACAAATACAATCCCATTCACAATGCCACAAACAAAAATAAAATACCTATGTTACAGCTAACTAGGTATGTAAAACATCTCTACAATGATAATTACAAAACACTGCTCAAAGAAATCAGAGAAGACACAAGTAAATGAAAAAAAAACATTTCATGCTCACTTATAGAAAGGATCAATACCATTAAAATGGTCATACTGACAAAAGCAATTTATAGATTCAATGCTATTCTTACCAAACTACCAAAGACATTCTTCATAGAACTAGAAAAACTCTTAAAATTCATGTGGAAATGAAAAAAAACAAAACAAAACAAACAAACAAACAAACAAAAAACCCAACAGCCAAGGCAATCCTGATGCGGGGGAAAAAAAAGTAGAGGCAGCACATTACCCAACTTCAAATTATACTATAGGGCTGCAGTAACCCAAACGGTATGGTGCTGGTACAAAACAAGCACATAGACCAACAGAACAGAATAGAGAGTCCAGAAATAAGGCTGCACAACTACAACCATCTGATCTTTGACAAAACTGACAAAAATAAGTAATCGGGAAAATGCTCCTCATTCAATAGATGAGGCTGGGTCAACTAGCTAGCCATATGCAGAAGATTGAAGCTGTATCCCTTTCTTATATCATATACAAAAATCAGCTCAAGGTGGATTAAAGACTTAAATGTAAAACCGAAAATTATAAAAAGCCTGGAAGACAACCTAGCCAATACCATCCTACACATAGAAATGGGCAAAGATTGCATGACGAAGACACCAAAAGCAATTGCAACAAAAGTGAAAATTGACAAATGAGATCCAGTCAATCTTAAGAACTTCTGCATAGCAAAAGAAGCTATCAGTAGAGTAAACAGGCAACCTCTAGAATGGGAAAAAGTATTTCACACTATGCATCTGACAAAGTTCTAATATCCAGCATCTAAAAGGAACTTAAATAAATTTGTCAGAGAAAAACAATTTCATTAAATGTGGGCAAATGATATAACAGACACTTTCAAAGAAAACATGGATGCCAATGAGAATATTGAAAAAGCTAAATGGCATTGATGTAGAGCAATGCAAATCAAAACCACAATGAGATACCACCTCACATCCATCAGAATAGCTATTATTAAAAGGTCAAAAAGTTAACAGATTCTGGTGAGGTTGCAGAGTAAAGAGAACACTTACTGTTGGACATTGCAGAGAAAAGAGAACACTTACACACTCTTAGTGGGAGTGTAAATTAGTTCAACCATGTGGAAAGCAGAATGGCAGTTTATCAAAGAGGTAAAAGAAGAACTACCATTTGACCCAGTAAGCCCATTACTGGGTGTCCCAGAGATAGAAATCATTCTACCATAAAGACACATGCACATGAATGTTCATTGCAGTACTATTCACAATAGTGAAGACATTGAATCAAAATAAATGCCCATCAATGACATATTGGATTAAAAATATGGTACATGCACTCTATGGAATACTATGCATCCATAAAAAAACAAGATCATGTATTTTGTGGGAATATGGATGAAGCAAAAGGTTATTATTCTTAGAAAACTAACATAGGAAGAGAAAACCAAATACTGCATGTTCTCATTTATAAATGGGAGTGAAATGATGAGAACTCATGTTCCTGTGGTCAAGGAAAGGAACAACAGATGTTGGGCACTACTTGAGGTTGGAAGGTAGGAGGAGGGAGAGGAGCATGGGTAGTAGGCTTAAAACCTGAGTGAGGAAATAATCTGTACAACAAACACCTGTGACACAAGTCTACTTATGTAACCAACCTTCACATGTATCCCTTAACCTAAAACGAAAGTTAGAAAAATAAAATAAAATTCAATTTAGCCCATTCAGTGGATCTGTTTTTACCTTACTTTATCAAAGTCTTTCCAGATAGGATGTTGTCCATTCACTTTGGAATTGCTCAGCAGGCAGATAAGCCAACTGAACATAGTTCTACTCTTTCAGAACTATGCCTTGGACTCCCCAAGTTTAATAAACTTTTAACTGAATTCTGAGTCTTCTGCAGAGAGAGACATTTGACTGTGGATGGGTGCAGAATTTTGTTGTTATTGTAGGGGGATATGAGTGGGTTACCGGTTACCATCTGTTCTGCCATCTTGGTGATATCACTCTGTCAGCTTTTATTATCCTAAAAGTCTTTGTTTCACACACTTGTGTGAAGTATAACTTCACAGAATATAGAATTATGGTAGATTTTTTTTCCATATCCTTAAATATTTTGTTCTATTTTCATCTGGCCCTTTTTTTTCTGATGATAAGTCAGCTAGTATGCATATCTTTGTTCTTCTTAAGTGCCTTCATTTTTCTCTTGTTGCTTTCAATGTTTTCTCTTTATCTTTTGTTTTCATTAGTTTTATTATTACATACGTAGGGGAGGCAATTGCTATGTTGATTGCCTTGGCAGATTGCTAAACTTTCTGAATGTGTGTATTAATATATTTTTACCAATTTTTAGGAATTTCAAACTATTATTGTAATAAAAATAATCTCTGTTTACTTGCTGATCTTTCTGGAACTTCATTTATACCCTAGGTTATTGACACATTTCATTTATTTATGTCTTTCTCCCTAATTTTTAGAAAACATTTATTGGTATCTCTTCAAGTATTGTAGTCTTTTTTCCCTTGCAATTTGCAATCTGTTTTTATGTCCAAACAACATTATTTTTTCACATATTATAGACTTGTAGAATTTCCATTTGGTTCTTCTTTCATTTCCTAATTAGCTGGTGAGAGTCCCTCTATATGTATTACTATATCTACTATACTCTTTACATCCTTTAATATATTTACCATGTGTTTTATAGTCCTTTTCTGGTAACTCCAAAACCTGGATTGTCTCATAATCAGTTTCCATTGAGTAGGTTTCTACTTTCTTTATAAGCCACATCTGTCAAGGTTTTTGTTTTTTTCTTTGATTTTTTACATGTCTTTTTATTACATATTGTAAATGGTGGATATACATGGTAGGAAGTTTGGATATTATTATCTTCCTTTATGTGTGTTATTACTATTATTTTTATTTTTAGACATGGGGTCTCATCATGTTGCCCAGGCTGGTTATAAACTCCTGGCCTCATGCAACCCTTCCACCTTAGCCTCTCAAAGTGTTGGAATTACAGGCATGAGCTACTACACCCAGCCATGTGTTCTTCTCTTTTCTGTATAACCATAAAGTAACTGGTGATGCTTTCAATCTTATGAAGCATTATTTTATTTTTTTGTCAAACTGCAACTATTTCAGTTTTGTCTCCAGGCTTAGGGTATATATTAGTGTAGAATGTAGTCACTCCTCTTAAGGTATGAGTTTTAAAGGCATTCAGATGATGCCAGACATGTTTAACATACTGTCTCTACTGTATCTTGTCTAACAAAACAAAGTTTCTCAGCACTGTATATGTCTTTGCATGTCACAGACAAGCAGTGGATATCCTAGATGCAGCTCAGGTTTCCAAAGTCTTGTCCTACACACCTTAAACTCAGCCCTGCCCAAGCATGTACAGAAAGTTCATGTACAGACGTTTAATGCCCCACTTCTGTCATTCTACTCCTTTATTTTGCCCGTAACATCCCAACACTCCAATCTCTGACTCCTCAGCTCAGTGAGTCTACCGTATCTTCTCAAGCTCTTCCTAATTAAACTTCAGTTTAAAATGGGTCTTCAGGCCAAAAGCCAGTTCAAACATGTTCCGTTATCATGTTCACATGTTCCCTTTTCTGAAGAATTCTAAGTTTCCTGTTGTGCAACAACTGAATTTCTGACATTTGACTTAAATCAATATGGTTACTAGCTGAGTTGATTTGTAAGGATAGTGTTGATAAGTTCTTACGAAGAGTTTTAGATAGTTCTAAAACAAGAGCTGTAGAAAATATTTCCAAAAAGTAAATTAAAAATCATAAATCAGTTATTTTAAAATGTGGAAAAAGAAACTTTTTTATTAGACCCACATTTGCTGATCATTAATTATTATATTTTATGTATAATCTATATTTAATTTGGGAGACAATCACTAAATACTTAAAAGTACAGTGATTTAGAAGTTACTGACTAGGACTGGGTCAGGATAGAGGCTAGATATGTATTGACTACATTGACTCAATGAAATTTTTGTGGATGTTTCAGTAAAATTTTAAATGGAGGAAAGCTGTGTTATATGAATTGTAGTAAATGTTAAAACAATAATAAGAAGAAAATAAATACATAATAAAAATGATTAAAAGGAAGGCAATGCAAAAATTATACAGAAAAGTCAATTGAGTGGATATTTTGATTAAATAGAACAGTTTTTAAACTGAACTTAAACTCATGCATAATTCTCCAAATGACAGCATATTTCCAAATTTGGATTCAGAGATCATTTACAGTTATTCAGAATATTCAAGTATAGTTAAAATCGTAACTATCTTACTCTCTGCATAATTTTGATAGCCTATCATTACTGTCCCAAATTTAAAACACCATCAATGATCTATAATCTGTTTAAAAACTTCTTCAGAATTAGGTGAGATCTGGTAAATGGATAAAAACCAAAGCTGAGCAGTAAGCAAAACTTGTTTCTATAGAGATCTCCCTTTGCTCAGCACTCTCTTTTTCTTTTAAAATTAATTCATTTATTTTATATAATACTTATGCTGTTAACTAAATAAACTAGTCTTTAAACAGTAATACAAGATTATAAAAAATAACTGCATTTGGCCGGGCACGGTGGCTCATGCCTGTAATCCCAGCACTTTGGAAAGCCAGGGTGGGTGGATCACTTGAGGTCAAGAGTTCCAGACCAGCCTAGCCAACATGGTGAAACCTCATCTCTACTAAAAATACAAAAAAAAAAAAAAAAAATAAGCTGGACGTAATAGCATGCACCTGGAGTCCAAGCTACTCAGGGAGGCTGAGGCAGGAGAATAGCTTGAACCTAGGAGGCAGAGGTTGCAGTGAGCCAAGATGGCACCACTGCACTCCAGCCTGGGTGACAGAGGGAGGCTCCATTTCAAAAAATAATAAATAAATAAATAAATAAATAAATAAATAAATGCACATGATGGAACTGCAATTGAAATGTGCAAACAAGTCTTAATAGTCAATTGGGAAAATTAGATTTGTTCTGTGATCTTTACGATTGTCAAAACATTAAAAATTTTTACTGCCTTTTATGAAAGTATAGGAAAATAGACAAACTTAAAATTGGTACTTATTTAAATGTACATTGTTTAAAATTCTAGAAACATTGACAATTAGTTTTTCATTGGTTTTCAAAAACAGAGTAAGGGTGAGCATCTTCTCTCTGCCTTGGTGAGTTGTTTCCATACTCATTTCTAAGTTGGAATCAACTTTCATTATTTTACCAGTTGAACTTCTAATATCAGACAATTTAAGAGTTCCTTTAAATATAAACATTTTTTCCAGTGTCACTTCCTTTGGGAAATCTTTAGCTTTTCGTCACAACCACTTTTCTCATTTGTATCAGTAAGTGCACATTAACTAAGTTCCTCTGTCCCTGTATCTAGTGTCTATTAAAGGAAAATACTGTTAGCACTCCTATTGTCAGCTGTTTATTTTGTAACTCCAAATTCATGTTTAATTTGCAGTTTACTTTCAGCATCATCACTTTTTGTTTTTTTGATGCACTTTTATTGGCCAACTCTCATTTTCAATTTTGCATTTTTGTAAAATATCATGTGGGCTTATCACTGAGAGAGAAGAAAGCAATGCAATTACATGCTTTGCTGTCTGTGCATGAACTGAATGATAGTTCATGTGACTACTGATAGACTGAAAAGACAGAGGCATCTGTCATTCACTAGGTGCTTTATAGATTGAAGAATTAGTAGGGAAGCTTGTCCTTTCTGTATTTTGTCTGTTAATATATAGTAGTAACTGAAATTTAAACTATTTTGGGACTGGTGTTAACTAACCAACACAGGTAATAACTAATACTTACACATATTATATCTGTGCAAAGTGAGGACTGCCTGTACTAGGTAATATGTTTGTAAGGCAAATACACTCCCTGACTTCAGAATGGAACAAGAAGATATTAAACAAACAAACAAAACTAATTACAAAACATTAGTTCTCTGAAATAAAAATTAAGGAAGGTATGACAGCCTGTACCAATGAGAAATGAGCTATTCAGAGAGGAGATCAGCAAAGAGGTCCATGATAAAGGGAACATTGAGTTTGAAAGATGAATTTTGATTAACCTCTCAAACAGTTGTTGGAAAAGCATTCCAAGCAGATGGAACATAAGATAGGTGAAAAGTTGTAAGGAAACAACTCATTCCACTAAGCTGAGAGAAGCCCTTTTGACTGAGCAGCATGTGTATATGTATGTGTCTGTGTTGGGAAGGGGTGAAATACAAGAGTTGAGAAGCACGCAGGGGTCAGACAATACTGGATATTTCTGGTATACTATCAAGAAAAGTGAAAGACAACATGAGAGTTTTGAGCTGAGAAATGATAAACTTGCATTTTATAAGAAAAAAATAATATTTCAGTTCTTTCCTAGACAAAGTAGCTTGTTTTCTGACAAAACAACCTTTTTCTGGAGGCATTGGATTTATTGCTATTTATTGTTTTATTGGATTTATTCTAAGATTTATTGCTATGAATTTTTTATGAAAAAGAAGCTCAATAAATGAACACTGCATTCATTAGACTTTCTTTATGATGTTTTTTTTTTTTTTTTTTTTAATTTTTATTGCATTATAGGTTTTGGGGTACATGTGCAGAACGTGCAAGATAGTTGCATAGTTGCACACATGGCAGTGTGTTTTGCTGCCTTCCTCCCCCTCACCCACACTTGGTATTCATCCCCAGGCTATCCCCCCCAGCCCCCCCGCTGTCCCTCCCCCATTTCCCCCAACAGTCCCCAGTGTATAGTAGACCGCCTCTCTGTGTCCATGTGTTCTCATTTTTCTCACCCGCCTATGAGTGAGTATATGCAGTATTTCTTTTTCTGTTCTTGTGTCAGTTTGCTGAGAATGATGTTCTCCAGATTCATCCATGTCCTTACAAAGGACACAAACTCATCATTTTTGATGCTGCATAATATTCCATGGTGTATATGTGCCACATTTTCCCAGTCCAGTGTTGTTTTTAAAAGCATCAATTCAAGAAATTAAGGCCCAAACAGTTTCACTCTTGATGGACAAATATGTGAAGCATTAAGAATTTAGAAGGTGAAGACATCTCATATTTCTGTAGGTGACGAAGGGGCAGCAAACTGAAGAGAGAACTTCAATATATTTGACTAATTTCTAATCTGTCCATGTACATGGAGGCACTCTAGAAAGCTGAGAAGCAATTTGAGAAGCTGCAAATGACTGGAGAGATGCTGGAATGTAGGCAACGCAAGCATGGATAAACATTAAAAACACTTGTTTAGCAGAAACAACAAAATTCATGCCCTAAGTGTAAGAACCATACTCTAGGAGTAAAGACAAGACAAAAATAGACAACGCCTTTAAAATGCCTATAAAGGCATTTTGACGACATCAATTTGAGTTGCTAGAAATTTACCTATCTGCCAGAATGAAATTTACATATTTAGAAAGAAAATATAATCACCAAAGCATCTAAAATCCAAAAGTCTTGTAAAATTTCTAGCAAACAGTAAGAGTAACCAACACTCAAGAAATTTAAAAACTGTATATGGAAATTTTTATTTCTGATCTAGATGGAGTAATAGCAACCAGATGTTTCCAAAAAAAGTGAAATAATTAATGATAATTCTAAAAGCATATAGAAGAGCTTCACATGTAAAACTGCAAGCCATTACTGAGAGAAATTCAAGACTCTCTAAATGAATAGACTAATATACCATATTCATGAATCAAAACATGCATGAAATATTGATGAAATTTAATTTTCGTGAAATTAATCTATTCAACAAAATTTTAGTTAAAATCCTTGCAGGCTTTTTAAAGCAAATTAATCAGCTGATGATAAAATGAATACAGATATGCAAATAATATAAACAGCAAAAACATCTTTGAAGAAGGAAAAAAAAGAAAGAACCTACTCAACCTGGTTGCATGACATAAAGTTATAGTAATCAAGGCAGTGTTATATTAAAGACAGATGTATAAATGAAAAAAATAAAGAGTCCAGAAATATTCTTGTTCATATGATCAATTAATTTTTGATGAAGGTGTCAAGGCAATTAAATGAAATAAATTATAATATATTATAAAAAATTATGCTGATTTAAAATAAATGAACCTCGACCTTTACCGGGCATCATAAGTAAGTAAATAGGTTGGTCTTCATCAAAATTAGAATCTTTCTCTTTAAAAGACCCTCAGTATAATAAAAAAGTCAAGCTACAGACTGGCAGAAAGTATTTGTAGAACAAATATTTGACAAAGAAGATCTAAAAAGAGTATATGAAGACCTCTTACAATTCAACTTTAAGCTTAGAACCAATTTTTTAAAATAGGCAAAATTATTGAATAAATATGTCACCAAAGATGTATGGATAGAAAAGAATTACATGGCAAGAGGTCAGGATTACTTGTTGTCAGAGAAATATGAACTAAAACCTTGAAAAAAGACCAAAACACCCACCAAAATGCGTAAGATTTGAAGGACTGAACTGATTCAAGGATCAATGAGGATGTGCAGCAAATGGAACTTTCATACATGACTGATTTGAATGTAACATCTTAATGAGAATAAGTCAGCAACCAGTGGTATATCCATAAAATAAAACGCTACTCATCAATACAAAGGAATAAAATATTATTACACACAACAACAGCTCAGATAAACCTTAGAATAATTAGGCTGAGAGAATCAGACAGAAAAATGCACGCACTGCACAGTTTCATTTATATGAAACTCTAGGATGTCCAAACAAATTCATGTGACAGAACGCAGATCGGTGGTTGCCTGGAGCAGAAGGAATGGATGGTTAGGAGAAGACCAAGAGAACAAATATGCACAAGAGAAATTTTGTGGCTAGTAACTATATTCATTATCATGATTGTTTTATTGGTTTTAAGGGTTATTAATAGGTCAAATGTATCAATTTTTATACTCAAAATATGTACAATTTGTTCTGTGTCAATTATATGATATTAAAGCTAGCCAAATAATAAGGAAAGAAGAACATTTTCTGTTTACACTCTCTGGTTACAGTGTGGAGAATGGACTGTAGAAGAAATGAAATGGATGAAATTCTTCTAATGGAAGAAAAGGGAGAATTTTAGCATGCCTCCATATTCTTCTAGAGAATGTGGTAAGCAGAGGTTATTGATTGTAGGCATATGTAAAGAACTGAGAAATATTTTGAGGTAAAGTAAAGATAAAGATAAAGTAAAGTCCTCAATGTTAGATTGGAAATGGGAGGTAAGGATAGGGGAGAAGAAAGATTAATAAACCATGACTCAGGTTTATTTTGCTTAACTGGAGGATTGAGGTTCTTTTCTACGCTGTAGAGAAATCTGGATTAGGACCAAGTTTCTAGGAGGAAACTGTTCAATTCAGTTTTGGAAATGTTGAGTTTGTGGCTTGCTTAAACCCTCACAATTGGAGGAGTTCAATAGAAGCTTGGGCAAAAAAGCATGGTTTGGAGATAAAAATTTGGGAGTCATTTGATATTTGATAGAAAATTAAGCTTTAAAAATTATAGAGAGAGGTAAAGGAAGAAATTTTTCATTAGAGAGAGAAGAGACCTATGAAAGAGATTTGGCAACTTATAACTTATGAAGAGAAACCAACAAAAACACTAAGAAGTTTCTATAATTTATAGTGACCATTTGTCAAATTTGTACAAAATGAAGGAATGAATAAATAATAACTTTTATAAAACAAATTCAACATCATCATTAGAAAAATGCAAATTAAAAACACAATGAGATACCATCTCACACAAGTCAGAATGGCTATTTTTTAATTTTTTATTATACTTTAAATTCTGGGGTACATGTGCAGATTGTGCAGGATTGTTACATAGGTATATACATGCCATGGTGGGTTACTGCATCCATCCCCCATCTACATTAGGTATTTCTCTTAATGTTATCCCTCCCCAATCCCCTCACCCACTGCTCTCCCTGCCCTAGCTTTCCCACCAACCAATAGGCCCCAATGTGTGATGTTCCCCTCCCTGTGTCCATGTGTTCTCATTGTTCAACACCCACTTATGAGTGAGAACATGTGGTGTTTGGTTTTCTGTTCTTGTGTCAGTTTGCTGACAATGATGGTTTCCAGCTTCATCCATGTCCAGGCAAAGGACATGAACTCATCCTTTTTATGACTGCATAGTATTCCACGGTGTATATGTGCCACATTTCCTTTATCTGGTCTATCATTGATGAGCATCTGGGTTGGTTCCAAGTCTTTGCTATTATAAACAGTACCACAGTGAAAATACGTGTGAATGTGTCTTTATAGTAAAATGATTTATAATCCTTTGGGTATATACCCAGTAATGGGATTGCTGGGTCAAATGGTATTTCTATTTTTGGATCCTTGAGGAATCTCCAGTGTCTTCCACAATGGTTGAACTAATTTACACTCCTACCAATATTGTGAAAGTGTTCCTGTTTCTGCACATCCTCTCCAGCATCTGTTGTCACCAAATTTTTTAATGATCGCCACAGAATGGCTATTTTTAAAGATGTAAAAAATAACAGAGACTGACAAGGTTATGGAGAAAAAGGAACACTTATATACTGTTGGTTGGAGTGTAAATTACTTCAACCACTGTAGATGCCAGTGTGGTGATTCCTCAAATACCTAAAGACAGAAATAGGATTCAACCCAGCAATCCCATTGCTGGGTGTATACTTTCAAAATGTAAGTCATTCTATCAGAAAGACACACACATGCATATGTTCATTGCAGCACTGTTCACAATAGCAAACATTGAATCAACCTAAATGCCCATTAATAGCAGAGAGGATAAAGAAAATGTGGTAATATACACCATGGAATATTATGCAACCAAGAAAAATGAGATCATGTCCTTTGTAGGGACATGGATGAAGCTAGAGGCCACTATCCTTAGCAAATTCAGGAACAGAAAACAAAATACTGCATGTTCTTACTTATAAGTAGGAGCTAAGTGATGAGAACACATGTATATGTGAGGGAAAACAACACACACTAGGGCCTTTCAGAGAGTGGAGGGTGGGAGGAGGGAGAAGATCTGGAAAAATAACTAATGGGTACCAGGTTTAGTAGCTAGGTGATGAAATAATACATACAACTAACCCCCATGTCATACGTTTATCTATGTAACAAAACTTCCTATATACCCCTAAACTTACAATATAAGTTTAAAAATTTTTTTTTAATCAAAACCCCATCATGTTGGCATTTACTCAGTACTGAAGTAGTTTTTAATGCATGTAGGTATTTTTTAGCTTTATTAACCATACATTGGAATGTTATTCTTCCTACATCTCCATTCAGGTAACTGACAATATTGTTAGAGATAACATGTGCAGCCGAACAAATGGCAGTTTGGTAGATTTGTAGGCATAATCAATGCTTGTTTCTAATGTGCCCCAGGTAGTGTGCATTTAAATGTAGGAAATCTTCTATTTCACATCAATCAATAATAGTAATACTAAAGCTTCAGTGTAAACATTTATGAGTTAAGAATCCCTTTGGTTTCAGTTTGTAAAAAAAAAAAAAAAGCAGAATCCTCTTATAACAATGGAAAACTTACACTAGACATACACTTGTGCCATTAACAGAACCCTATCTCTTGTGGAAATTTTCTTTATGGAGTTTTCATTTGAGCTTTATTAAGTTCAGAGGTACATGCGCAGGTTTGTTACATAGGTAAACGTGTGCCATGGCTGTCACACTGTACAGTCTTCACGGAATTTTGAAATACATTAGTTCATACTATTGCCTAACAACTCTGAATAAATATGTATTGTTAGACATTCCTCCTTATAAAGCAAATCTAAAAAATATTGCTATAATTAAACTACGGCTCAAGGGCATTTTCTTACAACTCCATTAAAGCTCTCATAAAGTTTACATCATATAGCTTTTCATTAAGAGAGTTAAGAGAACAAACCCTTCTAGGTTTCTCTTGGGTTTTGGATTCCATCATTAAATCTCACTTCATTCTTCCTCTTTCTTCTTAAACCCCTTTACTTATAATTAGATATTTGGTTATATAATTGTCCTAAGACATTTTTTTTAACATTATTGCAATATCATCTCCAGTTTGAATAAATGTCCTTGTGGGCTGCAAAGCCTTATAACATCAGTATGCACCCTTACTGACCAAGTATGTCAGAGACAAAAATAAAGACATCAAAGATGGGAAGAATTAAATGAGGGGAGTGGAATTTCCATCACTGGCTGGGATGAATCTAATGACTGCCTAGATTTCTAAGATTCTACATTTATACTTTGCCTCCAGGAAATTCTCCAGCAGTTAAGCAACTGACTTTATCCAGGGACACATCTAAAAGACATACACATTGAGGTTGGCTGACTGTCTTTCAAAGAGTCTGTAGCAAATTTATCCTCGGCTTATGAAAAACAAAACACATGGAGTTTTGGGAAAAGGTTAAGTGCTGCAAGTAATACCTAATACTCCAACATTAATTTATGATCAACCATGAGGCTTGTGTATCAATTGATACATAAGCAGAACTAAGATGATGAAATAAAATGTTAATATAGGTCTATTGATTCACTTTGTCTTCTTCCATTTAATTGGCTGTTTTATTTTCAAGTATAAAGATCAAGAGAATATGGAACCATGATTTTATTGTAAAATACAGTTCTTTTTTTCTTTTTGCTTCAGGCTGTTACCCATAGGGCTGTTAAGTTTACTGGGGAGATAAAAATAGAAGGTTTTGACAGGTGTAGCCTAATAAAGAGAAATTAAAACTAGGACCAGGAACAAGTTTGTAAAGCTTAAGAAAAGAGATTCATTTTGATGTGTTTGTATAATATGTGTTGTAGTACTTCTCTTAAATAATATGCATACGTACACAAAACCAGTACACGGAACAGAATTATATAAGGTGCTTTCAATCCCATCTAACCCAGTGGGTAATTTATAGACTATTAATTTCCAAACTAATAATTCATATGATCCCCCTCACTATCTTGAAATAAAATTTATTTCAAAACGTACCCTGACTACATACATATTCTCTTAAAATTAATAAAGTCTTAACTATCATATAAATCAGAAATGAAAAGAAAATGTCTTCAAATAATGTGACTTTCAATATGTGAACTTTTGGACACACCTACACTAAAAAAATATAATGAAGTGGTGAAATGCAACTACACACAGAACCACCATGAACAAGGAGTCTATAAATGCACACTGGATTGAGTGTTGCATTTAGGAGTCAAATGCCCAGCAACATTAATTTTTCTGATGTTCTTTTTGAATGGAATACAATTTAGGAAGAAATTTCAATCAAACCAAAGTATAATCATTTTCAATCATTTTCAGGGCTTTCATGGAAAATTCACAACTCTTAAACCTGTGAAAAATGATTTGCTTTTATAAGCAAAATAGCAGGATATTCAAATCATGGAGAATTAGGACACTTCTCAGTGGTATAGGATTGTCTTCTAGATAGCTATAAACCTTGACCCCAACAGTTAAATAGCAGTATGGCAAGGAAAGAGTCCACAGATTTAATAAAAATGTTTTTAACTATGACAATCCTTTAAGAACCACTGACTTAAAGGGCCACCATGTGAATTCCCATTTAGCATGTGAATGAGTTTAAATTTTCCTTTAAGTAGCGAAAACGTACTTCAAAGCAAATCTTTAACATGACAAAGAATTAAAAACTGGAGTTTCTCTCTATGGGGAATAAAAATCCAGAGATCCATCTTCTTACTTTCTCTTTGAGCACTACTCTCCTTATGCCCTAATCCAGTGCTGCATAACAGTGGTATGGCAACTGGTGATCTTATGGAAAATGTTCGTTACTAGTCTGAAGGGATGTACAGAATTTGAGGGTGATCATTTAGAAGTTTTCCAGATGTTGAACAGAATATTTTTATGCCTGTTGAATCTGTGATAACAAAGGGGGAATTGAAATTTCTATTTTTATTTCATTTTTTCTTCTCATTCATTTTCATTGTAATTTTCAAAAGTATTGACCCCACATACTGAAACATCACATTGTACTCCATAAACATATAGAATTATGATGTCAATTATAAACCCAACTTTTAAAAATCACATTGTACTCTGTAAATATATATATAATTATTATTTGTCAATTTAAAATAAATTTTTTAAAAGACAGCTTTGGTTCATGACAGATTGGAAAACATAAAATGCTTATCATTAATTCTAGCTCATTGAAAAGCCTTGCCCTGGATGATATCTGTGCATGTACTTTAGAAAGACCTCCTGGACATTTATGTAGGATGTGAAATGAATGTCTTAGTCACATGTGCAATCTGAATTTTCTTTACAAGGATGGAGAAAGGGTACAGAGGGAATATCTCTCTTTGGATTGCAAATCCATTCTGATCAAAAATAAATCTTAGAAAATAATGGAGGCAAATGTCCCATCTATTCTCTCACTTCTTTTTTATTTCTCTAGTTCTGAGCATTCTCTCTTTTCCTGCCACATATCTAGAAATGTCTCTCTCCCATTCTCCCATTACTCAGATAAGTGCTTGCTGAGAAGTCACCATATTTCATGATTAGTATTGAACTTTCACCAGCTATTTAATTGGTTGTCCCAGTGCCTTTCCTATTAACTTATATCCCCTGGTTAATAACAAATCACGTTATTAAAATCAATAAAACTAAAGCTATAAATTGCAGTGTGCTTACATTCTGTATGTATTTTTCTTTTTAAAAGCAGTAATGTCAGCATTCTCTAGTTTTGTATCTTTATTGGGGCAAATTAGGGATATATAGGCTATCAGAAACAACATGTTCACAAAGCACCCTTAAATCTTACCACCCTAAAATCTTCACATGGACGTTGTTCTCTCTGCCTACATTTAGGTTTAAACTTTCTTCTGCTTATTTTTCTGCAAAAGAGTATAGCTCTAGTAGAATTAACAGATGTACTGCAAAGAATGTTCTCTTTTATAAGTGAGGGCATTAGGAAAGATGAACTCTGGGACATAAGAAAGGAAAATGGATACATGGTGGTTACTAATGCATTGTTATTTTTAGAAATTAACAACCATTTCTGTATTATGTTGGGACTTTTCAGGTAAACAAGTAACATTTTAGAGTTTATAAACTCTCGGAAGAAGGTTGTGAAAGGAAAAATAAAGAAGGAAATCAAAGAAACAAATTATAAACAACCAACATATCAAGAAATTTTAGGGGATTTTTTTGGACTTTTGAGACACACTACATGCATTAAACCAGGCTAAGAATGTCTTTTCTACACAAACAGGAAAAGGGAAAGTTGTCTTTGTGGAGAGAATGTAATGGAAATGTAAGTCATCTTTAGCAGTTCGCCAAAGATAACTACTAAAGTTAAGGGAACAAATTGAAGTGGCCTCCAGGTGGGTAAATAAGTTTGCATACATGTATTCTTTACACTCAATTTCCACAGGAAATTCTAAGATATTTTTAGTATTTCAGCTTGATCTCCATTATTTAATCAATATAGGATTAAATCATCCAAAATTGACATACACGATTTAAATTATAACTTAAATGACAATTCTCTAAAATTCCAAAGGCCTCCTTCATTCTTAAACCTACACGTTGCAAAATAAATAAATAAATAAACCAAATAATATAAGCTACTCAGGCAAGTAACAGTTATTACCTAGAAGTCAACTTTTAATGACAATCAGATTGTAGACTCTGTCTTAATAAGTCTCACTGCTCACATTTAAATTGTTCCCTACTAATCTTAAATTGCTAAGGATTTATATGTGTTTGTTTCTAACAAATAAATTAATTTCACCATTAAAAATGACGATTCTGGCTATGGTTTAAATGTGTCCTCCTGAAAAGTTTGTTGTTGAAACTTAATGATCTATGTAATAATTTTTTTTTAATTTTTATTGCATTTTAGGTTTTGGGGTACATGTTCAGAACGTGCAAGATAGTTGCATAGCTACACACATGGCAGTGTGTTTTGCTGCCTTCCTCCCCTTAACCCATATTTGGCATTTCTCCCCAGGCTATCCCTCCCCAGCTCCCCTGCCCCCCCGCTGTCCCTCCCCTATTCCCCCCAATAGGCCCGAGTGTGTAGTACCCCCCTCTCTGTATCCATGTGTTCTCATTTTTCTCACCCGCCTATGAATGAGAATATGTGGTATTTCCTTTTCTGTTCTTGTGTCAGTTTGCTGAGAATTATGTTCTCCAGATTCATCCATGTCCTTACAAAGGACATAAACTCGTCATTTTTTATTGCTACATAATATTCCATGGTGTATATGTGCCACTATTCCAAATAATCCAAAAAGACGGAACCCTTCCGAAATCATTTTATGAGACCAACATCATCCTGATACCAAAACCCGGCAGAGACTCAACAAGAAAAGAAAACTTCAGGCCAATATTCATGATGAACATAGATGCAAAAAACTTCAATAAAATACTGGCAAACCGATTGCAACAGCACATTAAAAAACTTATCCATCATGATCAAGTAGGATTCATCCTGGGGATGCAAGGCTGCTTCAACATACGCAAGTCTATAAACGTCATTCACCACATTAACAGAACCAAAAACAAAAACCACATGATTATCTCAATTGACACAGAGAAGGCATTTGACAAAATTCAACAGCCCTTTATGCTAAAAACTCTCAATAAACTTGGTATTGATGGAACATATCTCAAAGTAATAAAAGCTATTTACGACAAACCAACAGCCAATATCATACTTAATGGGCAAAACCTGGAAGCATTCCCTTTGAAATCTGGCATGAGACAAAGATGCCCTCTCTCACCACTCCTATTCAACATAGTACTGGAAGTTCTAGCCAGAGCAATCAGGCAAGAAAAAGAAATAAGGGGTATTCAAATAGGAAAGATGGAAGCCAAATTGTCTCTATTTGCAGACGACATGATAGTCGTCTAGAAGACCCCATCACCTCAGCCCAAAAACTCCTGAAACTGATAAGCAACTTCAGCAAAATCTCAGGATATAAAATCAATGTGCAAAAATCACAAGCATTCCTATACACCAATAACAGACTGAAAGAGAACCAAATCAAGAACAAACTGCCATTCACAATTGCTACAAAGAGAATAAAATACCTAGGAATACAACTTAAAAGGAACGTAAGGGACCTCTTTAAGGAGATCTACAAACCACTGCTCAATGAAATAAGAGAGGACACAAACAGATGGAGAAACATTCCATGTTCATGGTTAGGAAGAATCAATATTGTGAAAATGGCTATACTGCCCAAAGTAATTTACAGAATCAATGCTATCCCCATCAAGCTCCAATGAATTTCCTCACAGAACTGGAAAAAACCACCATGAACTTCATATGGATCTATGTAATAATTTTAAGAGATGGGGTCTTTAAGAGGTGATTAGACCTTGAGGGATTTTCCCATTGTAAATGTTCTGACATTTTTAAAAGAGGTTTCATGCAATGATCAGCTCTTTTGCTCTTTGGCCTTGTGTCATGTGAGGACACAATGTTCCTCCCCTTTGGAGGATGGAAGGACAAGGCACCATCTTGGAAGCAGAGAGCAGCCCTCGTCAGAAAAGCAAACCTGTCGGTACCTTGACCTTGGACTTTCCAGCCTCCAGAACTGTGAGAAAATAACCTTCTCTTCTTTATGAATTATTGATTTCAGGTATATTTGTTGTAGCAGATTAAGAAGACTAAGACAATTCCTTCTCTTTCATGATCTTTAAATATTAGAGTTCTCCAGGGGTTGGTGTCTGCCCTACTCACTCTCTATTTTATATACCATCTTTCCTAATCTTGTACAGTTTCATAACTTTAAATATAATCTCAATTTCAATAGTATGTCTCCTGTTAAGATTGTTCAATGGATGCCAGATTTATATATGTAACTCCACTGGACATCTTCAATTCACCAGAACACAACTCAAAATCAGTATGTCCAATGCTTAAATCCTGAGAACCCTTTCAAACTTGCTTACCCACAGTCTCCTCCATTTCAATTAATGGCACTCCATCCTGCCAGTGACTGGGGCCAACTGCATGACTTTTATTCTCTTATACCTTGAACTAATCCATCATGAAATACCATTGAAATAACTTCAAAATATACCCAGAGTCGTTTTGCTTTTTTAAAAACTATTTTTTTCTGGTTATTTTCATAAGCCCCTTATCTATGCCACTAATATCATTTACCTTGAAAACTAGAATAGTTTCCTAAATAATCTCTCTGATTCTTACATTAACCTTCTTTAATCTATACAGAAGAAATTGAGTAACTGTGTGGTTTGTATTTCAAAATATAAGCAGTATCATATGCCTCTGCCTATGTTCCTGCAAAGGCTTCCCATTTCCTTCAGCATTTCAATGGTGTAAAAAGCTTCCTATGGTCTCCCCTATCTCTAACTTCTATGATCACACTTCCTACTGCTACTTGTATACCACTCACTCTGCTTGGTCCCACTGTACTCGTGCCATTCCTTGAACTGACAGATACATTCCCCCATAGAGTCCTATCTTAGCTATTGCAGCTGTTTGAAAAACTCTCTAGACATCTGCATGGCTAACTCCATCATGTACTCAATCTATTTGCTTTGCTTTAATGTCATATTCTTGCTGAGACCTACCCTGAATACCCCATTTAAAATTGCAGCTTGCACCCTGGATACCTACCAGGCATGTCAAATCACCTTTACCCTGTTCTTTTTCAGTAGTTTTTAGTACTTATTCTCGTCCAATTCTGTATATAGCATACTTATTCTGTTTATTGCTCATTGTTTTTCTACACATGCAAACTGATGTGTAATCTATATCAGGACAGGGATCTCTTTCTCTGGTATGTGTCACAACAATTTAAGATAGTTTCTGAAATAGGAGACACTAAATAAGCATTTCCTACTTAGAACTTTCATATATATATATATATATATATATATATATATATATATATATATATATCTCCCTCCCTTTTTTTTTTTTTAACTTAGGGAGGATATCAGGCATTGTGGGAAGGCTAGCAGGGAGCAATGTAAGGGACTTAAGTAAGTTAAATGGTTCTGTTTTCCTTACCCATTTTAGTGTTTACCTAATGAAACATTTAAGGACAAACACTTCAATTTCATGCTTCTGGAACTGAGGTAGGTGTGACATCAAAGCTATGCCATGATTTTCAAGAGGTACTCAGCCCACAGAATAAAGCTGGCTAATCTCTTGAATTCAATTCATGTAAAAACTTTGAATAAAAACATGTTTTATTCCAAAGAAAACATAAACTTGTTAATCATAGAACAGAAAAACTGACTTTTATTAGACGAAACTATAGATTTCAAAAAACAAAGACATTTTACTCTTTACCCTTTACATACACTAAGGTGTATGTAAATATACAGTTTGGTTTAAACAATCAGATCCTAGTGATATTTATACAGTCTTTTCTGCCTTTAAAGGCATTAGAGACTGAGAACACTTCATGGAGGAAAACCTCTTGACTTAATTTTGGTATTTTGACTCATAGCTTATTTTTTCTAAAGAATAATTATTTATTTATTTATGTTGCATCTAGATTTTCAGGTGCTAGTACTAGTTAGTGTTTGGTAGACATAAATAATGCTGGAATATTTGCTAATTTTAACATATGTCTGCTACTACTGGCATAATCGCTTTTTTTTTAGAACATCAAACACTATGAGAACATTGGACTAAGTAGACTCTGATATGTTACACTTTATTGACCAAAAATAAACAGTTTATTGTTGAGCTGAAATGTCTCATATTTTCTTTAATTATAAATAGTTTGAGCTAAAGAACAATGGTACTTATAATTATGCATGACAATAATTGGGTGCATCAAAATTAACATAAATTCAGGTCTTAAGAGCCATCATTGCTCGATACATAAGCATCAATATTTATTCTTAGAAACCTGAAAATAGCTTCCCATGTATGAGTAGGCATAATTGGAAAGTAATATTCAAGCCATGAAATTACCAAAAACTAAGTAAAAAACAAAGTATTGGGTTGCTGATACTGGTCTACAAATTATTTTACTTGTAACTCATTCCAATAATACAGCATATATAAAATCCACAAAACTGCTATTTGTCTCTCAGAAACAGACCCTGTTTGAGGGACTACTAAGGATTAAGTATTTAATTCTGTTGGTTTCATGTGTGCCAACTGAGTGTCATAATAATTTTGTACTTTATAGCTTGATGAGCCAAACTGTTCTGACAATTCTTTGCATCTTCAGTCACCCGAGGATTAGACATAGGCTGTTATCCAAATCTCATTTAGAAAATATGTATCTCTTCTAACAAAACTCAGTCAAACTTGTTGCACAGCTTTCTTCATCCTGATAAGTAATGTAGTCTCTGCTCCTCAGGAGCTTACCTTCCAAAACAGGAAAACACAATTAGGCCAACTAAGTAATCACATTTTACAGGACTAGGAAAATCACTTCATATGGATTCTTTATTGGCACTACTCAACTTGCTTTAAATTCTTACAAGAAAATTTTTTTTTTTAACAAAAGGAATATTCGTATCTAACTTCTGCTTCCTGAAGGAACATAGCAGGAATATAGCAGGTTTTTGCTGATGAATGGTTTCTAGTTTGTGTATATGAACCCCTGAGAAATTGCTCACAGAATGTATTTGTAGACCATATGTGTTCCATAACACCAATCATGTATCCCAAACATATGATCTTTTGTCATTTGGGTTTTCCAGTCACCAAAACATGGAAATACATGTTGCTTGCTCTGAACATTTTGAAAGTCTAAGAATAGAACAAAAACTTAAAAACTTGAAAGGAAACTTCTATGGGTCCCTTAAAGAGCAGACACTATTCACCTGGCTCAACTTGGAGATATAGACCCTTGACTGACAATCATTTTTTTGAGACAGACTCACTCTGTCACCCAGGCTGGCGTACAGTGGTGTGATCTTGGCTCACTGCAATCTCTGCCTCCCAGATTCAAACCATCCTCCTGCCTCAGCCTCCTGCAGGTGTGTGTCATCATGCCTGGCTACTTTTTGTAGTTCTAGTAGAGATGAGGTTTCACCATATTTGCCAGGGTGGTCTCAAACTCCTGACCTCAAATGATTCACACACCTTGGCATCCCAAAGTGCTGGGATTACAGGAATGAGCCACCATGCCACCCACTGGCTAGCTTATTCTAATATGCAGCGTTCACACATTATACAGGTTGTGTTGAAAATTCACCATTTGTACTTTCAAAAATGTATTTGTTCAATATTCTGCCAAAGAACAGAGCTGAGAAGAGTATTTTAGACATAAATTGAAGCAAATGAGGAAAAATAGAGTCAAGAAAAATAGGGATAAAACAATCATTACTATTTAAAGAAGATGAAACAATTGAATTGAAAAATATGTCGGAATAAGAGAGTGTGTAAAGAATAGGACAGGTTACCATAGACCACAGTCTAAAGGTGAGAATACAGATATGGAGTTGAAGTCCAAGAGTCAGAGTTACTTTCATCTGCTCAATCATGTTGACTCCATCACTTCATAACAAAATAAGATTAACCAACTAATGATCATGTCATTTGCTCACTTAAAACCACAATATATTTGGAATTTATAAATCATTAAAAATAATTAAGAAAGTCAATTTCTAAGACCTCAGTGCTATAGATAACATGTCCTAAGATTGAACTGCATGTGTGGTTCACCTGTATTTACAATAATTTTCTTCAACTTTACACAAAAAGACATGTATTTTACCTAACACAAATCTTATATTGGTGACTTGCCCATAATGAAAGGCTGTAAAATCCTGTTGATTGACAACTGAAGGAACAGTTTTGTTGCAGACACTAGAGAGCTCATCAAATAGTCCATCTATTTTTCCACATTTCTCTACTCTACCCAACCCCCATTAAGTGGAGCAACAAAAATAGTTCTTGGTAATGGGCTCTGGATAGAAGTGTTAGGTATCACTTCCATTCTAAAACACAGATGAAATAGAATGCCACTCTTCCTCTGCTTCCTCTCCTGCTATAGCAACTACACCATTGGCATTCCAAACGTTGGGGTCATCATCAAACAGGGTCTCTTAACATGACCACGTGACTATAGTAGAACACTCCCTAAAACACACACATACATATGCATGCCAGCCTTTATCTGGCATATATGAAGAGCAAGAAAAAACTGTTGTGTTAAGCCACTGAGATCTATGGTTGTTGCTGAAGTATAGTCTTGTAGCTGTGTATAATTTCCAAGACCATATTAGTGTTGTACTAGAAAAGTACTATGTGTTAATTGTTTCAAAGCAACAACTCAAGATATGCTTTTTTTTCCAGATATATTTTACAGCTGAACATTAACTAGGTTAGGGCTCAGATAACTGATATTAGTGAATTCCGTGAAGTTATTATTTTCCCTATTTTGCTATAAAATGGATTTCAAAAATCACAAGCATTCCTATACACCAATAACAGACTTAAAGAGAACCAAATTAAGAACGAACTGCCATTCACAATTGCTACAAAGAAAATAAAATACCTAGGAATACAACTCACTAGGAATGTAAGGGACCTCTTTAAGGAAAACTACAAACAACTGCTCAACGAAATAAGAGAGGACACAAACAGATGGAGAAACATTCCATGTTCATAGTTAGGAAGAATCAATATTGTGAAAAGGGCTATACTGCCCAAAGTAATTTACACATTCAATGCTATCCCCATCAAACTACCATTGAATTTCTTCACAGAACTGGAAAAAACCACCATGAATTTCATATGGAACCAAAAAAGAGCCCGCATAGCCAAGTCAATTCTAAGCAAAAAGAACACAGCGGGAGGCATCACGCTACCAGACTTCAAACTATACTACAAGGTTACAGTAATCAAAACAGCATGGTACTGGTACCAAAACAGAGATATAGACCAATGGAACAGAACAGAAGCATCGGAGGCAACACAACATATCTACAACCATATTATCTTTGATAAACCAGACAAAAACAGGCAATGGGGAAAGGATTCCCTATTTAATAAATGGTGTTGGGAAAACTGGCTAGCCATGTGCAGAAAGCAGAAACGGGACCCCTTTCTGACACCTTACACTAAAATTAACTCCAGATGCATTAAAGACTTAAACGTAAGACCTGACACCATAAAAACCCTAGAAGAAAATCTAGGCAAAACCGTTCAGGACATAGGAGTAGGCAAGGACTTCATGAACAAAACACCAAAAGCATTGGCAACAAAAGCCAAAATAGACAAATGGGACCTAATCAAACTCCACAGCTTCTGCACGGCAAAAGAAACAGTCACTAGAGTGAATCGGCAACCATCAGAATGGGAAAAAATCTTTGCAGTTTACACATCTGACAAAGGGCTGATATCCAGAATTTACAAAGAACTCAAACAGATTTACAGAAAAAAAAACAAACAAGCCCATTCAAAAATGGGCAAAGGATATAAACAGAAACTTTACAAAAGAAGACATACATGAGGACAACAAACATATGAAAAAGTGCTCATCATCATTGGTCATTAGAGAGATGCAAATAAAAACCACATTGAGATATCATCTCACACCAGTTAGAATGGCGATCATTAAAAAATCTGGAGACAGCAGATGCTGGAGAGGATGTGGAGAAATAGGAACACTCTTACACTGTTGGTGGGAATGCAAATTAGTTCAACCATTGTGGAAGACAGTGTGGCGATTCCTCAGGGACCTAGAAATAGAAATTCCATTTGGCCCAGCAATCCATTACTGGGTATCTATCCAAAAGACTATAAATCGTTCTACTATAAGGACACATGCACACGAATGTTCATTGCAGCACTGTTTACAATAGCAACCTGGAACCAACCCAAATGCCCAACGATGATAGACTGGACTGGGAAAATGTGGCACATATACACCATGGAATATTATGCAGCAATCAAAAATGATGAGTTTGTGTCCTTTGTAAGGACATGGATGAATCTGGAGAACATCATTCTCAGCAAACTGACACAAGAACAGAAAAAGAAATACTGCATATACTCACTCATAGGTGGGTGAGAAAAATGAGAACACATGGACACAGAGAGGCGGTCTACTATACACTGGGGACTGTTGGGGGAAATGGAGGAGGGACAGTGGGGGGTACTGGGGGGGATAGCCTGGGGATGAATACCAAGTGTGGGTGAAGGGGAGGAAGGCAGCAAAGCACACTGCCATGTGTGTACCTATGCAACTATCTTGCACGTTCTGCACAAGTACCCCAAAACCTAAAATGCAATAAAAATTAAAAAAAAAAAAAATAAAATAAAATAAAATAAAATCCTAATAGAAAATATGTGCAATATCAGATAACTAATTTCAACAGAGATGAAAACTCTAAAAAATTCATGTGAAAATGCTAGAAATAAAACACATTGATAGATATAAAAAAAAATGGATTTCATTAGAAGTGATTTTTGAAGCTGGTGACATCACATTATCCAACTTCAAACTACATTATAAGGCTACAGTAATTAAAACAGCATGGTACTACTACAAAAACAGACACATTGAAAAATGGAACAGAATAGATAACCCAGAAATAAAACCACACACTTACAACCATCTAATCTTCAACAAAACAATAAAAACAAGCAATAAGGACTCTGTATTCATTAAATGAAGATGAGATAACTGGCTAGGTATATGCAGAAGAATGAAATTGAACCTCAACCTTTCACCATATAAAAAATTAACTCAAGATGGATTAAAAATTTAAATTAAAGATCTAAAACTATAAAAATTCTCGAAGAAAACCTAGAAAATAGCCTTTTTACCATCAGCCATGGCAAAAAGTTTTTGGCTAAGTCTCAAAAAGCAATTGAAAAAAGAACAAAATTGACAATTGGGTCCTAACCAAACTAAAGATTTTCTGCACAGAAAAAGAAACTATCGACAAAGTAAATAGACAGTCTACAGAATGGGAGAATATATTTGTGACCTATGCATCTGACAAAGGTCTAATATCCAGAATTTATGAAGCACTTAAACAAATCAACAAGAAAAATCAAATAACCCTATTAAAAATGGCAAAGGAGATAAACAGACACTTCTCAAAAGAAGACATGCAAGTGACCAACAAACATATTTTAAAAATGCTTCACATCATTATCAGATCAATGCAAATCAAAACCACAGTGAAATATCATCTTATACTAGTCAGAATGGCAATAGCCATTATAAAATACAAAAATAAATAAATAAATAAATAACAGATGCTTGGCAGGCTGCAGAGAAATGGGAACACTTACGTTGTTGGTGGGAAAGTAAAGCAGTCCCACCACTGTGGAAAGTGGTTTGAAGATTTCTCAAAGAATTTAAAACAGAGCTACCATTTGACTCAGTAATCTCATTATTGGGTGTATACCCAAAGGAAAATAAATCATTCTGCCAAAAAAGAAATGCACCTATATATTCACTGCAATGCTATTCATAATAGCAAAGACATGGAATCAACCTAGATGCTACCAACAGTGGACTGGATAAAGAAAATGTGGTACATATATACCATGGGGTACTATATAAACATAAAAAAGAACAAAATCACATCCTTTGCAGGAACACGCATATAGCTGGAGGCCATCATCCTAAGCAAATTAATGCAGGAACAGAAAACCAAATACCACATGTTCTCATAAATGGGAGTTAATCATTGAGTACCCATGGACATAAAGATGGGAATAATGGACATTGGGGACTACTGTAGGGGAGAGGGAGAAAAGAAGTGATGATAGAAAGCTCTATTCACTACCTGGATAACAGATTCATTCACATTCCAAACCTCAGCATCACATAATACACCCATGCAACAAACCTGCACATATACCCACTGATTGTAAAATATAAGTTGAAATTACTTTTTAAAAAAGTAATTTTTTGACTAACCATTATAGAATTGTGTAAGGTATTCAACATGCCCATGGATAAATGGTACTTGAAAAAACATGGATAGATAAAGCAATATAAATCTATATCAAGGAAAAAAAAAAAACATTTGCCATAATAATACCTCCATTCCAAGCGTGAAGTTCTACTAATTTTGTCCCAATGTGGAAATTACATTTAGAGCAGCAAGTTCAATTGAAAGAGTGTCTAATTAAGTTGATCACCACCTACGATCATTTCTACGACGTCTAACATGTTTTACTAATGACCTAATTCATAGTTCATAGTGTCTTCTTATTACACTGTCATTATCCTGAATCATTTCTAAAACCATCTATCCCTTCAACATGTTTATAACCTCAACTTCAATGACCAATACATTCACTCTGTTTCAGCCACATGTAAATTAGCAACACCCAGAAATGTCCAATTCAAATATCTGTAATTGCTGACACTATATCTTATCATTCTTGTTCTTTCTTTCTTTCTTGAGACTGAGTCTCACACTATCACTCAGGCTGTAGTGCAGAGGCGCGATCTCTACTCACTGCAATCTCTGCCTCCGGGATTCAAACAATTTTCCTGCTTCAGCCTCCTGAGTAGCTGGGACTACAGGCGTACGCCACCATGCCCAGCTAAGTTTTCTGCGTTTTTAGTAGAGATAGGGTTTCACCTTGTTAGTCAGGATGGTCTTGATCTTCTGACCTCGTGATCCACCCACCTCAGCCTCCCAAAGTGCTGGGATTACAGGCGTGAGCCACTGTGCCAGGCCAATTCTTGTTATTTCTATAATATATCTTTAAATTTCTAGTTATTTTCTAATTGACAATAATTGCATATTTACCAGTTAGAACATGATGTTTATAAATACATGTACATTGCAGAATGGCTAAATCGAGCTCATTAACATCTGTACTACTTCACATACTTAATCATGTTTTTGTGGTGAAGAAACTTAAAATCTGCTGTTAGCAATTTTTAAGAAGACAATACCTTGTTATTAACTGTAGTCCCCATGTTGTACAATAGAGCTCTTAAACTTGTTCCTCCTAACTGAAATTTTGTATCCTTCAACTAATTAAGCGCACACACACACACACACACACACACACACACTCTTAGATATGGTTGACTCTCCAGTCTCTACACTACCCAACCTACTTTCTCATGACATGCGAGTCCCACTTTACTCCTCACTTTTCTTCTTCTCTAGTTAGAGCAGCAAAATATACAACTCCAGCCAGTTTTTTTTTTTTTTTGCCCCAATATCCTGATCTCTTTTGTCCCAGGAAGTAAACATAAAAATCTCACCCATCGAATAAGATCATCATCTAACTCAACTCCTTCTATGCCTGGGAGGAGTTTAATATGAGGCAATATTAAAGAAAATGATAAAACACACAGGCAGAGTTATCTTTCTAAAATTCATGGTCTGAAAATATATTTGGGTATTTAATACAATGTGGAAATTCTTCACTGAATTCCAAGTAATTTCTTTCTCCAATTCCACTAGTAATTATTTGTAAATGTCTAAGTTCTCTTTAAAATTTTGAAAACAAAATTATGACTCATCTGAAAGATGATTTTTCACTCTATTAGATAAGCAATTTAATTTAAACACTTTCAAATTTATTTTTCACCATAGATTTCACCCACAATAATAAATCATTTCAAAATGACAAGGGCATCTGAACTCTTGAAGAAAGGCACTGAGCAGAGCCACTATAATTCTAATGTCTTATTTGAGCAAGTTGATGAGTGAGCAGTTTTCCTTTTGGTGTCACTAGCAACATAAAACCAATTAAGTATAATTTTCATACAGAAAGTTTTCTATAAGAATTTATAAAAGGTATGTATATTATCTATTACACTATGTGCAATATTTGGTATGATGATGTACTGATTTATTTTTCATGTGTCTGGCTAAGTAAGCCCACAATTTTTTTTTTGCAAAAGACAGAGAGATATGGAGTGACTGATAAGTGTAAGCTTTCAGAGCTATTAAAAAAATTGATTGTTTCCCAGAACACCAGCTAAGTACAGTGCTTTCACTGGGGAGGTAATGTGACTTTTGTCGGCAGATAGATTTGAGTTGGATTCCTAGTTTTACTCAAATACCTTTGGAATAGTTTATGTTACTTCCTTGAACTTCAGTATAATCACTTTTTTTTTTAATGGAGTCTTGTTCTGTCGCCCAGGCTGGAGTATAATCATACGATCTTGGCTCACTGCAACCTCCGCCTTCCAGTTTCCAGCGATTCTCCTGCCTCATCCTCCTAGTAGCTGGGATTACAGGTGTCCACCACCACGCCTGTTAATGTAGTTTTAGTAGTGACAGTGTTTCACTATGCTGGCCAGGCTGGTCTCGAACTCCTGGCCTCAAGTGATCCATTCACCTCTGGTGTAATTATTTTTTAAAAAGGAACTAATGACTCCTTTCTCACGAGATAGTTTCACAGATTAAACAAATGTGCATGCACAAAGCTCCTTCCACACAGTTTGTGCTCGGTACAAGAGGGTTTCATTTTGTTTTATTTTTAAGTACAGGTAAAGGTTAAGGTTCAAAGTCAAAGATAAATAATTAAGGCATGTTACCTTGGGCCAAGATCTTTATTGCAAATCTGATGGCCTGAGAGTTATGTTTTCAAGAGTATTAAGGCAAGTACTAAAACCTCCTTACTATCACTTCCATGTTTTATCAGCTGGGTGTAACAAAGCAGTTAAAGGCCCAATCTGTAACCCTAAGACAGTATGTGACACTAGTTAAAATCAGATGGAAAACTGTGCAAAATCAGGTGTATAAATGTGACAGCACTTCTTTTGCACATGTTCAGATTGAAGAAATGTTTATTATAGAAAATTTATAAATCATGGCAAAACATCAAAATAGATATTTTAATCTACACATGAGCCCACCATGCAATAATAATCATAGCTAAAATTTGCTTTACATTCTCATTTAAAACTGGAATTTAAACAATATGTTTAGTGATTATTCTTGTAAAGACTAGTCAAATCTGCATCATATTCCACCACTGCAATGTATCACAATTTACCAAAATACCATGTTGCATGATTCAGAGCTTTTTAAAAATTATTACTGGTGAAATACAAGAACTAACTTTTCTTTGACAATTTATCCAGCACAAAATTATTAGGTTGAAAAATAAGATATTTTTATGCTTGTATTGTGCATTGCTAAATTGCAGCATCTTGACATACTGAAAAAACTGGAGGGCAAGATTTTAGTTAGGAAAATGAAGGGAAACGAGAGAATAGAGATCCTAAAGCTTTTAAAGAGTGGGTTGAAATGCAAAGGGCCATGGGAGAAACGGAGAGAACTCTTGAGGAACTACTCCAATCTGCTTAGAGCCAGCTCAATTGGTTCAATAACTAAATCACAAACCAGGTCACTATGAAGAAGCTGTACTTAACATTTTTGTTGTTGTTTATTACTTTTCCTCCATTTCTTCTATTCATATATCCTCCTCCTAACATTTTGTTATTTAATAAAAATAAAATATGCTAAATAGATAGACTAATAATCTGTCTGATAAAAACTGTGGCTTCATAGAGCATATACAACATGGCATAAAGTAACCTGTGCACTGATTTTAAAACTAAGGAGGCTGGAATACCTTCACTTGTCCTCATTCAATGGTCTAGGAATTTGTGGATCTTCACATATTACTACCTTTGGGAAACATTGTTTTATTTTCTAGTAAATGAGATAAACTTGTTTTTCTGTACGTACAGAGCAAGGCTTTTACTCCATGATTGCTACTCATACCATGTATTATGTTTTTCCTGATTTGTTTCTACCTCATATTTATTTTGATTGATAGTGAACCATTATTGAGACCCTCACACAGTTAAGATGTTGTGTTTCTTCCATTCATAAACTTTTTGTTATAATTTCAGCCTCTAGTTCAGTGCTTGGTTCATACATTTTTAAAAATGCTAACAATTGCTTGAATCAATAGATAAAGGAATAATGCAACAATACATATGCTAAGATTTTTCAAATGCAGAATGTTATTTAAGTAAAGATGTGGGTCAAGGAACGTGAAGCCATTGCATCAATTGTTCTGAAATATAGCTACCTTTAGCTCAGTGTCTCTTTTACAGGAGTGTCTGATTATGAGGTGGAATCCTAGTTTGCTCTACGGAATAGTATCCTTTATTACACATGACATGATGTGAAAGAGATAGGAATACATAACTGAATTTTAAAAATTTCAAGCATATGATTACATCATTAAATCTGAAGAATGTTGTATGTTTACTTTAACTAAAAGTCTGAGTTTGAATATCTTATTAAATGTCATTTCCCAGTGAGTACTGAGCATGTGTTTGACCTTACACACGAATCTCATGAAACAAGTTCTCTCCAGCCTGTCCATTTCAAGAGGATGTCATTCTCTGCCTTGATAGGAAGTCTCTATATCTGAAGTGGTTATATCTAATGGAATTGTCGGCACATGGGTAAAATTGTGTTACTACAGGTAAGTGCTACCTTTGCTGTATGCAAGTTACCAATATTAATGGTATTTAGTGGAACACAATGACTTTTCCAGCTGTGTAAACCTGTCGTTATTTTTGCATGGAACTGTTGTCTTGCAAAGTTTTGAAATAAGAATGAATATAGCAGATGTTTTATATTTTGCATATAACCACAAGTCTGCTAATACTATGAGCATAAGCCTAAGAAACAAATGTTCTAATCATTTTTAAAAATTTTGCTCTTAGATTATTTCTCTAACTGAAACTTAGTAGACTCTTATCTAGAAGATTAAGGTTGGTCTGAGGATTCTCTTTTCTTTCATTTTTAAAACATTCTCTTTATGTATAGAAATAGCACTCTGTCCAGCACTCTACTGAACTCTAATAAGTAGAATTTATATTATCTAAGAGAAAGCTGGAACATTCCAGAATATGTGATGAAGCAGCCGGTTCTTATAAATGATATTTTCTGATGAAAACCAGAACACCAGTTTATTCTGAAATATCTTTAGAAATGCAACAAACTATTTTAATTAGGAAATAATCTGTCCTAATGTGTCCCATTTGAACCATTATTCTCTATTTAATTTCATCTGGGTCTTACACATCCAGATTTTCTGTAACAGATAATAAGTATATGCCTACAGCTGGTTGTTCTCATATCAGCACATTATAGTAAAAACAACCAAACAAAACAGAGTCCAGGACACAGCTCAGATTCTTGTAACCTTGCTACATGAGCTGCAAACATGCATTCAACATTAAGACTGTGGCCGGATACATTTAGTTTCATTGGCATATGGATTTAAAGCTTTTGATAAGTGATACTGTCAGGCACACCAGAAGTCTCTATTCTCCATATCCCCTCCATTCCTTTTTCTTCAACATCCATGAAGTTGTCTGATTTCTGAAGTTGTTTAATATTGACAACCCTGACTTGGTGATTGCATGTGTTTTTAAATTGTTGAATTAGTTTTACTCTATTTATTGTGTAGATTTTAATGAACTTAGCAGCAACTTTCTGACATCAGACAGGTAATAAAAGTCTGAAACTTAACTCAGCATAGGAAACCCTACCACTGCCTGCTCAGAGTGTTGCATAACAAAGTGAGGGGTGTAGAGCCAAAAAACACGTGCAGAGTTCTATATTTTTAAAAATAACTTGCCAGCATAGAGAAAACATAAAACCATTTTCTGCCTTCCAGATATAAAAATTTTTAAATATAAAACCTAAAATCATTTAAACTCAGTATAGCCTAGCTTGGATTTCCAACTATGAATAGCAATCACCACACAAAACATTGATGTAATAAAGGAAAAATAACCAACCTGATTTTGTAAAACTTCAAATGTTAAGAGTGCGATTTATAATTCATTTACTTCCATCATCTTATCAAGGTCAAGCATATGAGGACAGAAAAACTTCAAACAGATGGGTATTTTAATGAATTGCTTAATCTTTTCTAGCTCTTTATCCTCAAAGAAATTTTAAATTCACTATTGTAATGCACATATCTTGAATCAGGAAAACTGGTAGAGAAACATAGACAAGTTATTTTCTTCAATTGAAGAGATAATCCGTGCATTTTTATATTTCCAGCATATCTTTAAAAAAACACAGCATTAACATTTAGAGCACTAAGAAAGTAATACAATAATCTGGATTTTCTTGAGTTAGCTGGCCTTTCTTCCCGTGGTATATGCAGAGGATTGCCGTTTACCAGGTGTGCCTAAATCCCAGGCAGACTTCCGAATCCTAGAAAGAATAGCTCAAGAGAGCCACCTACTGCTTATATGGATATCCACTATGAAGAAGAAAATGTGTCTTCAGTATCGAATTCCATCAATTTCATGTTTTTGTCAAAGAAAAACAAAAATACTGTTGTGGCTGTGTTAAGAAACAATAGTAAATGTATGACATTTTTTGTGTTCATTCATCTATTGATGGATGCTAGGTTGCTTCCAAATCTTAGCTATCGTGAATAGTCCTGCAATAAACACAGGATAAAAAAGGAACACTAGGCTTTCAACTCTTTGAGCTATCCTTGCGACTTGGTACTTTTTGAGGGACTTACCAAAAGCACAGATTACAGAGTAAAAAAATGTATGAAATTGTCCCAAGTCCCAGATTTAGGTTCTAGACACTTTATCTCCTCTTCATACTATCATAGAGCATTTCCTGCTGCTGTCATTCTAGGAAGAAAATACAAGACAGAAGGTAGAAGTGTGTATCCCAAAACTAAAACGTTTAAAAGATTGGCCAGTTAGCCAGACAAATTGCTGGGATCGCTCTTGTAATCCCAGCACTTGGGAGGCTAAGGTGGGAAGATAACTTGAGTCCAAGAAGTAGAGGCTACAAGGATTGGTTGGCATACTGGCAGTGACAGGATAAACTTGGAATAAAGACCAGTGCTGGGATTATCAATTTTTTCGATGCTGCCAATGGCTCCTATTTATAGAGTTCCAGATTACAAAACCATGATCAGATATAATTTTAATAACTGCTTCTCTTTTTGTACTTGAAGAATCTGATACACACAAAGAAGGTGAAATAACTTGTTCAAGATCATACTATTACCTAGGTCCAGAACATGCTGGAACCCAGGGATGCCCAAAGTTTTTATATCACTATGCCCTCCAGATTCTTCTCCATTACATAACCATTAAATAGATTTGACCTGTAGCGTTGTGGATGAAGTAAGGTTGAGAAATTAATTCAAGTGAGTGATATGCAGCCCTGCAAAAAGGGAGCTCCAAGTACCATGGGGTGAAAAAAAACAGACATGAGTCACACAAAGCAGAATTCAAAGTCCAGATTTCCTTCCATACTGACTCAGTCACTTACTATGACACTTTCATCAAGGGGCTTAAATTTTGTGGGCTTGGGTTTCCCAAAATGTAAAATTAAAAAAAAAATCTATTCCACAGAATTATTTTAAGAATAATATAAATACAGGTTAAATACTTTGCTCAAGTAGATAATACATGTGAATATGGGCTCACATTATTAGTAAATATATTACCATAACATCAGGTGAAAGAAATGAGAAGCACCAAAACATGTACTCAATGCTACATATATTTGATACACAAATATTAATATTATAGAACTATTTGCACTGTGTATGTTCCCTTACTTAAAAATATAATCTTTCAGACTCAGAAGACATTAACATTAAATCTAGATACCTTTTGCTGTCATTTCACCATTACTGCTCTGAGGCTTAAGTTCTTTTACTTGTGACTTACATTTTTTATAGCCCTAATAATACTTTTCAATAACAACTTTTCATTCATTTATCCCACAGATGAAGCAATGAGCAAATTATGAAATAAATTACCTTAACCTACAGGGAGTACATTCTAAGTGACTACACAACTTCCACTCTATCAGTTAATATACATCGCCTCCATTTGCTTGAACACCTTGAAAAATAACAGCACGAATACAAGGGTTTATCTTGTGTGTACTGGAAATGCCAATAACATCAATGTTTTTACTCTTACATGCATCCAATATCAGTATCCAATACTATAACTTCAAATTTTCCATTATGAGGCAGCATGCATGAGATTAAGATTTTTTTCTATCAATTTATCTTCAAGAACAAAACTAGTATAGAAAAAATATATATAATAATACATTGGAAAATTTTTGTTCTAGTGTCTTTGAGATTTCATTTTGCTTTGTAAATCTTCAGCTCATAATTTATGAAACATTTAACACTTTATGTAGTGATGTCCTTTACCGATTGATTGATTTTTCCTGCTTTAATATATTTCTAGCAATATTTTAATAACTATAGAATCACCTTAAAATTTTATTTCTTGTTTAAAACGATTCCTGATAACAAACTTTATATTTGAGGGATCACCATTAGATTGTACACGAACTATTATAAAATTAGGAAGTTAGCTGGGCACAGTGATTCATGCCTGTAATCCCAGCACTTTGGAAGGCTGAGGTGGGTGGATCACGAGGTCAAGGGTTCAAGACCAGCCTAGCAAAGATGGTGAAACCCCGTCTCTACTAAAAATAAAAAATAGCCAGGTGTGGTGGTGGGTGCCTGTAATCTAGCTACTCGGGAGGCTGAGGCAGAGAACTGCTTGAGTCAGGGAGGCAGAGATTGTAGTGAGCCGAGATTGCGCCACTGCACTCCAGCCTGGGCAACAGAGCAAGACTCTGTCTCAAAAAAAAAAAAAGAAAAAAAAAAAAAAAGAGAAACTTGAAAATTATTATTGGGAAACTATAATTAGGAAATTATAACAATGAAGTAAGTAACAAATCCTAAGGAGAAGATGTATTTAATATATGACTTTATGTTAAGTTAAAAATTAATTTGCAATTAAAATGAAATTGGATGAGGAGGAGTGTTTAGAAACCATGACTTACATTAAACATTCTGGATTGCATTTGTATTATTCCCAAAATGTCTTCTTTGAGTATATAAAACAACATTATATTCAGTATCACAAATGATGTTTGGGAAAAAAGACAGGGAGAGAAGGCTGATGACTTTCCTACCATTAATTAGGTGTTTGTTATTAGCCATTACTTGTTAGCTATTACACACACACACACACACACACACACACACACACAAATCACTTCAGTTAAGAAGTGGTGGTGATAGTGCTGGTAGGGGTAGTGGTGGGCGTGTTGTTAGCTCAATTCTGCCTGCTCAAATCAGATTAAAAATTGGACGTGATTACAAAATAATTTTGTAAAAGTGTAATTCCATCTAAGGAGGAAAGTATGTCATTGAAGCAATCTGAATTCACAGCATCAACGATAAGTGCCTAGTACATTTTTCTGTAGTGCAGATGAAATCACTTGGACCCATGTAGTTCTCAGATTCTTCACTTTTACCTTAAATCACTAATAGAAAATTGATCACTTAGTGGTTATAATACATAGCTATCAACCTAGCATTTTTAGCCTTCCAAAAATAGCAACCATATTTCACCTGAACTGGAGATTTCTTCCTGCTGAGATAATAAAACTATTATCTTCATTATTAAGCACCTTTTAAACTGGGAAAATTTAGAATTAAAAATGGACTAGAGTGTCAATCAAAATTATTGGATTAGTATTTTTTTTAAAGTCTAGCAAAATACTAGTTTATTTTGGGCTTTTTGTCTTGTGCAAAATAAATGTCCTCACTTACAAAATGAAGAACATATTTGAGCTAGTCCAGATCAAGTGTTTAATTATGTAGCTAAAATGTTATGTCTCCTTCTCTAGATAGGAAATGATGAGTTGTATAGCGAATATAATTGTCTCTGTCTTTCTAACCTATGAATTTGTGAACATATAACAAAATCATAAATGAGAAAATACTCTGAAATATTACTTTATACAAGGAGGTCACTATGATATTGTTCTATTCTCAAATTCCATGTGTGATTAAATATTTCATAGAGTGTATTATTTGCATAGCACTGATACAGGCTCATGGAAAAGAAAAATGAGACTAAAAAGTCTAGTTCTCCACATAGATTTTTTTTAGTGGTGCTACTTCTCTCATAACAGTCAAGAAATTTATACATTTATTCCTTTCTAAAAACCTAAAAATCTTGCAATAAGAAGTTATCGTCAGCTCAAGCACTCAGACAATATTGTGAGAGAAAAACAAATGTGTGTGTGTGTGTGGGTGTGTGTGTGTATACTTACATGGTATGGTGTATACTTATAATGTGTATGTGTGTGTGTATATATATATGTATATATATATGTATACACTTATACTCTATATATTTATACAGTAATCCAAGTATAGAATTGGGAGTGTATATATATATGTGTGTATGTGTGTGTGTGTGTGTATTTAACATATATATGCATGTATCTGAGTTTGTAATATATGAATATACACTTTCTTGCTACTGTCTCTTAAACTACCAATCGTGTTTTATACTGGGTTTACTGTATATACATATAATTTACATTGCAAATTGTACCATATAACCAGATAATTATTAAATATTGATGACAAAATGTACTCTGAATTATATTTTAATTGTAGTAGATTTTTTAAAAGCCAAATTGTTCTTTCCAACTGAAATATTCTAACTGGAAAATTCGGAACCTTACGGTGGTGTTTTAAAAGGAGAAGCTTAAAATTGAAGGAGATATGCATTTCTGATATGTAAATATTCATTTTCATGCTACTGTCTCTTAAACTACCAATAACGTTTTATTCATGAGGCACAGAGGAAAGATGCAGTAAGGCAAATAAAAAGAAGAAAGAAGAAAAGAATACAAAACTCTGCAAGATGTTACAAGAAAGTAAATATTAACTGGCTATGCATCCATCTGAAACAAGTCCACGCATACTTTGATACCTCCTCAGAAAGAATATAAAAACATCAGTATAAGAATAAAAGACCAATATACCGAGTCTATAAATATAATCCACCACATAAACAGAACCAAAGACAAAAACCACATGCTTATTTCAACAGATGCAGAGAAGGCCTTCGACAAAATTCAGCAGCAATTTCTTTCTTTCTTTTTCTCTCTTTTTCTGTCTCTGTTTATCTTTCTTTATTTTTCTCTTTTTCACTCTTTTTCTATCTCTGTTTCTTTATATTTCTTTATCTCTCATTTCCTTCCTTCTTTCCTTCCTTCCCTCCCTCCTTCCTTTCTTCCTTTTTTATTCTTCCTTTCTTCCTTCTTTCCTTCCTTCTTCTTTTCCTTCTTTCATGTGAAGATACTTGGCTTTAAACGGCTGCCATTGTCATTATGATCCAAGAACATTAAACTTAAGAATATATTCTCTTTTTTTTTTTTTTTTTTGAGACGGAGTTTCGTTCTTGTTACCCAGGCTGGAGTGCAATGGCGCGATCTCGGCTCACAGCAACCTCCGCCTCCTGGGTTCAGGCAATTCTCCTGCCTCAGCCTCCTGAGTAGCTGGGATTACAGGCACGTGCCACCATGCCCAGCTAATTTTTTTTTTTTTTTTTTTTTTGTATTTTTAGTAGAGACGGGGTTTCGTCATGTTGACCAGGATGGTCTCAATCTCTTGACCTCGTGATCCTACCGTCTCGGCCTCCGAAAGTGCTGGGATTACAGGAGTGAGCCACCATGCCTGGCCCATAGTGCTATACTCTAAATGTGGCTGACACCATCGTAGGTAGCCAGATAGACTTCTAGTTTTATTTATTACTTTGTTTCTTCAACAAATATTTTTGAACTGGTCTATTTGCCAGAAAAGGTGCATTCAACAACATGTAACAGGCAATAATCTCCAGCTAATTATCTTCTTTCACCTTCCTCCCTTGGTTCTTCTACCCTGATGCCAACAGATCTTCCTTAAACAATTTCTCTTCAAATGACCCAAGAAACTCATGCATGTTGAAAATCTTTTCTCTAATCTGTCAAAGCTGACTGGTCTCCAGAGCTCCATTTTGTTTTTGCCTAAAATAGACACACCTTCCCTATGTAGATATTAAGTGTGTCTTCAGGAAAAAAATGCTAATAATTTTCCATAGTCTATTGCCAAAACTACTTTATTATCCCAGATATATAATGTGTAATTCATTGGGAAGATACAATAAGGTCCTAGACCCATTTGGCATCTGCCTTCTTATCTGTTCACTGATATTTCTGGGTATCAATCCAACGAACACAGAGCAATAAGCCTTTCATTTGTAACTTAGAATATTTATTTTTAATAATAGCAAACCAGTTACAATGATATATAAAGGTTTCCACAGGTTAATATTTCAGTTGTTTCTTGATACATTATATTATTAAGTGGAAGAATGTCACTTTCCATGATGCAAAGATAAACGTAATTTGTTTCTATTCACAAATTATAGGTTTCTAATATTTGGATAAATAAAATGGTAAGAATGATGGGCACATTTAGAAAACTTAGAGCATCCACTGTTGAATAAATATATATCCAGTTTACTGGACTTCAGTAGTACATGTTGAAGTGCTTTGTCTAAGTGTTAGTAAACTTAGCAAGTTATTTATTCAAAAAGAGGAGCTTGTATGAATAAAACTCTGGTCTAAAAGCTGAGCGAATGAAGAACACCTAAAGTAAGAGGTGCCAAAATCAAACTGGAGTTTTGAGAAAGATCAGTAACCAAGAGAGACAAATCCAAGAGTATTAATAAGTCATAAATAAGGAGATATGGAATTACTTTATTGAATTTCATTAGATAGTGACTCTCTAGTGGGGATACTTTTAAAGGTCACATGGCTTCATCATACATAATCTACTTTATAGACATCCTCCAATGTATCATACATGTCATATGACAGTTTGAAAAAAAATCCAATAACATTGGCTTATAAATAATCGAATTGCACTTTACTCATAGTAATTCTAGGAACTAATTACAGTTGTCTCTCAGTATCCACAGGGGATTGGTTCCAGGACACCCTCAATCTCAAGCAGATACTAAAATCTGCACATATTCAAGTCCTTCAGTTGGCCCTTGCAGAGCCTAAGGGTATAAAAAGAACTGGCCCCCTGTATGTGCAGATTTCACACCCTTTAAGTACTGTATTTCCAACCTGCTCTTCGTTGTGATACGCGGGGATGCAAAGTGACAACTGTTCTTCCTTGAAAAAACCCACTTGTATGTGGACCTGATCTGTTCAAAGCCATGTTGTTCAGGGATCATTTGTAACTTAGAATATTTATTTTTAATAATAGCAAACCATTTACAACAATATATAAAAGTTTCCACAGGTTAATATTTGAGTGTGATTATAGAGAAAACATTTGACTTTGGAATCACTTGGAAGTTTCAATCAAGCTATTCATAAAAAGAACATAAAATTAATATTTATTACATTTTGAAAAATGTAAAGATTAAAGATGTTCATTGTAATTATAAATGAAACGCTAGAAAGGTCTGACGGTATGTAAGTTTAAAACTTCTGACTCCATAGATTTGCTGAGGAATATTCTTATTTATGATTGTTACTCAAAGGAAGGAGTGATGCTCACAGTTACACTTGTCTTTGGAACATCGTTTGGAAAAAATGATAAGGATGTTAAAGTAGGCTAATTTTATTGAGGGTTACCATATGTCAGATACTTTTCTACATGGCTTATCCTACTTAATCCTCACATGCCAAAATAACAACAAATTTTATGAGTAAATTCAATAAATTTCTGTATTAAATACATAAACTTATTAAAGATTCTGGATTTAAATGAGTTCTTTGTGATTATAGCAGTGGTATAAATTAAAGCCATTATTTTAAACGTGGGACTAAATTTTATAACCACATTTTAACCAACATTCTATATTATCTAATTAATTTTAACATGACTTCCAAAACCCATTCAATATTATGATTAAAAAAATTCAAACACAATAGGTAAGAATAGAAATTGATGTCTGGTATACCTGTGGATAATTACAAACAAATATCTGATTATCAATGCAAATTTTTTTATTACCACATATACTATAGAGATAACATGACACTAGTTATTAATTGTTACTTCATTCTTCCACCTACAATTTATTTCCTTTTGTCAACCAGTTTAATATTTTCATTGAAGTAAAAAGACAAATTTTCAGGGATTGTATCGTAAAGAAAATTAATAGTGAACTTTAACATAACACATCTTTTGTAAAAGTATTACAATTGTTGTTATTGTTATAGATGCTTTTTACCTTTATAAACCACAAAAGCAGTAAATAAATAACTGATCTTGGAAACTAAATAAAAATTGTTACAGCTGAGGTATGCCATATGAGAACTTGAATTTTAACACCACACGACACCATTTTAATTACTTTCTTAATGTAATTGGTTCAGTCCATGTTTTAGGGGACATATGGTACATTTTTCTGAGAATGAGATTTTTTCTAGGTTTTTACTATTTTTTACTAGAATTCAGTATTTTAAATTAAGCCTTCCTTAATTTAATCAATTGTACAATTGACATCCTATTTTATTGTGACTTTTTAAACTAAAGGATGATCACTTAAGACGCTGGCACTTAGAGTCATCAAAGGTTAATGTCATTTTACAATGTCATAGAGCAATTATTTTGTAAATTGCATCCTTCCAGAGATTTCTGACTAAATTTCAAGATGAAAATGGCTTCCTCGATGTTATCAACAGAGTAAATTGTCTTCCAGTCAATGTTTGTCATTTCAAATATTATTTCATCAACACTGAAAGTCAATTTTCCTAAGGCCCTTAGAGCAAGCAAAATTACCAAGTGCTTTCATTCTAATTCCATGAGGAAAATGAAGTAAATTCCAGGCAGTCATTTTGAGTGCTTTATTTTCATGTTTTATTTTGGAATTTATGGATCATTTGGAAATCGATTCATAAGAAACAAAAATAGTTTTCTTTGAAAATGCAATTTTCCATATGCAGTAAGGTTGTGAGAGGTTAGACCTATTAAAAAATGCATAACAATTCCAGCATGTCATTATTACTTTTTGTAAGACTTTCATGAAATTTAATATAATTTTGCTAAAACTGCACAGAGAGGAATGACTACAGATTTAGAGTCAGGAGATATACTTTCAAATCACTGTTCATTATTACCTAATTTCATTCTATTCAGCAAGATAATTAATCTACCTGAGTTTCAAATCTGTTATCATAAAATGAGGATACTAACATAATGCTCACCTGACAGAACTGAAGTATAGATTAAATGTGATAGTATATATGAACATGCTCTTTGACCATGGAAACAAATCCGTACAGATGTTAATCACAAATAAGCATTTCTTGTCTATGATAGCATTTAATATCCTATGGCCCATCTATCCGGAGGTATTCACCCCAAATGTTTAATAACAGAAATCAGATTTTGTATGTATTCTCTATAATAAAAGTGTTTAATGTTTTTTGAACTTTCTATGATTTCTTCTTCAGATTTTAGGAAGAATTTTGTCTTTAAACTCAACTCAATTCCCCTGAAAGCTAGAATGCCATGAAGTGAAAAAAATTCAAGTGAATTTCTCAATTATCTAACTTGCAAATTATCTTTGCATAATTATTAGAAAGGATATATCATAATTAGATATTATAGCAACTATTTTCGGTATATGTGCCTTTCTTTCACTTCATATCTATGACCTTTGCAATCAACTAGCCATTTTGCCTACTTTAATTACATTCACACTTCATTATTTTTGCAATTTTCAGGAACTAGAAGTAACTTTTCAACTATAACTACGTATAGAAGCAGGGGATTTCAGCCAACAACAGGGATAAAGCAGACAATTTTTCTCCCAGAGTTTCCTCAGGGCTTCGATCTTTAAACGAATTGCAGTTTTGATATCAATAGTTACCTGCATTAACCACCATCTCCACATCCTTATCATTCCTACCCCTGGAGTTCTATAAGGTAAATAAATCTTACTCTCACTAGTGATATGCCTGGCATAATTCATTACCCACTTCTGCCCAATATTTAAAGAAGAAGCAGTGAGAATGATGCTGAGCTGAGAATCCTTTATAGTCAAATGCAAGTATCAATTTTCAATACATCACTGAATGATTAGAAATATTATTTGGACCAATAAGCCAAGCCTAGTATCTAACATCTTTTAGAAAAGACCAACAAAGTCATACTTGAAGAAGTATGGGTCCCTTAAAGAGCTATATGGATGTGGCTTGGGAGTTGTCAAGAGCAACATACCAAGGTAAAGGTGAAGAGAGAAAAAAGAAGGCAGACATAGCTTGCTACATGTATTCATCTCTGAAAAAAAAAAGAGTCACTTGGTGGAGGGAAAATGAGCTGTAGTGTTGGAAGAGAAAGTCCTCATTCAGACAACACTGATAGACATCTAGGGTGGTGTGAGGGATGTGGTGAGGGGAGGACATATATTATTTTTTCTTGGCTGCTACTTTTTGTTTTCTAAGCATAATTTTAGATCATTGCAGGTTAGTAATCTGTTTCCATTTTAGGTTCATCTCTTTTGTTCCTGGAATTCACCGTAGCAGTTGGTATTGTACATCTGGTTATGGTTCGGACCCCCTTTTTCACTTGTTTCTCCTTTTTCTCAGGTGGCTTTGCATGCTTCCAGAGCCTGTGGTGGGAGTGTGCAATTATTGATGGTGACACAGATGCAATGCTAACAAGAAGTGGGTCTGAATTCAGGCCCAAGATGAGTTTGTTGCTTCAACGATTGCCTGCCTTGAGGTGGTTTCAGTGTCCTAGACACATCAAGAATCTAAGAAATAAAATCATGCTTCTGAAACACATCTACTAAAACAACTATCTTGAAAAGAGGATCTCTACTAGGGAGGCCACTGGATCTGCAACTCTGTAAACAAAAATGTAATGTTAAGTAACATATACAACCACATTAAAAGGGGATTCTCTAGTGAGAATACCATTTCCAGAGCCGGTCAACATCTAAGACACTTAGGAAATATGCCAGAAGCTGCAATGTTGACCACCCTCAAAGTACCCCAAATTTTTGCCACCAAACTTTTCAGAAGATAAGGGATATCACCCAATAATAATCATTCTGAATTTAATTCTTATTGAGAATTTCATATTTGAAAACTTAAGTCATACACCCATAGCCTACTTTCAAGAGAGTCTGAATATATGAAAATTCTGACTTCTCCTTGGATAAGAGAGACACATAATGTGAAAAATTAACAGAATATAGGAGAAATATCCACTACATGCCTTAATAACATGCTTATCACTTCTATCCATTAACACAGTTGAGCTATCCCCGTATTAACAAGACTTCTTCCAATTGGAGGTGATTTGTAATCTTCACAATGATCAGCAGAGTTGCCTAGGTCAGTAGTTCCTCCTGAGTTTAGCTTGAAGGTATTTTGCCTACACCTTTCCCTCCACAGTGACCACTGTGATACAGGAAAATTAAACAAACTTCTTCTCACTAAAATTTTCAAAAACTTTTCCTGTATATTTGTAAAACATAACTACACAACAATTAGGGTTTTTTTTTTTGTATTATAAAATTTGTTACATCAACTCAATTGTTTGCTTGCAGGAGATCACCTCAATCCCAAACCTGAATCCATCTTATTGCATCTTAAACTTGAATACAGTATTATGTTAACTTCCCTATAATATATATAACAAATAATTGCCCAGGTTAAACTTTTTTTTTTTTTTTTTGCCTAGGTCAGAGATTAATTCTCTTCCTAATATGGATCAAAAACACATCTACACTTACACCAATCCTAATTCTAATCCTTACAATTAATAAATAAATCTAATATCTCTGTACATAATGATGTCTAAGTATCTTCTTTTTCTTTTTTTTTTTTTTTTTTTTGAGATAGAGTCTAGCTCTGTCACCCGGGCTGGAGGGTAGTGGTGTGATCTTGAGTCACTGCAACCTCCACCTCCCAGGTTCAAGCAATTCTTCTGCCTCAGCATCCTGAGTAGCTAGGACTATAGGCATATGCCACCATGCCTGGCTAATTTTTGTAATTGTAGTAGAGACAGGGTTTCACTATATTGGCCAGGCTGATCCCAAACTCCTGACCTCATGATCTATCCGCCTTGGGCTCCCAAAGCCTTAGGATTACAGGCATGAGCCACCAGGCCTGGCAGTGAAACTCCCTTTATAATGGCCTTAACCCATTCATAAGGAAAAATCCCTCCTTTCCTAATCACTTCTCAAAACATTTTCTAACACTATTTCATTGGCAACACCTGAATTTTGGAAGAGTGATAGTATTTTAGATCATAGCAGTATTCTGGAAAAGATTACTATTTAAATCAGTCAACTAAGTAAAGAAGATCCTCCCTCACCAATGTAGGTGGGCATGATCCAATCTGTTGAAACCCAAAGAGAAACAAAAGGAAGAAGAGCTAATTCATTCTTTCTCTTTCCCTTCTTCTCCTCTCTCTTCTTTTTTCCTCCCTTCTCAAACTGAAACATTCATTTACTCCTGCCCTCATTTGGAATTCCTGGTACTGGGGCCTTTGAACTCTGGGACCTACTCTACCACCACCCTTCTATTACTTCTCTGGCCCTCAGACACAAACTGAGTTATGCAACTGATTTCCTAGATGCAGACAGCATACTGTGGACTTCTGGACCTCCAGAATTGTGTGAGCCAATTCTCACAATAAATCTTCTTTTACATGTCTGTATATATCCTGTTGGTCCTGTTTCTCTGGAGAATTCTAATACAAGTTGGATATGCCAATATTTCTCTTTCTCTATTTAATTAATTAAGTAATTGATTGATTGAAACTTATTTTTGTTTATTTCCATAGGTTATTAGGGAACAGGTCGTATTTGGTTACATAAGTTCCTGGTAATTGGTGATTTGTGAGATTTTGGTGCACACGTCACCCAAGTAGTATACACTGCAACCCATTTGATCTTTTATCACTTGTCCCCTTCCCACCTTTTCCCCCTGAGTCCCCAAAGTCCATTATGTCATTCTTAGGCCATGCATCCTCACACCTTAGTCCCACTTATGACTGAGTACTTACAAGATTTGACTTTCTATTCCTGAGTTACTTCACTTAGAATAATATTCTCCAGTCTCATCCAGGTCACTGTAAATGTCATTAACTCATTCCTTTTCATGGCTGAGTAGTATTCCATCATATATATATATATATATATATATATATATATATATATATATATATATATCATATGATATATATCACAGTTTCTTTAACCCCTCATTGATTGATGGGCATTTGAGTTGGTTCCAAGTTTTATGTGTGTACCTATGCAACAATCCTGCATGATCTGCACATGTACTCCAGAACCTAAAGTACAATAAAAAATAAAAATAAGTTTTACAATGCAATCCTACTTCACTCCTGCAAGAATGGCCATAATCAAAAAATTAAAACACAGTAGATGTTGGCATGGATGTGGTGAACAGGGAACACTTTTATACTGCTGCTGGGAATGTAAACTAGCAGGTCTGTATTTTAAAGTAGATGTGTATATTCTGCACATCCATCTCAATTTCTTTTTACAACATTCCCCAATATTTTTCTTTGCTTATTTAATTCTTAATTTAAACCACAAACTTTCTAGCAGTTTTGGTCCTGTGTTTTTATAGTGTTTAGTAAACTTTTAAGTCTGGTTTTGCTATATGAAAGAGGAAACATAGAAATGATATTATATTTTGATATATCCTCATAGAAAGGAGATTATAAGAAATCTCCTCTGCAAGGGGAAATTTCTTACATCCATGGCTATCTGGAACATGGTCCAGCTCTATGGACAAAATATACATTCTCGCAAAGTTCACTTGTGACATTATGCAATATTTGTAGTCAGGAGAATCCCCTCTTCTGAAAGTAGAATATGCTCTCTGGCTAAAATTTCTAGTTCTCAATTTTACAACATGTCTGTGTTCTAAGAAGAAATAATTCAGGTCTGATAAAATGTTGAAAAGGGGGATTTCTCAAAAAAAATTAAATTACTACCAAGGAAAACATATGAAGATTAAAAGATAATATGGAAATTAGGACTTGTTGGGACAGGAAGTTGAAAGAATTTAGTGTATAAAAGAAGGTGAGCAGTATCGGAGATTATTATACATACTCAGAAAATAACAGCTACTATAGCAGCCACACCACAATATTTGAACTATAAAACTGGTTTTAAAATTGTGGCATCATATTTTAAAAATTCAGGATTTACTCCCTCATCCACCCTTATACTCATGATCTGTGGCAGAAGAAAGCTATCATCTTGTGTTTGTAATTGAGGGAGGAAAAAAACAACCAGCAAGGCTGTGAGCAAGTGGATTCATACGGAAAAGCAATGTACTGAAGCAGCTTAATTAAATTGGTATTGAATAAGATAATATACGCCAAGGATATGAAACTGTAAAGTGCTTTAAAAATGTAAGGTATTGGCCGGGTGCGGTGTCTCAAGCCTGTAATCCCAGCACTGTGGGAGGCCGAGGCTGGTGGATCACGAAATCAACAGATCGAGACCATCCTGGTCAACATGGTGAAACCCCGTCTCTACTAAAAATACAAAAAAATTGGCTGAGCATGGTGGCGCGTGCCTGTAATCCCAGCTACTCAGGAGGCTGAGGCAGGAGAATTGCCTGAACCCAGGAGGCAGAGGTTGCGGTGAGCCGAGATCGCGCCATTACACTCCAGCCTGGGTAACAAGAGCGAAACTCCGTCTCAAAACAAACAAACAAACAACAACAACAACAAAAAAAAGTAAGGTATTATAATTATGTAAGAAAGTAAGAATGGCCTTCCCTACATGTCTCATTTCTCTCATCCACCATTGGATATTATGCCATTCAGAAGACCATAATAACTTTCTCAGAACAGAAAGGCCTTGTTACAAAAGCAGTCCCAGTTTATTCATACTCTTTATTTCATTTACACAATGCTTTATATCTCAATATCTTAGGATATGGTGAGGTATTGTGTTTCATCTGTATTTCACAAGGTTGTTTTCTTCCAGAGTGGCTCACATTTCAAATAAAGAACATGGATTATTCATAGGTGGAAATAATCTTTTCTTATCCTCCTAACTAGTTTTTGTAGCTGCAATATTTCATCATGTGGATGTACTATGTTAATTCAACTATTTTCCTATACTTGGGCATTCAGGTGATTTCTGATATTTTGCAATTATAAACAATATGGCAATGAATAACATGTGCATATTGTTGGAAATATGTTCTTCAGAATAAATTCATAAAATGGGATTGCTGTGTCAAAAAGCAAGAACTTGTGGTTTTGCTGGATATTGCCAAATTTCTGCTCCATAAATGTACTAATTTACATTTCTTATCTTAACCAATTATGAGAATTTCTGTTTCCCCACAGACTGTCAACACATTGCTTACTCAAGATGTATTTTTAACTTTTACCAATCTGATCACTGAGAATCAGTGAAAATACAGTTTACATTGCATGTTTTTCATCATGAAGTTGGATATGTTTTTAAATGTTTAAAGATTGTTTGTATTCTTAAACTTTGTTTAAGCAAATTTGCCCTTCATGTGTTTTACCAATTTCTCCAATATTTTCAAGTGTTTTTGTATACTGTGGCATTGGAGTAAATATAATAAATAATGGTGTTTGTTTTGCCATGCACATTGATTTTCTAGTTAAATTTATTAAACTTTTCTCTTATCTCATCAATATTTTGAGTATGCTTAGAAAACTTTTCTCCACATTTGGGTTACAATAGAATTCTTCTATGTTTTCAATTTCTTACGTTTCATTTTTTACATTAGATAACTCATCTATTTGAAATTTATTTCTAAATATAAAATAAAGAATGAATTACCTTGTATATGTTTTTGCAAAACCATGTCCAGTTGTGCTAGCACAATTTATTTAACAGTTCATCTTTATACTAGTCATTTGAGATATATCTTTATAATATATTAAATTTCAATTTATATTTTAGTCCATTATTTGACTTCCAATTCTATGCATTGATCTTATTAGTTATTTGCCATGTAACAAACCAACTTAAACATAGAGGCTTTATTGTATGTTTTAATATCTTGTAAGCTCACTATTCTTGTATGTTTTCCTTATGAATCTTAGATTTAAAAAGTCTAGCTCTAGAAAGGCTTTTGAATACACGTGATTGCATTAGACACCATAAATTTAAATTATAAAAAACTGTTAATTTATGATGTTGAAATTTTTTCTAGCCAAGAACTAGAGTTGCTTTTCTATTTGTTCAAGTTTTTTTTTTTTATGTTTTTCTGGAAATTTTTATCTCATATAGATTCTGTACAATTCTTGATATAATTGTTTCTAAGTATTTAATTTTTGCCATTGTGATTGTTTTGATATTATAAATTATGTTTTATCTACCACTCTTTCCTCTAACTTGCAGTTTTCTGTGTGTATTGAAGAGCAATGATTTAATTCTGTAACAATCTAACAATGAATTCTTTTATCATTTGTGTTTGTTTCATGATTCATTTTCTAGAATTTCCTAGATATATTATATCAAATGCAAATGCAAATAGAGATAGTTTCAATTCTTATTTCCCTAATTCATTTACACTGTCTAAATCAAATGGTTAATATAAAACACCTCTGGTCATATTGAAAATAGTGAACTTCAAGAAATAGAAATAAATAAATAAAAATTAAAAAAAAAAAGAAAATAGTGAACTTCTTTGTTTTGTTCTTAACCTTAGTGAAATTTTCTTTATTGTTTTCTCATTAAGTAAAACAATAACCTAATGATTATTAAATTTGTGTGTTTAAATTAATGTCAAAGAAATATTCATAAATTACTGACGATTTCTTTGTGTGTTTTTAACCACACATTGTCAAATAATTTTTTCCGTACCTACCAAGATATGGAATTACTATTTTATTACATGAAATAGCCTTAGATCGCTAAGTTTAATATAATAATGAATGTTTAATATCGTAAATTTAAAATTACAAAGTATTACATGGAAAATAATGAATATTTAAGTAAATACAATGATGCACATGTTCATTAATTAGAAGACTCAAAGTTTTTGACACATCAATCATCCCCATATTTATGTATATATTAAAAGTCATCCAAGTTAAAATTCTAGAAGCCTATTTTTTGAGATATTGATAAGTTAATTCTAAAATTTGCATAAAAGCTTAAATGAAGTAGAATATCCAAAACAATTTTGAAAAACAGTGAACATTGGGAACTTAATCTGATTCCAAGAGTTATAGTAATCATAACAGTGCAATATTGATGGATACTGCACTGTTTGGTTTATAGGCCAGAAGAACAAAATATAGAATACTTAAACAAAGCCACACACAAGATCAATCCATTTTTGACAGATACTAAGGTAACTCAAAAAGAAAAAAAAAAAAACACTTTTTTTTTTTCTGTTTTAAATTTTACTTTAAGTTCTGGGATACATGTGCAGAACGTGCAGTTGTGTTACATAGGCATACACGTGCCATGGTGGTTCGCTGCACCCATCAACCTGTCAACTACATTAGGTATTTCTCCTAATTCTATCCCTCCTCTAACCGCACACCCACAATACCCCCAGTGTGTGAAGTTCCCCTCCCTGTGTCCATGTGTCTCATTGTTCAACTTCCACTTATGAATGAGAACATGGGATGTTTGGTTTTCTGTTCCTGTGTTAATTTGCTGAGAATGATGGTTTCCAGTTCCATCCATGTCCCTGCAAAGGACATGAACTCATCCTGTTTTATGGCTGCATAGTATTCCATGGTATATATGTGCCATATTTTTCTTTATCCAGTCTATCATTGATGGGCATGTGGGTTGGTTCCAAGTCTTTGCTGTTGTGAACAGTGCTGCAATAAACATGTGCACATGTCTTTATAGTAGAATGATTTATAATCCTTTGGTTATATACCAGTAATGGGATTGCTGGGTCAAATGGTATTTCTGGTTCTAGATCCTTGAGGAATTGCCACACTGCCTTTTAGTGATTTACATTCCCACCAACAGTGGAAAAGCATTCCTATTTCTCCACATTCTCTTCAGCATTTGTTGCTTCCTGACTTTTTAATAATCGCCATTCTAACTAGTGTTAAATGGTGTTGGAAAAATTAGATATGTATATGCAAAAAATGAACACAATTCTTTACAAAATACTACTTACAAAAAATAATTTAAAATGAACGTATTCCTAAACATAAAAACTGAAGCTATAAAGCTTCCAAAATAATGTATGAGAAAAGGTAATGCAGAAGAGAATAGATAAATAAACTGATGTATTCGGAAAATGTGATATTGCTTAGTGATAAAATTCTAATCATGCAGCATGGATGAAAGGCGAAAAACATTATACTGAAAAAAAGAAGCCAGACACAAAAGACTACAAACTACATGAGCTTATTTGTAGAAAAGTTGAGAGCAGACAAAACAAAAATCTAGTGGCAGAAAGCAGAATAGTTGCATGGAGCCAGGAGCGGGGGTGATGAATGATTTCAAATGGACTTAACAAAACTTACTGCTGTAAAGAAGATGTTTCATCACTTCATTGTGGTAGCCAAAATCTTGAAAGTGTACATTTAAAATGGATTAATTGATTGATTGAGACGGAGTTTCGCTCTTGTTACCCAGGCTGGAGTGCAATGGCGCGATCTCGGCTCAACGCAACCTCCGCCTCCTGGGTTCAGGAAATTCTCCTGCCTCAGCCTCCTGAGTAGCTGGGACTACAGGCTGCGCCACCATGCTCGGCTAATTTTTGTATTTTTAGTACAGACTGGGTTTCACCATGTTGACCACGATGGTCTCGATCTCTCGACCTCATGATCCACCTGCCTTGGCCTCCCAAAATGCTGGGATTAAAAACTTGAGCCACCGCTCCCAGCCGTATGTATTTATTATATGTAATTATATTTTATTAATGTTCTAATAAAAAGAAAATATTTATTAGGTAATATTTGAGGTGTTTCTTCATGGTATATCTTTAAGTAAAAAAAAAAAAAAAAAAAAAAAAAAAAGTGAAGGAAACAGAGTACATGACTCCATGAATGCAAAACAAAAATAAGTATCTAGAGGTAGATACTTATAAGGTATTCCAGCCTTGTATTTGAAACTAAAACAAAGTTTTTGTAACATGCCTCAGTCAAACGAAACATGTATTTTCTCAAGCTGCCTCTACGCAGTCATACAATTCTCGTTGTTGAATCATATTATTTAAATATTTTTTTTCTGAAATTCTTCTGAGCTGAAATGTTTGTTTTTATTGTCATCTTTCTTCTACTCGTTTTTATGTCTACCATTTATGTACTTACTCTTAAATCCATCTATGTCAAATACATTGTAATATTTCTAATTTGTTCCTTTTGTGCACCTTGAAATTCTATATGCCTTTATGATTGATAATATTATTCCTTATGTTTAAAATAATATTCCTTATGTTTAAAATATTTTATAGTTATAAAGCTAATTATTTAAAAAATGTTAAACTGAAGTTTATGTATATTCTACTCAGATAGAATTAAAATAACATAAGTACTTTATTTTAATGAGAAGCAATGCTCTTCATAAATTTAAATTTTCAAAGAAGAATTTTTTCTGCCCCTGATACTGTTGAGGACTTGGATGAAATCAAATGCAAAGTAATATTCCTATTATTGTGTCAGGACCAGAAATAATACTTCCAGTGTCAACCTTAAGCTCTATAACATCATTTATTTTTTAATGAAATGAGAAATAAATGATGGTAAAAGCAGGTTATATGCTTATGCTATTTAAACCACTGAGTATTTCTGAATGCTGATTGGCCTCTTGCTGATCTCTGAAGTCCTGCTGACTTACAGTATAATAAAATATGTAGAGATGGTGTGCGATAATAGGTACTTGCATTCACAGTGGAGAAAAAAATCCTAGCACTGACTTTAGATGGTAGCTTTTAAGAATTTATTATCTGCATGAAAAAAATAAAGTTGGATCTAATCTTTGAAGTCTGTAGTAATATACCACCAGTTTTTCTTCAAATAATGTGTGTGGCATTGTGAAAATAAAGCATTTGGATATTTTAGTGTCATGTAAAACATTTTATCTTTAATAGAACACCATGATGTATTGACTACTTAGGTAGAATATGAATGCATTCTGTAAAAGAGTTTCTCAGTTTCTGTGGCTGAGATTAGAAACATGAAATATTTATGACTTGTAAGTTTCTTTATAAAAGTGAGAACAACAACAAATGGATATGAAGATGAAGACAAAAATTCTTAAACACGAGTTAAGTAGTCCTTAATACTTCTCCAATATAGTTGCTGACTAGTCATGATGGGACTTTAACAGCTGAAAATATATCCTCAGAGGCTTGACAGCGTTCCATCTGAGTTTCTAAAGTTTTTTACTTTTTGTTTACATTTTGTGTACCAATTTCGAGACATTGTCATTTCCCAGGGAAAATATTAATGATGTATACACAACCTGACAAAATAAGCTTTTCTGGCTATAGATGAAAAGATTTAAGAAGCTGGTAGCTGCAAAATATCTCCAATGCAAACTAGATGAGCTTGCAATGACAAAATTTATCTGGTAGCTGCAAATTTGATTATGCCCTTGGAGTTCATTCTTTTATTCCATAAGTATTTTCTCAACTAGTATGCAAAATGTATGCAAAACACTGTGCTAAATATGTGGGCAATTATATAAATAAGGAGACCCAATCCTTGCCTTGAAATAATTCAATCCAATTTACCTAAAGTTTTCTGTAGCAAGTTCTGTCTCCATACAAATTTTTAAATGTGTCCCTTAGAACTCCAGGGTAGGGCCGAGGCGCTATCTTGGCAAAGTGGATGCAAAGTGGGTGGAATTCTCCCTATTCCTATTTTTTCCTGTCCTAATTCAGCCAAAAGCATTCTACTTTTCTCTTTTGATGTACTGTGACAACGAAAGTTTTTGCTTGATAACCCTTTGCAACTTTTGATAAAATTCTTGACTATACGTACCTCACCATGCTAGCAATAGAATCTTGTTATAGTATTTTCTTTTTTTTTTTTTTAAAAAAAAAGGTTACTTAGGCTTATTCAAACATCATGTATTTGTTTATTGTTTCAACAGATAATTGTCAAGCCTATAAAAATGAGAGGTAATTATTAGTATTTTATATGTTCAGCTAGACCTAAATCCCACCTAATCTCCTAATCTAAAGAAAGAGTTAACATTACTTTATCTGTTTCTCATTCAACACTTTGGAAGTTCAATTTAAAGTCTCCCTCCATACACTCTACCACTTTGACACTTCTTTTTTCTATTATTGTGTGTATGTGTCTTCCCATAATGCTAGAAAAATAAAGAAAACTCAAGGCAACATTTGCTGCATGGCCTTGCTCTGTTCCCTCTCTCTGAATTGCTTCTCCTAAGAAGGATAATAATTTACTTTTTGTTTGCTATAGGCTCTTCACTAGTGCAGGTTCTAAGATCAACATATCTTCAGAATTTTTTTTAATTGCTGCCTTTCAAAATGACAAAGATATATTACCCTTGATGCTAGTCCATTCTGATGCTGACTCAGATTTAGTAATACAGACTTTGACTTAAATAGACTTTATAGCACTGTGCAGATAGTGTCTTCACACTTTGCTCCTCTGTTCTCAAGTCTATAAACTCATGACTTCCCAGGATTACAATCCTTCCAGGACTGAGGCTCTTTCCTCTTCCAATCTTCCCTATTCAAGGACTGCAATTACCTGGTGGAGAGCGTTTCTTAATGCTAAATATGCCCTGTTTCTAAATTCTTATGTCCAATGCTACATGTTTACCTATGACAAGGTAGACCCCTTCTAGTTTTCTGCTTTTCTACTAAACAAAGAATATATATTTGAGGGAATAATTTATTTTCCAAAGAAATCTAATGCAGAACTCAAAAGTATTCAAGTAGCAGTGAAGCTCATCTGTCCACCTGGCTCTTCCTGTCTTCACCAGCAGTCTTTGAAACACATATAAAAGCTATTGGATTGGTCTCATACCCTTTTGTTATTCACAAGTCCATTGAATCCCAGATATAGAAAAAAATGGCCTTCCCAGTGTCATGTGGCTAATTTGACAATGGTTGGTCTCTTCAGGTGTCCCATGGCTAAATATCTTTGAACTATTATTTTATTCAAAAAGAATTGGACTATTGTCACTATTTTAAAACTTATAGCCAATAGCCAACTCCATTAGTCTGTTTTTATCTTTTATAAATTGCACTAAGGTTTTTGAATTAATTAGCTTTTAAAAAATCTGCCTAATTTTGTAAGACAAAGACACCTAATTTGTTTCTACCATTTTTGAATTAGTTCACTGCGGACCTAGATGGCCCTATTTTAGAGGATTTATGCTGTCTACAAAAGAATATGATACTGAGATTTTAGAATGTCACATCAAGATCTATAAATAGATATGAGAGGTTTCTCCAGAATGAATGGAAAAGAAGTGCTGAACTAAGGACTTCGATCAACGGAGGAAGACTTGAAAAAGTTTCAGTAGTTGAAATAATCTGCTATTGTTTCACGTTTGGTCCATTTTTCATTAGATTTTAGTTTTTTTAAAAAAATTATTCATGTTTTATTTACTTTGAGAATCGAAATATATTTATACTTTATGATTAAATTAATCAAATATCTGAGTTTATTTTTTAATGAAACAGATTTGAATTTCAACGTAACTAAACACTGAGATATTTTAAGAAACTACTTATCAATCTCCTGTAACCATCCATTAACAAAGATCAGGGAGCGTCCTTAGCTTGCTAAAAGAAGCAAATGTACTGAATTATTATCAGCCTTTTCCAAATAATACATTTTTAATGAAGCTATTGTGGGTGGTTCTCAGATAGAAAATCACAAATAGATAATGCCAGAGATGATAATGCTGATATAGAATATGGCGTTCTAGTGAAATATGGAGATAGCAATAGGAGAAGAAAATCATCTACATGTTAATTTAGGTGTCAATTATGATTTCAGTTATTAACGTGTCTTTTGTCAGGAGGGGGCACCTGGAAGTTGATTGATTTTAATCTCTTGTTACCTAACACATCAATTTTAAGAACGTTCTTGAATTATCATGTTTAAAAAAAAAAAAAAGCAGATTTGTTATTTCTTAGGTACTGACTCTTCCAAACTCCAATAACTTCTCCACCCTTCTTCTCCAATACCTATGTTCTTGGAAGAAAGTATCACGTATGAAAACTTTGTATCGATTACAACCTTGCTTCTTTTCTATTAGTCCTGTCTTTCCTTTACACTTCTCCAAGTGTTTCTCCTTAACCTGAAAAACTCACACAAAGCTACCTATCCTGTATTATTCTTTAAATTGTGATAGATTTAAATAAAAAATGTGATTTAAAAAATTGAAAGTGAGCTGTTTATAAACTTTAATGTGTTAGAATCACCTGTAAGGGGGTGGTGGATATACAAATAAAAAGGCCTATGCTCCATCCCTTAAGCTTTTCACTTGCCAGGTCTGATTTGAGCTCAGAAACATCTATATTTAAAAATCCTTACTCAAAGGCTGATAAAGGTTAACCTAAGACTAGATTTTTGAAACTAATTATCAAAATATTCTGAAGCCTTTAGAAGTCAATCTATTTTCAAGATCTGTGAAAGAAATAGGATTTTCAAAGTGCCCTCTTCATCTCACATCCTATAATGGGAGGGTGATTTTTTTTAGCAATTCAATTATTGCATGTTTTAAATACATTTTTAAGAAACCTTTCTCATCTGTTGAGGTGGGTACTTGGTACGCCATTTAAATATGGAACTATAGGGCACTAAATTCTGAAAATATAAAAAAAAAGTTTCTGTGAAACTGTCTTCCCTGGTGTTTTGTCTATTTCTGACATTTTTATTAGATATATCTTTCTCTCTATATATATAGTCCTGAGTTGAACCTGCGATCTTTCCAGTCCTGTTACACATTTGTTTATTCAGTTATACTTTCTGGGATTTTAATCAGTTTTGTCTTCTCAGTATGTATTGATTTTTTCATAATTTCAGCTATCATAGTTTAAATTTTCATGTTCCTTCTTTCATTCTCTTTAAAACATTTTTTCTGGAAGCAGTGCCATATATTTTTGAAATTTGTTTTTTCACATTGTTTCTCCTTCCTCTACTTTTTTCTTTTCTTTTTCTTTTTTCCTTCTTTATTCTCTCTTACTTTTTTTTCTTCTTGGAGACTTTTCTCATATATATGGTACCTCATGGCTGGCATTTCTTTTGGAGATATATTGTACGGAAATTAGAAGCCCTATTTAATGTTTCCATTGTGTTTCTCACAGTAAGGTGATGAGATGGCCAGCCCACTTTTATTTGGGGGAAACTTCATATACGTATTTACACATCTTTTCTACACTTAGTTTCATCTGGAAAGGGCCCTGAGCGCAAAGTGTGAGGCTGCCCTGCAGTGTTCTGGAGGTGGGACTGGGATGAAGGAGTTCGGCCTTACTGAGGGAACATTCACACTTACTATTTAAGCTCCTGATTTCATTCCTGTGCCACAGCGCTCCTTCCTCTGTGCGTGCAGAACCTCCCTATTTTTAAATTTCTGAAAGACTGTCTCTACAGACTGGAGAGGGGAGAGGAGGTATTGTTTGTCTGCTCGATGAGGTGGGCGAGAAATTGGGACTCTCACAGTTTTTTAATCAGATGATCTGGCAATCCTTTGCCTAGCTTTTTCTCCAGGACATCTGGTGTTCCCAGATCTTAAATTTGGGGTCCCGGGTCCTGTGGTAGGTATATCATCTTCACAATTGTTAGTACATTCCTCCACACTGCTTGGAGATCTTGCCTCTTTATTTACTCTGACAGGTTGTTTATTATTCCCACATCTAATTTTAGGAGTTAAAGATATTTTCTACTCTGCTACTTCACTGAGGACCACTGCTCTTACTGAGAAACTTTCTTCTTACTCGGATTCTTCTAGTTTCCATTAGTTTTCCCTTCTCTTTGCCATTTACAGACTATGGTTGATACACCCTGATGTTACTAATCCAAGGGCACTGCCATATTCTTTGCTGTTTTTTTCTTAAACCTGTGACAACAACCTTTTTTTTTTTTTTTTTTGAGACAGAGTTTAGCTCTTGTTACCCAGGCTGGAGTGCAATGGCGCGATCTCGGCTCACCACAACCTCCGCCTCCTGGGTTCAAGCAATTCTCCTGACTCAGCCTCCCGAGTAACTGAGACTACAGCATGCACCACCCGTGCCCACCTAATTTTTGTATTTTTATAGAGACGGGGTTTCGCCATGTTGATCAGGATGGTCTCGATCTCTTGACCTCGTGATCCACCCGCCTCGGCTTCCCAAAGTGCTGGGATTAATAGGCGTGAGCCACCGCACCGGCCAACCTCTTTATTAAACTCGCTCAATTTCTCCATCTGAGGGTACCATGTGTTTCTGATTATATCCCAAATGGAGAAAACGGCAACACACACACACACACACACACACACACACACACACACACACACAATCTATAACATATTAAATGCTGTCTATGTGATTGTACAAGATTTCACAAGAAACCAACGTGTCACAATCTACAATTACATGACTGAATCCAAACTAGTAATAATAATAAGGCAGATTTAAACAGAACTGACTGGGTTTCAGAGCTAGGAAGGCTAAAACGTTATCCATTTTGTTCTCTAAGATCTTTTGATGAATTAACTCCCTATTTGCCTCATGTTCTGCTCTGCGGGTCTCTTCAAGGTACTTACTCCCAGTAAGTGACCACAAAGAGCAGGAGCCAGACCAGACAACATTTCACCAGGTTTCACAATTCCTGTTTACTTACTGACAAAATGCAAGTGTTTAAGGTGTACTATTGCTCAGCTGAGAACAAAGAGAAAGGCATTCAGAGATTTTGAAATAAGAATCTATGGCTTATTTCTATCATGAAAAAACTGAAAATATTTCTAGCATGTTTTGTATAGCAGAACACACAATAAGCTTGGTAAATTTTTACAATGCTCAGCAATTAACTTAGAAATTAGGATGGATGCCTGACCACACATGTCAACCTAAGACAAGTATTTAAAATTGACCTTCATAACAGGTCACTATGACAACATTTTAGTTCTTTTATATTCACTTTAAACAAATTACTAAAATTACAATTAAGTTTCTTAAGTATCTTTATCTAGAAAAATCCTACATCTTCTATATATACTTACTGAGAAAATATATTGAAAAGTATAAAAAACAACATTATTATATTGCAAGTTTTAATTTTATTCTTTTAACCAGACCTTGCAGAGTTTTCATCTATTTACTCAGACTTATCTCCAGAACCCTTGTAAAGTGAATCAAATATATGTAGGGCAACTGCTCTTCAAAAAACACCAAGATCAACACAACAAAGTTGTTAACTCCTCATAAATTTAAAGAATGTATCTATTGATGGAAATTCTGCAATATCCATCCAACTTTCCTAAATTGCTCTCTAATCTGCTCCTTTTATATTCAATAATAAATCAAACAATAATAATAATATGCCATCATCATTTCTCTTATTTTCTTTTTTACTCAGTCTTAGAGAATAAAATCAATTATTAGAAATGCAAATTACTTCTTTGTGCTTTTCAGTTCTTTTGATGTTAAATCTGAACAGATATTCCACATAAGAAATACGCTAACTGATAATTAGGAAGTTGACATTTTAATAAGTTTATATAACATGTATTTTTAACTCCTTTATTCTTTTTGGATAAATATAGAATTGACCATTTTTCCTATAATTATTATATGGAGAATTTTCTACTCATTTTTCTCCTCTCTACATAATAGAGAAAAATATTTTGCTTTGAAAAACTTTTCCTAACATATGTTGTCTTGTATTTGTTTCAGGCCTCAAATTGCACTTGAGAACAAAGAAATAACTTATTTGGCACACAGGAAAGTTGTGAAACAATTCCAAACATAAGCTTCTTCTTGTCAATATTCTGTCATCGCACTCTCTGGCTTGTGCATTACAAAGTATTGTTATTCTCGTTCCTAAGTATAGTTCTTTCTCTCTACAACCACATGGTGACTCTGAATATTTTAGTCTATTCATGGGTAGGCCAGATTTTAGACGATTTCATGAATGCCATTTTGTTTATAAAGGAATTGGAATATATTTTAGAACCAAGCATTAGTTTTGTAAAATATGTGAAGGAAAGTAAAAATATAGTAATTGTGCCTTCAGCTTGCAGGGCAATGAATTACAAGAGTGAAAAGTAAATGCAGTTGCTTGGAGGGCAAATGGCTACAGCGTGACTTATTTTACAAAGACACCTGGAGCAAAGAAAGTCTAAAAATGAAATAATGGGAAATTTAGGGTAAAACTTCTTTTTTTAGAGATGGGGTCTCACTATGTTGCCCAGGTTGAAGTGCAGTGGCTATTCACAGGCAAGATCCCACTACTGATCAGCACAGGAGTTTTGAGCTGATTTGTTTCTGACCTGGGCCAGTTCAGGGTAAAGCTTTTTATCACTTTAGCTGAGCAGAAACACATTTTGTTCAGGTTATGCTAAAAGAAATTGCTTATCTGATCAACATTCAAGAGCCAGCTCATCAACACTGGTCATTAGAGAGATGCAAATCAAAACCATATTGAGATACCATCTCACACCAGTTAGAATGGCGATCATTAAAAAATCTGAAGACAGCAGATGCTGGAGAGGATGTGGAGAAATAGGAACACTCTTACACTGTTGGTGGGAGTGTAAATTAGGTCAACCATTGTGGAAGACAGTGTGGCGATTCCTCAGGGACCTAGAAATAGAAATTCCATTTGACCCAGCAATCTCATTACTGGGTATATATCCAAAGGACTGTAAATCGTTCTACTATAAGGACACATGCACACGAATGTTCATTGCAGCACTGTTTACAATAGCAAAGACCTGGAACCAACCCAAATGCCCAACGATGATAGACTGGACTGGGAAAATGTGGCACATATACACCATGGAATATTATGCAGCAATCAAAAATGATGAGTTTGTGTCCTTTGTAAGGACATGGATGAATCTGGAGAACATCATTCTCAGCAAACTGACACAAGAACAGAAAAAGAAATACCGCATATACTCACTCATAGGTGGGTGAGAAAAATGAGAACACATGGACACAGAGAGGCGGTCTACTATACACTGGGGTCTATTGGGGGGAATGGGGGAGGGACAGCGGGGGGAGGCTGGGGAGGGATAGCCTGGGGATGAATGCCAAGTGTGGGTGAAGGGGAGGAAGGCAGCAAAACACACTGCCATGTGTGTACCTATGCAACTATCTTACACGTTCTGCACATGTACCCCAAAACCTACAATGCAATAAAAATTAAAAAAAAAAAAAAAGAAAATATACCATTTGCTTCAAAATGGCGGAGGTGGGATAGTATGGGGGATGTGACTATGAATTGATAATTACTGGAATCAAATAATGAGCAGCAGGTGTTCTATACACTGTTGTCTTTACTTCTGTATATGCTTAAAATTTTTCATATAAAAAGTTACAAAACGTTAAATGTTATAAAATAATAAAAACAAGCATGATATGAAAAAAAAAAAAGAAATTGCTTATCTGGCAAAGTTATGAACCGTACCAATTCTTTTAACTTCTCACCAAAGAGCATCCAGGAAATACTTTTGTGCTCTGTACATTTTCATATCCAAAGTGAAATGAATTCTTCTACGAGAGGTTTACGAGAAGATTCCTTAAGCTGTCAAGTTTAAAGTAAGCTGCTTTTGAATAAGGCTCATCTAAAACATAAGCTCCTGCATCCCTGAGGGCTTCTGGATGATTTAAGTTTAGAAATTTTAGAATTGAGTGAAATCAAAAAAAGAAACAAAGCCAAAGAACACTTCCTAGTCAGAGTGCTATTGCATGGCTAACCAAGAGAAGGAAAATCTGATGCTTGGTTTGCTTTTTATCCAGATTCCTATCGTTTTGGTATATTTGTGTGATTCCATAAACACATAAAGAAAATATTTTCTAATTTGTATTCCAGGAAGTGAAAAATAAGTCTTTGTAAACCATGACCATAATGTGGGATTTCATGGATAGAAGACCTATCTGTATTGTTGGAGGCCCATATCTAAGACCTGAAAACATCAATTTAAAGTGCTGAATGTCCTTTTTCCTCATTGGTAGGGATATCCTGTAAAGTTGGCAGAAGCATAATTGTAATGGTAGACTGGGACCCACCTATTTGCTCATCTGCTTCAAAGTACCAAGGGGCAGTGCCAGCTTTGGATTGCAGGATCTCTTAGAGGTTTTATGATTAATAAACTCAGACAGAGAAAAAGCTGGGGTGCATATATAGCAAATTTTGAACTTTTTCTTTAATATGGAATACAGACTGGAAGAAACTTTGTTTTTTAAATTTTAAGTACTTTTAAAATTATTATCACACTTTAAGTGTCTGTTCATATCCCTTGCCCCCTTTTTTTGATGTTTTTTTTTTGTTTGTTTGTTTTAAATTTGTTTAAGTTCTTTGTAGATTCTGGTTATTAGCCCTTTGTCAGATGGGTAGATTTTTTCCTTTTTCTTCCCATTCTATTGGTTGCTGATTCACTCTAATGATAGTTTCTTTTGCCACGCAGAAGCTTTTACATTTAATTAGATCCCATTTGTCTATTTTGGCTTTTGTTGCCATTGTTTTTGGTGTTTTAGCCATGAAGTCCTTGCCTATGCCTATGTCCTGAATGGCATTGCTTAGGTTTTCTTCTAGGGTTTTTATGGTGTTAGGTCTTATGTTTAAATCTTTAATCCATTTGGAGTTAATTTTTGTATAAAGTGTAAGAAAGGGATCCAGTTTCACCTTTCTGCATATGGCTAGCTAGTTTTCCCAACACCATTTATTAAATAGGGAATCCTTTCCCTATTGCTTGTTTTTGTCAGGTTTGTCAAAGATCAGATGGTTGTAGATGTGTGGCATTAATTCTGAGCCCTCTTTCTTCTGCTTGATCTATTTAGCTATTGAAGCTTGTGTATGATTCACGAAGTTCTCGTGCTGTGTTTTTCAGTTCCATCAAGTCGTTTATATTCTTCTCTACCCTGGTTATTCTAGTTAGCATTTCATAGATATCGGGGCATTTTGTCTCTTAATAGTTTCTAAAATGTAATAAGAGAGACAGGCTTTGGCTTATTTTCAGTCTTAATAGGTACAAGAGATTCCAGAGAGAGGCAGGAGTATAAAGAGTGTGGTCTATAGGCATATTTTAAGGAAAAATTTTATTTATTAAATTTAAGCAAAAAAGCATTCCTGGCAATTACAAGTGTGTAAAAGACTGTCTTACAAGGGCAAACATAAATACTATCATCTAAAATTAGACTCATATGTGAAAGATACACTGACATAGAGATGTATAATTTATTTATTCACACAATTATTCTGTTATATAGGGGTCTTATAATATTTCCACTTAAAAATAGTTTTAAGAATAAATTTTTTCATAAAAATTAGAATATATTTATGTGCATCCAACAAGAAGAACTTCTTATATTCATTATTTCAATGTTAAATAATATTTTCATTATTCAGAATTAGGTCCATTAATCACATTCTTAACCATATTCATCCCTAATGATCTTGAACTGGCATTTTTATAACAAAGGTAGTTTGTAAAAATATACTTTCAAATGTATAAAATTTTAATTCATTTACTAAAATTATTCTTCTAATTAATGTATTTATTTTAATTGACAGAAAAGTATATATAGTTATCATGTACCCCATAATGTTTTGAAATGTGTACATTCTGGAATGTCCTAATTGAGCTAACTAACACACACTTATTTTTTGTGGTGAGAACACATAAAGTCTACTCTCAGAGATTTTCAAGAATACAATGCATTGTTAATAACAACAGTAAGCATGTGTACGAGAGATCTCTTGAATTTATTAAATTATGTTTAAAATCTGCAGTCTGTGCTTTAAACATTTGAAATTGTTAAAACCTTTATTTAGGTCTTTTCTTAAACTATATTTATTTTTAATTGAGAAAATGCTTTATCTACAGGTGTAGGCCTGCTTAATAAGCAGGCAGAAATTTCTAAGTGGAAGATATGCTCACTTCTATATTTTCACACTGAAATGTGCAAATATTTCATCCCAGATATTTTCGTAGATACCATTTTATCCTATCTACTTGTGGCATTTATTTATGTAAATACTTTTTTAACCAAAACTTGTTAAATTAGTTGTTTCTATTGAAGATTTTTGCAATAATTTGCTTCGTTTAGATGCTGCAAAATTATAGACCAATTAATTTTATTACATTGAAATTGAAACTGTACATTTATATAAATAAAATTATGAACTCAATCAAAGATTATTACTACCCTCAAGATATACCCAAGTACAATTAACAAAATTCAGTACTAAATTTAGTTTTTGCATAACACTTGAGCTCTCACTACTAATGTTGTTTCTGTTTCTAACTTTCTTTTAAAATAAAAATAAACTTTGAAATTCTCCTTTTTGCAATTTATGTTTCAAAAATTATGGAGGCATTCTATGAAATGTTTTCAAATGAAAACTTTCAACACCTTTGAAATAACTTTAAGATGTACCATTGTAATAGATTCAAAGCAAGTGCATAATGCTATCAGTGACTTACAAGGTAATTATTAAAAATATCAAGCATTCTTATAATCTGATTAATAATGGAGAGCAAAAAAAAGTGTATATTGCTTTTTTGAATAGTTTTTCTCATTCAGTATCAACTTTAACACACAATTTTGTAATTTAATTTCTCTATTTGTATATATGTAAATATTGGTCAATTACTCTGTCAAATTACAGCTTTTTTCTTGAACAGTGCAGCTTGTTTGGAAGCATTATTTGTGATGTATGAATGCAACCATTTTCAGGTACATTTTGCTTCCAAACTGTCTTAATTTGGTGAAAATATCATTTTTGCCCTGTGTTATAACAAAATGCTTATGTCGTGATGATCATTGCAGAAAAAATAAGATTTAATGGTTTATTTTTAAATTGAATTCATACTGCTAGTCATAATAACATAAGACCTTTCACCTTTAAATTCTTTTGATTTTGTTAATTAATTGAAAAATCTGACCTCTTCTTAGAATTAACTGATTAGTTTAACTGATTGGATTTTTTTGGCTTTGCAAAATTCACCTCAAATTCAAAATGGAATTATTGCAGTAAGAGTTATAACTTTATTTTACATATTTGCAAAAAAATCAGAATGAAAATTGAATAATGTTGAATTAGAAAACATTTATTCAATATAAATAAAAATATAGAATGATGTGTAAATAAACTTTTTGAGGCCTAAAGAAGTAAATTGTCTGCTTTGAAAAAGCCTTCTTATATAACTACTAACTTTTCAAGAGATTGATATTATACAATCCTTTCTTGTAGCTCTTACATAGTCAATAATATTACTGTGGCCTCCTTGGCTGAGTGATAATTGTCAACATTTCATGCAAGTTACATTTTCATTAATATTGTTTTAAATTATATATATTTAAGATTTATAACATGATGTTTAATATACATGGAGGAGCTTCAAAAAGTTCATAGAAAAAATCAAATTAATACGTAAAAGCAAAATATATAAACTTTATTTCTCAACATACGTATCAAGTTCAAGTCACATTTGTAAGCAATAAGACCAGACATTTAGTCCATATCTGTAGAACTGAAGGTTCTGGGAATTTAACCAGATCAGTGTGGTCTTTTTATTTATTTATTTATTTTGCATTATTGACTGAAAGAAATGAGTGCCCTTTACAAATTTTTTTTTAAGGTTAGGAAACAAAAGAATCAAACCAAAGTTATAAGGTGGATGCCTCATTTCTCATTGGAACTCTTGCAAAATTGCCCTTGTTTGATAGAAGAATGTGGTGGTCAAGAAGGACTCTGGTGAAGCTTTCCAGTAATTTTTTTCTGTAAAAACTTTGGCTAACTTTCTCAGAACACTCTCATAAGAAGCAGATGTTACTGTTCTTTGGCTCTCCATACAGTCAATTAGCAATAGTGCCTTGAGCATCTCCCAAAAAAACTGTTATTATGACCCTTGCTCTGGACTGGTCTGCTTTTGCTTTGACTGGACTTCTTTCACAGCTTCTGGCCACTCTTAGTAGTCATTGCTTGGATTGTGTCTTGTCTTCAGAATCATATCTATAAAGTCATGTTATGATTATTCAAAGAATTATTTTAGGATCTTGACCCCACGTTTTAGAAATTTCCATTGAAAGCTCTGATTTTGTTTGTAGCTGATCTAGTTTTGGCACCCATTGAGTGGAAACTTTGCTCAACTTATATTTTTCGGTAAGAATGGCGTAAGCTGAGCCAATGAGACCTGTTGTTGGTGCTGGCTATTGATTGTACTGTTAATCACTGGTCCTCCTCAATTAGGGCACAAATAATATATTTTTTCTTGCAAATCCATGTAGGTGGTCTGTCACTGCAGACTTCTTCTTCAGCATCATCTCACTCCTTAAAACAAGTTACTCGTTTGTAAACTGCTGGTTTACTTGGGGCATCATTCCTGTAAACTTCATGAAACATCAATGATTACACCATCCTTCCACCCAAGCTTCATCATAAATTTGATGTTTATTCTTGCTTCAATTTTAGCAGAATTCATGTTGTTCTAAAGGGGGCACTTTTCAAACTGATGTCCTATTTTTCTTAGTGCCTTCAGACATGGTATGACAAGTTAGTATGAGTTTATTTTGATGCAAAATAAATGAAATTCATGGATACTTTTTTCTTAATATGAATTTACTATGAACTTTTAAAGATTATCATAAAAATGATAACTATGTTTAGGCAAATTAATGTATCTTTCACTTCATAGTTTACTTTGTGTTTATGTGGTAAGAGCACCTAAACTCTAACCTCTCATTTAATTTGGAATATAGAATATAGGGATAGGTGCAATTGCAATTTTGCCACTAAAAGTGCAAATTACCTTTGCACAACTTAATATTAATTATAGTCCTCATGCTTGCACAGTAGATCTCTAGGCTTATTCATTCTACATAACTGAAACTTAACACTTTTTGACTTACATTTCCCCATTTGCACCCACTCCACACCCCTGATAATGGCTATTTGGCAGTCTGTTTCTATGTATTTGACTTTTTAGAAGGTTCCACATACAGATGACATCATAAAATATTTTTCTTTCTGTAGCTGTTTATTTCACTTAACATTATGCACCCCAGGCTTACCCATGTTGTCCCAGATGACATATTCTCCCTTTTTTTAAGGTTGAATATTTCATTGTATACCACAATTTTCTTATCCATTCAACTATTGACAGACACCTAGGTTATTTCCATATCTTCATTTTTGTTGAGTAATGATACAATAAAAATGGGAACATGGAAATTATATAGGGTTATAATTTTATTTCTTTTGGGTATACATTCCAAATAAGGATTGCTGGGTAACATGGTAGTTCTATTTTTAATTTTCTGAGAATCATCCATACTGTCTTCCATAATGGCTATGCCAATTTATATCCCCTGCAACAGTGGACAAGAGTTGCCTTTTCTCCACATCCTTACCAACTCTTTTCCCTTGTCTTTTTGATGACAAACATTCTAATTGGTTACAGTGTGATAGCCAATCATGGTTTTGATTTACTTTCCATGATGATTCGGAACTTTTTAATATGTCTGATGACCATTTGTATGTCTTCTTTGAAAAAACATCTATTCAGGTATTTTACCCAATTTTAATCATTTAATTCTATTTAAGTATTTAGGTTGTATAAGTTTTCTATATATTTTGGAAATTAACTTCTTATGAAATATTTGATTTGCAAACATTTTTTTCCAATCAATAGGTTGCCTTTTCATGTTGTTGATTGTTTCATTTGCTGTGCAGAAGCTTTTTAGTTTAATATAGTCCTACTTGTTTATTTTGCCTTTTATTTGGAAATGTTTACAACATTCTTCATTAATAGAAATTTAGTTAATAAATTCAGTATTTATTTTTTTGGTTAACACAGGTTTTACAGTTCTTGGTTTGCTGATGTAAAACCAGTTTTAACAAAATAAAAATCATTACCAAACAATCAAATTAATGCATTATTTTGGTTTTACCACTTTATACAATAAATTGCAAAATAAATTGCAATAAATTGCCAAATCCCCATAGTTGCCTTGCAATAAAGTGCAAAACCCCATTAGTAAGGTATTCAGACCATCCCCTTTTCTAAGGCAGGGATTCTCATCCTGTTGCTTGCATTTGTTTCACTTAGATCTAACCTACTATTTTCCATTATTTTTCACTCTTTCAAAAGACTGGAAGACTGGGAATCTGGGATCTGACAGATTTTCACTATAAGAATGGTACTACTGCTTTTTACACCAAGTGGCCACCTGCCACAGGCTAGAGTACTTCTCTCATCACCAAAGAAGACTACAAATAGCAGGTTATCTCACCCCAGACCTATTCAAGCAAACTTCATTTTATCTGTGTGTCCTCTGAATTCTGCCCTTTAAAGTAAGATGTTAATTAAAATCTGTCTAGAAAGGGTCAAAAAAAGACAGGTGACCCCTTGTTATCTTTCAGGTTTTGCCACATGTTCAAGTATGAAAGTTATTCTTTGCACATGCATCTCAACAATATTAGAAAGGAGACTTGTACAAGTTAGCAGAAAAATATAAGGAGTTATGCTAAGACAGCCAGATTTATTTTAATGCAACTATTATTTTATTTATTTTTAAATTACTTTTATTTTTGTAGAGACTGAGTTTTCCCATGTTTTCCAGGCTCATCTCCGATTCCTGGGCTTAAGTGATCCCCCTGCCTTGGCCTCCCAAAGTGCTAGAATTATAGGCATAAGCCACCACTCCCAGACACAAGTATTAATAGCACATTAAAATATAAAATTCTGGCACAAACCTAAAGTAGATGTGATTCTGAGACAACAGGCCAAACTCAGACACATGTAACACCAGCTGTAGGATAAAATGGGAATGGCCACTTTAGTTTAAAAAGGAAAATAATGTACAAAAAAAATGCAAAATTGTGGTTTAGGTGACTGGAAGTATGTAAATAACCAAGTTGAAAAGAGTAGTAATTTATTTTTTAGACAAGACTAACTGTGAAGAGCCTTTAGTTAAGGTCATTGTTACCTCAGAAGCTCCAAAGATCTCAGTTGCTGTCTTAACCCCATAAATTATCCCCCTGTCAAGGATGCAGAACTATTTGACCAAGACATTTGCTGAGTTTGCATAGATCTTCTTGCAGATTCAGTCTCAAACCTTAATTTGATAACTTTGATATCTTCAGTCATAGAGTCTGGCCACGTTCATTTTTTTAAAGCAAAATGAACATGTTAACATTAACTTTAAAAAAATGAATGTGGCCAGACTCTATGACTGAATATATCAAAGTTGTCAAATCAAGGTTTGAGGCTGAATCTGTACATTGCTTTAGGCTCAATTTCTGTATACAGAAATATAGAAAGAAGTTAATGAAATAGCATGAAGTAGAAGCAATTTATGGGATGAAATAAAGTCAGAATTGTGTACAGCTGTAGAAATGTGAAGTGGGTAGAAGTCAGAATTTCTGAAAAGAGGCATAATAAAAGAGTCTGGGAAAAGAGCATCTGGCATTGGAAGGTAAATCACTATCCAGCATCATGCAATAAATGCAATCAAATAAGAAATGTTATTTTTATTTGATTTAATGAGGATATTTGTGCTACACTCCATGGGTGCAATGATGTGAGGAGAATACAGAAGAATCACTCAGTAGTAACAATTTCAGCTCTGCATAGACAGATGTGCCCCAGACTGTTTATCACTGTGACTTTCTTCAGCTATTTTAGAGAATAATTTATACTGGGCTGCGGAATGATTACCCTGCCCAAGATAACTTACATAAAGCGTTTTTTCCCCCCCTTAGATAGAGAAAATGTGAAAGTATTAAATAATATAAATGTGGTGTTCAGTGGTGCAGCCAAATTCTATTATCTCAGAAGAGTGGGATGGAGGACTGGGGGTGGTGAGTCTGGGGTGGAGCCTTTCCATTTATTGGTGAGTTAATGGGAAAGGGAACACCCCATGTTGACTTTCTGTATTTGTCACACTTGTCTGATAGTCTTTCTTCACACTGTGACCACTAATGTCTTCCAGTAACAGTGCTAATAAATGTAATGTCAACATATCATCTTTAAGGATGATGAAGTGGCTGTGAAAGTGAAGAAAGTATTCAGAGGGAGCAATTGTATCAGCTGCCCCTTGCTCACCTACCCTTCTGGTTGTGTTCAGAACATTAAGGGAAAGACAGAGACAGAGAAAAGAGGAATGCTTCTTATGTCCATCACACCTGACCTTATCATTTCTGAATATGTAGAAGGAAAATTATGGTTGAGCTGGTAATTATTCCTCAGGTCTTTTGCCGCTGAATGGAAAATATTTCTCTATGCCATTATTTCACAGCCGAGCCATCTGAAATTTTTTAACATCAATAGCAAGGAGTCTATTTCCATAGACACTTGGATACATGATAGAAAGATAGATAGATAGATAGATAGATAGATAGATAGATAGATAGATAGATAGATACATACATACATACATATATACATACATACATACATAGACACATAGATACATAGATAGACAGATGGATGATGCAGGTATGTAAGTGTAGGGATTTATATTTTTAAGTATATTATGACTGCTCCAGTTTGTATTCTTGTGTACTAGATAGACAAATATCCTAGGAAATGCTTTTGCGCTAACCTGCCCTGTGTTAGCAAGACAGACTCCATTTTGCTGAGAGCTAAATAGACTCCATCTTGACCTCTGCCTCACCCCCCCTGCCACTCCTCGCTTAAGTACATACCTGGGTGTTGATACTGTGCTGGGTCATGCTGTACTTAGAACTATAGATATATATAACCTTTGTAACCATAGCCTGCTTGGCAAGCCCACTTGTCATTGTGAATGCCCCTCCTTTGATTGACTATATGACAAGTACCGAATACCTCCCCTGGTAACCAGCAATCACGGGAACTGCTTGTGTATATCCTCCTTAAAAATAAAAAATCATGAGATCCTCCTGCCTCCTAGTTACTAGCTCCTTATCTAACTTGCCTGTTCTGCTTCTGTAAACTGCTCCAGCTAGGCTTCCCCTCCCCTACCTAAATCAAGGTATAAAAGATAGTCAAGCCCCTTCCTCAGGGCCGAAAGAATTTTGAGCTTTAACCATCTCTCGGTCACCAGCTAAAAATAAAGGACTCATAATTGTCATTGGAAACTTGTTTTAATGTAGAAGCAATTTAGTTCTCTATTCTCTGCTTGATTCATAGCCTACTTTGCATGTTCAAAAATTCACTTAGAACTTCTGATAAATAAAATCCTTACCTACTATAAAATGCATCTATTAAAAAATCAGAATAAAACTATCTGAAATATGTTTTTTAAAAAAGTATTTAACTGTTTTACTGCCTGTCTTTGTCAATAGAAAGAAGTAGCATCAATACTTAATTTTCTCCTATTTTAGATTATGTCATCTATTAAATTTTAAATAGATATGTCCTCCATATTAATTCTTAGAAAATCTCATACACATATGTATGTGTTTCATTTTTCCAAACCAAACAAGATCTTATTTTTCTTTGTCAGTATGATTTATGAATACTGTTTTTTAGAAATGAGCTTTCTCTGTTTATACACACATGACAGATTTCAAGCATATTTAACAGGAAAGGAGCTCATAACATTAAGATATGTAATTTATAATTATTATAGTTTTATTAATGTGATCTGGTATTCCTATTAAAAATCAAATGAGATGATTGCTCATGATACAGATACGATTCTATATGTATTGCATAAATTTTAAGGAGTGCAAGTAAAGGGGTGGTGAGTTTAGAGTGAAAAGAAATAAAGAAAAAAAAAGGAAGATCAACTAGATAAATGATTATGTTTTTTTATTATTCAAGAAAACCTGCTCAATGAATAAGAATTTGAAGCTTATAAGGTTTAAGACAAATAAAGATGAATAGGGAAAGGAAACCACTCCAATCTGAATTGTAGCTTAGGGAAAGCCTCAGAGATGCCAATAAAATAAACAGTTGTAAAGCAATAGAGCAGCATGTTTTTGGGAAGAGATGAGCACAACTTATGTGTACCATGACTTAATGTGATGTGTTTTGATGAGGAAGTTTGAAGGAAAATATGAAGTCTATTGCCATGAGATTCCTATCATTTTATCACATAATAAGATGTATATAGAGGAAAAATTAGTTTAGAAAAACTAAAGATTAAGAAAAAATAATAGGCAAATAAATCTTTTATAACTAACCTCAGGCATCATCAGTTACTACAATGTTTATGGCTTCTTCACATTTTTTTTGTTCAAGTAATAGAAATTTGCAAGTGGATTTTCTAGTTTATTAATTAACTAGATCAAAAGCTCACAAAGAATAGGAACTTTGTTTTTTGGAAGAGTATCTAAAAAGTATCTCATAAAAATATCTGGAATTAATAACAAATTGGTGATTTACAATAAAACATTTGACAAAGCTGGAAAAATCATTTTAAGATTTAATTTTCATATTTAAAATTGTATTTGAAAATTATAGCTCATCATATCTGGATAGGGCCAGATAATATACAAAGCCCTCTACAAAACAGGTCAAACACAAAACAAAACTAACTGGGTACCAAAGAAGAGAATTAACACCACACACACACACCACCGCCACCACCACCATCACCACCACCATTACCCACATTGTTTGTTACCTAATTAAGAAGCAACAAAAAGAAGCAATAATATCCAATTGACTTGGAATCACTAACCAAACATTTCTGATGACAGCAAAATCTATACATTGAGAACATTTCTTTCAGATGCTCTTGGGTCTGCATATCTGTGATATAGTACAACCCCATATTTGCATAGTTATCATTTCCAGTTTAATCTGCTCAGATCTGTCATGATGGTTCAGTTAACCAAAAATTAATTAGCTATCAATTTAGAATCCTTAACTAAAAGAGAATGTAATCTGATTAGGTTATCATTTAAATAATCTAGTTTAAAAATAATCCTCAGTATTCAGGGAAATCATCAGTACTATAATATTAATTCAATCTAAAATTGAAAACAAAACTTTTTTTAAGTGTTAAAAAGCCAGCCAGGCATTAACCTCCCAAATTCCACGGCTTTGGGAGGTTAAGGTGGAAGGATTACTTGAGGCCAGGAGTTTAAGGCCAGCCCGAACAACATAGGGGGACCTTGTCTCTACATAAAATAGAAATAAACAATTGTCTGGGTGTGGTGGTGTGTGCAGGTTGTCCCAGCTACTTGATTGAGGTAAAAGGATCGCTTAAGACTAGGGTTTTGAGGCTGTAGCAAACAATGATTGTTCCATTGCACTCTAGGTGGGCAATACAGCAAGACCCTATCTCTAAATTTTTTTTTTTAATAAGACTTTTATTTTTACTTCCCAAAGTCATTTTACATATTTGGAAATTTATAATATCTGACAATCAGCTATAAATCTTATAAAAACTTATTTATTAATTAATTAGTTTACTAATATATATTAATGGATATTTTATTTCATTTTCATTTTCAAGATAAGGCCTGATGTATGAAAAAGCAATACTATTTTTTGAGTATATAATATACTATATTTTAAGTATATAAAATAACAAAAGGTGCAGAGGGAGCTGTGATATTGATAATAAATAGCAGGAAGTTTAAGAAAAAAACTTTGGACATGGGAATCTTTACTATAAGCAATAATAAAAAGCTTAGGTAGAGCATATCAAAATTTATTGATTAAAGTAAAAGAATTGGAAACAACAAATACTTTACAGATTAGAATTTTAGGAGTAATTACAATATGAATATTTTGGGAATTAGATAGAAATATAAAATATGTGTCAAAGAGGAAGAAGTACTAAATTAAAGCATTAGGTAACAATAGAAGAATAGTCTCAAAGAAGGCCATTTGGAAAAACAATAATGGTTATTAAAGTAAAAAAAAGGTAAGCCAAGAACATTTATGTACATAGGTGCCAACAAATATGAGTGCCTTGAAGTGAGAAAAGATTATGAAACAGTCTTTAATTAATTTTAAAAAGGGAGGAAACATCACCTGTATACTATTCTTGCAAAAGACATTTAACCTGTGCAAAATCATGAAAAACTAATGAAAAATAAACTAAGAGACTTCTGAAAAACAAATAAAATTTATCTAAACTTTTTAAAGATGTCATTCAATGATATTAAAGACAAAAGAAGACGGAGACAATGTTCTAGATTAGAGAAAATGAAAGAGGCAAAACAACTCAATTTTACCCATATAATATGATTATCTCATGGATCCAAGAAAACAAAGATGAAGAATGTATTTAAGAAAACTGTAGACATTTAAATAGGGACAGACTATTAGATAACAATATTATGACAATAGTAAATTTTTTGGCAACTACAATGGAATAGAAGAAAGATTTACTGAGTGTGGTAATTTATTAAGGTTTTGTAGGAGAATGTACTTCATTTTAGGAAATACATGCTATTTTTTTAACAGTTTGTGTTATATGCTACTAACTTTTAAATAGGTCCATAAAGTCCTATGTAAGTCAATGTATCCATCAGTTTATCCACCTATCATCATTCATCTACGTGTTAGTCTAGACAGACAGTGTAGCTACATCTGTCTATTGTTTATCATCTATCTATTATCTATCTATCTATCTATCTACAGAGTTATCACTTTCCATATATTCAGACAGAAATAAAGTGAATGTGGCAAAATATTAATTGGTCAATCTAAGTAAAGAATGTATGGGTGTTTATTGAAACATTCTTTGAAATCTTCTGTACATTTGAAAAGTAAAAATCTGTAGGAAAAAGGGAATAAAACACAACTGAAAGAAGAGTTAATTAAAAACAGAAAATAGCAACTAAAAAGAATAATTAGAATCACTTAAGATGAATTTTAAGAAGGTTTTAGTTTACTACTGAAGAAGCCAAAACTAAATACAGTTCTTTAAAGAGTTGATATTGGCCCTCAGGTTTTCACACAGAGCTCCTCTCCTAGAGTTATACAATCTTTATTTCTTCCTATTGACATAGGCATTGCTCTCAGAACAGCCAAATCAGTCAGCTTAATTATTCAAGTCTGCATCCCTTTCATGAAGCATGTAACACCTCCCTTTATTGAGGCCTTTCTAATTTAAAACTCTTGAATATTAGAATTCTGTATGATCTTACTGGCTGTTCCTTGACTCATCTCAAATTTGTTCAGAGACTAAAGGAAAACTATAAGAGAGCTTACAAGGTTTTGACAATACTCATTAGAAAACAGAAGATGGGCATTTTTATACACTGGTTTTCTCTTTGTTTCACTGGAAATATCATTCTTTCAATTGATTAAATTAACTCTTCAGTTATCTTTTCCTGTCTATAGTGCTAATGAATATCTTTTGTGAACACTGAGATCCATATATGAAAGAGGGATAATGGCAATAAAGGTGAAGAAAGCAGGAAAAATCTATTACTCAAGACAAATCTATTACTTAGATACATTTACTAAATAAAAAGCAAAAATGTTAAATTTTCCTTAGCTCCAAGTTAACTATTAATAGTAGTTCTACCATTAAGATATTATTTTAGGTATCCTTAAGTCAACTGGGTACCTATTCCCACTCCTGATTAAAATGACCTTCCAGGGGAAATAAATGTTCAGTGGCAGATCCTAGTCTTCAGAATAACTGTAATTTTAATTAGTAAGTTTACTGATGAACACTGGAGAAGAATATTTTCCTACTGCCCTAGTTAGCTTGGGATCTGCTCACATTCCATGTGCTCAATAATGCTTTCTGTCTTTCCATATTTGTTAAAAATTGTGGTTCATAAGAGGAATGTATAAGGTGGTAGGCTATCACTATTGTTTAGCCTACCACCTTATACATTCCTCATATGAACCACAATTTGGGGATCCTTTTGATTTTCATAAAAAACATCCAAGTCCCTAAACTCCTACATATGTCTTCAGTAAATGAATACCCATAAAAGGTAGATCTCTTTGTGAATGCAAAAACAGCTTTTTCTGAACTTTGAATACTACAATGCCCTCAAGGGACACCGATTATTTGTGCAGCCAGGAATTTACAGAGCACCCCAATTTGATCTTTCAAATCTAAATTTTAAGTAGTCCTGGACACTGGAGGTAAGAGCATTTTGCCACAAGGAGTGACTCATATTATAAGCAAGCTTGACTTGCTCAATTTTAACATTAAGAGGACAGAGCAGTTCTAAAACAGCAATATTTATTTTTATTAGCCTGTAAGAGGAAACAACCAAAATGTTCATCAAGTGATAAACAAAATGTGCTATAACCATACAATGGCATGTTATTCAGCAATAAAAATAAATGAAATACTTATACTAATAAAACATAGGCAAACCTTAAAAAACACGCTAATTCATAGGAGCCAGTCACAAAAGATCATAGTTGTATGATTTCATTTATATGAAATGTCCAGAATAGGCAAATCTACAGAGATACAGAGACAGAAAGTAAATTGATGTTTACCTGACCAAGGCTGGTCGGATTTGGGGAATGGTTGATGATGGTTACAGGATTTCCTTATGGGTTCATGGAAATGCTCATTATTGTGACAGTTGCACAACTTTGTAAACACATTAAGAACGAGTGAATTATATATTTAAAGTGAGTGATTGTATGGCATATGAATTATATTGTAATAGAACTGTTTAAAAAAAGACTTAGTTAAAGGTAATTATATATCAAAACTTTTACCTGACATTGTGTAAATTCAGAGAAAATGAAAGACTAGGATAAATCTAAGTAAACGATTGTTAGATAAAGTATGACTGTACTATGAAAAATGCTTGCCATGATGGATATTTGAGAAATTTCTTTTTAAGTTAGTATATGTAAGCAATGGTCCAATACATATTTAATCTCTCAAATAAACCACACTAAGGAAAGGGTCCTATAATATGTGGCAATCATCATATTCCTGTTATAGTTAATCAGCTTTCTGACAGTCTGTGGGAATTAAATGTTGCAAAGCTGTAATATATTATCAGCAATCTCTCATAGCTCAGTCTTACATTAACACCTCACTTTCTCCCCTTTAAAAGTCATTTTTATTATCAACATGATTCCTTCCTTGTGACATAAGATTTTTTCTTTCTTGTTACTTTACTGATTATTGTTATGGATAAGACTTCCAATTTCTTCTAACTTTATGATTCTTATAAAAATAAATCTCATTTATTCTGGTTTTTAATCTTAAGAATAACTTTAGCTGTTATTCTAAGATACTGTTTCTTTTCTTCTTTTTGAGATAGAGTCTTGCTCTGGCACCCTGGCTAGAGTGCAATTGCAGTGGCAGGATCCCAAGTCACTGCAACCTCTGTCTCCCAGGTTCAAGCGATTCTCCTGCCTGTTCCCTGAGGCCTGATGGTGGGGACTATAGGCACCCACCATCAGGCCCAGCTAATTTTTGTGTTATTAGTAGAGATGAGGTTTCGTCATATTGGCCAGGCTGGTCTTGAATGTCTGACCTTGTGATCCGCCTGCCTTGGTCTCCCAAAGTACTGGGATTACAGGCTTGAGCCACCACGGCTGGCCTATGATACTATTTCCAAGCATAGTATTTTATGTTTTGATAAATAACCCAAGCTATACAGACAACATTCAGGTGGATTAAAAGTGACGAAATAAGAAGAAACAGGCCAAAAACAGTATTTATTTTCTTATTAGCAGACTTCTCCTTCAGTAATGGCTAGTAAATAACAGATAAAATTTTCAAAATCACTTTGTGACTTTCTGGGGAAGAATCGTTGGAGAAGAGCACTAAGATTACTCATTAAAATTATTCTACTCAGGTCTGTGGAATGAATGAATGATGTGTAAATCCATTTGGTTTAAAGTTTCAAAATCTTAGCTCCAGCTACAATCAGAATGTGTCATAACTACAAATAATTGCTAAATTTACCCTTTATTTAAGAGATGACCAAAGAATGGTTCAGCATTAATAAGTCATTTTTCCCAGAGGCCTCCATTGGCTACAGCTGAGAAGTTCTGACTTAGACATTATGAGCCATTTTAATACAAAACACCACAAAGTGCAGCTGACACTCTCCCAAATCTTGTAGTTTATAAAGAAAGCATCTTATTCCTTATAGGAATATAAGGAATGTTTATATTTGTCTTAATAGGAATACACTATAGCAAATCAAGAACCTAAGAGATGGAAAATGGAATTTCAAGGTGTAAAGAATTCTTAAAATTGTACGTTGCCGGGCATTTATTTTGAATACACATTTTACTTTCTCCTACCAAGGCTCAGTCACCATCAACACAATTTCCAGTTCTACACCACACTCAAATGACTCAAGCCTGAGATAAGACATTTAAGTTGGCACAGGCAAATAAATGCCTGAGTGGTTCCTTACAGAAAGGGTGTGAAAAAAGGAAGCCCATTCTGCCAGGGAGAAGAAATGACTCTTAAGTTATCACTGAGTCCTCACTACACCCTAGTTCTTTAGAAGGCTACCCCAGGCCAGGTTTTCCCTGGAACAGCAGGGTGGAAGAATTGTCAATAAGAAGAGTCAAACTTTGTAAAATATTTGAAGGGATTTATTCTGAGCCAAATATGAGTGACCTCTCGGGAGGTTCTGAGAACATGTGTCCCAGGTGTTTGGGGCACAGCTTGGTTTTATACCTTTTAGAGAGACATGATAGGTCAATCAAATACATTTAATAAACATATGGATTTGGTACAAAAATGCAGGGCAATTCAAAGTGGGGACTTCCAGGCTATAGGTGAATTTAACCTTTTCTGGTGGACCATTGGTTGAGTTTCTCTAAAGAACTTGGATTGATAGGAAGGGAATGTTCAGGTTAAGATAAAAGACTGTGGAGACCAAAGTTCTTTTGAAGTCTTATAGTGGCTGTCCTTAGAGACAATAGATGACAAATGTTTTCTATTCAGATCTTAATGGAGATTCTTTGCAGATGCAAATTTTCCCCCCCACAAAGAACAGCTTTGTAGAGCCATTTCAAAATGTGGCAGAGAAACATGTTTTGGGTTAAAATAATTGGATTTTTTTCCTTGTCTCATAATGTTATGCCAGAGTCAGGTTGAAAGTAAGTCATGATATATAAGGTTAAATAAAACCCATCTAATGAGAATTTATGGTTTGTAGGGCATGACTCCCCAGACCCCTTAGATATGAATTTGGGCAAGATAAAAAAACAGAGTTTAGACTTCAAGCACGTACTAGGTGGGCTCTCCTAGCACCAGAATGATGGTCAGACAAGAATAAACTGATCAGGGGTCAGAAAAGAGCCACAAAATTATCTGCCAGTATAAGTTTTCCATGTGAGGGTCCCTCTATCTCAGGCAGGACAACTAGGCATAAGGCCATCCACCAAGTAAAAAAAATTAACTAAAAGCTCTGTTGAAAGACACGTTGTAAACAACCACATCCAGCTCTTGTTTATTTACCATTAGGACAGGGTTGCTAACGACCATGTTGCTCTGGTATTGGAACCCCAAGTGAGCTGGGGGCTCTCAAAACACAGAGCTGTTGATGTTACAAGTGTCCTCAGAAGTTAGTCCTTCATTTTTGTCTTCTGATGCTCAGCAAGATATCTTCCATTCATTGAGGTGGTTTTCTAGAAAACAAGGTCACTTAATTCAGATGTAAAGTGATAAACTTATTTTTAGAAACACTCATTCCAAAGAACTGGGTTTTGTTTTAAAATGAATTTGCCCAAGTTCATAAAAAAAATTATTGTTTAATTATTGTTGTTTTGGATTTCTTTTGTATCTGAGACAGCTAGAGAAATAACAATGATTTATTTTTCATTCTGCAGAATATGTTGAATATTCATTTAATAAGTTGACCTCAAATTCTTCATGAAAAAAGAGCCCAAATTGGATTGGGACCATGTTTTCAATTTTTGTATCACTGCTTCTCCCAAGAAAGATCACATGGTAACATTTATTGAATAAATATTTATTTACTATTCTTCACATATGCTAGACACTCTTTACTCCTGGACATATGATAATACAGTAAATGAGTCTAAGTCCTTACCAAGAGAATTTTTACTGTGCTTGCAGAAAAGGAAAACATGAATAAGGCATATAACACAGGCAAACACATTATTTTCTTTTTGATTATGATACTGATGATCTTCAAACACTCCTAAACCTGTAAGGAGTTCAGAATCACTTGCCTCTGGCAAGGAAAAGATGGGACTGACAACAAATTATGTTTTGCTTGGTTTCTACTAGCTGTAGGTTAGAGACTACAAATTTGATCTTTGCAAGTGAAAGGCTCAGAGGAAGAGACTGCTTCTGAGTACTCTACCCATTAAGAGTGAAAGTAAGTATGTTTAATCTAGGTACGCTAATTTCCCTCTAGTTAGAGAAGTCTCTAATTAATAGTTGACTCATAATTGTTTTCATCATCTGCAGATTCAAGGGCAAGAATTAGGATGTGATTAATAAATAAAGCCAGTGACTTGTCTTAGTGCCAGAGGACAATACCTGCCACTATCTGTTCAAACAACTTAGAGGCTACTCTCATGTCACTTTCACTGCCTCTGGAAGGTTGGGAGTGGAGTGAGAAATAGCATTTGTGTTATGGATTAAAAGGCAAATGCAAAAACAGTGGTTTCATCTGAATGAGGGTCTGAGCCCTTAATTTTACCTTTAAGGAGTGCAGTGGCACAATCTCAGCTCACTGCAACCTCTGCCTCCCAGGTTCAAGCAATTCTCTTGCTTCAGCCTCCTGAGTAGCTGGGACTATAGGTGTGTGCTACCATGCCCAGCTAATTTTTTGTATTTTTAGTAGAGATGGGTTTCACCAGATTGGCCAGGCTAGTCTCGAATTCCTGACCTTGAGATTTGCCCACCTTGGCCTTCCAAAGTGCTGGGATTACAGGCGTGAGCCACTGTGCTCAGCCAACCTTTTGCTTTTATAAAGTCTTTTTGTTAATTTACTAGAAGTTTTCTGTGGCCCTAATCTATGACAGATGCAGAGCCTCAAACAATGAATAGGGCACAACCCTTGCCTTCAGGGATTAATGGACAGAGAACAAAGAACAGGGTTAGCGTGCATGCCATTATGTGTTGTGTGAGCTAGCTTTGGTCACCTTTTCAAATCTAAATGTATCATGTCAAGTTTGTGAATAGGAAAATAATGTCATTCCATCTCTGAAAATTATTATCTTAAATCCACAATTATTAGAAACTATAAATACACAATTTACAGAATTTTCACGTAAAACACTTGTATCAAATACAGGATGCTTGTTATCTCGCACCTGCTCTGGCCTATAAAGATGTAACATTTTAAATATTATAGTATTTGTATTAGACATAAATTTAGTAAAATTAAAAGATAGAATTATTTTGTGTCAAACTGTGATCTACTGCTGTTAAGTCTGTAGGATGAAAGAAAATATGTCTGGGCTCTGGAACAGAAATAAATCATGGTGAGTAATCTCAAGCCATCTCTTATTAGTTGTGTAAACAGAGGAAGAGCATTTAATTCTAGCTCTAAAATGAGATAAATACATATTTTAGAAGATTAGTAATATGGATTAAATAATGTTGTGGCAATTAATCTTCTAATATAAATCTGTTTACTGTTAGACATCTTGAGTATGTATTAAATAGATACATATTAAAATATCTAAAACAGTAAAGTAGCAATAATAAGGGTAAGTTAGGTTGAAATATTCACACATATTATTTCATTTGTGTATTTTTGTCAAATAGAGTTTCTGTTCATTTGGAGTCAAGAAAATGAATTAATGCATACCTGAGCTAGCCTAGTCATCTCCCAGGAGACAGTAAGCTTAAAGTTTTCTTAGGTGGGGTCTGACAACTGATGGGGTCTGGTGTTTTCTCTTCTTGAAAGAAGACACAGATAGTACACTGAAGAGTATCTACTTCAATAGTTCTTTCCTTGAGTGTATACAAATTTAAAAAAGGAAACAGTAATATAAATACAACTATGAAGGATCTATAAACAATGTCTTCCCTAGATAGTCATTTATCATATGACAGTGATTGGCTGTGATGTTTTCCAGGTATATGATCTTTTGAGTTTAGAATCTGGCTGTCATTTAAACAATAACTGATTTGAAACATTATTTAATAATATAGAAGAAAGAAATTTGTCCAAAAACAGGCAGGGGTGTAACTCATCCAACCGTGAGTAACTCAATGATGTACACTCCATAGTTGAGCCAATTAATATTGATCCAAACGCATTTAATCTGACTTCAGTAATGCCAGCAATCCAATTAAGCTCACAATACTATAAAAGCTACCTTTTATTAATGAAATGACATTTAAAGATGCTTTATTTTGTTCTTTACTTTCTTTTTAAGGATGAACAGATTAAAAACTTGGAGGTTTTCCAGTAACTCAAAATATTCAATGTCAAATGAATTATCTATTAATTTTTTTAAGATTTAAAATCAACTACAGCATAACATTTAGAACTCACTTTGAAATAATTAAACACTACATATAATTTGCTCTAAAGAAACAATTAAAAATAAATGTAGTTTTAAATTAATATACAATAAGCCTAGAGAATCTCAAAAATATATTTAAAGTCTAGAGATTATATTTAATCTTTTAGCTTTCATTCAAACTATGATTAAAGCTTATAATGTAGCTTACATTGTAAAGTGACACAAACATTTAACTCTATAGTACATATTTTAATATAACATAATATATATAAATATATGTTATATATAGTGTATAATATATTTTATATATTTATTGTATAATATAGGTAATACATAATATTTAATATATATACATTTAATATATGTATTGCAGCCGGGCTGCAAAAGATTTTGCATGAGTAATCTTCATCCTTTAGAGTTACCAAAAGTAAAGAAATAGCCCCACAAAGATGAATATCTATTTGTTTAAATTGCTGAGATCATAAAACAGTAATGATATTAAACTGAGAAAATGCCTTCATTAATATAAAACTTTAAGAAATGTTTGAGACCTAAGTTTCAGTCTCACGGCCGCTTGAATATTTTCACATTTTATTCATATCTTTCGATATAACTTTATTTTCCTTTATTCAATTGATGGCATATTACATTGACTAATTATCAAACTTTAACAAAAGTTCACATTCCTGGAATAAAACCAAAAACTAGAGTTTAGTTTCATTTGTTTTCTCTATTATTGATTTCCCTGGTATCTTTGTTATTTCTTTTCTTTCACTTACATTAGGTTTAATTTGCTCTTCTAGTTTTAGCTCTTTATGGTAGATGCTGAGAAAAGAAAAAAAGCTCTGAGCAGTCTGAGCTATATAAAGTATACGAAACTGATTAATCCCAGAAAGATATGAGTATGGGACTTCAGTCACAGCACCCTTTCCACACACCCACAAGGGGGTGGGGGTGGGGTGAAGAAGGATGAAGGGGTGTTGAGAACAGGAATTGTTTTGTTTTGCTTTTACCTTTCTTTTTTTTGTTCTCTTTTATTCTGTAAGGTGGGTTTTCACCGTAATGCTCAGGCTGACCTCGAACTCGTGACCTCAGGAAGCCCGCCCACCTCGGCCTCCCAAAGTGCTTAGATTGCTGGTGTGAGTGGCAGCACCTGGCACAGTCTCTCTATTTTCTTTCTTTCTTTTTTTAAAAAATTTTTTTATTGCATTTTAGGTTTTGGGGTACATGTGCAGAATGTGCAAGATAGTTGCATAGGTACACACATGGCAGTGTGTTTTGCTGCCTTTCTCTCCTTAACCCACATTTGGCATTTCTCCCTAGGCTATCCCTCCCCAGCTCCCCCCCACTGTCCCTCCCCTATTCCCCCCAATAGACCCCAGTGTGTAGTACCCTCCTCCCTGTGTCCATGTGTTCTCTTTTTTCTCACTCACCTATGAGTCAGAATATGTGGTATTTCCTTTTCTGTTCTTGTGTCAGTTTGCTGAGAATGATGTTCTCCAGATTCATCCATGTCCTTACAAAGAACATAAACTCATCATTTTTGATTGCTGCATGATATTCCATGGTGTATATGTGCCGCATTTTCCCAGTCCAGTCTATCATCAATGGGCATTTGGGTTGGTTCCAGGTCTTTGCTATTGTAAACAGTGCTGCAATGAACATTCGTGTGCATGTGTCCTTATAGTAGAACGATTTATAGTCCTTTGGATATATACCCAGTAATGGGATTGCTGGGTCAAATGGAATTTCTATTTCTAGGTCCTTGAGGAATCGCCACACTGTCTTCCACAATGGTTGAACTAATTCACACTCCCATTAACAGTGTAAGACTGTTCCTCTTTCTCCACATCCTCTCCAGCATCTGTTGTCTGCAGATTTTTTAATGATTGCCATTCTAACCAGCGTGAGATGGTATCTCAATGTGGTTTTGATTTGCATCTCTCTAATGACCAGTGATGATGAGCATTTTTTCATGTGTTTGTTGGCCTCACATATGTCTTCTTTTGTAAAGTGTCTGTTCATATCCTTTGCCCATTTTTGAATGGGCTTGTTTTTTTTTTTTCTGTAAATCTGTTTGAGTTCTTTGTAGATTCTGGATATCAGCCCTTTGTCAGTTGGGTAAACTGCAAAGATTTTTTCCCAATCTGTTGGTTGCCGATTCACTCTAGTTACTGTTTCTTTTGCTGTGCAAAAGCTGTGGAGTTTGATTAGGTCCCATTTGTCTATTTTGGATTTTGTTGACAATGCTTTTGGTGGTTTGGTCATGAAGTCCTTGCCTACTCCTATGTCCTGAATGGTTTTGCCTAGATTTTCTTCTAGGGTTTTTATGGTGCCAGGTCTTATGTTTAAGTCTTAAATCCATCTGGAGTTAATTTTAGTGTAAGGTGTCAGGAAGGGGTCCAGTGTCTGCTTTCTGCACATGGCTAACCAGTTTTCCCAACACCATTTGTTAAACAGGGAATCCTTTCCCCATTGCTTGTTTTTGTCTGGTTTATCAAATAGTATGTGGTTGTAGATATGTTGTGTTGCCTCCGATGCCTCTGTTCTGTTCCATTGGTCTATATCTCTGTTTTGGTACCAATACCATGCTGTTTTGATTACTGTAGCCTTGTACTATAGTTTGAAGTCTGGTAGTGTGACACCTCCTGCTGTGTTCTTTTTGCTTAGAATTGACTTGGCTATGCGGGCTCTCTTTTGGTTCCATATGAAGTTCATGGTGGTTTTTTCCAGTTCTGTGAGGAAATTCAATGGTATCTTGATGGGGATAGCGTTGATTGTGTAAATTACTTTGGGCAGTATAGCCATTTTCACGATATTGATTCTTCCTAACCATGAACATGGAATGTTTCTCCATCTGTTTGTGTCCTCTCTTATTTCATTGAGCAGTGGTTTGTAGTTTTCCTTGAAGAGGTCCCTTACGTTCCTTGTAAGTTGTATTCCTAGGTATTTTATTCTCTTTGTAGCAATTGTGAATGGCAGTTCATTCTTGATTTGGTTCTCTTTAAGTCTGTTATTGGTGTATAGGAATGCTTGTGATTTTTGCACATTGATTTTATATCCTGAGACTTTGCTGAAGTTGCTTATCAGTTTCAGGAGTTTTTGGGCTGAGGCGATGGGGTCTTCTAGGTATACTATCATGTCGTCTGCAAATAGAGACAATTTGGCTTCCTCCTTTCCTATTCAAATACTCTTTATTTCTTTTTCTTGCCTGATTGCTCTGGCTAGAACTTCCAGTACTATGTTGAATAGGAGTGATGAGAGAGGACATCCTTGTTTTGTGCCGGATTTCAAAGGGAATGCTTCCAGTTTTTGCCCATTAAGTATGATACTGGCTGTTGGTTTGTCATAAATAGCTTTTACTACTTTGAGATTTGTTCCATCAATACCGAGTTTATTGAGAGTTTTTAGCATAAAGGGCTGTTGAATTTTGTCAAATGCCTTAATGACGTTTATAGACTTGCGTATGTTGAACCAGCCTTGCATCCCTGGGATGAATACTACTTAATCGTGATGGATAAGTTTTTTAAGTGCTGTTTCAATTGGTTTGCCAGTATTTTATTGAAGATTTTTGCATCTATGTTCATCATGGATATTGGCCTGAAGTTTTCTTTTCTTGTTGAGTCTCTGCCTGGTTTTGGTATCAGGATGATGTTGGTCTCATAAAATGATTTGGGAAGGGTTCCCTCTTTTTGGATTATTTGGAATAGTTTCAGAAGGAATGGTACCAGCTCCTCTTTGTGTGTCTGGTTGAATTCAGCTGTGAACCCATCTAGACCTGGGCTTTTTTTGTGTGGTAGGCTCTTAATTGTTCCCTCGACTAGAGACCTTGTTATTGGTCTATTCATAGTTTCGGCTTCCTCGTGGTTTAGGCTTAGGAGGACACAGGTGTCCAGGAATTTATCCATTTCTTCCTGGTTTACTAGTTTATGTGCATAGAGTTGTTTGTAGTATTCTGTGATGATGGTTTGAATTTCTGTGGAATCTGTGGTGATTTCCCCTTTATCGTTTTTTATTGCATCTATGTGGTTGTTCTCTCTCTTCTTTTTCATCAGTCTGGCTAGTGGTCTGTCTATTTTGTTGATCTTTTTGAAAAACCAGCTCTTGGATTTATTGATTTTTTGAAGGGTTTTTCATGTCTCTATCTCCTTCAGTTCTGCTCTGATCTTAGTTATTTCTTGTCTTCGGCTAGGTTTTGAGTTTTTTTGATCTTGCTCCTCTAGCTCTTTCAATTTTGATGATAGGGTGTCAATTTTGGATCTCTCCACTCTTTTCATGTGGGCACTTACTGCTATATATTTTCCTCTACAGACTGCTTTAAATGTGTCCCAGAGATTCTGGTATGTTGTGTCTTCATTCTCGTTGGTTTTGAAGAACTTCTTTATTTCTGCCTTCATTTAATTGTTTATCCAATCAACATTCAAGAGCCAGTTGTTCAGTTTCCATGAAGCTGTTCGGTTCTGAGTTAGTTTCTGAATTCTGAGTTCTAACCTTCTTTGTCTCTTTTGATCTTTGTTGCTTTAAAGTCTATTTTATCAGAGATGAGAATTGCAACTCCTGCTTTCTTTTGCTCTCCATTTGCTTGGTAAATCTTCCTCCATCCCTTTATTTTGAGCCTTTGTGAATCCTTGCATGTGAGATGGGTTTCCTGGATACAGCACACTGATGGGTTTTGTTTTTTTATCCAATTTGCCAGTCTGTGTCTTTTGATTGGTGCATTTAGCCCATTTACATTTAGGGTTAATATTGTTATGTGTGAGTTTGATACTGCCATTTTGATACTATCTGGCTATTTTGTCCCTTGGTTGATGCAGATTCTTCATTTTATTGATGCTCTTTAGCATTTGGTATGTTTTTAGAATGGATGGTACTGGTTGTTCCTTTCTATGTGTAGTGCCTCTTTCAGGAGCTCTTGTAAAGCAGGCCTGGTGGGGACAAAATCTCTGAGTTCTTGCTTGTTGGCAAAAGATTTTATTCTTCCTTCACTTATGAAACTCAGTTTGGCTGGATATGAAATTCTGGGTTGAAAGTTCTTTTCTTTAAGGATGTTGAATATTGGCCCCCACTCTCTTCTGGCTTGTAGAGTTTCTGCTGAGAGATCTGCTGTGAGTCTGATGGGCTTCCCTTTGTGGGTGACCCGACCCTTCTCTCTGGCTGCCCTTAGTATTTTCTCCTACATTTCAACCCTGGTGAATGTGATGATTATGTGCCTTGGGGTTGCTCTTCTTGCAGTATATCTTTGTGGCATTCTCTGTATTTCCTGGAGTTGAGTATTGGCCTGCCTTGCTAGGTTGGAAAAATTTTCGTGGATAATATCCTGAAGAGTGTTTTCCAGCTTGGATTCATTCTCTTTGTCACATTCTGGTACGCCTATCAAATGTAGGTTAGGTCTCTTCACATAGTCCCACATTTCTTGGAGATTTTCTTCATTCCTCTTTGCACTTTTTTCTCGAATCTTAGTTTCTCTTTTTATTTCATTAAGTTGATCTTCAACTTCTGATATTGTTTCTTCTGCCTGGTCAATTTGACTGTTGAAACTTGTGCATGCTTCGTGAAGTTCTTGTGTTGTGTTTTTCAGCTCCTTCAATTCATTCATATTCCTCTCTAAGTTGTCCATTCTTGTTATCATTTCCTTGAATCTTTTTTCATATCTTTTTTCAAGGTTCTTCGTTTCTTTGCATTGATTTAGAACATGTTCTTTTAGCTCACTGAAGTTTCTCATCCACCTTCTGAAGTCTGATTCCGTCATTTTATCACTCTCATTCTCCGTCCAGCTTTGTTCCCTTGCTGGGGAGGAGTTTTGGTCTTTTGTAAGAGGTGAGGTGTTTTGGTTTCGGGTGTTTTCCTCCTTTTTATGCTAGTTTCTTCCCATCTTTGTGGATTTATCCACCTGTCATCTTAGTAGTCGCTGACTTTTCGATTGGGTCTCTGAGTGGATGCCCAGATTGTTGATGATGAAGTATTTCACTTATTTAGTTTTCCTTCTAATGGTTTAGCCCCTCTGCTGTATGAGTGCTGAGGTCCACTCCAGGCCCTGCTTGTCTGGGGTACACCTGTAGCAGCTGCGGAACAGTGAGGCATGCTACCAGTTTCTTCTTCTGCTATCTTTGTCCCAGAATGATGCCCACCAAATGTCAGTCTGATTAGTCCTTTTTTGAGGTGGCTCTTTGGATATACAAGGGTCAGGGAGCTGCTTGAGGAGATGATCTGTACTTTATAGGAGCTCTAGTGCTGAGCTGTGAGCTCTGTTGTTCATTCACATTTGCTGGGTGAATGTGTCTGCTGCAGCAGAACTTATAAAAGCCCCCCCCCCACTTTTTTTTCCCCTCAGATGCTCTGTCTCAAGGAGTTGGGGCTTTCTTTATGAGTATCTGTTGCACTGTCCTGCCCAGCTAGGAGGCAGTCTATTCACTATTTGCCTGCCAGGACTCCACCCTGCTAGCGCAGGTCTGCCCTGCTGCCACGGGGCTTTGTTCTACTGTGGTGCACTCTGCCCTGTTGGTGGCATCTCTCTGTTATGGCTGGTTGCCTCAGCAATGGCAGGCTGCGTCAGCAGTGGGCGATACCTTAGTAGGGGCGGATTGCATCCGTAGTGGCGGATGCCTCTCCCCCACCGAGCTGCACTGTTTGAATTCAGCTGACCCCCCAGCAAAACTCTCAACCCTGAGTGCCTCGAATTGCTGCACTGCCTGTCCCCATGAGGGTGGGACCTGCTGAGCCCAATCACCTGGCTCCCTGCCTCAGAGTCCCTCCTCTCTCTCTCTCTTTTTCTTTCCAAATTGAATGGTTGACTCTGTCACAGGCGCCCCAGTTGCCTGCTGATTGGGCACCGGCATCTGTGCAATCTCCCCTGCAGTGGCCCACTGCACTGGCACAAATCACTATTCCCCAGAATCTCCTTGTCTGGCTCACCATCCAAGTCCCATTCAATCAAATGGACATGTCAATCTGCCCTCCCAAAACTCAGATTGCCAGTTTAAAATGGCACCCATACCAGTGAGCTTTGTGTGGGCTGCCGCTGCGCCGCAGTGCAGCACCAGCCAAAATGGCCATGCAAGCGGGCTACGCTGCTCTCCTGTGTCTCTCCTACACCCGGGAATTTGCCAGTTCTGTGGACTACAAAAGTCCGTCTGAAAATGTAGCTAGGACTCACCCTCTGCGCCTTCACTGAGAGCTGCAGTCCTGAGTTGCTTCTATGATGCCATCTTGGAACTGCCCCATCGGGAAGGGGAATTGTTTAAAGGCATTCTGCTCCTAACTAGCTGCCTCATCCATTATCTTCACATTCCTGGAGTTTGTGATACAAAGACCAATGTATAACCAAACAATAGCCTATATTATTTTAATGGCAAGTCTTGGCAAACAACTTAGAAACTGCCTCTCCTTTTTTTCCTTAAAACCCACTTGTAAATACTGCTAATTGGAGTGTACATTTATTGCAATTTGAATATCTGCTCTCTGGCGGCCATTCTCAAGCTTAAACTAGAATAAACTCTATACTTAATTATATTTTCTAAATCTCCTTATTTAAGGTTGACATTTTGGCAGCCATGAAGGGAACTAAAGCCCAGCTTCAGTAATCCCCACTGACATTGACAATCAAAACCTTGGTACCTCACATCTGTAATCTCAGGGCTTTGGGAGGCTGAGGCAGACAGATCATTTGAGCTCAGGAGTTTGAGATGAGCCTGGCCAACATGGTGAAACCCCACTTCTACTAAAAACACAAAATTAGCCAGGTTTGATGGTGCATGCCTATAGTTCCAGCTACTTAGGAGGCTGAGGCAAGAGAATTGCTTGAACCCAGGAGGTGGAGGTTGCAGTGAGTGAAGATTGTGCCACTGCACTCCAACCTGGGAGACAAAGTGAAACTTCATCTCAAAACAACAACAAAAAACCTCGGTACTAGCACAAATGTCTATTTAACTCAACCTCATGGAGTTGGCAGGGATTTCTGGAAGGGCCTCTCTTGGGATCTGAATCCAACTGGCTTAGTTGAGAATTAAGACATTATTTAAGGCTGGGCATAGTGGCACATGCTTGTAATCTCACTATTTTGGGAGGCTGAGGGGTGGATCACTTGAGTTTGAGACCAGCCTGGGTAACATGGCAAAACTTCGTTTTGGGGAAAAAAAAAAATCTGGTTCTGTAGTTTCAGCTACTCAGGGGTCGATGAGGTAAGAGGATTGCTTGAGCTCAGGAGTTTGAGGCTGCAGTGAGCCGAGATCATGCCACTGCACTTCAGCTTGGGAAACAGGGTGAGATGCTGTTTAAATATATATATATATTTAAGCTATACACAGTACTACCTGATGGAGTTAAAATAAAGCTATACTGAATGTTAGAGCTTCTCTAGAGATTCTGATTATTGCAATTTGAGATTTTCACTTTTCTCTGAGGTTAAAAGTTTGTCTTTCTCATTAGAGTTTGCAACTTTTCCTCTTACTCAAAATTTGGTCAGGGTAAAACACAGTTTTTCTCTCTAAAAGGAGGAAATAAATGCTTATGGCTTAAGTGTTAGTTGCAGTAAATTATAGAGATCTGCAGTGATGTCAGTTTGTCCCACCTCCTCAGAAGAAACTTGACTGAGGGGCATAAAGCAGAGAGAGAGGAACTAAGGAGAGTTTTAGAGCAGGAGTCAAAGTTTGTTAAAAAAAAAAAAAAAGTCTAGAGCAGAAATGAAAGGAAGTAAAGTACACTTTGAAGAGGGCCAAGCAGGCAACTTGAGAGACCAAGTGTGTGGTTTGACCTTTGATTTGCATTCTTCCAGGGTCTGCATCCCTTCTCCGTTGATTCTTCAAGTTAAAATCCTTTAAATACTCAAACTGCCGGCTTTGGATCTCCATCTGGATTTACAGAAACACTCCAACCTTGGTCTAGTGGCTAAGGTTCTATGCCTTCATGGCTGTAGTCCATGTTGATTGCTGGTTTGATTTAAAGTATTTGCCTTAACTATTGACCTGTTGGGGTACTCATTTGTTACTGACCCATTTTCTTTCCATAGACAACTTTTGATTTCTTATCTTTTTCTGTTTGTGGGGAATACAGGACTTTTGGGCCTTCATATGCAAGTGCTCTGCTGAGAAGTTGAGATCCTAGAAAATATGGTCTGACAGATAATGTGGGATGTATTTCATTTGTGGCTTGCAAAACTTAGAGCTTTCTTTAATGTGGTTCTGGATCTTGTGAGGACTGCTTTGCATTTCTTTGGAGATGCCTATATGGAAGCCATGGGCTCTTGGCCCCCTAAATGTTTGCTAAAAAAATTACTGACATGAGGCCAATTTATTAATAGGAGAAAAGGCATAACAATTTATTTAACATGTATACATAGGAACTTTCAAAGTGAAGACTGAAATTTCCAATGAGTTACAGAAACTTATATATCATCCTGAGACTACAATAAAAAATGCAGACTCAGAGCATGCATAGAAATTGGTAAATCAGGTTTAGAGGAAACATTACAGGAAAGGGGTCCCGATCCAGATTGCAGGAAAGAATTCTTGGCTCTTGCATAAGAAAGAATTCAGGGCGAGTCTGCAGTGCAAACTAAACTCAAGTTTATTTAGAGAGTGAAGCAGTGGAAGAACAGCTAATCCATAGGCAGAGTAGGACATTGCTGAATGTAAGAGGAGGAATGCATCTACCCTATGTACAATGCTTGTGTGTGTATATATATATATGATTTAAAAAAAAAGATCTTTGGGAGATGTGCTGTGCTACAGGAGCTTGTGATAAAGGATTAATTTTCTTAATTACTGCATTTTGGAAGAATCAATATTATCTTTAAAGCAAAATTCGGAATGACTTCGTTCTGATATTGGGATATCTGGACTCTCCCAGTCTGGGTCTGTTTAATAAACATTATTAATTTGTCCACTTAAACATAAACATCTGGAGGCTAGAAATGCCCAACTTTCTGGGAATGCCGCCCAGCAAGTCTCAGTCTCAATTTCCTAGTCCTCACTAAAAATGGAGTTGCTCTGGTTTGAATGCCTCTGACGGAAAGACAAGTTAAGAGAAAGGAGGAAGCATGGCTTCAAAAAATGGCTTTGTTATACAGATAAAGCCTCCCTCAGAGAGAATAGATGATAAATGTTTCTTTTCAAACTTTAAAGGTGTCAAATTCTCTAACTTTGTGGGATCAAGGGAAGAACAGAAAAGAGAGGGGACCATGGCTGCATTGATGGAGATTTTCTACAGACACAAATTTTCTCCATTTAGGAAAGCTTTGCAAGGCTACTTCTGCATGATGGCCAAGTGGCAGCAATTGAAAAAATGTGTCAAATAAATATATTTTAGGATAAAATATTTTAATTCTTTTATCTAGTTAATCTTTGGTTAAGACACAACCTTGAGTAAGGCTAATTGGCTTTGATGAGTCACTTGAAAAGATACCTTTGATTTAAAACACAAAAAGGGAGACAACACAAAAGAGACAGAGTTTCACTCTTGTTACCCAGGCTGAGTACAATGGCGCAACCTTGGCTCACCACAACCTCCACCTCCTGGGTTCAGGAAATTCTCCTGCCTCAGCCTCCTGAGTAGCTGGGATTACAGGCATGCACCACCATGCCCAGCTAATTTTTTGTATTTTTAGTAGAGACAGGGTTTCACCATGTTGACCAGGATGGTCTCGATCTCTTCACCTTGTGATCCACCCACCTCAGCCTCCCAAAAAAATTTTTTTTAAAGATTGTTTTGTTTGATTGTATGGTTGGTGTAAGAGTATGTGCCATGTGGCAATGAGAGGAATGGATATTCTCTTGGTTTGGGGTAGAGAGTTCTGTAGATGTCTATTAAGTTTCTTTGCTCAAGTGTTGAATTCAGATTCTGAATATCTTTGTTAATTTTCTGCCTTGATGATCTAATAATGTCAGTGGGCTGTTGAATTATCCCACTATTATTATGTTATTATGTGTAAATTTAATTCTCTTTGTAGGTTTCTAAGAACTTGCTTAATTATTCTTGGTGATCCTATATTGGGTGCATATATATTTAGGATAGTAAAATCTTCTTGTTGAATTAAAACTCTTACCATTTGTAATGCCCTTCTTCATCTTCTTTGACCTTTGTTGGTTTAAAGTCTATTTTGTATGAAATTAGGATAGCAACCACTGCTTTTTTAAATTTCCCATTTGCTGAATAGTTTTCTCCATCCCTTGATTTTTAGCCCATGGGTGTCATTGCATGTCAGATGAGTCTCTTGAAGGTAGCATACTATTGAGCATTGCTTCTTAGTCCAGCCTGCCATTTTTTGTCTTTTAATTGGAGACTTTATCCCATTTACATTTAATATTGGTATCAATATGTTCAGAGTTTATCCTATCATCATATTATTAACTGGTCATAATGCAGACTTGTTTGTGTGATTACATTACAGCGTCACTGGTCTGTGTACTTAAGTATGTTCTCACAGTGGCTGGTAATGATCTTTTGTTTCCTTATTAGTGCTCCTTTCAGGACCTCTGGTAAGGCAGATCTAGTTTTAATGAATTTCCTTAGCATTTGCTGAAAAGGATCTTATTTCCCCTTCACTGTGGAGCTTAGTTTGGCTGGATATGAAATTCTTTATTGCAATTCTTTTCTTCAAGAATGCTGAATATGGGCTTCCAATTTCTTCTGGCTAGTAGGATTTCTGCAGAAATGACTACTCTTAGCCTAATGGGTTTCCCTTTGTAGGTGATCTGCCTCTTCTCTCTAACTGCTTTTAACATTTCTTCTTTCAATGCGACTTTAAAGAATCTGATGATTACATATGTGGGGATGGTCTTCTTTTGTAGTATCTTGCTGGTATTCTCTGAATTTCCTCAATTTAAAATTTAGATTTTCTAGCAAAGTTGGGGAGGTTTTCATGGATGATATTCTGTAACATGTTTACCATGATGCTTGTTTTCTTCCTGTCTCCTTCAGGGACACCAATGTGTCATAGATGATTGAGTCTCTTTACATAATCTCATTCTTCTCAAAGGTTTTGTTCTTTCTTTTTTATACCTTTTTCTTTTTTTCTGACTGAGATTACTCAGTCAGAGTAAGTCTTCTCTTCAAGCTGTGAGAATTATTTTTCCTCAGCTTGGTCTATTCTGCTCTTGATACTTACAATTGCATTATTCAGTTATTGTGGTATGTTTTTTAGGTCTAACAGAACAATTATTTTTAGTAATGGCTATTTGATCTATTAGCTCCTGTATCATTTTATTGTAATCCTTAGATTCCTTAGATTGGGTGTCAACTCTCTTTTGAATCTTGATGATTTTCTTTCCTATTCATATTCTAAATTATATTTCTGTCATTTCAGCCATTTCAGCCCAGTTAAGAACCCCTTCTGGGAGACTAGTGCAGTTGTATTAAGGAAATAAAACATTCAGCCTTTTGAATTGCCAGATTTTTGTTTTTTTGTGTGTTTGTTTGTTTTTTGTTTTTCTGGTTCTTTCTCATCTGTGTGGGCCGGTGTTCCTTGAACTGAAATGTAATTTGAGTACAATTTATAGATTTCAGTATGTTTTCTGAGGGCAAAGACTTCATGCAGCATCTTTATTTATAGCTGAATTCTTCCCCTTGATTTCACAGTTGAGTATTTGGCAGGGTATTTTTGGTGCTGACATTTTGGTCTGTGATCCAGTAGGTGGTGTTTAAGTGAAATGGCCAGTAGGTAGGCTCTTGCTCAGGCATGGTGGCTCCTCTGTAATTCCTCATGATTGCAGTTCTGCTCCCTCACTTCCCTGAAAGTATGAGCTCCTCTCTCTCTTGAGTGCTGGCTGTAGATCTTGGTTTGGCACTCATAGGCTGGATAATACAGCTCTGGGATTAGCTCAGGCTTTATGTCCCCTCCCCAACTTGGAGGCAGCAGAGAAGGAATTTTAGCAGTGGTTGTTACAGAGGGACTTTCACTTGCCTCTTGGGGCTCCACTTCAGAGACATGTAGAGCCACTGTCAATTAGTGCAATTTGCCTGGGTTAGGGTATCTGCAATGTGAGTCTAAGGGCAGGGGGCTGAGGTTGCCTGTTAATGAGCATGGGGTTGGGTGAGTATTTCACAGGGAAGACAGACTAACCTCTTTTCTTTAGAGCATTTGCAGTTTTCTGGAGTTGTCATTAAAGCACTCAAAATCTTTGCTCCTTCCTCAGTCTTATGGCAGCAAAGACAGCACCACTGCAGTAGCAGTGGGAGAGGTGTTTTTGGTAGCCTCTGGGAGCTTCTTCTCAGGGAAACACAAAGTCATTGTTTCTAATGTTCAGCCAGGGGATGGGGCAACTTCATTGCTGGGCTGAGCTGGGTCTCTGCTTGTTGAGGAGTGAGGACTCAAGGGCTCACAGGGATAAGAGACTCAGTTCCTCTGCAGATAGTGGCTGTGGCATGCTGGGAGCATAGGTGAAGTCTTCAGGCACTTTGTTTCTTCCATAGTCTGAGGGCAACAGGGGCAGAACCACTGCTGTGGCAGTGGCAGAGAGGCTGTCAGTTGCCTCTGGGACCCCCTCCCCAGGGAAATCCAGAGGCACTGATACAGGAGCTAAAAATAAATTATTTAGGCAGTTAGTTAGGGTAAGAGAGTCTTCTGTAAGGTAACACAAAGCAGGCCCGAATCATTTCTAACAAGAGCAGCCTGTAAATCAAACTGCAGACATAGAAAAGTAAGCTCTAGCTTGCACAGGTGAATGCTGGCAGCTATGCCAACAGGAAAAGGCTACCTGGGGGCCTTGCATGTCCAACATGGATCTCCAGGCCCCATCTTCCGTTTTATCTGTCAACCACATACAGTAAGGGAACAGGCAACATGGTGCTGGCCAGGTAAGGAACTATCTGCATAATAAAAGATTAGGATGGGGAGGCTAGCTTCTTCACCAGCTATGTAAATGGCACACCTGGTCCAACCAGTTATTGGGTTTTATGTAAATCAGACAATGTCTCCTCAAACTCCACTATAAAACCCCATGCATTTCACCACGGAACTGGAAGAACCACTCCAGAGCCCCTCTCTGCCGCAGGAGAGAGCACTATTCTCTTTCTTTTGCCTATTAAATCTCTGCTCTTAAACTCACTCCTTGTGTGTGCCTGCATCCTCAATTTCCTTGGCGTGAGGCAACGAACCTTGGGTATTACTCCAGATGAACACTGTCACTTCACAACTACTAGCAGGTGTGCTCAGCCATGGGTGTAATGGCTGTTGCGCATTCCTGTGCTGAGGGCATTTCCTGTTGAAAAGTAGGGGTGGGGGTTCCCAGGGTGGAGGGACTAAATTTATTTTCATATGGTGGCTGCTGAGTGCTTGAGGTGCCAGCATAGAAACTATTAAGTAGGCCCTTTGTTCCTGCCCCAGCCTGAGGTCAGTTAGGGTGATACCACTGCAGCTACAGTGGTTCAGGCATTGTGGGTTTTCTCTGGAATTTTCTCCTCAGAGCACTGCAGAGCTGCCTTCCATTGAAATGTTCAGGTGGAGGCAGGTTAGTTGTGCTGTAGTCCCAGGTCAGGAGGCTCCACCCAGTAAAGAGAATTGGGATTAGGGACCCACGTGAAAATGTCTGACCACTTTTTCCATGAGGCAGCTGCATTATGCTGGGGATCCACAGCAGTCTGTAGACATTGGGCACCCTGTGAAGCCTGAAGGCAGCAGCAACAGCAGCAAGGGCTGCAAGGCATCAAAAATGGTGGCCTGCCTCTCCCTGTGGGAGCCCCATCTCAGGAAAGTATAAAGCTACTATCAGACTGAGAGCCATGGTGGGATGTGGCTGGAGTACTGGGTCAGTGGGCCTTATCCTGGGAAGTACAGTAGAGGTGAGACCTGAAGTCCGTCACTGCTCAGCCACCTGAATTTGGCCCCTTTCCTGAGGGTATACAAGGGACCCTAACCTCTCCTGTTACCAGAGCTACAGCTTCTAATCCCATGATGCCCAGGGATCCAAGACTCCTAGGACTGTGTATGCGTGACTGGCAGTTCTGCCCAGACTCCATATAACTCTGCATGATGATCTGAAGGCCCCAGCAGGGTGGCTCCATGAGGTGATCTTCTCAGCCTCAGGTTGCAAAGGTCTATGGAAGAAGTATGAGTTCCTGAGTACTCTCACTCACTCAACATTTCCCTAGAGTAGGGAAGCCTCCTCTGGTTCTGTGTCACTTACAAGTGGGCAGTTGTCCTGTCTCGCTCCTCCACATTCACATTCTCCATGGGCCAAGTTGTTTCCCTGAGGAATCTCAATGGGTCAACCTGGATATTTCAGTTGAAAATCTAATATTCACTCACTACTTTTTCTTCTCTCTTTAAGAGCGGGGCCCACTAGCTGCTTCTAGTCAACCACCTTGACCCTCCCTCTTTCTGTTATCCTACTTTAATCATGTTTTAAAATATTACTATAGTATCAAGTGTTTGACAGCTTTAATATTTGACATACTTCCCAAAATTGTATTTCAAATTCTAAAATTAAATCTTTTTAATCTAACTTAACTCATACATACAAATACGAATCTCTGGAACTCCAAGGGTTACTGGTGGAGGGTCTTGACTATGAGTTTAGGTTCTTGGCATTTTGAATAAATAATTGGACAAAACTTACAATAAAGCAATTAAAAAAAATGAAGCAATAAAAGCACAGATGTATTGAAATGAAAGTAGACTCCAGAGCAGGAGTGGGCTTGAGCAGTTGGCTCAAGAGCACTGGTTAGAGAATGTTCTGGGATTTAAATACCCTGTAGATGATTCCCACTGCTTACTTGGTTTACACCCTCTGTAAATGCAGGAGTGGCTCATGACCAGTCTGATTTGTCAAGAAATCAGGCTGAAATGAGGTTACAAAGTTACACCCCATGCAAATGAAGACTTGGTCTATGGTCAGTCTGATTGGTTGTGGGAGAGGACCAATTAGAGGTACTTTCCATTTCTCATCTGTGATATAGAAAGCAAGGGTGGAGGGGTTGCAGAGGGAGTAGCCTCTGTTCTTCTGTTACTTGGGATGGAAAGTTGGAGTTTTCCTTTTGATTTACTTCTAGGAAGACAGTGTGAATCAGCCTTACATTCCCTGCCTCCAGATCCTCTTCTGCATCACTAGAGAGACATAATAGGCTTACTCAGTGTGTAAAAATCATATGGGAAACATTGTCAGGTAAGAATAGTGTTTAACTTTCTTCACATTGTATTTTTATAAGAATGTTATTAATGTGAGTTCCAAAATCGAATGAGAATCCTAAAATTATGGTATGCTCTGGTATATGTCATCAGTCATAATTATGATAATTATGTTAAATTGTTGTATGACACACACACACACACACACACACAAAATTTCTTGCCAACTTCTTTAACCACGATTATTCTAAGCATTTTTGGCATTCACAGTTAATTATTATTTTACTTTGGATCTTCTCAGAAAACAATTTATAATCAGCTACTGTACAAAATTTGCTACTTCTTAAAAAAATTCATAGAAAAGACCCTGACATTTCCTCTTGAATACAGGTTACTAATAGCTTTGGAGATAATACCATTGGACTAGGCAAAAAGAATTTTTTAAAAACTAATACTTTTGTAAACATTGCTAAGCTAACATTAAGCAGATCAAGATTTAATGAGATGGTACTAAAAGGTTGGAGGACAAAAATAATTTTGTAGGGCTTTTTGTTTGAAACATTGCTGATCCTTTTTGTTTCCCAGAATAAAAGTAACATTTTTCCTAAGGTTTTTTTGTTTTTTTTTTTTTTTTTTTTTTTTTGCAACTATCGTAAAAGTGTTGAGTTCTTGATTTGATTCTTTGCTTGGTTGCTGCTGCTTTATAAAAGAGCTACTGATTTGTGTACATGAATCTTGTCTCTGGAAACTTTGCTGAATTCTTTTATCAGTTCTAGGAGCTTTCTGGAGGAGTCCTTACGGCTTTCTAGGTATACAATCATATTGTCAGCAAACAGTGACAGTTTGACTTCCTCTTTACTGATTTGGATGCACCTTATCTCTCTCTTTTGTCTGATTTCTTTGACTAGGACTTCCAGTACTATGTTGAAGAGGAGTGGTGAGAGTGGGCAATCTTGTCTTGTTCTAGTTCTCAGAGGGAATGCTTTCAACTTTTCCCCACTCGCTATCATGTTGGCTGTGGGTTTGTCATAGATGACTTTTATTGCATTAAGATATGTCCCTTTTATGCCGATTTTGCTAAGAGTTTTAATTATAAAGGAATGCTGGATTTTGTCGAATGCTTTTTTCTTCATCTGTTGAGATGATCGTGTGATTTTTGTTTTCAATTCTGTTTATGTGGTGTATCACATTTACTGTGTGGTATGTGTTAAACCATCCACACACCCTTGGTATGAAACCCACTTGATCATGGTGAATGATCTTTCTGATATGTTGTTGAATTTGGTTAGCTCGTATTTTATTAAGGATTTTAGCATCTGTGTTCATCAAGGATATAGGTCCGTAGTCCTTATTTTTGGTTCTGTCCTTTCCTGGTTTTGGAGTTAGAGTAATGCTGGCTTCATAGAATGAATTAGGAAGGGTTGCTTCTTTCTCTATGTTGTGGAATAATGTCAAAAGGATTAGTACCAATTCTTCCTTGAAAGTCTGGTAGAATTCTGCTGAGAATCCATCTAGTCCTGGACTACTTTTTGTTGGTAATCTTTTAACTCCCATTTCAATCTCGCTGCTTGTTATTGGTCTGTTCAGGGAATCTATTTCTTCCCGATTTAAGTTAGGACAGTTGCATTTTTCCAGGAATTTATCCATCTCTTCTAGGTTTTCTAGCATATGTGCATAAAGGTGTTCATAGTGGCCTTAAATGGTCTTTTGTATTTTGTAAGTGTCAGTTGTATTATCTCCTGTTTTGTTTCTTAGTGAGGTTATCTGGATATTCTTATTTTCTTGATTAATCTTGCGAATGGCTTATCAATTTTATCTTTTCAAAGAACCAGCTTTTTGTTTCATTTATCTTTTTTTTTTTTCAATTTCATTTAGTTCTGCTCTGATCTTGGTTATTTCCTTTCTTCTGCTGGGTTTGGGCTTGGTTTGTTCCTTTTTCTTAGGAATATACTTAACAAAGGAGGCAAAAGACCTCTACAAGAAAAAATACAAAACTGTTGAAAGAAATCATAGATGACACCAACAAATGGAAAAACATCCCATACCCATGGATGGGTAGAATCAATATTGTGAAAATGACCATACTCGCTAAAAGCAATGTAGAAATTCAATGCAATCTCCATCAAAAAGCCACAATCATTCTTCACAAAGTTAGGAAAAAAATTCTAAAATTCATATGGAACAACAAAAAAAAAGAGCCCACATAGCCAAAGCAAGACTAAGCAAAAAGAGCAAATCTGGAGGCATCACGCTACCTGATTTCAAACTCTACTATAAGGTCATAGTCACTAAAATAGCATGGTACTGGCATGAAATAGGCCAATGGAACAGAATAAATAACACAAAAATAAACCCAAATACTTAGAGCTAACTGATCTTAGAAAAAACAAACAAAATCATAAAGTGGGGAAAGGATACACTTTTCAACAGATAGTGCTGGGATAATTGGCTAGTTGCATGCAGGAGATTAAAATTTGGCCCTTATTTCTCACCTTATACAAAAATCAATGCCTGAAACTATAAAAATTCAAGAAGATAACATCAAAAACCCCTTCTAGACATTGACGTAGGCAAAGATTTCATGACCAAAAACTCCAAAACAAATGCAATAAAAACAAAGATAAATAGCTGGGGCCTAATTAAACTAAAGAGCTTTTGCATGGCAAAAGGAACTGTCAGCATAGTAAACAGACAACACACAGAGTGGGAGAAAAATTTCACAACTTGTACATCTGAAAAAGAACCAATATCCACAATTTACAACAAACTAAAATGAATCAGTAAGAAAAAAACAAACAATCTCACCAAAAAGTGGGTTAAGGATATGAATGGACAATTCTTCAAAGTGCATATACAGTATGGGAGTGGTGGCTCATGCCTGTAATCCGAGCACTTTGGGAGACCTGGGCTGGTGGATCACCTGAGGTCAGGAGTTTGAGACCATCCTGGCCAACATGTCGTGATTGTTTCAGCAGCATGTATACTAAAATTGGAATGATACAGAGAAGATTATCATGGCCCCTGAGCTAGGATATCATGCAAATTCATGAAGAGTTCCATATTTTTAGGCAAAGACTTCATGACTAAAACACCAAAAGCAATGGCAACCAAAGCCAAAATAGACAAATGGGATCTAATTAAACTTAACAACTTCTGCACAGCAAAAGAAACAATCATTAGAGTGAACCAGCAACCAACAGAATGGGAAAAAATTTTTGCAATCTACTCATCTAACAAAGGGCTAATATCCAGAATCTACAAAGAACTAAAACAAATTTACAAGAAAAAACAACACCATCAACAAGTGGGTGAAGGTTATGAACAGATAATTTTCAAAAGAAGACATTATGCAGCCAACAAACATATGAAAAAATGCTGATCATCACCGGTCATTAGAGAATTGCAAATCAAAACCACATTGAGATACCATCTCGTGCCAGTTAGAATGGCAATCATTAAAAAAATCTGGAGATGACAGATGCTGGAGAGAATGTAGAAAAATAGGAACACTTTTACACTGTTGGTGGGAGTGTAAACTAGTGCAACCACTGTGGAAGACAATCCTCAAGGATCTAGAAATAGGAATATCACTTGACCCAGCAATCCCATTACTGGGTATATACTCAAAGGATTATAAATTGTTCTGTTATAAAGACAAATACACATGTATGCCCATTGTGGCACTGTTTACAATAACAAAGACTTGGAACCAACCCAAATGCCCATCAAGGATAGGCTGATAAAGAAAATGTGGCACATGTACACCATGGAATACTATGCAGCCACAAAAAAGGATGAGTTCATATCCTTTGCAGGGACATGGATGAATCTGGAAACCATCATTCTCAGCAAGCTGACACAAGAACAGAAAACCAAACACTGTGTTCTAACTCATAAGTGAGTGTTAAAGAATGAGAACACGTGGACACAGGTAGGGGAACATCACACACTGGGGCCTGTTGCAGGGTGGGAGAGCTAGGGAAGGAATAGCAGGGGATGGGGAGATTGGGGAGGGATAACATTAGGAGAAATACCTAATGTAGATGATGGGAGTTGAAGGTAGCAAACCACCACAGCATGTGTATACCTATGTAACAATTCTGCAAGATCTGCACATATACCCCAAAACTTAAAAGTAAAATAAAAAAAAAAAAATTATGTCAAGTATAATACCAAAACTTATTTTATAAGTAAATTGGTCCTATTAAAATGTATCTTTAATAGAAATGGGGAGCTAGAGAGAAAAAAATTGTGTTTCATCAGAAAACTGCTGTATATCTTTTATTAGATCCCAGCCCTTACTATTGTTTTTGAGTTTTTATTATTTTCTTACAATTGAAACTAAATCTTAAATTATTTACTGGCTACAATACATCTCTATAGGACTAGGTTTTAATTTTTTAATGATGTTTTTAGTTGACTGCCAAATGGAGGCTTTTTTTCTTTCTGTCATACAAATTCTTCTTTTGATTAGAATTTTTCTGTGTATTATATTTCTACCATGTACCTCTTGCTTTTTACTTCATCCAAGAATACTAAACCTCTGGTATTCCAAAGACTAGAGATAATTCAACAAGTGAAAGCAGCCATATAAATTAGTAAAAAGAAGAAAGTAAAAAGAAAAATATCGTTTAGTGATGGCTCATGCCTGTAATCTCAGCTACTCAGGAGGCTGAAGCAGGAGAATTGCTGGAACCCAGGAAGGAGAAGGTTGCAGTGAGCTGTGATTGTACCACTGCACTCCAGCCTGGCAGAGCAAGACTCTGTAACAGAAAAAAAAAAAAATAGTAATCACACACACAAAAATATGTCAGAATGTCAGAGTAATCTGAGCTATCTGAGGTATGCAAAATTTATCAGGCCCAAAGACACGAGAGTATGGAACTTCAGTCACACCCTCTGTTCTCATGCCTAGGAAGCAAATCCTTAAAAATATCTTTTTACCTGACTAGCTGTCTCACCCCATATCTTCATATTTCTAGAATTTGTGATACAAAGAACAGTGTATAGCCAATTGATAGCTTATGTTATTTCCAGGAGTATTGCTTGAACCCAGGAGGTGAAGGTTGCAGCAAGCTGAGATCCTAACACTGCACTCCAGCCTGGGCAACAGAGGGAGGCTCCATCTAAAAAAAAAAAAAAAAAAAAAAAAAGTTTATGTTATTTTAACGAAAATTCTTGGTAAACAGCTTAGGAACTGCCTCTCCTTTTTCCCTGAAATGCGCTTATAACTTCTGCTAGTCAGAGTATATATTCACGGAAACTTGAATATATGCTGCTGAGTGTCTATCCTTAAGCTTTGGGCTTGAATAAACTCTATACTTTGTCATATTTTGTAAATTTCATTATTAAGTTTGACAATACTTAGATCATTGATTTAAAACTGTCTTATTTCCTCTTTTTGCTGCTTGAATTTTATGTGGTTTACAGATCACAGATACTCAAAAGGTACAGTAACCCAAAAACCTCACTATCTACAGTCAGGTCCTTCAAGTCTAACCTTCCCTCCAGTTTTTGCTTCTATTTTTTTTTTTCTTCTGGATTTACTTGTATGTCCTAGGCTGTTTTATAACAATAAACTTGTTAGATCTTTGTCTGAAATTCTGGCCAGGGGCATTCTAAAGTCCTTGCAATTTTCTGAGTGATAAGAGTTTATTTTTTAAGTTAGTGAGGTGACTAATGATGTATCCATAAATAGCTACCTGATGGGGCTGATCGCTGCAGGGAGCAACCATGTGGTGGTAGGCCTGGTTTTTGACCCTTTTTCATCTGTGGGGAGGGGAAAGGGGATAGAGATTGAGTTCAGTCACATAGCCAATAATATAATTAATCATGCCTACATAATCAAAACCCAATAAAATTTGAGACATAAAGTCTCAATGGAACTTCCTGGTTGGTGAACACATTCATGTGCTGAGAGAGTGATTCTGCAAGAAGAGAGAATGGAAGTTCTGCATTTCCTCCCAGATCTCATTCTATGCATCTCTTCACTTGGTTGGTTCTTGTGATTGTGCACTTTATAACAAAACTGTAATTGTAAGTAGAACAGTTTTTCTGAGTTCTGTAAGTCATTCTAGTAAATTAAACCTGACAGAGTCATAAGAACCTACAAATTTATAGTTTTTCAGTTAGAAATGCAGTTGGCTTAGGAACCCTTGACAAGTGACTGGAATTTGAAACAGGGTAGCTTGGTTGGGAACTGCTTGCTTTAACTTGTGAAGTTGGCACTAACTCCGAGTGATTAGTACCATAATTGAATTGTGACACACCCAGTTGGAGTTGAAACAGAATACATGCATATGGTAGCTATTTAGTCAAATACATTATTCGTATTTTAGATTTCCTCCCTTCTATAGCTCCCTCATTTTCAAAATCCATTCTTTAAGTTTTCAGCCGTCCTACTGATCTAAATCCTGCCATCTTCACCATGATCCAGTTTTTCAGAGGGAGAGTTAGAGAGTGGTGACGGTGGGTCACTGTGACTGTCATGAGAAAAAAAAACAGTAAACCCACAGTTCTTGCAGAAGCAATAGCATTCTCTTCATAATACTCTCCTCTTATTTGCCTCTCACTTTTTCTTGGGTCACTTTCCATTACCTTCAAATATTTGTTTTAACACTTTTGCCCAGATTCTATAAGTGCTTTCTCTAGGAATAAGTGTCTAAGGTCTTCATGCCACTTATTTACACCATCAGAAATAGCAGGAACAATTTCCAGAAGCCTTGTTATTCTTATCCCATTTTTTTTTCTATTTGCAAGCTACTTCTATGTTTTCTTATACTTAATTTTTCAAAAGACTAATAAATATTTATGATTTCTAAAAATGAATGCTAGAAAATAGGAATGGTGGACAGTTCACAAAAGAGAAGGACATTCTATCCAAGGAGATTACTCACTAAGTTGGTCAAACTCTGTCATCTTTTATTGTATCTTCTAAATAATTAAACAATGGTCTCTCTCCTCTTATGTCTAGATATTAACTTAGAATTACTGTGTCTGGGAGAATAGTTTTCTCCAGGTTTATCTGGCACAGAAGTGGATGAGACAAATATAAATTTACTTAAGCAATAACTTTTCCCCTCCTCATCAAAACTCTTCTTTTGGTGATTCTTTCAAACAAGTTTTTCCGACACCATGGAGAGCAGCAGATAATAAAATTACATACAGGAAACTACTTAATGTTCCTGTAGTGTAGATTAGTGTTCTTATTCTTGTTGTTGTTCTATTGTAGTTACACATTTACAAGCATGTTTTTCATTGTTGTTTCATAAAGTCAGATTGAGTAGAAGCCACATTTTATTATCTGTATTTTTATAGCCCCTGATACAGCAGCTAGCACTGAGATACAGGGAAGAAAGAAATAAGAAAAGGAAAGAAGAAAGGTAGGAGGGAAGAAAAAAAGAAGTGAAGGTATGAGTAGGATGAAAAATGATTGTCTTCAGATGAAAATCTGTAAAGAGTTTTGTTTCAATTATTTATTGCTGCATAACAAACTTTCTTAGAATATAGTGCCTAAAACCAGTAATTAATTAAATATTTATTTGCTCATGATTTTCAGTTTGTTCAGGACTCAGCAGAGGCTGCTCATCTTTGCTCTATGTCTTATTGGCTGAGGCCTTATTTGAAGCTGGAGAACCCAAGATGGCTTCCCTCACATGTCTGACACCTGAGTTTGGATGGCTGGAATGGTTGGAAACTGGCTGGACTATTCTGTCTCTCTTTTTTCCATCCTCTACGGTTTTTCTAATCTTTGTAGGACCTCTCTCCAGCAGGCGAGTTGTTTTTCTTGGCTATGTGACTGTTTTTCAAGAAAAACTACCACCACCACCACAACAACAACAACAAAAAAAAGGAAACTGCAAGACATCTTAAGACTCAGGACAGAAAATCTCGGAATGTCATTTTTGGCATATTCTATGAGTCAAGAGAAGTCATAGGGCCAGCTTGGCTTTAAAAAGAGAGGAGGAAAAGACTCATCTCTTGCTGGGAGGAGCAGCATGTACACACAGGTATGGGAAGATCTGTTAGCAGCCATCTTTGAGGACAATATACCACAGGGTTAACAGCCTATTACTGGATTAGCATAGAAAAGTATTTTGAAAATTTAACCTAGAAGCAATAATTCAGCAATTTCTAATTCATTAACAGTTCCTAGTTCATTACTTTTAAAAGAACGCATTATAATATTTGCTTTAGCATCTCATCTTTGACCAAAAATTGTTAACCAAATGTGTCCTGAAACCATTTCGGATTGCATATATTAGGTTCAATGGCATCCATAAATACTTATAGATGAACTATAAAGTGTTTTAGATAAATTGTAAATTACCATATCTATATAAAACTAATCACAAAGCTAAATGATCAGTGATTGGAATAGGGAGCTAATGTATAAAAAGTACACAGATAATACTTCGGTCCTTCCAAGCTTAGAATCTGAGGCCCGGCACTGTGGCTCATGTCTATAATCCCAGCACTTTGGGAGGCGGAGGCGGGTGGATCACGAGGTCAAGAGATCGAGACCATCCTGGTCAACAAGGTGAAACACCATCTCTACTAAAAATACAAAAATTAGCTGGGCATGGGGGCGTGTGCCTGTAGTCCCAGCTACTCGGGAGGCTGAGGCAGGAGAATTGCTTGAACCCAGGAAGCGGAGGTTGTGGTGAGCCGAGATCACGCCATTGCACTGCAGCCTGGGTAACAAGAGCGAAACTTCGTCTCAAAAAAAAAAAAAAAAAAAAAAACTTAGCCTATTTTTTTCTGTAACACACAGCTAGCTGAAGGATTGTGTGAAAGATCATTTTATATGTAATAGCACTCATTTTGTTTTGAAATGTAAGTTATAATCAGATTGGTGTAGAAGAATGTTGCCTGCATTTAAATGGTGAGGTTTGTAATAGAAAACCTAAGATTAAAAATGTACATTATTTTTTCTCCTTTTATTGTTTTCAGTTCATAGCAACAATACCATTTGCTATATCATTAAAAGTAACTACATGCACCTCGGCTTTATAAAGATTTGTAAACATGCTATGATAGGTACATTTCTATCATCAAATCAGCACTTCAATGAGAACCAAGTTGATTATAATAAGACTGACTTTCCTTCATGAGCACATCTATCATGAAGGTTCAGGAATTTATCTAGTTAGAAGACTGTTAAAAGGGAAATGTCAGCCCAGAAATTAATGTCCATTACTGGTGATCCATATGGTGACAATGGATATTAATTGTGGTTTTGTTTTATCATTTAAAAGAGGATATTAGAAAAAAAAATCTAGTAAATTATTTAACATTGTTTTTGTTTCAGAAGCTTTTTAAATGAGATTTCTGGTGGTGATTTATAAGAGATTAAAAATATGCTCATTTAGAGCCTGAATTTAATACATCAAAGCCATTAAGAAATTAGAAAAGCCTGAACAGACTATGTTGTCTCTGGTGATGCAAATGATTATTAATATGTTTATTTCTAATACCAAAGGATTCTGCAGATAATTTTATTAACTTCACTGTTTTTAGAATTCCACATTTGTTAGGAAGATAATGCTTCAAAGTAAAAGCTTATTTAAGAGCCTAATTTACATTTTCCTTGGTTTTGGTAACCAAACTATTGAGTAAACAAACAAACAAAAAAAACAATAGGTGGACAGTACAAGTTATTTCTGCTTGCCTGCAATTGACCAGAATTTCTATTTCAACTTCTTTCCTCTGAGAGTGTTGCCACTAATGTGACAATCAATCCATCTGTGCTTCTGGTTATTAAAGAGAACCTGACAATCCCTTTAATCAATCACCTTGCTGTGAAAGGAAGTGGTGAGAAGGTTGAGGGGAGAGGTGAATTACCTCAAATCTGAGGTTAGTAATGTTTGCAGAGGTGAAGTACCCTAAGGAGTCTATAAACTGGGATGAGTTTTTATTGGTCTCCTTCATTTTTTTCTTTATTTTGAAATGACCTTGAACACATATCAGATCATTCACACAGGCCAGGAAGCAATAGCCTATTTCCTCAGAGCTTTTAGGGTAAGAAGTGCATTCATTCAAGGTAATGCATTTTATTTGTAACTGCTTCCCACAGTTTAACTTTACTTAGCTTTTAGATGACCTCTTAACCTATAATTTTTCAAAGAAATTGAAGTGTGTGTGTGTGTGTGTGTGTGTGTGTGTGTGTTTTAAAGGACCTTTTTTCTAGTCAGGAGACCTGGATTTTCTTTTGACTTTTCATTTTCATTAGGTCCCTAATCAAGGAATCAAAAATATATTTATTACCTGACCTTGGAAACCTAAATATCTCATTTGGCTGTCATTGATTAATTGATTCCACCCTTAACTGCCCATAACGATTTTATCCACTCTAACCCCTAACACATAATTCTTACTGTAGATGTCCAAGTCTGCTTTATATTATGTATAAAATCCATTTCAATTTTCACTTGCATGTCTTTGCTTTTGCTATTTTTCTAGGATTGCAATTGTATGAACACTTTTATTCATTACTTACACAAAATGTGCCATTTCTCTAAAGCCCATCTCAGCCGTTCTAACATTATGACCTCTTCTGATGAACACCATAGCTTCCTGTCCCCTCACAACATTTATTTTTTTCTGGCTAAAGTAATTGAACTCAGTTTACTGAATGATCATACAATGTTATATCTAAGTTTCTTATGATGTTACATCTGTCAGTTTGTCTTCAAGGTTGTACATTTGCTGAAAATGAGGACTACATTCCTGCAACATATATTAGGGAATTAGGGTCCCCAGGGTGGTCTGTAACTCCTTCCTGATGGATTTCTGACAGTCATTTAATAATTAACACAAATAAATCTTTTTTTTCTCACCACATATGAGTCCATAATTTACTCTGAAGTGAAAAAATATCTTTCCTCTTATACAGTGAGCAAGAAGAGTTTTAAAAATTTTATTTTGTTTTGCAATAGATTATATTTTAGACATATCACAGGCAATATCATTTTGGAATATGTATGGATTTATTTATATTACTGCCTTTGTTTGCTACTATTGTTTTTCAATAATTTTTGTTTGTTTTTGTTTTTGAAACGAGGTCTTACTCTGTTTTCCAGGCTAGAGTGCAGTGGTGTGATCATGACTCACTGCACCCTCTGTCTCCCAGGCTCAAGGAATTCTCCTACCTTAACCTCCTGAGTAGCTGAAACTACAGGCATGTGCCACAACATCTGACTAAATTTTCAATTTTTTTTTGTAGAGATGGAGTCTTACCATGTTGCCCAGGTTGCTCTTGAACTCCTGAGAGCAAGCAATCCTTCCACCTTAGTCTCCCAAAGTCCTGGGATTACAAAAATGAGCCACTGCAACCAGCATGTTATTATTATAATTCCTTAATATTTGCTAGACTATCTTAATTAAACAAAATAACTATTCCATTGCTGGTATGCAAACATTTCAGTGGCTGTAACATCATAACTTGATCTTAGCTGTGTCTACTGAAAAAGAAAAAGATTATTATTGCTTATGGACAGTAAGTTGGGACAAGGAGAACACTGATCTAATTTTAGTGTTCATGATTTAACCCTCCCTAATTCTGATTCATATTGTATATTCTTATCAGGTCTATAAGTACATGAAGTACAGTAGCAAATTTGGTGAAAAATGACTAAAATAAAACTGGTCTCTAGCAGAAACACTTTACTCTAGGACATTATGCTATGGTAAGGAAGAAGTCTATTTAAAAATGTGATTGCCATAGCTCTCTATGTAACACTCTTTAATGTAATAGGCAATCTCATTTACTTTTATAAAGCAGAATTTTTCTGGGAATTAAAACTGGCAGTAGGCAAATGGCAACACCAAACACAAAACTGCCCCCAAATTTAACATTCTGGTACCAAACTGAAAATATTACCTATTATCTGTTGCTTGTTTTTAAAAAGTAAATAGCTATTAAAAGTAATTGTTTTATAAATGTAACGAGAGCATTACTAAGAGTGGACAATAAAATGTATAGCTGATCACAAGCTTTATGTTTTAGGGTAACAGCCCAGTTACAACTTGTTTGGATGCGTACAAATATACATTGACTGGCAGCTGGTTGGTATGTGAAAGGGAAATGAAAGTTAATTTAATCAGAAAATCATCTTGCTTATACTTTCAAATTAAACAATATTTGAGCAGGTTGAGTTCTTGGGATTGATTAGGAATTAGAGCAAATAAGTAGAAAATTTCTCAGACAATTAAGATTTAATTATGCCTTTCACCACCCCACTACACTGATGTGCTTGTCCTTATTGACGTTGCCCTCCTTCTGCCCTCTATGCCTCATCACAGTTTTAATAAATATGCGCCTCTTCCCAGCCTCAAACTCTTTGCCACAGTGGTCTCAAAATTCTCGTAGGCAGGCATTGGTTGGGTCAATGTCCTCAGGTTAGAATGAAGTAATCCTCTTTCTCTGGGTGCCCGTGGCTCATTCTGATTATGGAAGTCCCTGCAGGTTTTTTGTTTTTAATCTGCTTTAAAATCTGCTTCTTTCTGAGATGGCTTGTGGATACCTGCATGTCTTTCTTTCTCAACCACACTGCTTACCCCCCTACAAAAACTTTTTTCTGCCATTTCTTTTTCTTGCACCATAGTTCCAACAAATAATTCAGCTCTTCTCTCATGTTGGGGCACGAGCAAAGGATGAATCTGAAGGTATTTTCTTAATATACATCTCCAAAACTGAGATTCTTTCCTTTGGTGCAGATAGTTTTAGGCAGATGGGAGCCTGTCTGGTTACCTTCTATATTTTGTCTTCCTGATTTAACACCCACTTCTTGAATGGTGGCCGAGACCCCTGTTCTCTGTGGATTATAAATCTTTGTCATGTCATGCTATTTTTCTACTAGTCAGTAGAGAAATAACAGAACTTTTTTTTAAAATTTAAATAGAGGAATCAATACACATGAAAATGGAGGAAGTAAGGTGCTATAGAGAACACTGCCTTAAATTTATTAATCATCTTCCCATGTAACATTACTTTAGGGCTCAGAAACCTGATACCCCCCAATATGACATTTTGACATGCTGAACTAAAGAAGTCTCAAGGTCTTTCTGAAGAATCACCTTCACCATTTCTCCCAAGGAAGCTGAAGTTATGTTTTATTTTTTTAATCTGCCTAAGATCAGATCCACTAAGGAAAACAATTATATTTTATTTCCTCTCCCAGTTATTTACTATCTACTGCAGAAAAGAAGACCAAGATGTGACCACACCTCATCAGAACTTTTTACAAGTATAATAATAACTGTCTTTAAGGACTTTTTAATTACAAAGAAAACTATTTTCAAGTTAATCTCTGTTCTCTGGTCTAATCATTCTCCCTAGCAATTATTTACTGCCCTTCAACAGAATTCCTCTTCTCCCTCCCATAACCTTTCTTACCAAGATAGATGCCTTCATTGTTTCTCTAACCTCCAAACGGTATATAAGTTTCTGTAACTTATTGGGAAGTTAAGTCTTTATTCTGAGTGTTCCTGCATACACACGTTAAGTAAATTTGTATGCTTTTTCTTCCATTAATCAATCTACTTTATCCCAGTAATTTTTCAGTGAACCTTTAGGGAGGCAATGGCCATGGCCTCCATAGTTAATATAATGAAATTTTATTCAAGGATTAAGCCAGATGCCTCTCCTGTGTCCTCTCTTTAAAGCATGTCTTTGGAAACAAAATAATCCCAATGAGAGATCCAACCTTTTGTATTAGCAGGATGGGTTCTTGTTGCCTCATGCATATATAGAGCCAATTCAGAGAAAGTATTGCAGTCAAGAAATAGTTTAATAAACTCAGAGCTAGCCAAATGGAAAGACAGGAGTCTATTACTCAACTTATCCATCCCAAGAAGTCAGAGGCTATGGCTTTTATGGATAACTTGACAGGCAAGTGGCTAGAGAATGGGTGCTACTGATTGGTTGGGGATAAAATTATAGGGGTGTGGAAAATGGCCCTGATGTATTCAGTCAGCCTCTGGGTGAGGGTCACAGGACCAGCTGCATCTTGAGTTTTTGGTCCATATGGAGTCAATTGTTCCCCAGAATGCAGAAGTCCAAAAAAATACCTCAAAAAACTAATCTTAGGTTCTACAATGGTAATTTTATCAACATCAACAATTGGGAAACTACAAATATTGTGATCTCCCATGCAGTAAACAGTTATAGAAAGGCAAGCTATGCCTACATCTTAGCAGAATCCAGGCCTTTTCCATAACCCTAGTCTTTTGGACTTCAATAAGTCTTACAAAAATTGTTTCAGAACAAGGAAGGGGTCAGTTTCAGGGAGAAACTATTACTGTTCTTGCTTTAAAGTTAAACTATAAACTGAATTCCTTCCATGGTTAGCTTTGCCTACTCCTAGGAATGAGTGAGGACAGTCAGCCTCTGAGGCTAGAAGCAAGATAAAATCAGCCATGCTAGACTTCTCTCACTGTCATAATATTTGCAAAGGTGGTTTTATTTCTACTTCTTGTGTTTGCTGGTCTCTTGAAAATTTCTTTCATTCTCAGCAGAATTATTAAGCTAAAGTAATTTAATTCAGTAAATTCTTCTCTCTTTTTAGTAGCTAAAAAAGAGATTGTGGGGGGAGTTTAAATGAGCTAGCTAAATATTTCATGGATGGTGATTATGAGTGCTTTTCAATACTAAATTACTCTGGAGAGTCTTGGTGGATTTCAGTTATCCACTATGTTTTGGTTACTGTCTGAATACTGTCTTGTATTGAGTTTAGTTAAAAACAACAACAACAAAAACAGAGAGAAAGGCAAGCTGTGCATACATCTTAGAACTCAGGTCTGTCTCATAATCCTACCCATTAGAATGGTCAAAAATACAAAACACAGACAACACCAAATACTGATGAAGATGTGAAGCAACAAGAACTCACACGCTGCTGCAATCATACTCTTTAATATTACCCAAATAATTTTAAAATTTATGCTCACACAAATACTGGCACACAAATGTTTATAGCAACTTAATTCATAATTGACAAAATTTGAAAGCAACCAAGATACCGTTTGATCAGTGAATGGATAAACTATGGTACATTCATACAATGTAATAGTACACAATAATAGTACATAGTTATGAGAAGAAATGTTATAACAAAAAGACATGGAAGAACATTAACTACATACTGGTAAGAAAAGAAAAAGCCAGTCTGAAAAGGGTGCATTCTGTATGATTCCAACAACATGACAGTTGAAAAAGGCAAAACTATAGAGGTAGTCATAGGATCAGTGGTTGCCAAGGTAGCAAGGAGAAGGGAAGGATAAACAGGCAGAGCATAGGGGATTTTTAAGGCAATGAAGCTCTTCTACATGATACAGTAATGGTGGAAATATGACAGTATACATTTATCAAAACCCGTAGAACTGTGCAACGTAAAAGAGTAAACTGCAATGTAAATTATAAACTTTTGTTAATAATAATGTATTCACATTGGTTCCTCATTTGTAACAAATGTATCTCACTAATGCAAGATGTTAATAATAGGGGTAACTGTGAGCAGAGGGAAAGGCAATATGTAATTACTCTCTACACTTGCTGGTCAATTTTTCTGTAAACCTCACACTATAAGACATACAACCTATTAATTTTTAAAAAGTGAGAGAGAAAGAGGAAAATTAAAAAATTACAATAATATTGCCTATTGCCTCATCTCATTGTGAAAAAACATCATTCAACAGTGAAAACTCAAGTGATAGAAATATGCTCATTAGCTTGATTACAAAAGTACTCTTTAAATTACAGTGTAATGACTAGTACAAAGTTTTTAAGGAAGAGGAAGAAAAGAAAAAGGAGAAACCATTAATTTCATTATGGTTTACATTAGGAAGTCTTTAGAACAACTATAGATCAAATATATACATACACTATATATGTGTGTGTATACATATGCTATATAACATATATAATATGCTAACATAACATACACTTTATATTTTATGCATACAAAAATATATAAAGTGGTCACAAAGCCAATCCATAGTATAAATATCCTTATTTTTAAAAATATTAGATAAATCAAACACATATGCCTATGTCTGTGCATACATACCAACATACATACACTTCACAAAGAAATAAACCATATTAGGAAATTATGATAAGCATAATCCAAACCAAAAATTTGACATAAATCCTATTTCTTTTATTATATAATGTAAATGGACTTACTTCCTTGACTAAAAATTGGACCACAAAACAAAAGTCTATTATTTCTATAAATAAAGGTCACCATCTAAGCAGTGTGATTCTTAAAGGTTGAAAATAAAAGAAAAGGCAAGTACACTCCAAGCAAATGCATTTTGAAGGAAAGCAGAGGCTGCAATCTTAATACCACAGCAGGTGGAATAGCAAATTCAGTCCTGCATGAGAATAACAATGTGGTTGGATTTCTCCATCATATAAAAAGATTTGTGGTAATTAAGATAGAGGATTTAGGCACAAAGATAAACAACTAGAGTAATTTAATATAATATATAACCAAGACCCAGATACATGCATATGTAAAAGCTTAATTCATAACTGAGCTGCCACTGAAGTTTATTGGGGAAATGACTGACTCTTCAATAAATTTTTCTGAGAAATTCTGCTATCTATTCCAAAAGAATAAATACCTCTTTCAAAAGGAAAAAATGCTCAAGCATAAAACGCAAATTTATAAACTTTATAAAGAAAATGTAAAAGATTATACATATATAATTAGAACAGGAAGATGTGTTACTTTTTACAAGTGAGAAGAGCTTAAGCCATTAAAATTAATTCATAAATTTAAATACATTAAAATGTAGAATTTGCTACTTATCAAAAAGTGAGTATAAGAACATGCCACCAACTGAAAGACATTTGAAAAAATATACCTGTTAAAGCCTTGAAGCCCAGAATAAGAAATAAATTTTATAAATAATTGGAAAATGAATAAGCCTTATTTTTCTAAAATGAAGTAAAGATTTCTATAGCACCTCACACAAAAGACAAGTGTATAGCCAATAAACATATTAAAAGATGATAACTTTATAAGTGACTAAGGAAATGTATATGAAGGTCAAAGTAATATAGCCTTTCACATTCTTTATTTTGATGAAAATTTAAGTCTGACATTGATTTTGGGGATGGATGTTTTTAAAAATGATGTTTTATTCATGACTGATAAGTTCAGTTTTCTGGAACATTCTGTTCTTTCTGTGTTCAATATTTAATTTTAAAAATTTAGAACCAGTCTATAATCCTGTGTTAAAATAAAATCTATGATGTAAAACTGTGGAACTGAAAATACTTGCATATTGCATATCTCAGAAGCTGTGATAAGTAAAACATTTTGCTGTATTTGTGATTTTTAAATCCCCATTGAAGAGTTTTCAATTTGAGTTTATCAAAATCCATTCTATGTATTAAAGTCTACATTTTCACATAAGCAAGGAAACCACGTGGGGATGGGGTAATGTTGGTCAAAGAGTAAAATATTTCAGTCAGACAGGATGGATAAATTCTGGTGATACTGTTACAGAATATTCAGGAGACCAGAGAGACCAGCTCAGTAGATTCACATCCCAAGCACCTAACAGAGACTGTGCTTGACTCTTCATACATCCAGGATGTTGTAGCAGCTAACAGGTTTACAGAAACCAGAAGAAAGAAAAGTTAATTAAGTTATGTCTTGTGATCTATGTTACATTTGAAAATAGCATTTTGAGAAACACATTGCACATTCTTTGGGTATTATCTTGCCCTGCGAATTTGCAACTGGTCTGCAAGTAAAAAAGGAGTCTTGAGATGCCTCGGAACTTTGCTGAGAATGTGGGGAGAATAGCTAAGGTAGGTTTTACAGGGAGTTAGTTAATTTCAAGATCTGGGGTTAGGTTTTCTATTGAACACAACACAGTAGACTTTATTATATAGCAACTACAAACTACTATTGTTATTATTTAATCTCCATCTTCAATACATTGTGGTACATGATGACTATAGTTAATAATGATGTATACTTGAAAATTGCTATGAGAGCAAACCTTAAATGTTCTAATTATATGCACATATACACAGACAACAATAACTATCTGAGGTAATGGGTATGTAAATGAACTTAATTGTGGTGAGTATTTCAACACATATGCATATATCAAAGCATTCGTTGTATGCCATATACAATTTTTATTTGTCAATTATATCTCAATAAAACTGAAAAACCTAAAATAAAAAAAGAAACCATAATTTAAGATGAAGGATTGCTCGTGGTACATGTTAGACATGACTACTGGTGTTTGGGCAGGTGTAATCTTTTCACATGTGGAATCCAGTTCTTTGAATCTGATTTCTCTATAAGATACAAAGCATTCTTCCTGCTAATATATGTGTAAAACTAACAATAGTTACAAAATACTTGCTATACCTCCATCAAATAGGTTTATTCATTTTCCCTTTGAGTCTGAGCTGACCTTTGACTGCTTAAGAAATAGAATATGGTAGAATGGTACTCTGAGTTCCTAGACTGGTAATCTTGAGATTCCAGTTTTGAAGTCCTACTATGTAGCAGGATAAACAATTAGGAGAGGGGATAAGACTATGCAAAAGGAGAGGGACCCAACCAAGTTCAGTTTCTCAGACATCTGCACCAGGTTGTCAGGCTAGTGAGTAAGCATTTTTTTAGAATCTTCAAGTACTTAGCTATCAGCTGAATACCACTGAGTGACTCCTGTCAACCAGTTGTAGAACCCAGTAAGAATCACCCAGTGAAACCCTTCCCATATCCCTGACCCACACATCATGATATAATAAAATGATTGTTACTTTAAACCACTGTATCAGAATAGTTTATTATAAAGCAAGAAATGTTGAGAAAATTTTACTTTAATTTGTTTAGATCATTTTGGTTTTTAAAGTAAAAATGAAAATTAACTCTACAAATTAATATGCCACAGCAAAGAGAGACTTTCAAAACCTACAAATATGTTAGACCTCATACATGTAATGAAAGAAAAATTCTATATCTCATGTATTCAACATTTGTTGGGCCTGTATTTTGTGCCCAGAATAGGAGTAGAAAGTGGAACAAAGTTCTCCATTCCCAAGAAGTTTATATTCTATTTAGTGTAAAAAAACTAAAGAACAAATCAACGAATTAATTTTTAAGAGTGATAAGTGCTATGAAGAAAGCATGTATGTTACTAAGAGGGTAGTGGAGACATTTCATTTAGATACTGCAGTTAGAAAAGCTAAATGCCACCATCATTAAGATGATGACATTAAATTTGACATTAGATTAGCAAATAGGAAAGTGTGTTCTAAAGAGGAACAGTATAGAAGTGACCAATTCCTTGATTTAGGAAGCAATTTGATCAAGTGTGAAACTGAATTGCAGTTGGTCAGTCTCTGTAGAATAGTTAAGTAAGGATTTCAGTGGCTCAAATAGAGGGTGAGATAAAGTAGGCATCAATTCTTGCAAATATTTAACCATGGTGGACTAGATGTTGCAATTATTTATTCCTGTGGACAATAGAAGGCACTGGATCACCTTAAACAGAAGGGTGACATAATTCCAAATACATTTTAAGATGATAATATAATATTTTATGTTATATTGAAACAGATTGAAAAGCATGTTGTTTACTTAATACTTAGTCATCTCTCCTCAAATCTTATAGCAATACTTACGTACATACACTATTTATATAAATGCATATATTGTACAGAGTGCTGTGGAAGATTGATTAAAAATCCACAGGCCTCGTATTTTTTCTTTTACTAGTAATTTATAAGGAAGGAGAGAGGCTGGTGAGCAATCATTGAAGAAAAATTCTTACCAAACTTGACTTTAGAAAAAAAAATATCTTAAACCAGTCATAGTTGTAGTAAAACAATATCACTGAGACAATGAAACTCTCACACAGTGTGATGTAGTCTAAATTTTGACAGCATGTTGATGTATTCTAAAAGGATGTTTACCTAGAAACAGAACACTCTCTAAAAAGAAGTCATAACGTACATAGAAGGGAAAAATGAGGTCTAAATGTCATTTAGATCATCATCATAAGAAATGAGTTAGTGCCCTAACATAGAATAAATATCAATCATTTACATTATCTTATTTCCTCATCTTTCATTTACGAATTTTAGCACAGTTTTTAGAATATGCTCAATATTAAAACATCTACCGAAATAGTTGTCTTAGACAAATGTGTTCTTAAATATGCTTCATAGACCATTATATTAAGATGACTCTCGTTAGACAAATAGTAAATTAAAATAGGCAGTTGGTCAGTCTCCGTAGTATAGTTAAGTAAGGATTTTGGTGACCCAGGTAGAGGATTAAGATAAAGTAGCATCAATTCCTGCAAATATTTAACCAGGGTGGAGTTTTTCATTGTCACAATCATAATGGACATACAGATCATTATTTTAACACACAATAATAGCATTTTTTTATTGTGCTGGGGTTTTTCTGATATTGCATACTTTTAATAATAATACTTTTATTATTTTTACTGTAGTTGAACACTTAATATAAGATTTATCCTCTTAACACATTTTAAAGGTAAAACGAAGTATTGTTAACTGTAGGCACTGTGGTGTATAGCAGATCTCTAGAACATTCGTCTTGCATAACTGAAACTTTATAACCAGGAAACAACTCCCCATTTCTCTGTTCCCTTGGCCCCTGGCAGCTACTATTCTACTTTCTGCTACTCTGAGTCTTACTATTATAGATACCTCATACAAGTGAGAAAATGCAGTATTTGTCCTTCTGTAAATGGTTTATTTTGCTTACCATGTCTTCAAGGCTTGTACATGTTTTTAAAACTGAATTTAAAAACATGTACAAGCCTGAATTTAAGACTGAATAATATTCTGTTGTTATGTATAAATGACATTTTCTTTATCCATTTATCTGTCAATGGACACAAGTTGTTTATACATATTGGCTCATTAGACAAATAGCAAATTTTGCAAATAGTTCTGCAATGAATACTGATATGCTATTATCTCTTTGAAATCTTCTTTTATATTTTTCTGGATTAACGACTGGAAGTAGGATCATGTGGTAGTTCTATGGTTAATTTTTAAAGAAGCTTTCATACTGTTTTCCATGAAAGGTGCATCATTTTGCATTCTCTCCAATGATGTACAAGAGGTACAATTTCACCATATCCCCAGCAACACTTGTCTTTCATTTTTTTTATAATAGGCATCTTAACAGGTATGAGATGATATCTCACTGTGGTTTTGATATGCAAGTCCCTGAAGATTAGTGACAATGAGCAATATTTCATATAATAATTGGCCAATTGGAAGTCTTTGTATTCAATTCTTAGGCCCATTTTCTATCAGGTTTTGTGTTCCTTATGCATTTTGGACATTAATCCTTTATTTTATACATATCTTGCAAATATCTCCATTTCCATAGGTTGCCTTTCACCCTGCTGAATTATTTGCTTGCTATGCTGAAGATTTTTATTTTGATAGCCCTGACTTAGTAACCCTAATTGTCTATTTTTCCTTTTTTGTCTATAGTTTTAATGTCATATCTATAAAACCTTTGCTAAGACCAATTTTTTTAAAAAAACCTTTTTCTTGCTTTTTTTCTAGCAATTTTAAAGACTGATATCTTATGTGTAAGTGTATAAGCTATTTCAAGTTGACTTTTGTGTATATTGTGAGATATGAGTCTAAATTTTGCATGTGGATATTGTTTTTTCAACATCATTTATTGAAGAAACTATCCTTTTCCCATTGTGAATATTTACATCCTTGTAGAAAAACAGTTGACCATTGACCATATATGTATTGTTTTTATTTCTGGGCCCTCTATTCTGTTTTATTGTTCTATATTTATAGTGTATTATATATATACACATGCACATATATATACAAATTGACCAAATAATTGGAAGTAAATCCCTCCTCAGCAAATGCAAAAGAACGGAAATAAAAACAGTCTCTCAGACCACAGTGCAATCAAATTGGAACAGGATAAAAAACTAACTCAGAACTGCACAACTTCATGGAAACTGAACAACAGCTCTTGAATGTTGACTGGAAAAACAATGAAATGAAGGCAGAAATAAAGATGTTCTTCAAAACCAATGAGAATGAATAAACAACATACTGGAATCTCTGGGACACATTTAAAGCAGTGTCTAGAGGGAAACTTATAGCAATAAGTGCCCATATGAGCAGCAAGAAAATATTTTAAAAACAAACAAACAAACAAACAAAACTCAAAAGCCAGCAGAAGACAAGAAATAACTAGGATCAGAGCAAAACTGAGGGACAGAGACACAAAAAAAACCTTCAAAAAAATCAATAAATCCAGGAGCTGCTTGTTTGAAAAGATCAACAAAATAGACAGACCACTAGCCAGATTAATAAAAACAAAAAAAGAGAAGAATAAAATGGATGCAATAAATGATAAAGGGGATATCACTGCTGATTCCACAGAAATACAAACTATCATCAGAGATTACTACAAACAACTTTATGCACATAAACCAGTAAACCTGAAAGAAATGGATAAATTCCTGGACACTTGAACCTTCCTAAGCCTAAACAAGGAAGCAGTTGAAACCCTGAATAGACCAATAACAAGGACTGAAGTTGAGGCAGCAATAGCCTACCAATCAAAAAAAAGTCCGGGTCCAGATGGGTTTGCAGTCAAATTCTACCAGTTGTACAAAGAGGAGCTCTTACCACTCCTTCTGAAACTATTTCAAACAATTCAAAAAGAGGGAATCCTTCCCAAATCATTTTATGTCATCCTGATACCAAAACCCAGCAGAGACTCAACAAAAAAAAGAAAACTTCAGGCCAATATCCATGATGAACATAGATGAAAAATCTTCAATAAAATATCAGCAAACCGATTGCAATAGGACATCAAAAAAACTTATCCATCACGATCAAGTAGGCTTTATTCCAGGGATGCAAAGCTGGTTAAAATTATACTTTAATTCTGGGGTACATGTGCAGAATGTGCAAGTTTGTTACATAGTTATACACATGCCATGGTGGTTTGCTGCATCCATCACCCCGTCATCTACATTAGATAGCAAAATGCTTTTTAATATAAGTTTTATCCTTCTAAATTTTAAATATGGTAACTTTATAATCTACAGTGATGTCTCTTTCTTATCCCCAACATTGGTAACTGATACATACACTTTTTAATCTTTAATGATCTTCCTGACTTCTAAGAGTTTTATTGGATCAGCAATCTTCAACATGTGGCTGCAGAACTCTAAGGATCTCTAAGACATATTTAGTGGACATACAAAGTCAAGGTAATTTTCATAGCAATACTAACATGTGATTTGCCTTTTTCACTTGTTTCACTGTGTTGACATTTGTGCTCATAGTGCAAAAATAATTGTGGTATGTTAGTAAAAATTATTTTTGTTGACCCTCAACTCTTGAGTATCCATCTTTTTTAAGTTCTGTGTGACAAAATGAGAAGTACACATATAGCACTTCTGCTGCATTCCAGGGTCAGTTGGATAGCGCAAGGAAAACTTTTGTGCTATTAAGTCATCAGCTGACCTAGTTGCTTTTCATGAAATACCACTTTTACTTGAAAGAAAACAATAACAAAAAACTGTAATTATTCACACTTAGATATTTGGAATATAGTTTCCAATAATTAAATGTTGTAAGTCTTTAACTTCAAAGTAAATAGCTGATAGTCTTGTTGTTAATGAAAAAAATTTGACCTTTCAACCAGAAAGTGGAATGTAGAGAAAGGTGTATCTTCCACAATGAGCTTGATTGTTGCTTAGTATTAAAAATGTTCCTTACTGAAGAGTTTAAAGATATTAGCGAATGTGACATATTGCTATTGTGTAATGAAATGTGTCAGCATTTTAAGTTATACATAACAAATGGAACAAATGTTTTCCAAATGACTAATGAATGATGTTACAAAATTATATATGGATACAAAATCTATTCAATGTACAATATAGTTCTGGAGACTTTATTTTAAAAATGTACAAAATTCATTGATAAGATTTCAAATTCTATGTTTAAGAAACTAACCAATTCATAAAGATTAAACTTTTCAGTTGTTTGAGAGTAATGCAAAGGAAAATCCACAATTATCTAAAGAGGATATTAAAATAGTCTTTGCGCTTCTAAATATGTATCTTTCTGAGGCCAAATCTTCTTCAATGCTTCAGTCAAAGGGCATATGAGCAAACTTGAATACAGAAGAAAATATAAGAATTCAGCTGTCTTCTAATAAGCAAGTTACAAAAGATATTTTTAAAATGTAAAACAATGTCAGTCTTCTCCCTGCATTTTTTTTTGTTTGGAGAAAATATTAGTGTTTTTATAAAAATATATGACTTATGTAAACATATAATCAGTTTATTATAGTTACTTTTAAACAATGTATTGAATAACTAGTTCTTAAATGTTTTGATTTAAGTTTTAATACAGCAGTTATCTTCAATGATACAATGGAATGCCTGACACTTAGGTTCCCTGTGCTTGGCAGGTCCTGAATTCTAAGTTTATGTCCCAGCCTTTTGGAAATAAATAAATCTGTGATCATATTTTCAGCTTCTTGTCTGCTGCCTTGTACCCACCATATGTACTGTCAGGGTTAGTAACTGACAAATGTCATGATGCAAAACTTTACAGAATATTTGGTTCACCTTTGACTTTTCCTTCTCTAAGGAATTTTGGCCTTGACGTCCTCTACTTGCACTGATCGTATGCAGTTGTTCTAGATTTTTCTTGGTGTAAGGTTGACCTTATAAAGTTTTCCATTATCAACTAAAGTGAAATTCTCTCATGAGCATCTATGGTGAAGTAATAACAGAATATTGTTTTTCAAGTTTGGCCAAATAATTTTGGAACAGTTCTATGAAAGCAACACAGAAATTTCAATTGCATAGGCCTGAATCCAACCATGTGTATCCAAATAACAAATAATTTTATGTGTTGAATGGGTTACTGGGTACCTAGATACGTGGTCAAAGTTATTCTGAGTGTTTCCATGAGGTTGTTTGTGGATAGAATCAACATGTTTATTGGTAAAATAAATAAAGTAGATTGCCCTTCCTAATGTGTATAGTCCCCTCCAATCAGTTGAAGTCTTCAAAAGAACAAAATGACTGATGTATTTTTGGGTAACAGAGACCTTTTCCTGCATGATAACCTTTAAACTGCATTTTTCCTTCCTTTGACTTGAATTTCATGAAGTATTTCCTCTTCCTTGATTTCAAGCCTGCCAGCCTTCAAATCTGTTGGTTCTTATAGTTCTCAACCCTTCTAACCCAAACTGGAACTACACCATTGGCTCTCTTGGGTATCCAGCTTGCTGACTCACCCTGAAGACCTTGAGACTTGCCAGCTGCTATAATCACATGAGCAATTTATTACTATAAACATCTTAAAAGATGGACAAATAGAAACATAGCTAGCTAGATGATAGATAGATACATAGATACATAGATAAAGTCCTGATAGATAGGCGGATCCTGTTGGTTCTGTCTCTCTAGGAACCCCTGACTAAATTTAATTTCTATGTGGCTTACATATTGTTGCATATTTAAGCATATTTAGCATATTTTTCTTCTACTGAACAAAGTCCTAAGTTCTGTATAAACACATTGTGTGGGGATCATTTGGTTAAACTCTATATAGTAGCTATCATATACCATAAAAGACAATCAGTATGAAATACTATCTCACTTATGTATACCTCTGTATCCAAATTTTACCTAAATATAGAGGGCCGTGGGGTTGCTGAACATTTCAGACAAAAATCCCACCTCATCATGTTTGCCATTTTTATCCTCTCTGCCTAGATTGCTCTTTCTTAAATTTATGGGTGGCTCACATCATCTAAGCCCTAGTTCAAATGTTTTCTTCTTCTTGAAGCCATCCCACACTGTTTAAAGTTGCAAAAGATCTCTCCCATTCCTTCTCTTTTCTGTTTTTTTTTTTTTTTCCTCACAGTATGGATCAATTTCTAATATGTTTCTATTTATTTTTCTATTTCACATATTCCCTCCACAACCACCCCACTGCAACATTAAGCTTCATAGGGGCATTTTTTTTGTCTTTTGTTGTGTTCATATCTGTTTTTAATAGTTTTTCTTCAATGCTTCAAAGACTACCTTTTCTAGTAAGTGCTTAATATGTGTTTAATAAATACATGATATGTTTAAGGAGATTCAAGAAGTTTCTCAGTGATCTACTGTGGCAGCCCATGGAGTGATTGGTCTCTTGACTTCATGTATAGAAAAGATTTCATTTCCAAGATGGTGCGGTAGGAACAACTCACAATTGCAGCTCTCAGTGAAGGCACAGAGGGTGAGTTCTAGCTCATTTTCAGATGAAGCTTTGTCACCCACAGAACGGAGAAATTCCCAGGTGTAGGAGAGACATGGGACACCAGCACAGCCCTTTCAGCTTGTGCGGCCGTTTCAGCCGGCACCGCAGTGCAGTGGCAGCTCGCACAAAACTCACTGGTCTGGGTGCCCTGTTAAACCAGCAATCTGAGATTTGGAAGGGCAGGTTAACATATCCATATGATTAAACGAGACTTGGACAGTGAGCCAGACCAAGAGATTCCTGGGAAGCGTGATTTGAGCCGGTGCAGTGGGCCGCAGCATGGGAAATCATGCAGATCCCAGTGCCCTATCAGCAGGCAACTGAAACACCTGTGAGAGAGTCAATCATTCAACTTAAGAAAAAAAAAGAGAGAGAGAGAGAGAGAGAGAAAGGACTCTGAGGCAGGGAGCCAGGTGATCAGGCTCGGCAGGTCCCACCCCCATAGGGACAAACAAAATGGCGATTCAAAACACTCCCTCGGGGTTGAGAGTTTTACTGTGGGCTCAGCTGAATCAAGGATGGTGCAGCTCGGTGGGGGAGGGGGGTCTGCCACTACGGATGCATACCGTCCCTACTGAGGTACACGCCCATTGCTGAAGCAGCCTGCCATTGCCGAGGCAACCCGCCATAACAGAGAGACTCCGCCAACAGGGCGGAGCCCACCACAGTAGATTGGAGCCCCACGGTAGCAGGGTGGACCCCGCGGTAGCAGAGCAGAGCCTTGGCAGGCAAATAGTGACTAGACTGCCTCCTAGCTGGGCAGAACAGTGCAACAGATACTCATAGAGAAAGCCACAACTCCCTGAGACAGAGCATCTGGGGGAAAAAAAAGGGGGTTTTATAAGTTCTACTGCAGCAGACCTAAACACACCTGCCCAACAACCCTGAATGAACAATGGAGCTCACAGTTCAGCACTGGAGCTCCTATGAAGTACAGACCATCTTTTCAAGTAGCACCCTGACCCCTATATATGCAAAGAGTCACCTCAAAAAAGGACTAATCAGACTGACATTTGGTGGGCATCTTTCTGGGACAAAGATAGCAGAAGAAGAAACTGGTGGCATCCCTCACTGTTCCGCAGCTGCTACAGGTGTACCCCAGACAAGCAGGGCATGGAGTGGACCTCAGCAGTCGTACAGCAGAGGGGCTAGACTGTTAGAAGGAAAACTTAGTAGCAGAAATACTTTATCATCAACAATCTGGGCATCCACTCAGAGACCCAATCGAAAAGTCAGCAACTACTAAGACAACAGGTGGATAAATCCACAAAGATGGGAAGAAACCAGCGCAAAAAGGAGAAAAACACCCAAAACCAAAACATCTCACCTCCTACAAAGGTCCAAAACTCCTCACCAGCAAGGGAACAAAGCTGGACAGAGGATGAGTGTGACGAAATGACAGAATCAGGCTTCAGAAGGTGGATAATGAGAAACATCAGTGAGCTAAAACAACATGTTCTAAATCAATGCAAAGAAACAAAGAACCTTGAAAAAAGATTTGAAAAAAGATTTGAGGAAATGATAACAAGGATGGACAACTTAGAGAGGAATATGAATGAATTGAAGGAGCTAAAAAACACAACACGAGAACTTCACAAAGCATGCACAAGTTTCAACAGCCTAATTGACCAAGCAGAAGAAAGAATATCAGAAGTCGAAGATCAACTCAATGAAATAAAATGAGAAACCAATATTAGAGAAAAAAGTGCAAAAAAGGAATGAACAAAATCTCCAAGAAATGTGGAACTATGTAAAGAGACCTAACCTATGTTTGATAGGTGTACCAGAATGTGACAGAGAGAATGAATCCAAGCTGGAAAAAACTCTTCAGGATATTATCCAGGAAAATTTCCCCAAGCTACCAAGGCAGGCCAATACTCAACTCCAGGAAATACAGAGAACACCACAAAGATATTCTGCAAGAAGAGCAACCCCAAGGCACATAATCGTCAGATTCACCAGGGTTGAAATGAAGGAGAAAATACTAAGGGCAGCCAGAGAGAAGGGTCGGGTCACCCACAAAGGGAAGCCCATCAGACTCACAGCAGATCACTCGGCAGAAACTCTACAAGCCAGAAGAGAGTGGGGGCCAATATTCAACATCCTTAAAGAAAAGAACTTTCAACCCAGAATTGCATATCCAGCCAAACTGAGCTTCATAAGTGAAGGAAGAATAAAATCTTTTGCCAACAACCAAGTACTCAAAGATTTTGTCACCACCAGGCCTGCTTTACAAGAGCTCCTGAAAGAGGCACTACACATAGAAAGGAACAACCATTAGCAGCCATTCTAAAAACATACCAAATGCTAAAGAGCATCAACAAAATGAGGAATCTGCATCAACCAATGGGCAAACCAGCCAGCTAGCATCAAAATGGCAGTATCAAATACACACATAAAAATATTAACCCTAAATGTAAATGGGCTAAATGCACCAATCAAAAGACACAGACTGGCAAATTGGATAAAAAAACAAAACCCATTGGTGTGCTGTATCCAGAAAACGCATCTCACATGCAAGGATACACAAAGGCTCAAAATAAAGGATGGAGGAAGATTTACCAAGCAAATGGAGAGCAAAAAAAAAAAGCAGGAGTTGCAATTCTCATCTCCGAAAAAATAGACTTTAAAGCAACAAAGATCAGAAGAGACAAAGAAGGTCATTACGTAATGGTAAAAGGATCAATACAACAAGAAGAGCTAACAATCCTAAATACATATGGACCCAATACAGGAGCACCCAGATATATAAGGCAAGTTCTTAATGACTTACAAAGAGACTTAGACTCCCACACAATAAGAGTAGGAGACTTTAACACTCCACTATCAATATCAGACAGATCAACCAGACAGAAAATTAACAAGGATACCCAGGGCTTGAACTCAGACCTGGAACAAGCAAACCTGATAGACATTTACAGAACTCTCCACCCCAAATCCACAGAATATACATTCTTCTCAGCACCACATCACACCTACTCCAAAATTGACCACATAATTGGAAGTAAAGCACCCTCAGCAAATGCAAAACAACTGAAATCATAACAAACAGTCTCTCAGACCATAGTGCAATCAAGTTAGAACTCAGAATTCAGAAAATAACTCAGAACCACACAGCTTTATGGAAACTGAACAACTGGCTCTTGAATGTCGATTGGATAAACAATGAAATGAAGGCAGAAATAAAGAAGTTCTTCAAAACCAATGAGAACGAAGACACAATGTACCAGAATCTCTGGGACACATTTAAAGCAGTTTGTAGAGGAAAATATATAGCAATAAGTGCCCACATGAGAAGAGTGGAGAGATCCAAAATTGACATCCTATCATCAAAATTGAAAGAGCTAAAGGAGCAAGATCAAAAACACTCAAAACCTAGCAGAAGAACAAGAAATAACTAAGATCAGAGCAGAACTGAAGGACATAGAGACACGAAACACCCTTCAAAAAAATCAATAAATCCAAAAGCTGGTTTTTCAAAAAGATCAACAAAATAGACAGACCACTAGCAAGACTGATAAAAAAGAAAAGAGAGAAAGACCAAAGAGATGCAATAAAAAATGATAAAGGGGAAATCACTACAGATTCCACAGAAATTCAAACCATCATCAGAGAATACTACAAACAACTCTATGCACATAAACTAGTAAACCAGGAAGAAATGGATAAATTCCTGGACACCTGTGTCCTCCCAAGCCTAAACCAGGAGGAAGCCGAAACTATGAATAGACCAATAACAAGGTCTGAAGTTTAGGCAGCAATTAAGAGCCTACCACACACAAAAAAAACCCCAGGTCCAGATGGGTTCATAGCTGAATTCTACCAGACACACAAAGAGGAGCTGGTACCATTCCTTCTGAAACTATTCCAAATAATTCAAAAAGAGGGAACCCTTCCCAAATCATTATATGAGACCAACATCATCCTGATACCAAAACCCGGCAGAGATTCAACAAGAAAAGAAAACTTCAGGCCAACATCCATGATGAACATAGATGCAAAAATCTTCAATAAAATACTGGCAAACTGATTGCAACAGCACATTAAAAAACTTATCCATCATGATCAAGTAGGATTCATCCCGGGGATGCAAGGCTGGTTTAACATACACAAGTCTATAAACGTAATTCACCACATAAACAGACGCAAAAACAAAAACCACATGATTATCTCAATTGACACAGAGAAGGCATTTGACAAAATTCAACAGCCCTTTATGCTAAAAACCCTCAATAAACTTGGTATTGATGGAACATATCTCAAAGTAATAAAAGCTATTTATGACAAACCAACAGCCAATATCATACTTAATGGGCAAAAACTGAAAGCATTCCGTTTGAAATCTGGCACTAGACAAGGATGCCCTCTCTCACCACTCCTATTCAACATAGTACTGGAAGTTCTAGCCAGAGCAATCAGGCAAGAAAAAGAAATAAAGGGTATTCAAATAGGAAAGGTGGCAACCAAATTGTCTCTATTTGCAGATGACATGATAATCGTCTAGAAGACCCCATCACCTCATCCCAAAAACTCCTGAAACTGATAAGCAACTTCAGCAAAGTTTCAGGATATAAAATCAATGTGCAAAATCACAAGCATTCCTATACACCAATAACAGACTTAAAGAGAACGAAATCAAGAATGAACTGCCATTCACAATTGCTACAAAGAGAATAAAATACCTAGGAATACAACTTACAAGGAATGTAAGGGACCTCTTCAAGGAAAACTACAAACCACTTCTCAGCAAAATAAGAGAGGACACAAACAGATGGAGAAACATTCCATGTTCATGGTTAGGAAGAATCAATATCATGAAAATGGCTATACTGCCCAAAGTAATTTACAGAATCAACACTATCCCAATCAAGCTACCATTGAATTTCTTCACAGAACTGGAAAAAACCACCATGAACTTCATATGGAACCAAAAGAGAGCCCACATAGCCAAGTCAATTCTAAGCAAAAAGAACACAGCGGGAGGCATCACACTACCAGACTTCAAACTATACCACAAGTCTACAGTAATCAAAACAGCATGGTATTGGTACCAAAACAGAGATATAGACCAATGGAACAGAACAGAGGCATCAGAGGCAAATCAATATATCTACAACCATATAATCTTTGATAAACCAGACAAAAACAAGCAATGGGGAAAGGATTCCCTGTTTAATAAATGGTGCTGGGAAAACTGGTTAGCCATGTGCAGAAAGCAGAAACTGGACCCCTTCCTGATGCCTTTTACTAAAATTTACTCCAGATGGATTAAAAACTTAAACATAAGACCTTGCACCATAAAAACCCTAGAAGAAAATCTAGGCAAAACCATTCAGGACATAGGAGTAGGCAAGGAGTTCATGACCAAAACACCAAAAGCATTGGCAACAAATCCAAAATAGACAAATGGGACGTAATCAAACTCCACAGCTTCTGCACAGCAAAAGAAACAGTCACTAGAGTGAATCGACAACCAACAGAATGGGAAAACATCTTTGCAGTTTACCCATCTGACAAAGGGCTGATATCCAGAATTTACAAAGAACTCAAACAGATTTACAGGAAAAAAAAAAAAAGCCCATTCAAAAATGGGCAAAGGATATGAACAGATGCTTTACAAAAGAAGACATACATGAGGTCAACAAACACATGAAAAAATGCTCATCATCACTGGTCATTAGAGAGATGCAAATCAAAACCACATTGAGATACCATCTCACACCAGTTAGAATGGCTATCATTAAAAAATCTGGAGACAACAGAGGCTGGAGAGGATGCGGAGAAATATGAACACTCTTACACTGTTGCTGGGAGTGTAAATTAGTTCAACCATTGTGGAAGACAGTGTGGCAATTCCTCAAGGACCTAGAAATAGAAATTCCATTTGACCCAGCAATCTCATTACTGGGTATATATCCAAAGGACTGTAAATCGTTCTACTATAAGGACACATGCACACAAATGTTCATTGCAGCACTGTTTACAATAGCAAAGAACTGGAACCAACCCAAATGCCCATCGATGATGGACTGGACTGGGAAAATGTGGCATATATACACCATGGAATATTATGTAGCAATCAAAAATGATGAGTTTTTGTCCTTTGGAAAGACATGGATGAATCTGCAGAACATCATTCTCAGCAAACTGACACAAGAACAGAAAAGGAAATACCACATATTCTCACTCATAGGCAGGTGAGAAAAATGAGAACACATGGACACAGGGAGCGGGGTACTACACACTGGGGTCTATTGGTGGGAATAGGGGAGGGACAGCGGGGGTAGAGCTGGGGAGGGATAGCCTGGGGAGAAATGCCAAATGTGGGTGAAGGGGAGGAAGGCAGCAAAACACAGTGCCATGTGTGTACCTATGCAACTATCTTGCACGTTCTTCACATGTACCCCAAAACCTAAAATGCAATAAAAATTTTAAAAAAAACAACCCTGATTTCTGAAAAAAATAAAAAGAAAAAAAGAAAAGGGGGGCCAGAATGGCAACTTACTCTATAAAAATTAATTTAAAAATCAACTTTTCAAATAGGAAGATGTAGGGTGCATGATTTATTTTATTTTATTATTATTTTTTTTTTAGACAGAGTTTCGCTCTTGTTACCCAGGCTGGAGTGCAATGGAGCGATCTCGGCTCACTGCAACCTCTGCCTCCTGGGTTCAGGCAATTCTCCTGCCTCAGCCTCCTATGTAGCTGGGATTACAGGCACACGCCACCTTGCCCAGCTAATTTTTTGTATCTTTAGTATAGACGGGGTTTCACCATGTTGACCGGGATGGTCTCGATATCTTGACCTCGTGATCCACCAGCCTTGGCCTCCCAAAGTGCTGGGACTACAGGCTTGAGCCACCGCCCCCGGCCTAGGGTGCATGATTTATTTACACACTTTCTGATACCAGCATACTGCCTGGGAACTTTCAGGATTCAGAGAGTTATTTCTGTTGCACACGTTGAAACTCAGTAGAGTCCTGATACAACTGTCAAATGTTCCACTTTCAAGATGAAGAAACATGTTCACATGATGATTCTCAACTGGTAACATAGAAGTAATGAGTCAGTGGGAATGACTTCTAAGTTGGATCCTGGAGATTTGGGAAGTCACCAGCTTCTTGGTAAGCGTTGTAAATGACAGATTTAAACAACATGTAGTATGAATGTTATGCTTCCTAAACACTATAGGCTCTGTGGAAGATTAAATGTTTTTTCTTCTAATTCCTTTTAGTATCAACATCATAATTATCTTCATTATCTTTGTAATAATAACTAATTCTATGTAGCACCTTATTATATTCCAACACTTGTTTAGTGCACATTCTCTAACTTAATTCACATAGCTACCCAACTACCCAACGTTTATAGATGTGAGAATGAAAGTTTTGAATGATTAAGCTTGAACAAGGGATACAATTCTAACTGCGCTGTTGTGATTCCATGCAGAAAGAAGTCCTCCGAATATAAATCTGATTCAAAGCCCATTGTAATTATACATGTTATTAAATGTGCTTTACTCATTTCCTTGGTTGATTATTCTGTTTCTAACACTAATACCAATAACATCTGCCAAAATATCCTGCACTTATCAAGAATCTACTATGTATTAGAAACTTTTAGACAGTATCATGTATAGTCCTCCTCCTCAGAGATATAATTCCTCTGAAGTATAAAGCAGTTATAAGTAGCAAATAAGTTTAGAGATGAGAGAAACCTCTGTGGGCTATGCCATTTAGTGAAGATGCTATGGGTTGACAGACATTGTAGAATGATTGGAATTTAAATGGGTAATGATAAGAGTGAAATGTTCTAGGCAGCAGCAGCATATTTAGAAATAATGGATAAACCAGATTTTCTGAAGCAGAATGGTAATTTCAACAAACAGTAAGACAAACATTTGAGGAATATAAGTTAGAGTCGACTCAGAGATGCTAAAAATCAAAGTGAAACAGAGTTGAATTTGCCTTTAACCATCAGAGGTTTATCTGTTTTGATTAATGATGGATCTTTGTGGAGAATGAGGGTAACACAATGATAGGCTATCACTATGATTCAGATATATAAGGGCTTATACCTAAACATGCTGGGAAAGTGAAAATGAAAAGCAGTAGGCAGGTATGAAAAAAATCTTATTCAAAAGTTTATTTGGGAACAAGGATTTCTGAGGCATTAGAAAAAAAGGCACAGACTGTAAAACTTTGAGACAACCTAGGGGCTGATTTCCAAGATCTGAACTTTGTAAAGCCATCAGCTCCCCAACTGTTGTAACTCACAGATTTAAACATAGCATAAAGCACTAATGTTATGCTAGCTTGAACATTATAGACTCCATAGAAGATTTAAGACTTGTTTTTTCCATCCAATTCCTTTCAGTGTCAACACTGTAATTATATTCATTGCCCAGGAAAGATCATTCAAGCTGTTAATGACATGAAACTTCAAATGGTGCAGCAAGGTCAGAAAAATGTTATGTTTTGGTTGTGTACATACTTCATGGCCCTAGTGTCTTCAGCTAAGGAACTGGGGGACATACTCTGCCTGTGTGTCCACATAATAAATATAATACAGTAAGTGAGCTGGAGACATAAAGTCAGGGATACAAAGAAAAGCCAGACCTGATGTATTTTATGATTTATGACTCACTGAAAGAGTCCTGGAGGAGACGGAGAATGGAAGGAGTCATTCATTTACAAGTCCATATACACGGAAGGCCAGAGATGTGGCTGATTCTATGAGAATACCCCTAGAAATAGCAGTGACACTTATCAATCTCCTGCTATATAACTGGCATGAATCATTTTACAAGTAATATATAAGGTAATCTTCATTGAGTCTCTGCACATGTAGGTGTTAATATTTCTGCTTTTATAGATAAGAAAATTGAGATTAAAATATTAGAGATTTTTCAAATGCCACAAAGTTGTCACATGGCAGTGCCAAGGCAAACTGTGATTTATCTAATTTCAAAGACAGCTCTTAAGCACTGTACTACAAACTGTAGTTCTGAATCCACATGACTTGGAGAAGGATAGTACAATTTAAGAAGTCAATTGTACATAAAACTGGTTTTGTAAACAAAAAGCACAAGTTTAGTTACGCATTGACTTTGTTCTGAAAGTAAAACTCAAAATGGGCAGTAGGTGAAAATAATTTGCATTTACAATAGGTAGAAGGAACACATAAAAATAAATATTTGGGAATCATCTACATAATAACATTCAGAGATACATGTGTGAGTGCAGTTTCCAATGGAAAGGGTGTGCAGAGAGGTCAGGAGGCTAAAATCTGCATGAAGAGCGGTGACAGCAAAAGGAAGCAGAAATGGAACAAGAAGCACAGGAAGCATATATAACGTGTGCCAAAAGTTAAGAAAAATAATGGTTGAAGCAAAGTGATTAAAGGAAAGCTATATGGCATTTTGGATGTTTAATAATGAATACATCATGACAAAAATTTGGAAGTGTGGAGTGTTTTTACTAAACGAGAGTATACACTGTCACCTAGCGGTGCCTTCTGTGATATATAATAAACAGTGTGGTGATGCCTCAAGGACCTAGAAATAGAAATTCCACTTGACCCAGCAATCCCATTACTGGGTATATATCCAAAGGATTATAAATCGTTCTACTATAAGGACACATGCACACGAATGTTCATTGCAGCACTGTTTACAATAGCAAAGACCTGGAACCAACCCAAATGCCCATCGATGATAGACTGGACAAGAAAAATGTGGCACATATACACTATGAAATACTATGCAGCCATAAAAAACGATGAGTTCGTGTCCTTTGTAGGGACATGCATGAACCTGGAAACCGCCATTCTCAGCAAACTGACACAAGAACGGAAAATCAAACACCGCATGTTCTCACTCATAGGTGGGTGTTGAACAATGAGAACACATGGACACAGGCAGGGGAGCATCACACACTGGGTTCTGTTGGCGGGGAATAGGGGATGGACAGCAAGGGCATGGGGAGTTGGGGAGAGATAGCATGGGAACAAATGCCAGATATAGGTGATGGGGAGGAAGGCAGCAAATCACACTGCCATGTGTGTGCCTATGCAACAATCTTGCATGTTCTTTACATGTACCCCAAAACCTAAAATGCAATAAAAAAAATAAAATAAACAGTTGTGAGAAGAATTATTAGAATTCAGAATTAAGGCTGTGGTCTCAAACTAAGTTAAAATAGTAACACATTTTGGAGCATAACGCAAAAGTAATGAGACAGCTAGTGAACCTAGATAACATAGAGAACAATCCTACATTGGTCGCGCTTTCATGCATTGAAAGTTTTGTTGCATAATGTATGAGATAATTGATTAAATACATATACCTTTCTATTTCTTAAGTGTTTATTTTTGTGGGGAAGACTTCTATTTCCAGTGTAATAATAATGGAAAAGAAAAATATTAGCTAACTTATATTGAACACTTGTTATATGCCATGCATATTTCAAGTACTGTATGGATATATGATTCTTAGAAAATCATCTCAGGTAAGTTGCTATTACTCTTACTTTTTAGATAAGGAAACAGATACAGAAATATTACACAACTTGCCAATTAGATTGGACATATAGTCAGTGGTAGAGATATAATTCATAACGCGATATGAAATTGTCCCACCAATGGAACAAAAAAATTGGTTATGCAGTTGTACTAGAAATTCACAGTAAAATTTGAATATCACAGTATTCACATTACTTGTTTAAAATTCCTTATCAAAGCCAATTTAAAATAGTTCTTACCAATGTGAAATACTATTAAAACAATGATTACAAATGAGAGGGCAAGTACTTAGGCAGGGGCAAAAAAGGAAGTATGTTCTATATAGACAATGGGTAACTCAGTAATGGGCATTTTTATTGTGTTTCATTTTACTCACTTTAGAGATACTTTTTAAAAAAATTGAAGTTATTGGCCATCATAGATTGAGCAATAAAAAAATCAGTATCTTTTTTTTTCAATAGCCTGTGCCTACTTCATGTCTCTATTTCAGTATTTTTTAGCAATAAGGTGTTTTTAAATTAAGACATGTATATTGTTTAGACATAATGCTATTGCACACATAATAAACTACAGTAGAGTGTAAACATAACTTTTATATGCACCTGGAAACCAAAAAACATGTGTGATTCGCCTTGTTACAATGTTTGGGAATTGAATTTTGAGTTTTTATAAAAGGGACCAGATTCTTCAAACATGGCAGGTCATAATGTCACATGACTGGAGAACAATATGAGAGGGAGTGAAGGGTTAATGACTGGATCAGGCCAGGGAGCACTGAGGAGGGTGTTGTTCAAGTATTTCCTTTCCCATATTTCTCATTATATTTTCCAGTATGGTCTCAGGTTCCTATCATCAGTCAAATCCAATACCAACCTTTCAAGATACACTTTTGAAAATAATAGGGGATCTTTTTCCACCTACTATGAGAGATATATTTCAAATTTACAATAATGAAATCTTCCACTATGTGAATATACTTCATTTCTTTGTCTCTCAGATTCCTACTTATTTTTCATGATGCAGTTTAAATGCCATTTATTAAATAACATATTGCCTATTTATGCATGGAATTTATCGTCAGGGTTCTTCCTCAGGGTTCCTGAAATACTCCGTGCCTATATCTTAAGATTATTCTAAAACGAAATACAATAATGCATGCAAAAATATATTGGCAAAAAGTGTGTAGTGTATGCATAGAAGGAAAAGCAACTCTCTTGAAAACTAATGAGATAGTATTTTTGCTCTGGTCAGGGAGGGGAGTGAAAGTAGCAATTCTATCTTCAGAGATACTGCACGGAATAGACCCTAAGTAAGGTTCCAGCAGAGGCAGATAAGCACTGTTTTACACAGAGCCTCTGGGTGAGTGCTGTCTGGTAGACTTTCCTTGGCAAACTAACACACACAAAAAAAATTGGTTATGCAGTTGTACTAGGAACAACTAGTTTTACAGGAACAAAAAACAAATACTGCATGTTCATACTTACAAGTGGGAGCTAAGTGATGAGAAACACACAGACACAAAGAGGGGAACAGTGTACACTGGGGCCTATTGAAGGGTGGAGGGTAGAAGCAAGGAGGAGATGAGGAAAAATAACTAATGAGTACTAAGCTTCATATCTGGGTGATGTAATAATCTGTACAACAAACCCCATGACACAGGTTTACCTATATAACAAACATGTACATATACCTCTGAACTTAAAAGTAAAAAATAACAAAAATTTAATGATAATAAAAAAGAAATATAATGTGAGCTACCCATGTGAGTATTATAAGTGGTCTTAAATGTTCTAGTAGTCACATTTAAAGCATAAAACTAAACAGGTGAAACTGAATGTCATAATAGATTTATTCAACCCAATACCTAATCACACATCAACATATAAAAAGCTTTGACACACATTCTTTATTTCATATAAGGTCTTTGAACTCTGTCATCTATTTTATCCTTACAGCACAGCTGAGTCTTGACCTGCCACATTTCAAGTCTTCAAGAATCATGGCTACTGTACGAGACTAGGCAGCACAACTATGGTTGTGCAGGCAGTGTTAGAGAGAATGCGCACATACACTAGTCCATTCTCACACATCTATACAGAAATACCTGAAACTGATCATTTATAAAGAAAATAAATTTAATTGGCTCATGGTTCCACAGGCTGTACAGGAAGGCCAGCTGGGAAGGCCTCAGGAAACTTACAATAATGGTGAAAGGCAAAGGGGAAGCAGGCAAATCTTACAAGGCAGAAGCAGGAGGAAGAAGGAAAGTGGGGAGGTGCCATACACTTTCAACAACCAGATCTCATGAGAACTCACTCACTATCATGAGAAAGCAAGGGGGAAGTCCGCCCCTACAATTCGATCCAATCACCTCCCACCAGTCCCCACTTCTAACACTGGGGATTACAATTTAACATGAGATTTGTGTGGGGACAGAAATCCAAACCATATCAACACACATACAGTATTTCATTTGTTTAACAATTTGCCTAGGGCTCCATTGAAGGTCCCTTTGCCACCTAATGTGAACATGGCTGTCCTGCATCTTAAAGTTTTCCAATGCCGTAAAATTAGCTTAATATACTTCCACATTGAATTTCTAAGATTCGCTGAATGTATTTTGTTGTTCTCTGATAACATTAATTCATCATAGTAAGCATAGACTCAGTTTGTTTTGAAAAGCTTGAATATTCATAAAATCCAACTTAGGCTTCAGAGTTCTCTAATACAGTAACCCTTAGTCACGTATGGCTATTTAAAATTAATTGAAATTAGATAAAACTAAAATTTCAGTTTGTCACTCACACTAGTTGCATTTCATTATTCAATAGCTACACATGACTAGTGACTACACTGGTGAAGTGCAGATAGGACATATTTTGTCATCTCGAAAAATTCTATTGAACAAAACTGCTTTAGAGTTTTCTAGCATAAATTATAATGGTGCAGTAAATTCAGAGACCAGTAAGTTCTTTTTTACTTTAATTTATTGTTATTTTTAAATGTTGGAAAGCAGAATACAAATTTTAAATGTGTTTTCAATAGCCTCTCTAAAAGAAATAAATTGGCTAATATAACAATCTTTTCTGACTTCCCCTATAATATTCTGTTAGTGTTGCCAAGCATTTATTTAATTAATTTGTAAATCATATTGAGAACTTTGCCCCTAAACTGCAGTAAAACTGCCAAATATTTTTTTCAATTTTTAAAAATCTTCTTTTTTATTTAATGAACCTAAAGGAAAGCATTATGTGAGAAGTTGCCATGGGCCAATGACTTAAAGTTAATTTCATTTACTTGTTTCTTTTTATTGGTTTTAGCTTGATTTAAATTTCTTAAAACTCCTTTCATTACTTTCTTAATGATTTCATAAGATTATATTTAGTGAAACTCTGCCCAAGATCTGTTAGAAGACATCTGTATATTGCTTTCACTACCTTGTCTCCTCAGAATAGAGCTTCCTGGTGGCTTAATCATTTTATGCTATTGTTTTCAACCGAGGTAAATGTATCAATGTAACTATGATTCAGAAATGAGTCCACTTGAAATGAACCTGGAGAATTCTGAGGGGGAACCCATTCTGGCCATTGCAGTAACCTGCCAAGTTCATGAGAACTGCTTTTTCCATATATGGAAATATTGTAACATGAAAAATTTGTTTAGTTTTTGATAATTTTTGCAGATTTTTTATTATACTCCTGTTCAGAGTTTTTTTTAATAACATGCTTCCTATTAACCATTTACTATGTTAAATTCTATTTATTTATGAACATTTTTACCTGATGTCCAAACGTATAATAAATATCTCCACTGCCAGTAAAATCTGTGAGAGTTCTAAAACATACTGACAGACAAATGAAACACTAGTTATTATAAGTTATTTCAAATGTTATTGATTTAAAAAAGAAGATTGTAATAGTACTTTGTGTGTATTAGTCCATTCTCACACTGCTATGAAGAAATACCCGAGATTGGGTAATTTATAAAGGAAAAAAGTTTAACTGAATTACAGTTCTGCATTCCTGGGGAAGACTCAGGAAACTTACAATCATGATGAAGGTAAAGAAGAAGGCACCTTTTTCACAGGGTGGGAGAACAGAGTGAGTACAAACAGGAGAAATGCCAGATGCTTATAAAACCATCAGATCTCATGAGAACTCACACTATCACACAAATAGCATGGAGAAACTGCCTCCATGATTCAATTACCTTCACCTGGTCTCTTTCTGTAACTGTGAAGATTATGGTGATTACAATTCAAGATGAGATTTGGATGGGGACACAAAGCCTAACCATATCATTGTAATAAGTCTTTGTCAAGTAATTACAATTTTTAATAAGTAATGAAATATATATATATTATATATCAATATATTATTAATATATATATTAAATATATATTTATTTAATATATATATATATGTTATTAAATATATATATTCTGTTTTAGTAGATTTATCATGGATAGATACATGTTTGTCTTTATGTCTGTAATTGTATATATACAGATAACATAACTATTAAAAAGTTCAAAAAAGATTAAAAATTAAAAAGAAGGTCAGCTCTGGCCAAAATAAGTGGTACTAATCAGAACCAGTATAGGAAATTATCCATATAGAAAAAGAGTCTAATGGTGTGACCTAGTAAGTGTTCCATGACAATGGCTGGTTGTGTGGTCTCAGCTATTTAACTTCTAATATAAACATCTGGATGACCTACTAATTGGAATGAGAGACAACTAAAACATAACTAATGTAAATGCAAAAGATACACACTGAGAAGAGACAGATGGACATGTGAGTGACAGATGGGTAGTTAGGTTAGAACACTTCACTGATGTTCATGTTCATAAGCCCAGCACAATAAAGATTATATGGATGTTAATCATATTGAAGTTTTTATCTTCCAATAAATTGATTGTCTCAATCAATAGTCAATCTATCATTCATCCGGAGAGTATAATGTTGACTGGGTTGAGAAAATATATTTTCCTTTTAGAGCTATGAATATTTCTCTAACCCAGGTAGTTGTATAAATAAATGTTCTGTAATTCTAATGCATAAAATAAGTAGAAATGAAATGTCCGTGTTAGGACAACCAAGAAATTAAAGGTGACCAGAATCAGGGACAATTGCAAAGTATAATGAACAATAATTCAGGAGACATGGACAGTAACAATGTATAGTTGGAGGAGCAAGATGTAGTTTTTCCAAGGAACCAAGAAGTAAGAGTGTGTATGTGTGTGTGTGTGTGTGTGTATGTGTGTGTATGTGTGTGTGTGTGTATGTGTGTGTGTGTGTGTGTGTGTGTGAGAGAGAGAGAGAGAGAGAGAGAGAGAGAGAGAGAGAGAGAGAGAGAGAGAGAGAGAAAGAGTGAGAAAGAATCAACAAAATGCCAGAGATAGAAGTGAGATGACCCCAGGGGGAAAAAAAAGGAAGGGAAATAAAGAACTGTCCAATAATAAAAATACAGATGCTCATCAAGATTTTTTTTTTTTTTTAACAGATTCTCACTCTGTCACTAGGCTGGAGTGCAGAGGTGTGATCTCAGCGCACACCTCTGCCTCTTGGGTTCAAGCAATTCTCCTGCTTCAGCCTCCTGTGTAGCTGGGACTACAGGCATTTGCCACCACGCTCAGCTAATTTTTGTATTTTTAGTAGAGATGGTGTTTCACCATGTTGTCTAGGATGGTCTCGATCTTTTGACCTTGTGATCCGCCCACCTTGGCCTCCCAAAGTGCTGGGATTACAGGCTTGAGCCACCGCGCCCGGCCACTCACCAAGTTTTTAATCCTTGAAACTCATGCCAAGTAAGAGGAGACTGTATGGTATACAGAATGTGTACCTGGAATACAAACAAATTGTACTTGAGATAATCCTATTCTTGGATAAAAATAACTGTATATTAAACAAGATTATAAGTGTGCTATGCTGCAAAAGATATTTTGCTTTATAAGAGGGATGTGTTAGAATTAACAGGTGAGAATATATAATCTTATGAAGTGAGTCATTAAATCAACATCAAGTACTTATTCCATACAAAGCTATGTGATTTTTGCTCTGCTTTTATTAAAGGTAAAACATTCTGTAGAATTTGAATACATGTTTAGATTATGGATGATAGCAGGAAAATGAATTATTCAAAGCAAATATTAGTGAGAAACTGGCTGCTTAAAGGTATCCTGTTTCCCCGCTAGGTAATTTCAACTTTATTCGCCTTGTCTTTATTAAATATTTAACAAATGCATCATAGCTATTCTTATTTGTTCAGTAATGAGTTTAGTAGATTTCCAAGCAGTTTAGGTTATATCTCCCTATTTAAAAAGAGATAGGTTGTGTCAATGGCACACATTCCTTAATAACAAGTCTATCATTTGTCATATTTTACCAAATCTGAGAACATTTATGAAAGACAAGAATCTTAATTCCTTAGCTTTTTGACATGAAATTCAAGACATTCAGAAGTGTTGCATAATGAGATTTTCAGAGTACATCACATGACCTTCCTATTTATCAAACCAGACAGCAGTTAAGATGATTCTGATAATTTAGGAAAGATAAATGATTTTGGAAAACTGGAAGTTGTATATACACATACACAGACAAACAGACACACACACACAAAAAAAAAAATGAGCTGGCAGTTAAGACACGTATTTAAACTAATCAAGATTAGCTTTGTAAATACTTACTCTTAAACCATCAAAATTTTTATTATTAATATGTTCCTATGATAATGTGACAAGGCAATGTGCCAAGAGCTATTTTTTTGCCATTATCCTGAATTGAGATTAGGGAGTGACAGACAGACTTTGCCTGTATTTTGGTTAGCGTTTAGCAGAGATTTCTTTATCTGTGGCTCATCAAGTGATCCTCAAAATCCTGGTTGTGTGAAGATGAGGGAAGGCAAATTTCTGATTGCAATTCTAAATCTCCACCATCCAATCTGTCTGCTTAGTTCTGAGAGCATTAAAATGTGACATAGGAAAAAAAATACCCTGTGCATTAACTACTTTTTCATCTTCCCAAGACATCATCAGACACTCAACAGTGGAAGTGTCTATCAAAAGAGCTTATTCACAAACACAAAATATCTTTCCATTTATTTATGTCTTCTTCAATTTCTTTCAAAAATATTTTATAGTTTTTGATTTACAGGTCTTTCATATCCTGAGTTAAATTTTTCAAATTTTGATGAGATTGTAAATGGGATTATTTTCTTGATTTCTTTTGCTGATACTCCATTACTGGTATACAAAAACGCAGCTAATTGGTTGTTTTTTTGTTTTGTTTTTTGTTTTTTTTTTGAGATGGAGTTTCACTCTTGCTGGCCAGGCTGGATTGCAATGGCTCCATCTCAGCTCACTGCAACCTCCCTCTCCCGGGTTCAAGCGATGCTCCTGCAGCAGCCTCCTGAGTAGCTGGGATTACAGATGCCCACCACTGTGCCTGGCTAATTTTTTGTACTTTTGGTAGGGACAGGATTTCACCATGTTGTTAGGCTTGTCTCAAACTCCTGACCTCAGATGATCCACCTGCATCAGCTTCCAAAAGTGCTGGGATCACAGGTGTGGGCCACCGTGCCAAGTCTGCACCTGATTTTTATATGTTTATTTTGTATCCTGAAATTTTTTTGAATTAATTTAGTTTTTCTAAAGGTTTGTAATGGAGAGTCTTTAGGGTTTTTCATGTATAAGACTATATCATTTGTAAACAGGAGCAATTTAACTTCTTCCTTTCCATTTTGGAGCTTTTTATTTCTTTGTCTAGCCTAATTGGTTTAGCTAGGAATTGCAGTACTATGTTAAATAAAAGTGGTAAGAAGAGAGTATCCTTGCCATCTTCCTAATCATAGAGGAAAAGCTTCAACTTTTTACCATTCACTATAGCACTCTTTGAAACATATTTTATGCATGCATTACAGTGTGGTCACCACATTCACTGAAGTAATGCTTATCACAATATGCCTAACATGTAGCACTCTCACAGACATCATTAACACATTCACTTTTAAACATTTCACTGTTTGTGGTCACCACATCCATTCACTAAAGAAATAAGAGCCAAAAAGAATTAGTTCTTAAATCACAAGTTATTAAAACATGACAGAGTTTATATTACCAAGAAACTTTACCCTCCAGACGTGGTGTTATCTCTATTTAAGTAATTATGTGTCATACATAGATCACTAGAAACTAAAGCTAGGAAAGTTGCAAAAGAATATTACAGAGTACTAGTTTAACACTAACAGTATCTTAAGCTAAGTGAAAGTTTGAATGAGGAAAACCACAAAAGCTTTAATTGTATACATATTTTTGTATCTCAGCAAAATTGAAAGTAAGAGAAGCAATTCTGAAATCCCAAATGTGTAGCAACTGATGATTATATAAAATCATCTTTACACACTATTAAGAAAGCCAGTGAACCATTCCCAGTAATAAAATAATACACCATATTAATAATAAAGTCTGTGATATGAATGTTAATAAACAAGATTAATCCAATATCCCTTTACACAACATTTTGTTGTGTTGCTTGATAAAAAATCAAATTTTGAAAATAATATCACCTCATTGTAATTGTAGTTTAAGACACTCTTTACAATGACTTCATGTAATTATTGTTCTCATACATAGTTACATTCGACAGTGGATTTTTTAAGGTACAAATTAAAAGATTATAGTACCTATTAATTCATTCATAGGCTGTTGTTTACAAAAAAATTAAAGGTGCAATTCTTTGATTTTTTCTTAATTTTTTTAGTTTTAGCTTTACTTCTGAATTGCAAGGCTAATTTTGGGGTTTCGGACAACATATATTTCTTTTAATTTAACATGCACTAAAATATTCAACCCAACATGACAAATACCCTAATTGAGCCTAAAACAGAGGATAAATAAGGACATACTGTAGCTTTATTAAAAAGAATTCAGATAATCCATTTACATGTGTTTTGAAGAGGAAATAAACATAAAATTTAGTCTTCAAAGCCCATCCTTTTCCTTTTACTTGGGAGCAGAGAAGGACCACCATTATCTCTAAGAGATTTAAAAAAAGGGATAAAACAAAGATTGTTACGATACTGATAGTTATTTTCAGTGTACTCCTAAGTGCAAGAAAGAAACATAAAATGACAATAATAATTCTTAAAAATGGTAAATATTCTACCAAAAATAATACATCAAGTTCTTGGACACACACACACACACACACACACACACACACACGCACACATGCACACACACACACACAGTGCTGAAGCTAGCTTGCATGGCTTGCTAGAACTAATTGTTAAACGCTTAGATTTTTGCAAACAGTTTATTAAACTCTTGATAGCTTCAAATTGGCCTTGATAGGCAGAGGGTATCCTTGGTTCATTCCTGAGAGAGACAAAGGAAAGTAGTTTATACCATTTCTCCTCCTACATCTTCACTTCTTGCTGAAGACAAGGAGACTGTGTATATTGTCAATCATCCTCTTCGTATCCACTTTTAACAAAGAATACAGGAGATTAACCAATGGCACTTTAACTTTTGCCAACTATGTAGACAAAACGATAGTTACTAGCAGTCATGCACAGAGAGAGGCTAGCCACCAAGTCTCTTTTCTAATATGGCATAAACTTTATGAGGAATATAAAATTTCAGAAAGGAACAAGAGGAAAATCATTTTTAAAGGCACAGGACTATTACTGCTCCCTATGCATCTAAAGGGAAATAATACTTGACTAAATATTCAGTAAGATTTAACTCCCTTTTCTCTTTCCCCCCACTTGGTTTTACTCCTGGCTCCAGTATTACTTGTAATAGACACTGTAATAATAGCGATTAATACTAACAGTTGGAATCCCGATCACCTGACCGCACAGGAAACATAATCAGTGTCAGACAGATACAGATATGAGTTAAATGGTACATATTTAATATTGGATGGCTTTGTAGTTCTTCATTCGAATTATCAAGATCATACTGGCAGGAACAACAGGAAGGATGTCAAATAAAATAATCAGTTGATGTTCTTACAACTACTAATTTTTTCTAGAAAGTGGAATCAATCAAATAAATTCAGAAAAAATATCCTAACTGCCAATTCCAATGTTCCAGGTCTTCACTTTACTCAATATCTGTGCAACATTTGACATTGCTATTCATGCAATGAATGCTGCTTTATGTTGTGTTTACATCTGTGTCCTTGACCTTCATTAAATAATACAGCTAATGAGTCTAGTATCATGTGCTGAATACAAGCAACAGTAAAGATGTGTCTTCTCCTCTTTGCTCCTCCAGCTCTTGGTAGTCCTGTTTACTTCCATGGTTTCAAACAACACCATTAGGAGACTTCGGCTGTCTTTCTCCTGCTCCACCCTATTTACTGAGCCCTAAATTCAGAAAACCCGGTGTCTTTTGGTTACTGTCTCATTATCTTCCCTTGAAAACCAAAAATCTAACTTCCTAAAACTAAAATTATTACCCTCATCCACTTAAAAGTTTCCATCTTTCAGTCTTCCCCATCTTAGTGAATGTTATCATTTTCTTTCTTATAGTGAAAACAAGAAACCTCAAAGACAACTTTGATTACCTTCCTTCCTCACTCAGGACTTTTGTTCTATATTTCAAATCAGTCTCTCTCAAATCTTTCAGTCTATTCCTGCTACTACTAGAATGTTTTTCAGCCCATCTTCTAAATAAGAGATATGTAGAATAAATAAGATTACATAAATCAATCTTATTTTTCTGGTATTCAACTTCTCTTTCATCTGGAGCTGTAGAAGCTAGAGTGTATCTTCACACACTCTGATAAAACATAAAACAAAGCCATCCATTTAAATGATGTCAGTAATACAGCCCCCACACTGGCCAAATTTCAGCCTATTCCTACTATTACTATCCTCTCTAGGCTCTCATACTTCTCTGGGATAATGCTAACAGTGAATTTCTAACTAAATTTTCTCTACTTTTTTTTTTTTTTTTTTGAACTGGAGTTTCCCTCTTGTTGCCCAGGCTGGAGTGCAATGGCATGAGCTCGGTTCACCACACCCTCTGCCTCCCAGGTTCAAGTGATTCTCCTCAGCCTCCCGAGTAGCTGGGATTACAGGCACGTGCCACCAAGCCTGGCTAATTTTGTATTTTTAGTAGAGGTGGGGTTTCTTCATGTTGATCAGGCTGGTCTCGAACTCCCAACCTCAGGTGATCCACCCACCTCAGCCTTCTGCAGTGCTGGGATTACAGGAATGAGCAACAGTGTCCAGCCCTAACTGCATTTTCTTAATCGAATATATGTGTTTTTCTAATACATACCCACCCTGCTACCAGAATTGTGTTTCCAGAATCCTCTCTAAATTCTTGAACTCATGCTCTCAGTAGTTTTCTATAGTTCCCTATTACTGATGGAAGAAAGTCTTAGCAAGGTTTTCAGGGCATGCTGTATTCCATTTCCTCTGAATTTTTTAAAATTTCACAATGACTCTAGGGACACCTCCTCTCTTCTATTCTGAACCTTTGTTGATATGATCTCTGCATCCTGGAATTCCACCTATTTGATCACCTGCTGAAATCCATGCAATTTTTCAAAGTCCAACCTCAAATAATTAGCTTAGTGAAACCAATCACGACTCCTTTTAAAATAGTTATCCAGCATTCCTTTCTTTCAAGTTCTCTAGCCTGCACTAATTAGCATAGAACTCTGTCATTCAAATCATTTTTTAAAATATTTTTCAGACTTCTATTATCTTTTGTTTCTACAATTATGTCAGCCATCCTAATGTGATTTTCTTCTAAAAAATTTGAAAGAGGAAAAAAATTATTTCTGAATTTTTAATTTAAATGAAAATTAAATTCATTTCCTTACAAAGTACTTGACAAGTACAAGACACTTAATAAATTATACTTGAATGAATATTTTTGCACATGAATTTAGAATAAGTAATTTGGCCAGTTTGGGGGCTCTATTGCTGACATTATTTAGATGAATTGTTTTGTTTCATGTTTTATGTGAGTCTCTGAAGATATACTCTAGCTTCTGAAGCCCCATATGAGAAGCAAGTTGAACATCAAAAAAAAAAAAAAAAAAAAAAAAAAAAGCAATTTAGTTTATGTAGTCTTGTCTTTCTGTAGCTCTTATTTAAAAGGTGAGCTGAAAAGTACCCTCTCAAAGCTGCTTTTTTCTTGGCAGATAATCTATTAGTAATAGACTAGAGTTAAAATAATGTAGACTATAATATTAATAATTGATTTTATTTTTTAATAAGCCTATGCCAGTTTTCTTTGATCAAATAGCATACCCAATTTGTCTGGGTGGGAAGAATAGAAAATTTTAAATACTCAATTTAATATAATAATAGCAAGTACATACTGTGTTGTGCCAAATGTTATTCTACATACTACTTGCAAAATAACATGTTTAATTCTTAAAACAATAAGACATGGTAGATACTCTTACTATCCCCATTTTACAGAGAAGAGGATTGAGAGATTCGATGATTAACTGACTTGTTCAAAACACAGGGCTTGTCAGCATTTAGAACAAGGACAGAAACCCAGGCACACCGATCAATATCCCATGCTCTTTTGTGCGATGCTGCGCTGCCTTTCATTAACTGATTTGAGGCATATGCAACAGTAAGTACAAAGAATCAAATAAAAGAAGAACTTAACTGAAGTATAAAAAGTTCAGTAGTAGGGCAAATTAAAGAGTGATGAATTTTAACTGGATTGTCAGAAGTTTATGCACAGATGAGAGAGCCACTTAGAAAACTCACACATGAGCAGGGCTCTGACTCTTAACCAGCTTAAAGGCAGATCACGGCCTTGTGGTTCTCACTGTTCTTCATACACTTTATCCTGGATTCTAACAGCATCTCTTATTTCCTTCTATTTTTGCCATCTCACAGTGTCATAGGCCCTTCCACACTTTCCTGACTAACTATTGCAGAGTATAATTAGATCGATAATTAAGCACTGGTTGGTGGCATATGTAAAAACATACATTTCTTTAATTTTATAAAAAAATGCTATTCACCGAGCATTTCTGAACTCAGTGCATTATCAACATATAATAAGAACAAACCTAATATCATACTCGAGAATTACATAGCAACCTTGATTTTCCTAAGAAATACTTTAAGCTTTACTACTCATGGTTTTGTGAACAACTGTAAGCTTTTATTGAACATTGCTTAAACCCTAAAAATTATAAAATATTTTATTTTTAGCTATGTTAAGTGGTAAATAGTTATAGTAGGGAAGTAATGATATTCAGGTAAACACACACACATGCATTTGCTAATTCATTTATTTTAGCCAGAATCTAAATAGGGTCACCATTATTTTAATAAATCTTCCAAAGATTACTAACTCTTGCCCTTCTCTGATTACTATTACACATCATTTGAGAGGCCTTGACATTTGGTGAGTACACATGTTTAAATGAGATGAGGACTGGCTTCCTGGAGAAAGGAGAGAAAGAAAGAAAGAAAAGCTATAAAAATCAGCTTATCTTTGAAAACTTGGCATTAAAAACTAAAATTTACCTACTTTGTATTGTCCAGCATGCAAGAGACTATGAGGAGTATGTGAGTTTTTGTGTGCATGTGGACAAAGGTATCTGTAATGGTAACAATAAATGATATGTGTCAACCTGACTGAGTAGTAGGATACCCAGATAACTGGTTAAACGTGATTGCTGAGTGTGTTTATGAGGGTGTTTCTGAAAGAAACTAGCATTTAAAGCAATACACAGAATAAAGCAGGTGGCTTTCCCCAATGCAATTAGACACCGTCAAATCCATTAAAGACCAAAACAGAACAAAAAGTTGAGGAAAGTTGAACTCACTCTGCCTGACTCCTTGAGCTGAACATTGATCTTCTCCTGCCCACAACACTCCTGGTTCTCAGGACTGCAGACCTAGACTGGAATTGTTATCATTAAATCTCCATTTCTCAGACCTTCAATCTACATTTTCAGGGTCCCTCGGTTGCAGACTGCAGAGCTCCTCAGCCTCCATAATTCCATGAGCCACTACCTTAGAACAAATATCTTCCTGGGTATAGATATGTCTATATATCTCCTATAAGACATTGCCATAACTGTGGCAATTTATATATAAGTATCCAATTCTATACATATTCTGTTTCATTGGGGAACCCTGACTAATGCAATAGCTTTTTCAAAAATTTTGGCCCAATGCAGATTTGCAGTGCTCTATTTATTGTGTTTCCTTTCTCTGCATTTGGAAATATAATTAGTCTATAGCTGTAAGCCAAACTCCATGCCATTTTATAACTTATTTTGCCTTTTTCCAATATGTGATTTTTTAAATTTTGCATTGTATTGAGAAAGTCTCCCAGATCAGTAACAAAGGGAGCCAGTATGCTGACTGTATCCCTGCCATTCAGAACTGTGCATCCTGGAGAGGTTTTCAGAGAGCAAATGGAACAGAGGGATAATGGGATCAATTATCATAATATGACCAAGACAAGTAGAAAAAAATATTCAGATTCTATTGACTTTCATAGCTGTGCCTCAGGCCAAGACAAGACAGACCAATCAAAGATGACTTGAATCCTGAGATTTGAGGAAGAATAGAATCAAATAACAAGGATAATCGTTGCATTTAGTGTAGTTATAAGTGGGTTCTATTAGAGTTCATTGATCTACCCTTGGGTACCCTTTTTCAAAAGGTAGCCAGTTATAAATCATCCTTACAAAGCTTTTTTACAACTTAAAATTTGAATGACTGGGTAGAGATTTTATAAAAGTGGGCAATGAGTTACACTTCAGAGCACAGGTCTTTGAAGCTTTTATATTAATGTGGTTAAGGTTTTACACTTTTGAATTCTCTGTATGTTCAATTTCCTTTCCAACTCTAGTTGATATTTCTTTACATTAACTAAAAAAATTGTTAGCATATGTTCAGCTTTTATAATTTATTAAAATTTACTTTAACATACAGTATTTGATTAATCATCACAATTCTATGAAGTAACAAGGGCTGGTATTACTGTTCAAAATGTTCTATTAAGACTGAAGCTCAGATTAATGAATTCATGTGAAATAACTAGGTGAACATTTAACATCTTTGCTCTTTTCAATACTATGTTCTTTCCAACTTCAATTTTTCCCTCAGCATTAATCTAAGCAATCATGTTACCTGTCCTGGCCACCTTTCTTTTCCATTCTGAATACCTACCATATCAAAAATTTGTAACTTTCCTCAAACCTCAAATGTATCCTCCTCTATGTTAATGAAAGAACTGACTGTCCACTGCATAGGAAGTATAAATTAAGCTTCTCATGCATAAACATCTTCAATTTTCTATTGCATTATTTATTTATCCTCACATTCGCATGTCTTTTTACTTAAATTTCAAAAGAAGTATACATCCTTCAGATTAACTAATTATTCTGTCTGTGCTTCTAATTTTGCACTCTTTTGCCAATTGTCGTTTTTCTCATCTGTGTGTGTCTCTCTCTGTCTGTCTGTCTGTTTGTCATAGTTTGAGCTTCCCAGGAAAGGACCTTGAAACTCTGGGAAATGTAATGTATTCAGAAAGTTTTTAAAGTCCTTCTCTGAGATTAACATGTATGAAAACTGAAGCAAGCAGGGTAAAAGAGTGTAGTAAATTAAATTGCAATGCAGTGGCCACAAAGCTTCAACATATTTTGTAGATGCTCTAGTGTTCAGGTGGCCCTTCAAAGTTGTCTTAATTGAGGTAAGGGGCTAAATTTCTCCACTTCATTAAACAGTCATGGAATGCGGCCTGCCCAAGGAAACGGATGTAATCTTGGCAAGTAAACACCCTTCAGCCAACCACAAATTATGAAGGAAGACTCAGTTTTGAGTTTTGGCGGCACACACTTCCGGTACCTGGGGGTATACCACAGTGTCCCCTATACTCTGTCTACTGTCTGGATCCTTATTCCAATTCACATCACTCGAATATCACAAAGAAAAAGAAGGGAAGTTACCTCCATTTTTTTTCTAAGTGTCATTCTAGTTGCAACATTTTGTCTGTTTTCCCAAATAACTAATTTTATTATTCCCAGCTTTATTTAAGTTTAGCCAATAATTTATAATTATATATATTTAAAGTGAACAAAACTGATGATTTACTACACATATACAGTGTGAAAACTCACCACAATCAAGCTACTTAACATAACCGTCACCTCAAACAGTTACCATTTTATTTCCCTTGTCCTTTTCTTATTACTCTCTTCTCCCTTCTACCTCTCCTTCTCTTCCTTCATTTTTGCAGTGGGATCACCTAAGATCTCCCTTCTTAGCAAATTTCAAGTATGCAATATAATATTACTAAGTAAGGTAATATTGTTATACACTGGATCTCCAGAACTTATCTTTTATAACTGAAAGTTTTTACACATTCACCAACATCTCCCCATTTTCCTTCCAACCTCTGGTAACCACCATGTACTCTGTATCTGCGAGATTGGCTATTTTAGACCCCATACTCAAGTCAGGGCATACAGTATTAATCTTTCTGCATATGTCTTATTTCATTAGCGTAATGTTTTAGGTTAATCCATGTTGTCAAATATGAATAGCCACATACAGAAAAATAAAACTGAACCTTTACCTCACACCATACAAAAAAAAAATCAACCCAAAATGGGTTAAGACTAAAACTTAAGACCCAAAACCATGAAATTAGTAGTAGAAACACAGAGTATACTCTTCTTGACACTGGTCTGAGTATTGATTTTTTGGATCAGGTACCAAAAGCACAAAAGCAATAAAATTTCATATGGAACCAAAAAAGAGCCCACATAGCCAAGTCAATTCTAAGCAAAAAGAACACAGCGGGAGGCATCACGCTACCAGACTTCAAACTATACTACAAGGCTACAATAATCAAAACAGCATGGTACTGGAACCAAAATAGAGATATAGACCAATGGAACAGAACAGAAGCATCGGAGGCAACACAACATATCTACAACCATATTATCTTTGATAAACCAGACAAAAACAGGCAATGGGGAAAGGATTCCCTATTTAATAAATGGTGTTGGGAAAACTGGCTAGCCATGTGCAGAAAGCAGAAACTGGACCCCTTCCTGACACCTTACTCTAAAATTAACTCCAGATGGATTAAAGACTTAAACGTAAGACCTGACACCATAAAAACCCTAGAAGAAAATCTAGGCAAAACCGTTCAGGATATAGGAGTAGGCAAGGACTTCATGAACAAAACACCAAAAGCATTGGCAACAAAAGCCAAAATAGACAAATGGGACCTAATCAAACTCCACAGCTTCTGCACGGCAAAAGAAACAGTCACTAGAGTGAATCGGCAACCATCAGAATGGGAAAAAAATCTTTGCAGTTTACACATCTGACAAAGGGCTGATATCCAGAATTCACAAAGAACTCAAACAGATTTACAGGAAAAAATCAAACAAGCCCATTGAAAAATGGGCAAAGGATATGAACAGACACTTTACAAAAGAAGACATACATGAGGCCAACAAACACATGAAAAAGTGCTCATCATCATTGGTCATTAGAGAGATGCAAATCAAAACCACATTGAGATATCATCTCACACCAGTTAGAATGGCGATCATGAAAAAATCTGGAGACAGCAGATGCTGGAGAGGATGTGGAGAAATAGGAACACTCTTACACTGTTGGTGGGAGTGTAAATTAGTTCAACCATTGTGGAAGACAGTGTGGCGATTCCTCAGGGACCTAGAATTAGAAATTCCATTTGACCCAGCAATCCCATTACTGGGTATCTATCCAAAAGACTATAAATCGTTCTACTATAAGGACACATGCACACGAATGTTCATTGCAGCACTGTTTACAATAGCAAAGACCTGGAACCAACCCAAATGCCCATCGATGATAGACTGGACTGGGAAAATGTGGCACATATACACCATGGAATATTATGCAGCAATCAAAAATGATGAGTTTGTGTCCTTTGTAAGGACATGGATAAATTTGGAGAACATCATTCTCAGCAAACTGACACAAGAACAGAAAAAGAAATACCGCATATACTCACTCATAGGTGGGTGAGAAAAATGAGAACACATGGACACAGAGAGGCGGTCTACTATACACTGGGGATTGTTGGGGGAAATGGGGAAGGGACAGCGGGGGGGGGGGCTGGGGGGGATAGCCTGGGGATGAATACCAAGTGTGGGTGAAAGGGAGGAAGGCAGCAAAACACACTGCCAAGTGTGTACCTATGCAACTATCTTGCACGTTCTGCACATGTACCCCAAAACCTATAATGCAATAAAAATTAAAAAAAAAAAAAGACAATTGGGATTACATCAAACTAAAAAGCTTCTGCACAGAAAAGGAATCAAGAAGAAAAAGGAAACCTATGAAATAGAAAAAAATATTTTCAAACCATATATTAGATAAGGGGTTAGTATATAAGTCTTCTACTATTCAATAAGAAAGAGAAAAACATGTAACCTCATTAAAAAATGTTCAAAGGCCTTGAATAGATATTTCTCAGAAGAAGACATACAAATAACCAAAAGGTATATTAAAAGGCTCTGAACTTCATTAATCATCAAGGAAATGTATATCAAAACCACAATGGGACATCACTCACACCTGTTAGAATGGCTATTACTAAAAAGACAAAAGATAAAAAGTGTTGACAAGGATGTGAAGAAAAGGGACCCCTTGTACACTGTTAATGGGAAAGTCAATTGGGACAGCTATCCTGGAAAACAGTATAAAGGGTCCTCAAAAAAAAAGAGAAGTACTTTATGATCTATCAATTCCACTTCTGGGTATACATCCAAAGGAAATAAAATCAGTTTCTCAAAGAGAAATCTGTACTCTTATGTTTATTTTAGCATAATTGAAACAGCTAATTTTAAGCAAATTTTTTTCTGCTCTTTTCTCCTTTCCAATTACTATTATTATTATACTTTAAGTTTTGGGATACAGGTCCAGAATGTGCAGGTTTATTACATAGGTATACATGTACCATGGTGGTTTGCTGCACCCATCAACACTTCATCTACATTAGGTATTTCTCCTAATGCTATCCCTCCCCTTCCCCCCAGCCCCCAACAGGCCCCAGTGTATATTGTTTCCTTCTGAGGGTCCATGCATTCTCATTGTTCAACTCCCACTTATGAGTAAGAACATGTGCTGTTTGGTTTTCTTTTCCTGTGTTAGTTTGCTGAGAATGATGGTTTCCAGCTTCATCCATGTCCCTGCTAAGGACATGAACTCATCCTTTTTTATGGCTGCATAGTATATATGTGTATATGTGCCCTGGTGTATATGTGCCACATTTTCTTTATCTAGTCTATCATTGATGGGAATTTGGGTTGGTTCCAAGTCTTCACTATCTGAATAGTGCTGCAATAAATATACGTGTGCATGTGTCTTTATAGTAGAATAATTTATAATTCTTTGGGTATATACCCAGTAATGAGATTTCTGTGTCAAATGATATTTCTCATTCTAGTTTCTTGAGGAATTATCGCACAATGGTTGAACTAATTTGCTTTCCCACCAACAGTGTAAAAGCATTTCTGTTTCTCTACATCCTCTCCAGCATCTGTTGTTCCCTGACTTTTTAATGATTGCCATTCTAACTGGTGTAAGATGATATCTTATTGTGGCTTTGATTTGTATTTCTCTAGTGACCAGTAGAGATGAGCTTTTTTTGGGGGGTATGTTTGTTTACAGCATAAATATCTGCTTTTGAGAAGTGTCTGCTCCTATCTTTCACTCACTTTCTGATGGGTTGTTGGTTTGTTCTTTATAAATTTGTTAGCTTAAATTCCTTGTAGATTCTGGATATTAGCCCTTTGTCAGATGGATTGCAAAAATTTTCTCCCATTCTGTAGATTGCCTGTTCACTCTGATGATAATCTCTTTTGCTGTGCAGAAGCTCTTTAGTTTAATTATATCCTGTTTGTCTATTTCGGCTTTTGTGCTATTGCTTTTGGTGCTTTAGTCATGAAATCTTTGCCTATGCCTACGTCCTGAATGGTGTTGCCTAGGTTTTCTTCTAGGGTTTTTATGGTGTTAGGTCTTATGCTTAAGTCTTTAATCCATGCTTAGTTAATTTTTGTATAAGGTGTAAGGAAGGGGTCTAGTTTCAGCTTTCCAACACCATTTATTAAATAGGGACTCCTTTCCCCATTGCTTGTTTTTGTCAGGTCTGTCAAAGATCAGGGCATTGTAGATGTGTTGTGTTGTTTCTGAGACCTCTGTTCTGTTATATATCTGCTTTGGTACCAGCGCCATGCTGTTTTGGTTACTGTAGCATAATGTAGCCTTGTAGTATAGTTTGAAGTCGGGTAGCTTGATGCCTTCAGCTTTGCCCTTTTTACTTAGAATTGTCTTGGCTATACAGGCTCTTTTTTGGTTCCACATGAAATTTAAAGTAGTGTTTTCTAATTCTGTGAAGAAACTCAGTGATAGCTTGATGGGCATAGCATTGAATCTATCAATTACTTTGGGTAGTATAGCCATTTTCATGATGTTGATTCTTCCTATCCATGAGCATGAAATGTTTTTCCATTTGTTTGTATCCTCTCTTATTTCCTTGAACAATGGTTTGTAGTTCTCCTCGAAGAATTCCTTCACATCTCTTGTAAGCTGTTTTCCTAGGTATTTGATTCTCTTTCTAGCAATTGTGAATGGGATTTCACCCATGATTTTGCTCTCTATTATTGGTGTATAGGAATGCTTGTGATTTTTGCACATTGAGTTTGTATCCTGAGACTTTGCTAAAGTCACTTATCACCCTAAGAAGATTTAGGGCTGAGACCACAGGGTTTTCTAAATATACAATCATATCATCTGCACAGAGACAATTTGACTTCCTCTTTTCCTATTTGAATACCCTTTATTTCTTTCTCTTGCCTGATTGCACTTGCCAGAACTTCCAATACTGTGTTGAATAGGAGTGGTGAGAGAGGCCATCCTTGTTATGTGCCAGTTTTTAAAGGGAATGCTTCAAGCTTTTGCCAAGTCAGTATGACATTGGCTGTGGGTTTGTTATAAATAGCTCTTACTATTTTTAGATATGTTCCATGAATACCTACTTCACTGAGAGGTTTTAGCATGAATCTGCTTCTCACTTTTTAACTTTTATAATAATCTAATAATCTTATTCTACATGTTATTTTATAGACTACTGTGAATTATATTAGCTTTCTCTTATACATTTATGACTCTCAAGTCTGTATCTTTAATATAGATTTCTTCTTCATAGTCTCTATTAACATATTTTAAATGCCAGTTGGGAATCTTTCCCTGGATATAATACAGCCTTAAAGTTCAATGTGTTCAAAAAATTGAATGACAGCAAGAATCACCCATTTCCCTAAGCAAAAACTTCCATATATCAGACACTTCCTTCAATGTCCTCATTCATATCTATACATGTGGCATGCAAATATATATGGAGGGTGCTGAAATGGCATACGGTACTATTTTCTCTGAATAGTCACAGTTCCATAGCTAGCACAGAAGCCAGAAGGGTTTGCCTGCATATTTGTTTGTTGAATTTTAATAATGAAACTAATGAGCTGAGGCATCTTTACCTTAGAATGTACTTTATTTTCTTATCTGACTACAGTAATAAGAAAATTATTTGACATAATTGAAGCAAAAAGAGGGCATAAAAACAAAATATAATATGATGGATTTACTAAAATAAGCTCTATTGCCTCAGAAAGGAAGTAAATTAAATATTAAATTCAGATGATGACTGAAATTATTTTGTTTCATTAATAGAATATAAAATTAACTTCTTATACAAGCTCTTTTAGTACATCAATTACGCATAAACTAGTGAAGTTAATATTATATCTATATGAAAGCTCAGGAGCCTTCCCTTAATTATTATAAACTAACATTTTTTGACTGCTCAATGATGAATAAACATTCTGTTGAAGAGATAGAACATAAATTAATCAATTAGCAAATAAGTCTGTTTTTGACATTTTGGGGGCTGAGCCAAGCAAATTGGTACTGAAAAAAATGCACACATATGTGTGTACAGGAAAACTGACTTATGAAACAAGCAGCACAATCAGTGATCAATCCAAAATTACATTTTACAAAGTATAAATACATTTGGTTTTTAAGAAGAAAGTGATGCCAGACACGGTGGCTCATGCTGTAATCCCAGCACTTTGGGAGGCCGGGACAGGTGGATCATGAGGTCAAGAGATCAAGATCATCTGACCAACATGGTGAAACCTGTCTCTAAAAAATACGAAAACATTAGCTGGGCGTGGTGGCACGCACCTGTAGTCCTAGCTACTAGGGAGGCTGAGGCAGGAGAATTGCTTGAATCCGGGAGGCGGAGGTTGCAGTGAGCTGAGGTTGCGCCACTGCACTTTAGCCTGGTGCCTGGTGACGGAGTGAGACTCTGTCTCAAAAAAAAAAAAGAATGTGATGAGTATGGGCTGAGACCTTTGGAAAAAGTAGACATTTGAACTGGCTCTTGGAAGACAAGAACTAATGCAGGTGAAAGGAATAGAACAGGAATATATCTAGGAAACAACAACAAACAATCAAGAACATGGAAATTGGAAGCATGGCATTTGAAGGGAACAGGAAACAGAAGCCAGAATTTCAACCAATTTCTGGAGAGAGATAACAGAGGGTGGTGAAAGGCATCGGGAACTGGGCAACAAAACTGAAGAGTTAAGCCTCATCCCCTGCTCTACTCTTGCTGTCTTTTTAATGTGGATCAGGGTACTTTAGCTTCAGTGAGCCTCAGTTCATTAACTTTCCGCTGAGGACAACATGAGCCTTGCCTCTGCCCCTGTAACTGCAGAAATGAAATGAGACAATCCCTATGGCAGCATGTTTTATACTATAAAGTTCTACATAAAGGGGATATTATTGAGGGTCAAAATTAATATTCCTTCCCACATGCAGAATGTGTTATTCCAGACACAATTAGTGTTGCTGCTGCTGCTGTTGTTGTTTTAATTAGCAATATGTAGTAGGTTGTTACAAAGGTGGGGTAGATTCAATAATTTGAGTGTAATATTTCTCCTGTGCAGAGAAACAAATCCAGATGCCTGTGACCTGTGTACAGAAGCTGCTTGTTTTTGTTGTTTTGTTGCTTACATCTTGGTTTTATTATATTTTGTATTTCTTGTTTTCCTGGACACTATAGAGATGTCCAAGAGATATTATTGATATGATGGAAAGAATCCTGGACTCCTGACTGTTATGGGTCGAGTTGTGTCCTCCCAAAATTTATATGTTGAAGTTGTAACCCCTCTACTACCTCAGAATGTGACATCATCTGGAAATAGGATAGTTGCAGGTGTAATTAGTTAGGTTAAAAGGAAGTGGGCCCCAAACCCAATGTAATTGGTATTCTTAAAAAAGAAGACATTTGGGAACAGATATAACACAGAGAGAATGCCATGTGAACATGAAGACAGAGACCAGAGGGAAGCAACTACAAGCCAAGGAACACAAAGATTGTCAGAAAACCACCAAAAGGAGTGAGACAAGGCATAGATTCTCAACCAACCCTGCTGGCACTTTGGTTTTGAACTTTTGGCCTCCAGGACTATGAGACAATAAATTTCTGCTGTTTAAACCACCTCATTTGAAGTACTTAACAAAGTACCTGGCAGCCCTAAGAAACTAGTACAATGAAATCAGATCCAGATTCAAATATTGAATCTATAGTAGGTGCTCTGTACCTACTGCATAAACCTCAATCAAGTCACACGATAGCCTTGAGTTCCCTTAAAAGAATATGTATCCTTCCTATCTCACAGCTTTGCATGGATAAGATGGGTAATATTGCCAACAAATTCTGTAGATAAATAAAAGTAACCAAAATTGCCTATCAAAAAATTTCCTTTTATTTGTAATGCACTATCACAACTACAGAAGGTATATATTATACACAACTGTGACTTAGGACATATCATCTTTTAAATGTGTCAGACACATTTAGACACACACTTGTAGGCATTCATCATATGTTGAAATTCACGTGATAGAACTATAAGTAATTTGACATTATTTAGCCAGTTTTTTCCCAATGTTGACATGGGACACATTACTATATTCATTGCAATTGGCTGCTGGGATTAAATAAATTCTTGAAACTCTATTATATGCTTTAAAAATATATGTGTGTATATATTTTATGCCTATAATATATGTTTGTGAGTATATGCATATATGTAGGTGGGAATATGTATATATGTATGAGTGTGGTATGTGTGTCTGTGTGTGTACCTTCCTATTATTCAGTTTTAGCCAATGTGTACTAATTATCTAATAGTATATTATCAGTACATAGAGGTGTCATGCCTCTGCTATAGTTTCATAAGTGGTGTGACTCTAAGGAATAGAAAATGGTGACCAAAAAAAGACATTTTTTTAAGCCTAACAAGAATACATAGGTCATAACACTGTGGAGTTCTACAGAAACAACAGAATATTGCATGAAAAAAAATACGTAGTTATGTACTATCATCCTTGTGCTGACATTAAAAGGAAAGAAAAACTGTCAGGAAAAAAAACAAAGGGTGCTGACTTCCCTTTGCCAGATATGCAAGCGAATGACTTTAGCCCCATTAGCTGTGACTGAGGACTAAGAGGAGAAGCCCTGAAACAGAGGCGTAGGTTCTGGTGGTGGCTACATTGAAGAATTTAGCTTATGTTTAAGAGATGTGGCTTACTTTTAAGACAGTGATTAATGATAAACTTTGGTGTTCTGAAATGAGATATTTTTTATAGCTGAAAGTGCACTAGAAGAGCTACAGTGTGGGTTTAGTTACGCATGTTATTAGTACACATTTACATGTATATATGTGTGTGTGTGTGTGTGTATATATATATATAAATATATAAATAAATATATATATAAATATATATATATAAATATATATATATATATATATATATATATATATATATATATAACACATGTATATTATTATGGTCAATGCATTCTTTAAATATATAAAATTTCACCACAGTATTTACCTAATTAGAGAACTCTTAGATTTTTTTTCTAGAATTGTTATAGTTCAGACCTGTAATCTGTCTTCTCTTTTAACATTCTTTCTATGGCTCTTCCTTTTCTAAGATCATCTCTTTGTTTTCACATAAATAATGGATACATGTATTTATTTTTGGTGTTAATTCCATATTGTATTTGGTATTAAATCCATATTTCAGCTGCATAGCACTTTATACTTTTTAAAGTTTTCATCTCATATGTTTTTGTGTTATGCTGACCATATCCAAGTCATTTAAAATATCGGTTGATTATTATAGAGGATCTTTGCAACACTGAAAGCAAACATAATATTGATTATATCTTTTCATTTGTAAGACTATATTTACTGGCCTATTTTTAAAAACTAGACAAATAGCATTTAGCAAGTCTACAATTGACTTCCTCAAAGACCTTCAAAGCATTTTAGTTTCATTGATCCTTATGTCATCCTTAAGATTACCTCTATGTACAAAATCAATTCACCTGCAGTGATAATCAAGTCAAAAATAAAACCTTTCACTTAGGCAAATAAGAAACAATTTTGACTTTCAAAGTTAATTCTAATTTTTGGAAGACTGTGCCAGTATGAAGTCAGATAGAAGACTTAAAAGTTAGGCCATATACTTATTTTCAAAAGACAGCAATTGAGAGATCCAGAAATAAGAAGATAAGTATAATAGCTAGTTCAATTTTGAGTATTACCTAATAGCTAGCTATTAGGTGAGAATCTTCATGTCTCTGCTTTTCAGCTCCCATTGTCTCATGTGGTCATTCCATAGATGAATGTCAATGGCCTACATTCTGAGCACCTTGACTGGCCCTGGTGACTTTTCTTCAATTTTGTACAAAGATGCAAAAGAAGTTTTGAGGAATACATAATCTATTTTAATAGAAAATTAAAGACTAGCCAGGGAAAGACAAGCCAGGGACTATCTGTCGTATTTTCTATCAGCTTTCTCATTGATTTCTTGTTTATTTCAACATATATGCCATTCTTCCTAATAAGAAAGACAACTGAATCATTTGTCTCACTGACGAATATTAAAATATATATGCCCTTTTTCCTCTCCCCAAAAGTTAACTTTTCAAGACCTTTTATTTTAGTAAATAATGACGTGTGTCTCATAGAGAAAATTTTTACCATGAAAGTAAAAGTGTCATTTCTCTGCAGAACTGATTTGCTGTAGAAGAAAGATTATTGACTTAGGGGCTCAAAATTCTAAATTTAAATCTTATCTCCCCAGTTTGTAAGATGTGTTTCCTTGGGCATTTTATTTTTTATTTTCACCAGGTTCTCCACTGCATTATCTAAAATAATGCTTATTTATAAGTTATAGGATTTTTTGGGGAAATAGATTACATAATAAAAGCAAAGCAGTTGGCAAAAGAAATATTTTTATAGATGTTAATTATACTCATTGCTGCCCATTGCCCACATCCTACACTAAATATAACTTTTCTTAACAGATTTCTATCAAATATATTATATCTGGAAACATAGGACATTACATTCAACTTCTGTAAGAGAACAGATACCCTGTAGGAAAACTTTCAATCACAGTTGATTAAAATAGTACAACTTATTTCTTTCAACTTTGAGTGATGAGCTCTCTGAAGCTCTTTTGATTATATAAAATCAATAGAATCTTTAATATGTATTTAATATCTTCAGGCTCCTCTACAGGTTGCCTCTGAGTAAAGCAGTAGAAGTGATTCATCAAGTCACATACATGTGTGATTCCAGAAACACAAGGAGAGTTCAGAGAAAGAAGAGTTCAGAGAACTGACTGTGCCTCTAATTTATAATCTATTGATTCCTCAGATAATGTGGAAAGTTCTAACATTTTTAATGTTAGACTGGTCCAAGTGGATGTCATCCTTTATGTAAAAAATGATTGCCCTATGAATAATGAAGATTCCTTGTAAGTTTTAGGACTCATTGGAGTTTAAACGTGCACATTGTTTACACAAAATCCATTCTGTCTTGAATGGGCCTAAAATTTAGGACCTTTGTAACAAACATATTTGCCATTTCACTTCCTGATCATTTTATTCTTAGTTGATGGATTCTGGAAAATTCAGCATGGATTTGGAATATTTCACTGTACCTTCTACCGACATTAATGATTAAAATAATCTTAGTTATCTGGCTTCAGTTTAGTTAGTCTGATAAGCCAGTTTGGTTTCCTGTCATTTTTTTTCTTCTGCTTAAAGGGGGTCTTTAGAATTGTGTGATCTGGTATGTTTATCCATTCTCCAAGTTTGTTTATTTTCTTTATTTTAAAACATTTTTTTCGTCAACATTTACCGACCACTGTACTTGCATTTGTATTTGATACTTCTCTAATCCATGTGCTGCAAGGCTGTTATGCCATGCTATCTAAAGTAGTTATTTGTAGTGTCTTGTTAATGAAACTAATGTCATAATTTGATTCCCTTCATAGAACCTTGAAAATAAAATAATGTCTATGTTCCAAAGGCACAGACTACAGATGAATCACAGGCACATATTTGATATAATGGAGACAACACAATGAAAACTTCTCATTTTTATCAGAAAAATAACCATGTGTCCTTCTAAGGTTGGGCTGATAATCAAGTTTATCCATCCATTAAAGTAATGAATTGATATCTAATGGATTGGTATATAATTGATTGATATATAAACCGTAAAGTAGACCATTCCAAAGTGGCACAATGTCAAAGTTTCAGGGTAAGTCATTTCCTCAGAATGATGTCCAAACTTTCTTTTATATGGCACAAATAAGTTAATTTCAAATTTAAAGATGAAGTTAATAGTACAGTCCACCTAGAGAAGAAGCATAGTGAACAAGTCATCTCACAGGGCCACTGATTTGGGAAACTTGGCAACCTAGAAATACATAGTCACAGAGCGTAACCACCAGAGAAAAGCATCTCAAACTTGGGGTGAAAATAATTTTAATATAAGTGATATTCAGTGCTTTGAATAATAACCATGAAAGGTTATTCTGTTTATTGAATAATGACTCAATTTGCACTAATACTCTTGAATTACTAATAGAAGGATGAAAACCATTAGGCATTATAAACTAAATTTTGGGGTATGCATGTCTATATACTAATAGGCATACAGCCATTGACAAAGTCTGCTCATGTTCATTAAAAGATATGCACAAGAATGTGTCATAACAGTGCAGCAAAATACTCATCATAATAGCAAAAAACTCAAAACAACTAAAATGTGCACTAAACTTAGAATGGCATACTCATACGATGTGATTGTGTACTAAACTAAAATTAATCTACAGCTACACCTAGCAACTTGGAAAAATTCTCATATATATAACATTAATCAAAGAAAGAATCAGATACAAAATCATGTATTGTTATAACATTCAAAATATCATAGACTATCCTGTATTCTTTAAGGTTAAATCCTTAGGAGGTCACATTATAAAAAATGGTGATGAGTATTTTCTATTTAATTATATAAAAATGCAGAGGTCAGTATACACCATGGGAAATTATACAACCATAAAAAAGAACAAGATCATGTCTTTTGCAGGGACATGGATGAAACTGGAGGCCATTATGCTTAGCAAATTAACATAGGAACAGAAAACCAAATAGTGCATGTTCTCACTTGTAAGTAGGAGCTAATGAATAAGAACACACGTACACAAAGAGGGGAACAACACACACTGATACTTTCAAAGAGAAGAGTGTGGGATGAGGGAAAGAACCAGGAAAATTACTAATGGATATTAGGCTTAACACCTGGGTGAAGAAATAATCTGCACAACAAACCCCCATGACACAAATTAGCCTATTTAACCAACTTGCACTTGTATCCCTAAACTTAAAAGTTTTAAAAAAGCAGAGGTCAGATTACTGGTAACCCTTGTGGCAAGGAAAGGTATTGGTTGAAAGAAAATAAGAAAGAATTTTGAGACTGTGATGTATTATTTTATGCTATATCATTTTGAGCTGAATTCTTTTGAGAGAAACTTTTCTAAATTCATGATATATTTTACATATCCAAAGTTTATATCATTTTCATATTTTTTAAAAATTTCTTTAGAGCTGAGTATTGGCCTGTATATGATTTGCATTCACCGAGGGAATATGAAAGTGAATGAACATACTCTACAGAAGAGCTAGATATTAAATTACAATCTCCTTCCCTTTTTTGTTGTTTAATTGGTATCCAAAATTTTTAAAAACACCCACATGGATATGTATGTGCATGCATGCATATGTGTTCATATGAATGGAACAACTCAACAATTTGTAGCTTATCGCAAAACCTGAAATTTAGAACTAGGTGCTAACATTAACTTCATCATGTTACAGTAATTCACGGGACCTAATTTTAAGCTGTCAGACAACTATCTCACAAAACTGTCTTAGGAACTGTCTTTTTAAATACAAAGACATCATATTATTGTGACCCCATATTTCATCATTTAAGACCTTAATATAATCTTGACATTTACAATATTTTTACATTAAAAAAATTCATTATTTGAAAAAAGAAAGTATGTATGGTTGAGAATAGAAAAAAAACCTTAGAAAAATAGAGTCAACTTAGTGTCATGTTTCCTGTGATAGAGGGTAGGAAAGCAGTGAGTATCACACTGATATTTTATTCCACTTTGACCTTCCACCGCTTATCAGTCACATCCATATTTATGTCTGTTTGCTTTGCTTCCTCAGGGGCATCTAATCTTTAAATGCGGCCTCCCTATCGCAGCATCTCTTATTAACTTTTTCTAATCTTATTATTTCTGCTCATATTTACTCTGCATGTCATTTTTGCTTTCCCAGCAATATACATTGATGTTCATCCCTGAGGAATATTTACATTATCAGCCTAAACAAAAGAAATTAGAGAAGTAAGGTGGTCAGGCCTAGATCCTGATTGAACAAAAGAGCAAACATCTACTTGGAGGGCATAGCAAAGAATTTAAACTGGGATCGGCATGTAAAGCCTGCATCGACAGCAGTGACTCAAGACCTGTTTTTACTGTGTTTTGGCATATTTTGATCTTTTAATAAGTTCCTGGCTTAAACCTTAAGAGAAAGCAAGAAATATAAATCTTATTGTGAGATAAAACCAGATATTTAAGTGCTTTGCTTTGTTTTTAACATTTTGGTGTGGAGGAAAGGCTATAATCTTTGGATTCAAACAAATTTGGAGTCAAATTCAAGCTATTTCATTTAATAGGAGTGTTATCTTACCAATCATAAACCCTAGTGTGTTTATCTAGATAACTAGATAATGTGATTCTCAGTGTTGGTGGTGAAGCTTACTGTGAGGTGATTGGATCATGAGAGCACATCCCTCATAATGGCTTAGCACCAGCCTCTTGGTAATGAATAAGTTATCACTCAGTTTATATGAGACCTAGATGTTTAAAAAGAGCCTAGGATCTCCCCACTCTCACTCTTACTCCCTCTCTGGACATATGATTCCCTGCTGCCTTTCACCTTCTGCCATGACTAAGCTTCCTGAGGCCCTAACCAGCAGCAGATGCCATCACCATGCTTCCTGTAAAAGCTGCAGAACTTTGAGTCAATTAAACTGCTTTTTAAATTAATTCATAGTGTAAGGTCTTCCTTTATAGCAACAAAAGGAGACTCTGTGTGTGTGTGTGTGTGTGTGTGTGTGTGTGTGTGTGTGTGAGAGAGAGAGAGAGAGAGAGAGAGAGAGAGAGAGAGACACTATTACCAAAACCAAGAAAAAGAACATATTCATCACTCCAAAAACTTTCCCATTGCCTTTGTAACCCTTTCCTCCCACCATATCCCCAGTCAACCATAAATTGTCATCACAAAAGATACGGTTGCATTTTATAAAATTTTGTATACATAAAAACATAGGCTCAAACACTATATTATTTTTGTGGCTGAATTATTTTATAATTATTTTCAGTTTCATTTACATTGTAACATGGATCAGTAGTTAACTACCTTTTATAGTCGAATAATATTTCATCATTTACCTATTTTTATTCACTTACAGAAAGACTTTTAAACTGTTTATAGTTCTTAGTTATTACAAATAAAGCTGCTACAAACATTTTTGTTTAAATCTTTGTGTGGAAAAAAATATTTCATTTCTTTTGGGTAGATAGCTAGCAGTGGGACAGTGGGATCAGATGGTAGCATATACTTCATACAAAGTTGCCAAATTATTTCCAAAGCATTAATATCACCTCACATTTTCACTAAAAGGGTCTGAGAATCTTACTTTCTCTGTATTTTTACAATACTTGGTGCCATATGTCTTTCCAGTTTTGATCATTCTGATAGATGCATAGTGGCATCACTTTGTGGTTTTAGCTGGCATGTTCCTAATTAATAGTAATTTGATTATGTTTTAGTGTGCATATCTGCCATCAATTTTTATACCTTGGTGAGGTGTCAGTTCAGATATTGTGTGTATTTTTAAAAAGTGTATTGTTGTCTTATTGAGTATGTGAACACAAACATACTTGCACACACACATGAAGTTTATGTGTGTGTACATGTCAGTATATATCAAATGCTTTATCAGATATATAATTTACAAATATTTTGTCCAGTCTATGGTTGTCATTTTGTGTCCTCAACAGGATTGTTTGAGGAAAAGAACTTTTTAAAATGTTTATGAAATATAATTTATCAAACTGTTTCTTTTTTGATCATTCTTCTGGTATTGTGTTGAAAAAAAGTTTGTTTCAATCACGGTGACAAAAGTTTCATCCTATGTTTACTTCTAGAAGTTTATACCTATGTAAATTACACTTAGGTCTATAATAGATCATGTATTAATTTTTATTTGTGGTGTGAAATATGACTCTAACTTTTTATTATTAGAAATTTTCATATGGCTATCTAAATATTCCATCAAAATTTAGACAATCTTTTGTCCAAAAAAATAATTTTATGTTATTATTGAAAGCAAGTAACCACACATGTACAGGTCTACTTCTCTAATATGTATTCTGTATCATTCATCTGTGTATGAATATCATATGCTGATAGCACACTGTCTTGATTACCGTAATGTTCACTCTCTAACATTGCCCTTATTCAGAGGCATTTGGCTGCTTTAATTTCTGTGCACTTTCATATGAATTTTAGAATTGGCTTGTCAATTTTTATAAAAATACCTGTTTTGATTGTAATTGAGATTACAATGAATCTATTAATCAGCTTAGAAGGAAATAATAGCTTTAATATATTCATGTCTTTGAACGCAGTATTAGAGCTCTCCTTTGATTGAGAACTGCTTCGGTTTCTTTCATACATATTTTGTAGTTTTCAGTGTGCACATTTTTCTCATCATTCTGCAATTTTATTCCCAAATAATTTATATTTTGATGCTACTTTAATTGGTATGATCTAAGTACTTTAACTTATGATTTTCTGCTTGTGTATAGAAATACAATTAACTTTGGTATATTCACCTCATATGTTGTAAACTTTGTAAACTCATTTATTATTTGTAGTAGCTTTTACATGATTTAAATCAAATATTTACATCGATGATCACATAATCCATGAGGCAAATCAATTTTACTTCTTTCTTTCCAATGCATCATTTTTAAAATAAATTTTCTTTCTCTTGCCTTATTACGTGGACTAAAACCTTCTACACAGTATCAAAAGAAGCTGGTGAGAGTAGATATCTTTAATTTGTTTCTGATATTTGGAGAAAGGATTCAGTTTTTCACCCTGAATATGGTATTCCCTGGAGGGTTTTCATTTATGCCCTTGGTTGGGTTGAAGAATTTTCCTTTTATTCTTCATTTATCAAGTATTTTCTTAATCACTTGAATTTTGTCAAGTGCTTTTTTGTATCTATTTATAAACTCAAGGTTTTTATTTGGCAATATGTTGAGTTATATTAATCTGTTTGCAAATATAAGAGTAGTCTTTCACTCCTGGAATATACAATACTTGGTCATGATACCTTAAATTTTATAATTGTTTCGATTTGATTTTCTATAATTGTGTTTAGAAATTTTTAATAAAGTCACAAAAAATTTGTCTGTCACTTTCTTTTCATACAATCTGTTTTTCTTGTTCTGGTATTTGGATAATGTAGGTTATTCCATAATGATTTTCTGAGTATTTTATTCATTTGAATACCCTGAAATAGTTTGTGTAGCATTAGTATTATGTATTTATTAAATGTTTCATAGAATACACTAGTGAAATACTGCAGGCATGAGGTTTCCTTTGTGAGAATCACTTTAAATACAAATTTAATTTATTAAATAGATATGAGACTATTCTTGATTTCAATATTTTAGGAAAGTTTGGCAGTTATTGTATTTAAAGGAATTTATCCATTTTATCTGTTATCAAATTTTTTGACAAAAGTTCATAATGTTTTTCTTATTATTCTTTCTAAAGTTATTTATCTCAAGTGATGTCATTGTTCTCATTTTTATACTGTTAATTTATTAATTTAATTTTTTTTATTGTATTTTAGATTCTGAGGTACATGTGCAGATCATGCAAGATTGTTGCATAGGTACAGTCATGGCAAGGTTATTTGATGCCACCATCCCCCCATCACCTATACCTGATATTTCTCCCCACGTTGTCCCTCCCACCCTCCCACTGTTCCTCCCCTATAATTTTATCTCTTTATCCTGACTAGTTTGTCTATAAGTTTACTACTTTGATTGACAGTCTTAAAAAACTAGGTTTCGGTTACATTGATTTTCTCTGTTGTTCTGCTTTCCATTTTATTTTATTTTTTGGGGGCTATTTCATTTTTAGAATAGTCTTTCTTATTCATTGTATTTCTTACTATTAGTTCTGCAGTTTCTTAAAGTGAAAGCTGAGGTCATTGATTTGAGACCTATTGTTATTATTAATATGTTCATTGTTATATATTTCTCCAAGCACTACTTTGATTTGTTGTGGTTTTATTTTCATTGAGTTTATAATATTTTCTAATATCTTTCATTTTTCTCACAGTTGTAGATTATTTAGAAGCATATTATTCCATTTCCAAGAGCTGGAGGGAATATATTAGATGTAACTTAAATTCCTTCAAATTTATTAAGACTTATTTACTGGCCCAGAATATAGGCCACATTTGTGAAAACTTCATATATACTTTAAAAGAGACTTTCTTCTGCTTTGTTAATAGAGTGTTCTGTGTCAATTTCCTCTTGTGGCTGATAGTGCTAACAAAATCTTTTATACCACATTGATTTTCTTTCTGCTCATTCTACCAATTGTTCATAAAATAGTGTAAACCAAAAATAAAATTTTAAGCCCTGCCACCAACTACATAAACCCTTTCTTGGCCAAGGGGACCCCAAAGAAAACCTGAAAAACTGGTGCAGGCCATGATGGAAAGCGAGGTTAGACATGCTTCACCCTTTGAAGTTTAGACACAACTGATCAGAATTAACATTAAAATATAAATCATAAGACTGTCAAAACAGACTCTGTAGTAATAAGATACCCAACTCCAACCTTACTCAGGTTGGAGTTCTGTCACATGACAGAAGGCGGGACTTGAAGAAAATAAAAATATTTTATCCTAAATCTAAAGACTGTTACTTAGAGTTTTCATCTACATAATAAGAACCTTGGCTTTCACCACCCCCTTAACTCAAGCATTTCCTTATGCTGACTTCTCTTTAGGCAGAGATTGCCCCTTTCAATCAATTGCCAATCAGGAAATCTTTTAATCTCTCTATGACCTTGAAGCCCCTACTTTGAGATGCCCCACCCTTCTTGGCTGAACCAATGTATACCTTTTATGTATTCATATATGTCTTTGCCTGTAACTTCTTTCTCCCTAAAATGTATAAAACGAAGCTGTAATCCAATCATTTTGAGCATATGTTCTCAGGACCTCCTTGGACTGTGTCAAAAGCCATGTTCACACACAATTTTGGCAGAATAAACCTCTTTAAGTATTTTACAGAATTGGGCTTTTTTTTTGTCAGTAAAGATATTAAGAATTTTGATTATTATTTGTAGATTTGTCAGTTTTTCTCTATAGTTCTTAGAGTTGCTGCTCCATGTTTTAAATCTTTGCCATTTTAAGTCATTCTGTTTGGATTTTTTTTTTTTTTTTTTTTTTACTGTACTTTGAATGACAAATTAAGTGTATGTAGATACCTTATGGCCAAACTAATTTTGCCAAAAAAAAAAAAAAAGAAAAAAAAAGAAAAGAAAAAAGCCCAAAACACTTTTAAAAAACTTTACTAGAAACTTTATCATACTGGAGGTTTTGAATATCTACCTAATTTTGGGCAATTTTTACTTGCTTAAATAAACAGTATACAATTACAAATTTTTAATTTGGTTTGTGGGACATATTCTCTTACAAGGACAAAATTTTAAAATGTGACATCCCTATGTATTTATTTCACAATATTTACCAGCCAAGTTATGCTTCAGTGGTGATTTAGAATATTTTCCAAAAACTTTGTGTAACCGTCTACTCTGTGCCCTCTGAATTGTCCCTAACAATTATTTCCACTTCCGTTTCCGTGGTCTCATCTATACAGACTCTTGTAGCATTCAAGGAAAAACTTACATAAATAATTACTTCTGCTGAACTTAAATGCTAGAAAAATAAAATGCCCTCAATGAGCTTAGAGAAACTCATCTTCAACTTATATTACGGGCTTAACCACATTATCAAACAAACGCATAATAGATAACATTTTCTCACAAACAAAAATGTAGTAGTTTGTCTCAGAATTTTTTTTTTAAATTTGAATGCTATCAGAAAACAGGATCCCCCTTAAAAAGGACAAGTGATTTGGTACCAAAACCAAGTTCTCCAATTCAGAGTGGTGAATACAAATCTCATGTTGATAACTCTAAGCCAATTCTTTAGTGAAACCGTACAGATAAGAACACAGTAGCGTGGAAGAGATCAGAAGGTGTGGGGTGTGGATGGTCCTTGTTAGTATGGCACAGGGAAATGAAAATGTTCTATTAGTTGTGTTTTTATTACTTGGAAAAAGTATCAAACCAGTCTGTTTCAAAAGCTAAACAAATAAAAAGGAAGACATTATTAGCAGAATATCAAACTCTGTGTGTGTGTCTGTGTGTGTGTGTGTGTGTGTGTGTGTGTGTGTGTGTGTGGTCTATCTATCTAGATTTAGATTTAGAGAGAGAGATTTAAATAGATGCTAGACAGAGACAGATAGATGACAGATAGATAGATAGATAGATAACTAGATTTTCATTTACAAATATTAACAAGTATATTCAGATTTGAAAATATGAGCCACTTCTCCCTAGAAATATTTTAGGGGCAGGGAAAAATAGGTATCTTCTATTAAGTTCAATACTGTGAAAAAGAAGTTGTAACTACCTAAAGTCAGGTCAGTGAAGCTTTGCTTAACTGTCACTGTTAAAATTATAAAAAATTTACTGAAAATGAATAGCTAGTGAACTATTGTGTGTGTGTGTGTGTGTGTGTGTGTGTGTGTGTGTGTGTAAATATGTTCCGTTGGACTGTTTAGAAGGGCTAGAAGATACAAATGCTTTTAAATGGCTATTGTCCTAACTGACTTGATGCTGACTACGGAGCATTGAATAATCCACTACAGAGGATGTAACGGTAGAAAGCCCATGGAAATTAGGCTATCTCTAAGTAAGCTGATCAACATTTTTCTTCATCTAAAGGATAGCAAAGAGATGCAGCAGAATTTTGATTATATAGTCCATTTCCAACTTAATTTGACCATCGATAAAACTGTGCCCTGTATTCCTAGGAAACCTATCTGCTCACCAAGATTCCCTTCTTCATAATTGCCTTCTGTTTCTATACAACACTACGCCAGGTCAATCAAGTACTTATCTTTTTATACATTTAGAGGGCCTGTAAATTTATAATTTAGAAAAATGAAAGAGAAACCAAAACTTTAGATTCTAGTTATAAGAAAGATTTAATGTTAACTAGATTTCAATTTTAAATGTAAATCTACAGAGAATTAACTATACATCATGTAAGCTATTCGTCATTCACATCTCACTATGGCTTCATTTAAATTTTGTATGGATACTCTCCTTTTGTGCTTGCTCTGCCCCTCCAGCTAAGGTACATAACCTTGAGTAAATGAGTATTTACTGGAGTACCTGGTGAAGTGATGAGACAGTATAAGTGACTCAGCATATCAGCAATAAGAGAGTAGCATATTAACAATATGCTAGGAAATAAGGAGAAAGGCAGAAGAAAGTTGTGGAAAGGTGATGACATGGTATGCTGTAAGGAATATCAAAGCATAACAAAACTAGGTATAAGTTTTTACAAAATAAATCCCTAAATTAATTAGCATTCTTCCCCCAAAATGAAGGACTCTTCTAATTCATATACATCAACTTCTATTGCTCCTCAAATAAATTGCACCAGTCTGCAAAAGTAATTTAAGGACAGATTAAACCTAAGACTCCATGCTCATTCTGACATCTGGAACTATGCCAGTTTCCTCAAGGGGATAAATGTAACAACATTGCTACAGACACAGAATACTAGATCTTCATTTATGAATTTTAACAAGTATGCTTTTCAGATTTGAAAATATAAGCCACTTCTCTCTAGCAACATTTTAGGGACAGAGAAAAAATAGGTATTTTTAAATTAAGTTCAATATTGTAAGAAAGAAGTTATGACTACCTAAAGTCAGGTCAGTGAAGCACTTTTGAACTGCCACTGTTAAAATTGTAAAAAGCTTAATGAAAGTGAATAGCTAGGAATTAAGGGAAGAATCTCCATCTGCACTGAGCAGATTCAGTGCAAGAAGAATGCAAAAGGAAAAATGTATAATGATACTTAGGCTACAGTACAGACAGGTATAGTATAAAATAGAATCAGAGAAAGCAAGAATCAGAAAGAAAAGGAAAACTCTCCCAGGAGTGATCAAACTTCTAGGGAAATAAACTCAGCTTCAGAAAACCTTAGAAAACTAGTGTGAAATGTTTCTTCTCATTTTGTCAATCATCATTCCCAAGTCACATTCCTTAACATAAAATATGTTTTATAGATTAAATATAATTTATAAACTTGTAAATATAGAACTTTATAAATTATATATTGGTAAGTAATTTAATTTACAGGCTTAACAGAAAAATACGTTTTATGGTTAGATATAGACTTTAATATTTTGTATTTTCTGGTCCCTGATGTTTTAGGTAGTTTATTTGGTGAGGTCCTGTTTTCCTGGATAGTGTTTATGCCTCTGGATGTTCATCTGTGATTAGGCATTGAAGAGTTGGGTATTGAAATCTTTGCAGTCTGGGATATTCGTACCTGTCACTTTGGGGAAGGATTTCCCTGTATTCCAAAAGCCTTAAGTGTTGTGATTTTAGCTGTAGTTGCATTAGAGCCACTCCAAGCCTAGTAATGGTGTGGTCCTTGCACATTCATAAAGGTACTGCCTTAATCGTCTTAAATAAGATGTGGACCATCTGGACCAGGAAGAGACTCTTAATCTTTTCCCTTGCTTTCTCTCAAACAAATAGACCCTCTATCTCTATTCTGTACCTCCTCGAGCTAGGGGTGAGTTGACACAAGCACCCTTGTGGCTAACATCAATATGACTGCTGGGTAAAAGTTGAAGGCAGCACAACACTGGGTCTTGACTACTGTTTTCTGTAATCACTACCTGGCTACTGCATATGTTCACTGAAGGGCCTGGGGCTTTACAACTAGTAGGTGGTGAAGCCAGACAGGTTTGTGTACTTCCCTTTAGGGAAATAGGTACCCCAGGTCCCCAGTATGTCCAGAAGTGGCATCCAGTAGCCAGATATTAAAGTCAAGAATCTTAGAAGTCTGCCTGGTACTTCCATTGTACTGTAGCTAAGCTGATGCTTGAACCATGTGATACAATTTTTCCCACTGTTCCCTTTCTTTTCCCTAGCCAGAGGAGCCTCACCTACAGCCACCATCACCACAGGTCCGTGGGGAGTATTTTCAGACTACCACTGATATTCCCTCAAGGCTCAAGTGCTTGTGATGAATGCTGCCTGACCTGGAGTACACCCTTAGGGTGTGCATTCCCCTCTGGCCCATACATGTCTAGAAATGCTATCCAAGAGCCATGGCCTAGAATTGACGACCCTAAGAGCCTACTTGGTTCTCTACTCCTCTGTGGCCAAGCTAGTACTTATTGTGCAAGACAACATCCCCCTTTACTTTCCCCTCTGCTTTTTCTCAAGCAGGAGGAGTCTCTCCTTGTAGCCACCACAGCTGGTAATGTGCTGAGTCTCTCCTGAAGTCAGCAAGTCTCAGAGTCTCACCCACAGTTCATGGTATGTTACCTGTGTATCACTGTTAGTTATTTATGATCCAAGGGCTCTTCAGTCAGAAAGCTATGAATCTTGCCAGGATTGGCTCCTTCCCCTCAAAGCAGTAGTTTCCCTTCTGGTCCACAGTGGGCCTAGAAATGTTGTTCGGCAGCTAAGTTTTGGAAAGGGGGCTTTATGATTTTGACTGGTGCTCTATCCTAGTGTGGCTAAGCGGGTATCCAAGATGCAAAACAAAGTTGTCTTTACTCTTTCCTCTCCTCCCTCTAGTAAAGAGTAGGGGGTCTCTTTTGGAGCTGTGAGCTGTGCAGGCTAGGATTGCAGGAGAGCTGGTGCAAGCATTCCCTTAGCCACCCTGCTGGTTGGTGTTTCAGTAGGCCATGAGGCCCCCAGGTCTACTGGCTCTGAGCTCAGTTCAGCAGAAGGAAACACCTAGGTGTTGCAGTCTTTGTGGCCCAGCCTGCCTTTCAAGTTTATTCAGAGCCCCACAGCTCATCAGCCCACATTCCTAGGTCTTGTTGGAACTCAAGTTCCAAACCCTGGGATGAGTAATTTCTCCCTACCTCAGGCTGGGTTAAACATTTACTCCCTGGGTGCACATCAGCTGAGTTCAGCCTGGTTTCACTTTCTGCTATGACAGGGCAGTACTGAGTTTAATGCAATATCACAATTGCTATGTATTCCCTCTCTTAAGTGTACATTTCTTTTTCTATGTCTTCAGTGCCTCTTTCAGTGATATGAAGTTAAAACTAGATACTGTTAATGCTAACCTGGATCTTGGCTTCTCATGATAGTGATTTTTTGGTGTAGTTATTAATTAGTGTCCCTGTGGGGAGATACATGCATTTTTTTTAAATTTAAATACGAAATTTTAAACTTACTTCAAAATATAAAAAATTAAAAATTATGTATTTAAAATAAAATATGCTTAACTTGTTTATTTTAAATTTAAGTTTAAAAAAGCTGAAAGAGTACTCTTATTTAATTTGGTATTTTAGGATAGTGGATAGAGTGGTATGTATAACATCCCTTTTTCTAGTAAATTATTCTGACATGTCCACATGGAAGAAAATAGCAGACACTTACAGTACATCACTTGAAAAAATATATTCCTGATGTTTTAATATCTTAAATGTTAGGAGAAAACACATTATTACTGACAAAATTACTATCTAATTAATTGTACTAATCTGTACTATCTTTGTCACTGAAAACTTGCACCTGATTTTTCCTGCAGTGTGCCATGTTTGCCTCTTCCCTCTGTTGATTTCAATCTGTATCCTTTTGCAGTAACAAGTCACAATAATAATTGTAATAACTTTTTCTGATTTCCTTGAATCATTCTTATGAGTCATCAATCCATAAATGGTCTTGGGGACTTCTGATATAGGAGGGGATTAGAACACCACTGACAGAAGGAAGAAAAAATGTAAGTATAAGAAAGAATTGCTTCCAGGACCCCCACTGATATCAAAGTCCCTGGATATTCAAATCCCTTATATAAAGTGGCATCATACTTGCATATAATCTATGCATATTCTCCTGTGTTTGTTGAATCATCCCTAGTTTACCTATAATACCTAATATAATATAAATATTATGTTATGAAAATAAAAACTATATTGTTTTTTATTTGTATTAATTTTATAGTTGTATTGCTAGGTTTCTTTAAAAAACAGTTTTGATCCAGTTGGTTGAGTCTGAATGTGAAACCCATGGATACAGAAGGCCAACTCTAATCACAAATGGAACACTATAGAGGGTACTCTTAGAATTTAAAAAATATATTTAATAGATGTGTTCTATAAAAATACATAATCTCTACTTTCTTGGTCTAATTAATAAGGACTTTAAAAAAGAATAATTTACATACAGTAATATCGATAAACCTCAAATAGAGCATAGTAAATAAAAGAAGGTGAAAAATCAAGATGACCATTTAGGAACAGCTCAGGATTGCAGCTCCCAGTGCAAGTGCAGGTGGTGAGTGGACGCTGCATTTGCAGATGGATTTTTATTGCCCACAGCCCAGGAGATTCCCAGGCAGAGGAGCCCCACAGGTTGCCAGCGTGGCTGTTTTGGCCAGCGTGGCTGTTTTGGCTGGGGTGGCTGCTTTGTCAGCACCCTAACGTGGTGGTTCTCCATACAAAATATATGGTCCAGGTGCTCTTTTAGCTGGTGATTCAAGCCCTGGGAAGTAACTCATTCATCTGATCAAAAAGGGGACTGTACAGGGAGTCAGGCCAGGAGATTCCTGGGCAAAGAAGGTGCCACAAATATCAGTGCCGCTGTTTAAGCCAGCATGGTGAGTCACCACATGGGAAATCACAGAGATCTTGGTGCCTTTTCAACAGGCAACTGGAACACCTGGGAGAGAGTCAACTGTTCAAAAAAAAAAGGCTCTGAGGCAGGAACCCAGGTGATCAGGCTCAGCTGGTCCCACCCTCACAAAAGAACAGCAATCAGAAACTCTCTGGATAGAGAGTTTCACAGCAAGCACAGCTGAACCCAGGATGGTCCAGCTCTGTGGGGGAGGGGCATCCACCATTACCAAGGCACTCCACCACTATGGAGGTAGTCCGCCATTGCCAAGGCAACCTGCCATTACAGAGAGAGTCTGCCAATACAGAGGTGGGCCACCATTGCTGAGGCAGTTCTAACTACCCCTATGTAAACAGGACTGCAGGGAAGTTCACAGGGCAGCTGGGCAGAGCCCACAGCAGCTCAGCAAAGCCTCTGCAGGCAGACAGTGACTAGGCTGCCTCCTTGCTGGGCAGGGCAGCCCTGAAAAAAAAGCAGCAGCACAATGGAAACTCATAAATAAAGCCTTAACTCCCTGGGACAGAGCACCTGGGAACAAAAAGCAGCTTCTGAGTTCTGCTGCAGCAGACCTAAACGTACATGCCCAGAAGCTCTAAATGAACAATGGAGCTCACAGCTCAGCACTTGAGCTCATATAAAGGACAGACTGTCTCCTCAAGCAGTTCCCTGACCCCCATGTATCCAAAGAGTCACCTCATAAAGGAGAGATCAAACTGACATTTGGCGGGTATCCTTCTGGGACAAAGATAGCAGAAGAAGAAACTGGTAGCAACCATCAAAGTTCTGCAGCTGCTGCAGGTGATCCCCAGACAAGCAGGGCCTGGAGTGGACCTCAGCAGTACTACAGCAGAGGGGCCAGACTGTTAGAAGGAAAAATAAGAACAGAAATAACTTCATCATCAACTGGCCATCCACGCAGAGGCCCAATCTGAAAATCAGCAACTACAAACATGGCAGGTGGATAAATCCACAAAGATGGGAAGAAACCAGCACAAAAAGGAGGAAAACACCCAAAATTAGAGCACCTCTCCTCCTACAAGGGATCACAAATCCTCACCAGAAGGGGAATGAGGCTGGATGGAGAATGAGTGTGATGAAATGACAGAATCAGACTTCAGAAGGTAGGTAATGAGAAACTTCTGTGAGTTAAAAGAACGTGTTCTAAATCAATGCAAAAAAACTAGGAACCTTGCAAAAAGATTTGAGGAAATGCTAAAGAGAATGGACAACTTAGAGAGGAATATAAGTGAATTGATGAAGCTGAAACACATGAGAACTTCACAAAGAATGCACAAGTTTCAACTGCCAAATTGACTATGCAGAAAAGAAGGATATCAGAGGTTGAGGATCAACTCAATAAAATAAAGCAAAAAGGCAAGATTACAGAAAAAAGCATAAAAAGGAATGAACAAAGTCTCCAAGAAATATGGAAGTATGTGAAAAGACCTACTCTACATTTGATAGATGTACCTGAATGTGACAAAGAGAATGAATCCAAGCTGGAAAACACTCTTCAGGATATTATCCAGGAAAATTTCCCCAACCTAGTAAGACAGGTCAATACTCAACTCCAGGAAATACAGAGAACACCACAAAGATATTCTGCAAGAAGAGCAACCTCAAGGCACAGAATCGTCAGATTCGCCAGGGTTGAAATGAAGGAGAAAATACTAAGGGCAGCCAGAGAGAAAGGTCGGGTCACCCACAAAGGGAAGCCCATCAGACTCACGGCAGATCTCTCAGCAGAAACTCTACAAGCCAGAAGAGAGTGGGGGCCAATATTCAACATCCTTAAAGAAAAGAACTTTCAACCCAGAATTTCCTATCCAGCCAAACTGAGCTGCATAAGTGAAGGAAGAATAAAATCATTTGCCAACAAGCAAGTACTCAAAGATTTTGTCACCACCTGGCCTGCTTTACAAGAGCTCCTGAAAGAGGCACTACAATAGAAACGAACAACCAGTACTAGCCACTCCAAAAACATACCAAATGGTAAAGAGCATCAACAAAATGAAGAATCTGCATCAACTAATGGGCAGAACAGCCAGCTAGAATCAAAATGGCAGTATCAAATTCACACATAACAATATTAACCCTAAATGTAAATGGACTAAATGCCCCAATCAAAAGATGCAGACTGGCAAATTGGATAAAAAGCCAAAACCCATCGGTGTGCTGTATCCAGGAAACTCATCTCACATGCAAGGATACACAAAGGCTCAAAATAAAGGGATGGAGGAAGATTTACCAAGCAAATGGAGAGCAAAAAAAAAAGCAGGAGTTGCAATTCTCATCTCTGATAAAACAGACTTCTTCTTTTTTTTTTTTTTTTGGAAAGAAAGAAAAAAAAGGAGGGAATGAGAGGAAGAAAGAGGGAGAAATAGAGGAAGAGAGAACAGGAATATTGGTTTATTCTAAAAATAGGTATTAATAATGGCTGATCAATATTTTGTGTATTTAAGGTGGAGAATGTATATTTTGTGTATTTAAAATGGAGAGCTCTATAAATATTTTTTGAGTTTACTTGTTCCAGATCTGAGTTCAAGTCCTGGATATGCTTATTAATTTTCTGTCTCATTGAGTCTAAATCTCTTTATGGGTCTTATGTATCTGGGTGTTAGGATCGTTAGCTCTTACTGTTGCATTGATCCTTTTACCACTATATCTTTGTTGCTTTGAAATCTATTTTATCCGATGCGAGAATTGCAACTCCTGCTTTTTATTTATTTATTTATTTTTGCTCTCCATTTGGTTGGTAAATCTTTCTCTATCCCTTTGTTTTGAGTCTTTGTGTATCTTTGGATGTGAAATAGGTCTGGATGTATCATACCATTAGGTTTTTGCTGTATCCTTTGATTGGGGGATCCAGTCGACTTAAATTTAGGGTTACTGCCATTTGATGTTAACTGGCTCTTTTATCCATTCGTTGATGTAAATTCTTCTTTATGTTGATGCTCTTTACTTTTTGGTATATTTTTAGAAAGGCTAATACTGGTTGTTCCTTTCTATGTATAATGCTTCTTTCAGAAGCTCCTGCAAAGCAGGCCTGGTTGCAATAAAATCTCTGACAACTTGCTTGTTCATAAAAGATTTTATTTTTCCTTCAATTGTGAAGCTTAGTTTAAAACAGACTTTAAAGCAACAAGGATCAAAAGAGTCAAAGGACATTACATAATGGTAAAAGGATCAATACAACAAGAAGAGCTAACTATCCTAAATATATATGGACCCAATACAGGAGCATACAGATACATAAGGCAAGTTCTTAATGACTTAAAAAGAGATTTAGACTCCCAGATAATAATAGTGGGAGACTTTAACACCCCATTGTCAACATTAGACAGATCAACCAGACAGAAAAATAACAAGGATATCCAGGAGTTGAACTCAGACTTGGAACAAGCAAACCTAATAGACATTTACAGAAATCTCCACCCCAAATCCACAGAATATACATTCTTCTCAGCACCACATCACACCTTCTCTAAAATTGACCACATAGGAAGTAAATCACTCCTCAGCAAATGCAAAAGAATGGAAATCATAACAAACAGTCTCTCAGACCACAGTGCAATCAAGTTAGAACTCAGAATTCAAAAAATAACTCAGAAATGCACAGCTTCATGGAAACTGAACAACTTACTCTTGAACGTTGTCTGGACAAACAATGAAATGAAGGCAGAAATAAAGATGTTCTTCAAAATCAATGAGAATGAAGATACAACATGCCAGAATCTCTGAGACACATTTAAAGCAGTTTGTAGAGGAAAATATACAGCAATAAGTGCCCATATGAGAAGAAGAAGAGATCTAAAATTGACACCCTATCATCAAATTTGAAAGAGCTAGAGGAGCAAGATCAAAAAAACTCAAAACCTAGCAGAAGACAAGAAATAACCAAGATCAGAGCAGAACTGAAGGAGACAGAGACACAAAAAACAACCCTTCAAAAATCAACAAATCTAGGAGTTAGTTTTTTGAAAAGATCAGCAAAATAGACAGACCACTAGCCAGATTAATAAAAAGAAAAGAGAGAGTAACCAAATTGAAGCACTAAAAAACTATAAAGGGGATATCACCACAGATTCCAGTGAAATTCAAACCATCATCAGAGATTATTACAAACAACTCTATGCACATAAACTAGTAAACCTGGAAGAAATGAATAAATTCCTGGACACTTGCAACCTCCCAAGCCTAAACCAGGAAGAAGTTGAAACCCTAAATAGACCAATAGCAAGGTCTGAAGTTGAGGCAGCAATAAAGAGCCTACCACCCAAAAAAGCCCAGGTCCAGACAGGTTCACAGCTGAATTCTACCAGACATACAAAGAGGAGCTGACACCATTCCTTCTGAAACTATTCCAAATAATCCAAAAAGAGGGAATCCTTCCCAGATCATTTTATGAAACCAATATCATTCTGATACCAAAACCCGGCAGAGACTCAACAAGAAACGAAAACTTCAAGCCAATATCCATGATGAACATAGATGCAAAAATCTTCAATAAAATACTGGCAAGCTGACTGCAACAGCACATCAAAAAGCTTATCCACCATGATCAAGTAAGATTCATCCCAGGGATGCAAGGCTGGTTCAACATACACAAGTCTATAAACATAATTCACCACATAAACAGACTGAAAAACAAAAACCACATGATTATCTCAATTGATGCAGAGAAGACCTTTGACAAAATTCCACAGCCCTTTATGCCAAAACCCTCAATAAACTAAGTATTGAGGGAACGTATCTCAAAATTATAAAAGCTATTTATGACAAACCAACAGCCAATATCATACTGAATGGGCAAAAACTGGAAGCGTTCCCTTTGAAATCTGGCACTAGAAAAGGATGCCCTCTCTCACCACTCCTATTCAATATAGTACTGGAAGTTCTAGCCAGAGCAATCAGGCAAGAAAAAGAAGTAAAGGGTATTCAAATAGAAAAGGAGGAAGGCAAATTGTCTCTATTTGCAGACGACATGATTGTATATCTAGAAGACCCCATCATCTCTCCCCAAAATCTCCTGAAACTGATAAGTAACTTCAGCAAAGTCTCAGGATACAAAATCTATGTGAAAAAATCACAAGCATTCCTATACACCAATAACAGACTTAAAGAGACCCAAATCAAGAATGAATACCATTCACAATTGCTACAAAGAGAATAAAATACCTAGAAATACAACTAACAAGGAACATAAAGGACCTCTTCAAGGAAAACTACAAACCACTGCTCAATGAAATAAGAGAGGACACAAACAGATGGAGAAACATTTTATGTTCATGGTTAGGAAGAATCAATATGGTGAAAATAGTCATACTGCCCAAAGTAATTTACAGTTTCAACACTATTCCCATCAAGCTACCAATGACCTCCTTCACAGAACTGGAAAAAACCACCTTAAACATCATATGGAACCAAAAGAGAGCCTGCATAGCCAAGTCAATTCTAAGCAAGAAGAACAAAGTGGGAGGCATCACACTACCAGACTTCAAACTATAGTATAAGGCTACAGTAATCAAAACAGCATGGTATGGGTACCAAAACAGAGATATACACAAATGGAACAGAACAGAGGCCTCGGAGGCAACAGAACATATCTACAACCATCCAATCTTTGACAAACCCAACAAAAACAAGCAATGGGGAAAGGATTTCCTGCTTAATAAATGGTGTTGGAAAAACTGACTAGCCATGTGCAGAAAGCAGAAACTGGACCCATTTCTGACACTTTACACTAAAATTAACTCCAGATGGATTAAAGATTTAAACATAAGACCTATCACCATAAAGGCCCTAGAAGAAAATCTAGGCAAAACCATTCAGGACATAAGAGTAGGCAAGGACTTCATGACCAAAACACCAAAAGCATTGGCAACAAAAGCCAAAATAGACAAATGGGACCTAATCAAACTTCACAGCTTCTCCATGGCAAAAGAAACAGTCAGAGTGAATCAGCAACCAACAGAATGGGAAAAAATTTTTGCAGTTTACCCATCTGACAAAGGGCTGATATCCAGAATTTACAAAGAGCTAAAACAGATTTACAAGAAAAAAAACAAAGAAGCCCATTCAAAAGTGGGCAAAGGATATGAACAGACACTTTACAAAAGAAGACATACACGAGGCCAAAAAAATGTGAAAAAATGCTCATCATCACTGGTCATTAGTGAAATGCAAATCAAAACTACATTGAGATACCATCTCATGCCTGTTAGAATGGCAATCATTAAAAAATCTGGAGACAGCAGATGCTGAAGAGCATGTGGAGAAATAGGAACACTCTTACACTGTTGGTGGGAGTGTAAATTAGTTCAACCATTGTGGAAGACAGTGTGGCGATTCCTCAAGGACCTAGAAATAGAAATTCCGTTTGACCCAGCAATGCCATTACTGGGTATATATCCAGAGGATTATAAATCATTCTACTATAAGGACACATGCACACGAATGTTCATTGCAGCACTGCTTACAATAGCAAAGACCTGAAACCAACCCAAATGCCCATTGATAATAGACTGGACAGGGACAATGTGGCACATATACACTATGGAATATTATGCAGCCATCAAAAACGATGAGTTCATGTCCTTTGTAGGGACATGGATGAACCTGGAGACCATCATTCTCAGCAAACTGACACAAGAACAGAAAATCAAACACCGCATGTTCTCACTCACAGGTGGGTGTTGAACAATGAAAACGCATGGATACAGGGAGGGGAGCTCACACGCTTGGGTCTGTTGTGGGGAAATAGGGGAGGGACAGCAGTGGGTGGGGAGTTGGGGAGAGATACCATGGGGAGAAATGCCAGATATAGGTGATGAGGAGGAAGGCAGCAAATTACACTGCCTTTAAAATTTATAAAATTTCAAAACTATACAAACTCACAATTGTACACTAAAAAGTATAAATTATCTTTGTATAGATTAATTTCAATATTTAAAAAATTGAAAAAATTAGAGATTAAAAAGGTGAGAGGTCACATAGTCTTTCGATAAATACTTACATGCTGTCTTCCTTGTGCCAGGTGCTGGTGACACAGTGGTGGTGAAAGACGAGAAGCACTACTCTCGATAACCTTAAAGTGGATTGATGAAGAGATCATGTGACAGCAACCAGTTGAACTCACCAGGCCTTTAGTGAAAGTCTACATTGCAAAATGTCTGAGGAGATGAGAGGAAGGGAACAGGGAAGTCAGATTAGCCATGAAAACTCCTGCCATTTATCTATACAATTCTAAGTCACGAAAACACCAATACTCATAAAGACACAAATATTTAGGGAAGAGACACCACTAGCAAAAGTGAGGTATAATTTTAATATTTGTGTAACATATAGGTATATAATGAAAACTATTAATTTTAAAGAAGTAATTTTTATCAAAATATTAGTGTTAATAAAAATGATGGTGTTTCCATTCAGTTTTTAAAAATGGTCACCTGTCTTTAGTGCTACTGCTTCAAGTGATCTAGAAATCAACGTTATAATGTTAATTGTTTTACAATAAAAATGATAATATCTACTGTAAACACAGGGATATTTTTATGTGAACAAGATTATAAAATGGAAGTAGATACATATGTATCCAATCTTTGCTGTCCATAACATAAACTGAAATCTATAAAATAAATTTAAAACTCAACTTGAAATACATAATTGGTGAATAAAAACATTATCTTGCTAAAAAGATTTTAGTCACTCTGTTTCTACAGTGTTTCTAAGCAATTTATATTTTCTCTTACAGACACAGATTTTATATATCTGAGAAACTCTTCAGATATACCTCAGTAATTTTCTGCTATAGCTAGCTGTCATGGAAAGATTTTTGATGTGAAAAGAAAGCTACTGATTTGTCTTATAGCTGCATCAGATTTATGTTTGAGTCATCTTTCCATCTTAAGTTTCTGATATTCAAATGTTCAATTTATTTTCAACTTCATGAGAATTCTTCTCACATTGCAATTTAAGGCCTATTTGAAGAGATCGCAGGGAGTCCATAAAACCTTATGACACTGGATAGAAACAGTTGGCATTTGTAACACAGAGAATAAAGCATTTACATGTTTAGTATTTAAGGGGAACATAAGAATAATTATTGTATACCTTTAAGAATGTAATGGATACAGGCCTCTGATTTGTGTCATTTGAGCATAAGTAATTTCATGACAATTATTGAGAGATATCAGGATTGATATTATCTAAGTTTTACATACACACACACACACACACACACACACACATATATATATATATATATATATATATATATATACATACACATATATATATATTCAATGACTAGCTCTTATCTTTTTGTCTTCTGGTCCCTATTTCAGAGACACGTGTAATAATAACTCACAGATTTAAGGTTATATACAATTATTCCGGTATTAGTTTTATCATTATTTTATTTTGTATTTGAGCCAAATAACTTAAATTCTCTGGCTTTTTGTTACTTCCATCGTAAATTTAAAAAACTGAATTAGGTGATTTCTCAGTTTGCCCTCTCTCTTAATTTGAGTTTCCTTAAAAGTGGAGTTTGACACAAGCATTTAGGTGTCAGTAGTTTTGGAAGATGTAATTTATGGAGTAGGAGTAAGGAGTAGAAAGAGTGAGAGTAGAAGAGAAAAGTCTAATTAAAGGTCATAATCAAGGTTGCAGCTCTACTAAACCCATGGAAGCTGTGAGTAATATACAAAACACCTCTAAGAAATAATTGGGCAATGAACAGTCACACTGGCTCTCATCCCCTGTAAGGTGAGAATTATCCCTGAGGAAGATAACTCTTCCAAAATTTATAGGCTGCTCCTGTGCTTGGGTAGGAGCTGAGCAGGAACTCGTGACTTCAGGGAAAGCCCTTAGGGAAGAGAGCAGAGTAATACAAAATGGATGGTTTCTAATCAAATAGATGCAATAAAAAGTGATAAACGGGATATCACTACCGATTCCACAGAAATGGAAACTACTATCAGAGATTACTACAAACACTTCTATGCACATAAACCAGCAAATCTAAAAGAAATGGATAAATTCCTGGACACTTGCACCCTCCCAAGACTAAACCAGGAACAAGTTGAATCCCTGAATAGACCAATAACAAAGGCTGAAGTTCAGGCAGCAATTAATAGGCTACCAACCAAAAAAAGTCCAGGACCAGACAGGTTCACAACCAGATTCTACTAGACATACAAAGAGGAGATGGTATCATTCCTTCTGAAACTATTCCAAACAATACAAAAAGAGGGAATCCTCCCTAACTCATTTTATGAGACCAACATCATCCTGATACCAACCCAGCAGAGACACAGCCAAAAAAGAAAATTTGGGGCCAATAACCATGATGAAAATCGATGTAAAAATCTCCAATAAAATACTGGCAAACCAAATCCAACAGCACATGAACAAGCTTATCCATCACGATCAAGTCAGCTTCATCTCAGGGATGTAAGTCTGGTTCAACATATACAAATCTATAAACACAATCCATCTCATAAACAGAACCAAAGACAAAAACGACATGATTATCTCAATAGATGCAGAGAAGACCTTTGACAATATTCAACAACGCTTTATGCTAAAAACTTATGAAAAACCCACAGCCAATATCATTCTGGATAGGCAAAAACTGGAAGGATTCCCTTTAAAAACTGACATTAGACAAGGATGCCCTCTCTCACCACTCCTATTCAACATAATACTGGAAGTTCTGGCCAGAGAATCAGGCAAGGAAAAGAAATAAAGGGTATTCAATTAGGAAGGAGGAAGTCAAATTGTCTCTATTTGCAGATGACATGATAGTATACTTAGAAGATCCCATCGTCCCAGCCCAAAATCTCCTCAAGCAATTTCAGCAAAGTCTCAGGATACAAAAATCTATGTGCAAAAATCACAAGCATTCCTATACATTATTAACAGACAAAAAGATAGCCAAATCATAAGTGAACTCTCATTCATAATTGCTACAAAGAGAATAAAATACCTAGGAACACAACTAAAAAGGGATGTGAAGCATCTCCTCAAGGAGAACTACCAACCACTGCTCAAGGAAATAAAAGAGGACACAAACAGATGGAAAAACATTCCATGTTCAAGGTTAGGAAGCATCAATAATGTGAAAATGGCCATACTGCCCAAAGTAATTTATAGATTCAGTGCTATGCCCATCAAACTACCATTGTCCTTCACAGAATTGGAAACAACCACCGTAAACTTCATATGGAACCAAAAAGAGCCTGCATAGCCAAAACAATCCTAAACAAACAAACAAAAAAGAAGCTGGAGGCATCACAATACCTGGCTTCAAAGGATACTACAAAGCTACAGTAATCAAAACAGTATTATACTGGTACCAAAACAGAGATATAGAGCAATGGAACAGAACAGAGGCCTCAGAAGTAATGCCACACATCTACAGCCTTCTGATCTTTGACAAACCTGATGAAAGCAAGCAATGGGGAAAGGATTGCCTGTTTAATAAATGGTGTTGGGAGGACTTGTTAGCCATGTGCAGAAAGCTAAAACTGGACCCCTTCTTTACACCTTATACAAAAATTAACTCCAGATGGATTAAAGATTTAAACATAAGATCTAACACCTTAAAAACCCTAGAAGAAAACCTAGGCAAAACCATTCAGGATATAGGCATAGACAAGGACTTCATGACTAAAACACCAAAAGCAATGGCAGCAAAAAACCAAAGTAGACAAATGGGATCTAATTAAACTTAGGAGTTTCTGCACAGCAAAAGAAACAATCATTAGAGTGAACTGGCAACCAACAGAATGGGAAAAAATTTTTGCAATCTACCCATCTGAGAAAGGGCTGATATCCAGAATCTACAAAGAACTTAAACAAATTTACAAGAAAAAAACCAAACAACCCCATCAAAAAGTGGGTTAAGGATACGAACAGAAACTTCTCAAAAGAATTTATGCAGCCAACAAACATATGAAAAAATACTAATTTTCACTGGTCATTAGAGAAATGCAAATCAAAACCACATTGAGAAGCCATTTCACACTAGTTAGAATGGCAATCATTAAAAAATCTAGATACAACAGATGTTGGAGAGGATGTGGAGAAATAGAAATGCTTTTACACTGTTGGTGGGAGTGTAAATTAGTTCAACCATTGTGGACGACAATGTGGCAATTCCTCAAGGATCTAGAAATAAAAACATCAGTTGACCCAGCAATCCCATTACTAAGTATAAGATTATAAATCTTTCTGTTTTTCTTTTTTAAAATTTGAGACAGAGTCTGGCTCTGTCACCAGGCTGGAGTGCAGTGGTGGGATCTTGGCTCACTGCAACCTTTGCCTCTCCGGTTCAAGTGACTCTCCTGCCTCTGCCTTCCAAGTAGCTGGGACTACAGGCACACACTACCATGCCCAGCTAATTGTTGTTTTTTTAGTAGAAACTGGATTTCACTATGTTGGCCAGGATGGTCTTGATCTCTTGACTTCCTGATCTGCCTGCCTCAGCCTCCCAATGTGCTGGGATTACAGGTATGAGCCACCACACCTGGCCTAAATTTTCCTATTGTAAAGACACAGGCACACATATGTTTATTGTGGCACCCTTTACAATAGCAAAGACTCGGAACCAACCCAAATGCCCATCAAGGATAGACTGGATAAAGAAAATGTGGCATATATACACCATGGAATACTATACAGCCATTAAAAAGGGTAATTTCATGTCCTGTGCAGGGACATGGATGAAGCTAGAAACCATTATTCTCAGCAAACTGATACAAGAACAGAAAACCAAACACTGTGTGTTGGCACTCATAAGTGGGTGTTGAAGAATGAGAACACGTGGACACAGGGAGGAGTATATCACACCAGGGCCTGTTGGGGTTTCAGGGGCTAGGGGAGGGATAGCAGGGGGTGGGAGGATTGGGGAGAGATAACATTAGGAGAAATACCTAATGTAGGTGACGGGGTGATGGATGCAGCAAACCACCATAGCATGTCTATATCTGTGTAACATCCTGCATGGTCTCCACATGTAACCTAGAACTTAAAGTATGATAAAAAAGAAAAAGAGAAAAAAAAGTGAATGGCTTCTATAGGACTCTCAGTGGGCACAGACTGGAACTCTTGACAACAGCAGGCTAATACTTGAATAATTTCAAGAGACTGGGATTGTGGCACCATGAGTATCCAATACTCTTTCAGCAGTAAATGTCATTATGATTCTTTAGGTTAAAGATATTTCCTAAATTGAATTGAACATGTGGTCCTATGGAAAAAAATAAAATAAAATGGGATAACAGAAACAGATAAAAATTATTATGATCATCATGATATCTGCAATTAGGGAATTATGCAGTATTGAGTAATTTGCTCATATTCCTTGATAATTTCTGAGAAGAGATACTTTAATTATTTAATTTTAACTGTATATATTATGTATAACATGATGTTTTGAAATATATATACATCATGGAATGGCTAAATTGAGCTAATTAATATATGCATTACCTCATATACACATCATTTTTTAATGGTGAGAACACCTAAAAACTATTATCTTAACAATTTTCAAGACTATAATACATTGCTGTTAATTATCATGACCATGTTGCATGATAGATCTCTCAAAAGTTTTGCTCCTATCTCATTGAAATTTCATTATTTCCCTATTTACTCCACCCAAACCCTAGTACCACTATCTTACTCTCTGCTTCTACCTAGTACATATATTTTAAATAGTATGGTAGTCTGAATTTTGAGATAGAAAAAGATGACTTAACAAATAATATCACTCGGTTCGTTTAGAATTCTTACCCAGTTATTAATTGAGATGTTCTTGCTAAGTAAGCTGCTTTTTAATTAGTAATATAAGTTTCCTAATGCCAAGGTATTGAAAACGAACATCTTTGCAAGTATTTAGACACATTTCCCATTGTAAATAAAAAATGGATTTGCTGATACATAAATCTCTCTTTTTAGTTTAGTCATTGTAAATCAAGCCCTGGTGAGATATAACACTTGGATGAGGAAAGAAAAAAAGAGTTTAAAAACATGCAGGCCTTAGAATTAAACCCTGCATAATGATGCCATAAGATACAGAACATGTAGAGTTTAGTCTGAAGAGGAAGAATTATACACACTCACATAAGCACTAACACACACACACACACACACGCCTACATTTAACCAGGCATCACGTTATTAACTTTCAAACTATGCTCATCTGAACCTAGAGTATGTGTGGAAATGTTTAATGGCTGTCACAAGAGACACAGGTAAGGTTCCCAAATGATTTATTTGTCCTTGTCTAAAAAGATAAGAGGAAATACAAAACAAAATTGCAGCTATGATAAGTTAATGCCTATAACATGTTAATGTGTCAGATAAAGCCTACATTTAAAGACTGCTTTCAGTATATCAAATGAAAGAAAGAGCTTATCTTGGTATTGGAAATGAGATCATTGGGAAAAGAGTGTGGTAGGTTTCCTATCACTCTTGTTTACAGCTCAACTTAATAAACACACAGCATACTACTTTCTGCAATTCTTTTTCCTATGTTTCCCAATTATTTTGATAATTTACTTTACAAATGTAGCCAGTTCTCCTGACTCTTTCACATAAATAAAATATTCATATTTCTGAAAAATTTTATGTTTATTCTGTGCTGAGCCAACCTTTTTTGCCTGATTGCATACCTGATTGTGTTCTTTCTGGCTTCAGAGGTTTTCTAACAGTTGATAGCAGTGGTAACTTCAGGTAGAAACGGGGGATAAAAACAAGAATGTAGTAGAAAATAAAAGAAAAAAAGGTAAAGATAAGAACTTATTCAAGCAATTCATATCATGTAGCATATTTTCAGATTCATTCCATGGTGAGCTAGGAATGTAATATAAATATGATAACATTCAAATACATTTTATAAGAAGAATCTAGAAGACTCAGACAAGATCATACATCTGGGAGTATTGGAAACTGAGTATTTTTCATGAAATTCATTCTATAGTGTTGATAAATTAGTGTGGTATTCTATGTTAAACTATATCTAATGAGCTATGCAATACTATTCAAGGTAAACACCATGTGTGGTAGTTTGAATGTAAAACCAGAAAACAATTAAAAACCAGTACTTAATGCTCATTGGGTCACAAAGGGTATCTTCAAAGTCATATGACATGTTATAAGAAGCATACCAGAGCATACACATTTATTTTTATTTTTTATTTTTTATTTTTTTTAATTTTTATTGCATTATAGGTTTTGGGGTACATATGCAGAACGTGCAAGGTAGTTGCATAGGTACACACATGGCAGTGTGTTTTGCTGCTTTCCTCCCCTTCACCCACACTTGGCATTTATCCCCAGGCTATCCCTCCCCAGAGCCCCCCACTATCCCTCCCCCATTCCCCCCAAGAGACCCCAGTGTGTAGTAGACCCCCTCCCTGTGTCCATGTGTTCTCATTTTTCTCACCATACACATTTAATCAGATGTTACATGTGACAGTAGTGTCATTGTTAGTGGCTGCTTGATTTATTCTGTTTAGGCCAAGTTTTCCCTGGAACTGTTCCAGGGTAGACTCACACAAAAACTGTAATTTCATTATTTAGAGAGTTGTTTTATTTTTTGTGTGTTTGTTTTATTTTCATGATTTATCTAGCATGCTATTCACCAGTCTTGGGTCCAGTGAGTTTTGGCTATTTCTAAATATCTGTTCTACATCTTGATTTTCCCAAAAACACATATTGCCATTACTGCCAATATTTGAAACTATGATAATACTGCTCTGAAATTTTCTGAAATAAAGCTCAAAAATATACTGGGCACTGTTAGAATAAGTATATAGACTCACGAAGTGAATACAGAAAATAAAGCATCACCCATATTTTTATTACATTTATATATTAGAAAAAACAGGTGTCATTCAAGACATTGTGCTGCACTTAAAGATTCCAGGAGATAATTCTGAAAGCCATATTTCAACAATGCCAGGCTAAAAGTGCTAGAATGACTTGGCAACTCTAAACGTTAAATGTATGATTAAAAATTGTTTTCAGTTATAAACAATTTATACTAAATTGCCTTGTTTGAAAATGAAAGGAAGTTTGATAGTAGTTGTAATTCAGAATGTATCCATAATGTTCTACCACTGTAGTTTTCTTTACCCAAGCAAATGAAAATGATTCATTTTTTGCACTTCAAAATCTACAAAATATTTTAGATATCAACTGCAAGTCTGTTACTGCTCTTCTTTTACTGATACATTTGTATTTTGTAGTATGCTGGGCACAAATAAAGACTGGACAGGAAAACAGTAAGTCATTTAACATTTGTTTTCTTATTTTCTGAATCCTCTTACGTCAGTCTCTTTAAATGAAGAGAATTAAAAAGTAAGGATCTTAGGCTTTACGTCTGAGACATAAATGAGTAATCAATGTTATGTATGTAAAGAACTAAATTCAGGGATACAAGAGTGCATAATTTTATCTTAGTCTCAAATTCACAATGTACTTGAGAATTGACATAAAATGGTTGCATTTTAAAATAATGTATAGCTGTCATCAAGGGGTGTTCACTTAACTTTGCCTACAGGAAATACCAGTCCTCTTTGAAATTGAAAAAGAAGGGCTGCAGATGAAGAATTAGAAGTCTTTTCCCAACCTGTCACTACTTTTAAGGTTTTTCCCTAATCCCTAGTTTACCCACTCCCTGGATATAGGTTTCTTCATATTTTTTATTATTCGTGTGTGCACTTAAAATTTTTATTGAACTCCTTTGATCTGTAAGCTTATAGTATTCAAAAACTTAGAAAATATGTTGACATTATTACCTTTTTGGTTTGTTTTTTTTAGACAGTCTTCCTCTGTCACTAAGAGTGGTGCAATCTTGGCTTACTGCAACCTCTACCTCTTAGGTTCAAGCAATCCTCCCGCCTCAGCCTCTCAAATAGCTGGGATTACAAATGTGTGCTACCATGCCTGGAAAATTTTTGTATCTTTAGTAGAGATGGAGTTTTCCCATGTGGGCCAGGCTGGTATCAAACTCTTGGCCTCAAGTGATCTGCCTGCCTCAGCCTCCCAAAGTACTGCGATTACAGGTGTGAGCCACCATGCCTGGCTGGCATTATTTCTTTACAAGTATAGACTTCAGTGGGAGGCCACTAGAATGGCACCCAGCTGAAGGAGGCAGAAGATCTCACTGTACCATCCAGGCTTCCTTAATACCCTCCACAGGTAAATGTATTGAGCCTGGTCTACTTTTTATAAGTATGAGTAATAGGAGTAACTCCTCAAAGCTGTAGATTACATTTGACCTAATCTAAAATCCTCCCAATCATATTAATGGGATAGATAATTCCACATATTCATTGTCCTTTGAGACCACTGCCAACAGATGTATAAAGAGCCCAAGAACTATAATTATATATATATGTGTGTGTGTGTGTGTTTGTGTGTGTGTATGTGTATATATGTGTATATGTGTGTGTGTGTGTATATATATATATTTATATATATATGCCTTTTCTTCATTAATAGAGCAAGGCATTCTTTAGGTTCTGAAATGTCTAAATCTACTGGAGCACTGAAAAATGCTTCTTTGTCGAATGTATCAAAGATATTATACAACAAAATTCAAATATAACATGTTTTAGGGATTGTTTTATTAACATACTTTTAGGGGTCTCTTCCGCAGGCTTCATGGATGAGGCTATGGACCTATGTCTCTTGAATGAAAGTGAATTGCTAAAGGTGAGGTTGTAGACCTGCTTAGGATAAGAATAAATACATTTGATTTCTAGTATAAAATTAATATGACATCCCTGATCTGTCTGGTCTGCTTAATTGGATTATTTGCTTCTAGAATTCTTGGCTTATTATTGAGTTTCTGACTCCCAGAATTGAGGGTCTCTTACTAAGCAAGACTTTTCTACTCTAAAAAACTGAAACTGACTGAGTTGCTCTTTAGAGAAAGGTCACTCTTCCATCCACTGGAACTCTTAGCACTATTGTATCTCATAGGGACTGTACTTTATGCAAAGGGGCGTTCAGCTGGGCCATGGTCCTGCTGAGAGACAGCAGAACCTTTCTCCGCCACGTACCTCATTTGGAGATGTGTGGCTTCACCTTATACCATGTACGGCCTTGCACAGCAGATAGGGTAAACCGACTCATTAATGAAGTCATAAGCATGTCAAAAAAAAAAAAGGATTTCAGTGGTTAAATCATTTGTCTACAGTTGCACTTCAAGGGTAACAATGATAGGTTTGAGTTCCTAATTTTATTTTATAATGTGTGCTCTTTTGCTAATATAATAATGTTTTCTTCTACTAGGCTGCTCTTCTAAAAGTCCCTGTCATATCCATTCTTCATGCAAACACCAGCATTATGCATGCCGTTATGTTTTTTCCATTTGGATGTCACCTTCCCTCTTTGCTCATACATTTCTACTTTATAAAATTCTGGTCATTTCACCTCTACTAATTATTACTTTCCCTGGACCACTAATGAACTTTGGAGCTATACAAAACTGATCAGCACCAAAGTACTTCTTTTTATTAAACTGTATAATAGTTTTACATCCCTAAATAGGTTAGGTTGTAAACGCCACCTCTAAGGCCCTGGGGCACATACATGCTGCATTAACACAGGGAAAAGTACAGAATACATATTGGCAGCACACTGATTCCATTTCTTAACTGCATCTCAGATAAAGTCCAACAATTTCCCAAAAACAAAAGAACAACAACAGCAGCATCAAAAAGAGAACCCAACGAAGTAGAATTCACTGTGCTCAGCAAGAAAAAAAAAAGTATCAGTCTTGCAAGGAAGCAGGAATGGATGAATGGATGAACCATAATCTGAAGAAAAATCAACCGACAAAAGATACAAAAATAACAGAGTTGATGTTGTTAGTAGATAAAGATATTAAAAGTTTACGCTTAATATAATGTCGAAAAATAATGCAAAATTAGAAGAGAAATGGAAAATATCAAATAAATCTAAATGGAATGTGCACAGACAAAAGCATAATACTTGAAATACTACTACTCTGTGTTTTTTTGATATATGCTTGAAGCTTTTCCTCCCACATATGGATACATAATGATTTTTAAAAATTTTCTGGAAAGACTTTTTTTTTCTTTGAACCACCTTTACACCTTCGTTGAAAATCAATTAATCATTTAGGTGTGTTTCTATTTCTGGACTCTTTTATTGTTCCATTAATGTGTGTATCTACCCTTTCTTCAACACCACACTTTCTTGGTTAGTGTAGCTTATTTTAAGATTTGAAATCAGCAAGTTTGAGTCCCTAACTTTGAATAATGCTTCAATTTTTATAACATTGAATTGTCGTAATGCAAAAACGAAAAACAAAACATATATTGCCAGACATAATTTTGGTAAAATAAGAAAAGTGATATTTCTCAGCATTCTGATACTCAGAAAAGTCTAAGACTTACAGAAAAAGTTAACTATGTTAAAAACATAATAAAATCGCCTTGATTGGAGTAAGATTCTTTCAAATATGTATTTGTTGTTAAATTTTTTCTGTACTTTTCTCTCAAATGAAAAGAAGTTTCTTTTCAGATTCTGTTTATCTTTGAAATTTGTGAATATTATTCTCTTCACTTTTAATTACGAATATATATTCCAAGATGATTTTGTGCCTTAGTTTTATCTGTCATTTTCATTATTGAATGTTTCATTTTTAAAAATGTTGCAGTGTTATTCTGATTGTTCTCATTAAGGTATTATTCACGTATCTGCTAATTCTTATATACGCTAAGTGCTAAGAAATGAGAAAAAGATCACTTGAGGAAATAAAGATGATTGTAAGAAGACAAATGGTAAAATTTGTTATATTAAGCAAGATTAAAGCAAGTAAAATGGAACCTAAATTATGGTACAAAGTTAAATTTAAGTAAGGGGAAGCATTAAATGACTATGATTGTCATTGTAGAGCACAGAAAGAAATGTGAAATCAGTGTACTTGTTTTATTCACTTTTTTATATGTTTTCACTCAAGGCTTGAGCTCACATTTTATTTATATATTAGGAGCTGTTCTTTGCAGCAAATATATTAAAACAAAATCAATTTTTAATACAATTTATAGTCAGTTGCATTATCTATAGCAATAATGTTATATTATGTTTAAAATAATCATTTCTAATTATTCATAAATACAAAAAATGTCATTCTCAGCACCATGCTTTAAAATAGGAAGCCCTTATAACAAGAAAACTGTCTCTATGTTGGTTTTCTGAAAAGAAATTCTCGCCTATTCATCTTAGAACTGAAATTTGTAAGCAAAAAGTATAGTCAAAAGAAAATTTTTCTTCTGAATTATTGTTTATTTGCTTTTCATCATTTTACTCAGCTGCCATGTTTCTAACCTAAACTTTCAAATCAACTTAGAGTACCTGCTCATCTTTGAAAAGGAAAAGTGGAGTGATTAGGACAACATTTGTCATCCTTCATATTGAGATTGTGTTATAACATGCTTTTGTTCAATGGTGTTTCCACAGCTACATGCGAGACTGTCAGTTTCCAGAGAGTGTATCTATATGGTAAATGTTCAATGACCTTTAAATTTCTTTGGCCATTTTGTTTCTCTCTTAAATCTATTGTTTTATAGTTACCCTCCTTTTTAACTTCAAACTTTTTAGAAGGTTTCTTGTTTGATTGTTACCTTTAATCTTAAACTTTTTATATTCCCATAAACTTTACAAAATTAATAGAGCACTGGGATTGAACAAGGGACCTTTTGGAATGAGGCATGAGTGTTAAAATATTTGAATAGACACTTCAAACAGAAGATATATATGTGATTAATAAGCATAAAAAGAATGTTCAACATTAGTAGTCTTCTGGAAATTATAAATAAAAAGTACACTGAGATTCCGCTATGCAAAATACCAACGATTAGTAAGGAACAACTATAAACAGTAAACGCTACTGGTCAGAGTGAAGAATGGTACAACCATTTATAAAAACTGCTTGATAGTGACTTGTTAAATTCAATGCACACTTGCAATATGATCTAAGAATTTTACTGCTAGGTTTTATTCAAGAGAAATAAAATATATTCATGTGAGGATATGTACCTGAATGTTCATTACTGCTTTATTCAAAATAACCAAAAACTGAGAACTGTATTAAAACCATAAAGGGGCCCAAAGTGGCTCTGGCCGGATGTCGTGGCGCTTGCGAAGGCGAGGCCAAGAGTTCAAGGCCAACCAACCTCAGCAACCTTACAAGCTCTCAATGATTGGCAAAAAAAAAAATAAAAAATAAAAAATAAAAAATAAAACCATAAAGTACAACAATACTCAGAAAGAAAAAGAAGCAATCTACTGATATGTAGCAAGACAGCTATTTTAGAAAAATGTGTTGAACAAATGAATCCAGACATGAAATAATAATTAATATATGACTTAACATGTGATTCTATATATGTAAATAGGATATTATATTAAATGATAGGACAGGCCAAACAAATTTATAATCTCAGAGAGAAGTAAGATGTTACCTGTGTTGGTAATGGGTTGCACTGACAGCAAAGGAGCAGATTTTGGGAAAATAAAAATACTTAGTTTCCATGTTGATAACAAAGATAAGTATGTTCATCAAAGTTTACCAACCTCTACATCTAAATAGATGCATTTAATTTTGTAAAAACTATACTACGAAAGTTGAATAGTTCATGATAAGCTTGATAAATGATAAGTTTGATAAAGCCATAGCATTTACAATGTTCTTGAATAGTTACAATATAAAATCAGCCATAAAAATTAGTAAAATATGCAATGTAAAACACATTTATACTAACACAATGGCAGTAGCAGCTTTACAAACATTCGTATGTTCGATTTCTATAGCAATTTTAATAAACCTTTATCTCACAAAAATGGTCAAATTATTTGGATTAAATTTATGCCATACAAGGTTGCTTATAATATAACAAACATTACAAGTGTTTTTCAAAATATCTGTTAAAAATACACAATTTCTTTATTCTCAGTGATTATTCCCTTTATTCCTACCTAGTATGAATGTAGCTAGCAGGTTTTCTAAAAAGTGACTTTTACTAGAAGCAGATATGTCTCATCTTCACTGTCTGTTTAATTTTCCTCCGTTAAGTGTGCTATAAACATAAATGTGTGTCTCATAAACAAGACTGCCACTTAGGTGTCAAATATTGTCTCTGGGTATGCTTTCCAATCTGGTGACTTTCCAACAACAGTCCACTTGGCATCTCAGCTATGTTTATCTGTAAAAAATAGGCATTTCTGGAAAATTTCTACATTGCCTTTTTAGTCTAAGTGAACCAGGGGATATTTCAAGGATATCATGTATATAGCTGCTTCCTGCCAAACTAGAAAGTTAGTGGAGATCTGAAATTTCTTCTTTCCTAACCTAAAGAGCTGCTCTCCCCATTCTTGGAACTGCAGAGGAGCATATCAGCATGATAGCTAATCCTGCGATTTCAGTCACACTCACCATTATCGGAGTTCCTCTTCCTCCTTGATACTGAACACATATGTGATAGGCATCATGGCTGAAACTACAGCAGTAGTGTTCACTGCTAAGCTGACATATCTGGCAAAGGGAGGGCTCCCAGAACAGCACTTGTCGGCAGGAGACTGACTGATAGGGATGCTAAATAAAATATAGGATGCCCAGTTAAATGTGAATTTTAGGTAAATGAATGAATTGTTTTTAGTGTAAATATGCCTCATGCAACATTTAGGACATACTGTGGTTATGTCCTCAATGTCCTAACGTTTAGGACACTCACTTAATACTGAGTGTCAACTTGATTAAATTGAAGGATGCAAAGTATTGATCCTGGGTGGGTCTATGAGGATGTTGTCAAAAGAGCTTAATATTTGAGTCACTGGGCTGGGAAATTAGACCCACCCTTAATTGAAGGGGGCACCATCTAATCAGCTGCCAGCTCAGCCGAATATAAAGCAGGAAGAAAAACGTAAAAAACCTAGACTGGCTTAGTGCTTCAGCCTGCATCTTTCTCCAATACTGGATGCTTTCTGCCCTCGAACATCGAACTCCAAGTTCTTCAGCTTTGGGACTCAGACTGGCTTCCTTGCTCCTCAGCTTGCAGATAGCCTATTGTGGGACCTGTGATCATGTGAGTTAATACTACTTAATAAACTCCCAGGAGTTTTATTAAGTTGAATAAACTAATAGGGGATATATCCCCTATTAGTTCTGTCCCTCTAGAGAAAATTGACTAATACACTTGCACTAAAGAAAATAAATTATTTGTTACGTAATAGGACAAATTTATATTTAAAAATTATTTGCCATTTATCTAAAATTTAAACTCACTTGCATATATTTCATTTTTATTTGCTAAATCTGGTAACCCTAAATTGGCAGGACAAAACAAAATCCAGTTAGATACACAGTATTACTTTTTAAAAAATACATGGGCTGTTGAGGAAAGGGAACTAGGTCTCACAGTGAATCCGCTATGAACTTCAGAGGCATTGTGGAAAATATAAGGTTCATGTAGAAGTCTTTGTGAAATTTTTATTTAGCTGCCTGAATGTGAACAGCAGAAATAACATTGATGAATATCTTAGATTTCAGCAAGTCAGATATCACTAAGTTGCTAGAAATGGCAAATTCTAGTTTTAAAAATTACATTAGACCTTTTGCTTCAAACCCTTCTGGAAAACAGTTGCATCAGATTGAGGGATAGTTTTACCTCTTAATTGCTTACAAAACAATTATAGAAATAAAATTTATCTCTTTTTATTTTTTATTTTTTAATTTTTATTGCATTTTAGGTTTTGGGGAGAAATAAAATTTAGCAGGTCTTTTTATTGATCAAGTTTGTAACAAGAAATGCATGAGCCTTACAGCTGAAGTACTTTGCAATTATCCATGAATACCTGGGATGAACAGGAACCAGGCTATGTTTTTAATGTCATAATGTACCTATCCAGTAAAAACCAAAGTTATCTGGTCAAATTTGAACAATATCTCTAACCGAAATTGGATTATTCCAGGGTAAGCATTACTTTAGAGGCTATATTTTCCCATCTGGTTCTCGTGCTGATCATGAAAATTAGAAAATATCCCAATACCCACTTTATCACCACAGTTAAGTATGGACTCCACACATACTCTAATTCTTGAAATGGCATTATTATAAAATATTTCTGCATAAAAAATTTGGTGATTTTATCTATATACTTTATGAATCATCACATGGAGTCAGGCAGAGATGGCATCAGTTTTATTCATTAAAGCTACTTGTAGTAAGTGGCACTGTGTGAGTGGAGCTTCTAGGATGAGCCTGCTGTAACTTTCTTCTCAAGGCCCAGGTTATTACTGGGACCAGTCCAGTTTCTATTTCCATATATTCTGTATTGGTAAGAGAGGCTCTACCTGAGCTCCTCTCTACATCGACTTTTATCAGTAGTTTCTTACCATCTGTCTGGCTTTCACTAGCAGTAATTAAGACATCTGTAACTTGAGCCACTAACAGTATACTTAGGCTTTAGGATAACATGCTGCCGGTGTGAGACAGTAAATAGTGAATTCCATGCCTTTGGTGATGATACAGGCTTTCATTTCCATTGAAATTCTGTGCCCTCTTTAATGTCACAGTCAGTAGATTTTAACTGTAACCTGTATGGGTCCTTTTATTAATGACCCAGCCTGAAATGCTTTAGAGAGAATGGGTTTTCTGGGCTAGCATGGCAGTTGAGGTACAATAGATGTAGGTAGAGGATGAGGAGGAAGAAGAGGAAGAGGAGGAGGAAGGAGGAAGCTGGCTGGCTGACTGTAGCAATGTGGAAAGAAGTGCAGCTCAGCATTCTGTAGCGGGTAGTTAGAGCACAGGCAGGCACATTTGTAAGTTTACCACTCATGTTACACGCTTGACCACAGCTTGACAAGAAGAATTTTCTGAAAAAGTCTTGATCTGTGGCTCATTACTCCAATTTCTGCTTCTGTGATCACATTGCGCCTCCTTTTTCCATGTGTGTTAATGTTGAATTCAAAAATTTAAAAAAATATCATAATAGAGCCATCAGTAAGCAGCCACCATTTTGACATCTCCAAGTCAAAACTTAAGCTTAATAATGTTACAGACATGATTGAAGCACCTGAACCCATACAAGGCCATTTGTGTATAGACCTTGATTGACACTATTGTTTGGCTACAACCTGAGAGAAAGAAAGCATAGTACAATGTTATAATCATACCTGTGTGGGTTTTCCTTATGTTAAATTACCTTAAAGTACAGTTGCACTTAAGATTTTCTATACAGAATAACGCAGAAAAGTTGGGACATTTGGAGATTAGTTGGATAAAAATAGAACTTCAGTAGGGTTGGAATAAATGAAAAATTTCAAATCAAAATAGATGTTTTACAGACTTGCAATAGTTTACAAATTATTGTATTTGGAAGCAAACACTGAAAGTTGGCTAAATAGATGCATAAAGGGACTTGCTTCCCTTTCCAAAAGACAGACTGAAAATAACAGCAAAGATTATACTGCAGAATTTAAGAGTAGGACATCAATGGGCAATGATACGATTGAATAGTTTTCTCCTGTCGTTCACCTCCTCAGAAATATGTGTGAGGTTGAATATTTTAAAAAGAGAAAAGAAAAGAAAAAGAAAAAGAAAATTAAAGAACACAGAAAACTCCAGGACAGCTATCAGTTCACAAAGACAAAAGTACACTACAAATACTTATCTTGTCATTAATTGTCAAACTGTTGATCTTGGACATTCTTGATTAGCGGAAAGGAAGCTGAAGGGCAGCCTGGCAATGAATGTATTTTCATTGCAAACCTACAACTTAGGGCTATATTTTTGAAGAATACAACATGTTATAATATCTAAAGCAAAATGTAAAAAGTATTTCTATAGGACGTTGAGACTAACCAAGGTCTCCACACAGGGGAAAGAGCTTTCAACCTCTTCAATCATACTCTCTCAGGTTGAACACATTTATTATTTTATAGAAAAGAGCATTCATATGTGATATAATAAAAATGAAATTCATTGGATCTTCTAAGAAAATGTTTAAATACTTCAGAAAAAGAGGACAACCAATGTGGAGAAACTGGCCGCTTTAAAAAATTCATTCTTTTGGAAGTACATCGATATTAGACTTCCAGGCAAAATAAGATGAATGAAAAATGAAGTCGATGAAACGTGCCTTCAACATTTTTTCCCTTAACTTTTAGAACCATTTTCCTACTTTATGTTTCTCAAGCTCTGGTTTTAATATTCTTTCTTGTAGCTTCCTAGAAACAAGTTTTTGAACCTTGAGATAGCTCAACAAGCATAAAAGACATATCAATCTTTTTCTTCTAACTGAAATAAAACAAGGAAATTTAGCCTGGGTTTATCTTCTTTTGATGTACATTTTCTTTCAATAAGCTTGGAAAGATTTTCTCTCTAGGAGGTATTAATATTTGAGAGTAGGAAAATATATCTTGTTCATATCATTTCTTACAGAAATAAAATTTATACTAAGACAGAGAATCTAAAGTGTGTAGGCTATGATGAGGCTGGCTATAGAAATTACCACAGATGAGAAAAGGTACAGAAGGGCTATAGAAAGATAAAGAATTTGACTTCCAGAGTCTAATCTGCACTATTTATTGCCTCTTTTCTTTGAAATTTTAGATTGGAGCAAATTCTGAATGATGCATGTCAGAGCTTGGCTTTGACTTCCTCACCCTCAAATAAATGTCATTTCTTTTCTTTACAGCAGTCACCCATAACCATAATTATAATTTTGGTCTGTTATCTTTCTAAATTACATCACCACTGAAATCTTGGTTTTAAGCATTCTATTTTGTGAGCATAATTCCTAGCTCTTCAACTAATCCTTTGTCTCATTTTGGCAGCCCTTTATCCATACAAACTTGTCTCCTACTTCATTAAAAATATATATAAACAATTGGTTATGAGTTCCTTAATAGTCTTAATGCCAAATTTATTAGATTTCCTGTATCTGTACTCAAGGTCCATACTCCTACCCAAGGCTCAAACTTCTTTTGCTTTGAACCCCATCTCCTTTTGTCTTCTCAAGTAATTCTTTCAGCAAATGGTCCATTGTTTCCCTTGAGCCATCATTGTGCTTTCTCTTGGATATTTCTCATCATCAAATAAAAATGTTTTATGAAATATACAAAAGTTTTAAAAACAAACGAACCTAAAACTAAACAAAAATGTATTTCATATTCATCCATCTCCCCTTACGCCACCATTTAATTTCTGGGTAACTCATTGTATTAAAACACTTAATGTTTTTTAGAATTTCCATTGCCAAGTGTTCACATGCCACTTTTTCAACCCACTGTTAGCAGGTTACTTTTACCAATACTCTATGAAAATTATTTTTTTAATTAAAGATGACCTGCATGTTTCTTAAGATCTCTTCAAACATCACTGACTCCTCTTTGAAATTATTATTGGTGATCACTTTCTCCTTTTGAAAAAGCTGTCTTCTGGTAGTTTCTGTGCTACTACCTCTTCCGATTTTCCTTCCTGTTTGTTCTTCTCTGTCTCCCTTGCTAGCTTATATATTCTTTGGCATCTAAATGTTGGAATGTCTCAATATTCTGTTCTGGTTCCCATCTCTTCTCAACTACACACATTCCCTAGTGATTTCCTTCGATCTCATGGCTTTAAGTGTGGTCCCGAAAGCAATTACTCCAAGGTTAAAATTTTCATCTTTCACTTCTTCACTAAAATGCAGACTTAGTTGCTCACATTTCTATTGATTAAATGTTATCCCGAGTAAACTTTACAAAATTGCCATGTCCCAAACAGAACTCTCCTTTTTAATACAAATATTTTTGTGAATTTCATTCTATTTTTACTACTATTTTCTGAGTCCAAGCTACTTTCACTTTTCACCAGGAGTACATAAAGTCTCTCCTAATTTGTCATCCTCTTCTAATCTTATCCCTCTATTATCTATAGTATTTTCTTAAGTTATTTTTAATATCCAGAATTTTATTTCCAAGAAATAGTTATTATAGCACTTTCATGCTTGTATCATCCCATTTATTACAGTATCTATTTACCAGTATTTATTTATTTCAAAAATTTATTTTAAATAAATATTGTCTGTAATAACAATACCTAAATCAAATGCAAATCTGCTACTATTTGGTAGTTGGAAGGGACAATTATTTAGTATATTTGTGTTAAACTTAGGTTTTGGAAGGCCAAATCAACAGGCATAACTTACATTTAATTTGAGAATAACACGATCTTCATATCAATAATATGAATATTAACATATATGGAAAAACAAACCTAACCTCAAGCTAAGAAAACATGTGGAATACAGAAATAGTTGATTTGCTATAAAATTCCTCAGAGCTTTAAAAAGATAATACGCTGAAATATAACGAAAAGAACTGAAAGTAGGAACTCAGACATATTTGCACACCCATGCTCATAACAATATTATTTAAATAGTCAAAGGGTGGAAACAATGAAAATGGCTACTGGTGGATGAATAGATAAACAAAACTTGGTATGTACAGACTATTAAGATCATTAAAACTTAAAAACGAAGGAAGGTCTGACACATGGTACAACACAGATGAACTTAGAACAATACGTTGAGTGAAATAAAGCCAAGCACAAAAGCACAACTACTGTATGGTTCTATTTGTATGGGGTACCTAGATTGATGAAATTTATAGAGACAAAATGTATAATGTTAGTTGCCAGTTCCTGAGGTAGAGGAGATTGGGACATTGTTTTTTAAAGGGTAGAGTTTCAGTTTTGCAAAATGAAAGGACCTCTAGAGATTGGCTGCAGAACAATGTGAATGTACTCAACGCTATGGAACTGCACACTTAACGATCAAGATGAAAAATATTTTGTTGTGTGTATCTTACCATAATTTATTTTTATAAGTTATATGCATACTTTATATATAAACGTAGATGTCTCTCTTTCTAAGTATGTATCTCAATACTTCACTTGGTGAGATGTGCTAATTTTTATAGCATGAAAATCTTCTGTAATTTATTTAGTGGATAATTAAAGGGTCATTTCACCTTTACTCCTGAGGTAAAACTCACCCTCCACTCCAGAAGCTGTGAGAACTATGTAGATTAGAATGTAAATGAAGACTTGATTAAAGTACACCAAGCAATTTATGAAGTTGCAAATGGGCTAAGGAATAAAAGTGGGAAACTTTTTCTAATGGGAGAGGTCATAGGGAGATGCTGTGTAGCAGCAAGAAGCGGGGAAAGAAACAGACCAGCAACTCTGGGTATATCTTGCTTTTAAAAACTAAAATATGAAAGTTATTTTCCTTGAGTGTGAAAATTTAGGTTGCTTTTCTCTCATTGTTCTCTCAAAGTTATAGAATCTTCTTTCATAAAAACTGGTACACTGCGAGTGATTGGCTTGGTGAAGGATGTGTTAACAGGGTCCCTGGGGAATGATATGCCTGAACTACTTCTGGCATGCTCTTGAAAATTCAGCCTGGGGTGATGACCCTATTATATCCATGTAAATATTCGGATGGTGAAATTCTGCATATCAGACAGTGACAGAGAGGTCTTTCAGTGAAGGAAGGAGCTCTAAAAACTCACTTGTTAGAGACCATAAATCCACTGTTTTTGACTGTCCCTCTGGAATCAGGAAGATGTGGGGGTGGAATATAGGTCCCTTACTGTCATGCACTTAAGACATCAAAACTACTTTGCCTTCAAACTTGAACTGGGAATTCTGGGTTTGGCAGATTGATGCGTCACTCTAATATGCAAAGTGAAAGGTTTTTCTATGTACTAGCTGAGATTAAGACTGTTTAGGAAAGGGAAAAAAAGAATCTCTTATTCTTGTCTTTCTGGATTTCTATTTATCCAAACAGAGCTCGATTTGTGCATGAGCTTCTTGAAGGCAAGTATGTCTTATATTATGATGATTCCCTTCACCCCTTCACCTTCTACTCAGCCCCAATGTTGCTGTTTTGGAATGTGTGTAAATGATTGGAAGGAAAAGTAGCAGAAGCACAGAAAAATGTAGAGATGAGGAGAATGCTCTCCACTAGTTGGTAATGGTCTAGAGTCCTCTTTGTTCTCTAGATGAGAGAAAGGAGCTTTCATTTACATCCAAGTTTTGTTGCATAGTAGCTGCGTGCCACCTTCTGTTCTTTAAATTCTCTAAGTTTCAGACTTTGGGTTTGTAAAAAAGTATGTCTACTTCATAATTTTGATGCTCAAACAAGTTAGTGTAAATAAAATTATTTGATAATGCTCTCTACAAATTTAAAGTATTATCATATAACCCACATTAGATGTTTTAGATGTTATCTAAATGTTAAAGCTTTATTCCATTGTGGATTGACATATCTTTCTAATTGAAGTGCTGGGATGAAATGTCATTCCTTTCAAGAGAGTCAAGTAGTCTTCAAACTTTATGAAATGTTAATAGACATTGATAGAGATAATTGGCATATTGGTGAGATTTCTCCATATCTCACCAGATCCTAGTGAGCTATCTCAAGACTTGAAAGATGCAAGTATATATGAAGTATAGTATAGGGAGAAGAGAATTGACAAAAAACTCTTTTACAACAGTGACAGAATTATGTCAAAATTCACCTAACTGAAGTGAAAAACTATGCAAGAGGTTAATGTGTCTGAAAACAACTTTAAAATACACTCAGAAAAGCTTTTATGAAAAACAAAATGAAAACAGACTGGGAGCAGGTTTCAAAGAGCCGAAAAATTATTTTGTGAGCAAATTGTAAAAGAAGAGCATAGATTTAATTACTTACATATTTTGGAAAACCAGAAAGATGAACTGCAAGGAACATTGCTAGGAATTAGAGCCCTTCAGCAGCTGTTGGTTTCCTATCGTTTCTTTCATGGGATTTCCTTATGTAACTTTCTACTCACTAATGTATTTGCAAATACAATTAAATTCTAAACTATATGATGGTGTTTCTTCCACTTTATGGAGAACTGGCCTCAGTGGAGAGCTGGGTTTATTATTAATGTATCTAGTTTCTCTCTCTCTCTCTCTCTGAAAATAGTAAATAATGGCTAATGTAGAATAAATCATTTCCTGCACTTAATGACTCCTTGTCCATAATGTTAAATTAACTGTTGACTCAGTTCCACACTCTAAGCACATAATATTTGTTAACTCTTGAAAGTTTTCGAAGTGATTTCTCAAATTTCCTTTATCTCTCATCCTTCCTTCCCTCTCTCCTTCCTCTCCTCACCTCTCCCCTCCCCTCCCCTCCCTTCCCTTCCCTTGTCTTCCTTTTCCTTCTTCCTTCCTTCCTTCCTTCCTTTTCCCTTATCTCATTTTCTTTCTTTCTTTGTTTTCAAAAAAGGCACATACTCTTGCTCTCATATTCTGAATGAAGAACCTAAGACTCAGGAAATATATATGGTTTTACTCCCTAAGGGCACATAACTTAGATTGAGAGATCATAATCAAGAATATTCTATTTATTCATTCATGGATTAGAGAAATCCCATAGATTCCTGGGGCTGCGCTAGGCACCAGAGAGAGATTATCCTCCAGCAGCCTAGAACAGCAAATGGGCAATGAGCAAGTAACTGAGAAGGTAAGAAAATTGTGAAAGAAAATGCAAAATACATTTTAAATGAATGACAATGGGACAAAATTAGTGCTGTCAAAGTTACCTTTGAGAAATGATGTTTAAGTTGAGACCTGAAGAAAAAGTAGAAGTTAGATAAAAAGTGAATATGGAGAGAGAGTGTTGAATCTAAGGTAGCAGAAAGAGATAGAAAAAAAATGAAGACCCGCACGTGGGCAGGGGCAGATCTTTAAAGACATCGTATGCTATGGCAATAATTGTGTTCTTTATCCTGACAATAATAAAAAACATTGTGGTCAGATATAAATAAAGAAATAATGTGTGTTTCTAAAAAAGAATACTGTGGGTTTAATGTGGAGATTGGTCTCAAATGGATAGAAGTGAACGAAAAGGTAGATAGTGAGAAATTTACTACAGTCATTGAAATTGGGGCCCAAAGTGGCTCTGGCCGGATGTCGTGGCGCTTGCGAAGGCAAGGCCAAGAGTTCAAGGCCAACCAACCTCAGCAACCTTACAAGCTCTCAATGATTGGCAAAAAAAAAAAATAAAAAAAAAAAAATAAAATTACAGATTGCAGTGATCTGAGATGAGAAGAATGAAATTCATGGTCCTCACTGGAAAGGGCCTTGTGAAGCAGACAGAAGGGTGCTATGGTAAGTGACTTTTACCTTGGAATATGTGTTTAGTGTAGTGTTTTAGAAAGATGACTCTTACAGTAGTATCGGGAAAGTTGAATCAGGACTTGATTTGAACGAACGTGCCAATTGGAGATTAAGCTCAATGTGCTATAACAAATAGATAGCACATTGAAATCTTGACATCAAGTTTAATGTTACTCACTGAACCAAGCCACCTGCTTGTTATAACGTTATTGTATAACACTAATATTAATATTGCATTTTTATATTTATATTTTACATTAATTAAAATATAAAATTAAAATATTTTATATTAACATTAATATTGACATAAATATTGTCTTTTTAGATGCTAAGTTTTGCTGTATATACATCATCTTATATATTTCTCACAGTAATCTTGTAAGGTAAATACTATATTATACACACACATGTACACACGCGCACACACACACACACAAGCTTAGTGGTGCCGCAGTCATTGGTCTTCCAGGCTCCAAGTCCAGAAGGTCTATATCACTTTAGAATGGCCCTTGCCTACTAGTCCCAATCTTGGCTTCAAGTTGAAACTTGACTGCTTTGTTTCTTTCCCCTGCAAAACTCTTTTATTCACCTTGTTCTAGGAGACACTCCCTTAGAGGTTTCCTCTGATTCAATAAGCTGAGTAAAGTACGCATTCCCTGGCAGTTTGAGTCCTGGAGAATTTGGGGGATTGATTAAACACATGCTGTTGAAGTGTATTAATACTTTATTATGTTTAAGCAGAGCTCATAGGGAATACAGCCTGTGGGTCATATGCAGCCATTCCATGGAGAAGAAAACGGAACTGCTCAATGGGAAGATAATTTAAAGCAAAGCAAACAAAACAAAACAAACCCTCCACCCTCAAAAAAACTGCAAAAAGGAACCAAGTTATTTCCCATGACAGAAACTATCATCTTTCCACTATATCACCCTACTTTTATATCCTCTTACAAACAGCGGTAAGGGTGTAACATATTTTAGAAAAATTGTAAGTTTCGGTTTAAAAATGGAAAGCTTCAATTTTGCAAAAAAAAAAAAAAAAAAAAAAAGGCAATTTATCCTAAATGCCTTATTCTCATTCAGACTGGATTACTAAAGAAAAAGAAAATATTTTAAAACTATAATTTGTGAAAGTAAATTTGTATTCATTATAGCAAAAAGAGAGAGAAATCATCCAAAACAACTCAATCTTTCCATTTTCCTGTTAATTAAAATGGAAATAAAATAGAGCATTAATGGTTGCTTACATAACTCGGCTTTTACAGAAAGGCAAGATTTTGACTCTTAGGCAAATTATATTTGCCCTGCAGCTATTTTAGAAAATATTCCTCTAACTGGTGATGTAATTCTGCAATTCACACGTAGTGTTTACCTTAAGTAATTCTCACTTTCTATTGAAGTACTGGCTAGTTGCCATTAAATTAGTTTTGGATCTTTAAAGTCATCATCATTATATAAGAAACACTAACTCCTGCTTAGAGGTCAAAATACAAAAATAATTTGGCTTCTGCACATGTGCCTAAGATAATTAGCTATAAATAAACTTCATCATCTCTTTGATTTGCAAAGAGCAATCATAGCAGGGGTCTCAAAAGCATAGGGCAGCCAAGTAAAATTGAGCAAGCTTGTCTTGTGCAGAGATGCCAGGCCTGGAAAGGGTGTGGGCTAAAATCCAGCCAACACTTAGCCTGCAGTTACCCAGCAACAGTAAGTTTTTCCAGTGTATCCAAAATCTTGCATAGTCTGAGTGAGGCTGATGACCTATATGACCTTGGCATTACTTTCAAACTCTTTTGAGTCTCAATTAGTTTTAGACTATAAAATAGAAATAGCAATATATAGGCCACATAATGCATATTTATGTAATTTTAAATTGTATATTCAGGGACACACATGAATTGTTCATAATTTTAGTGAAATCTGCACTTTCCCCAGATGTATTGTGATCTGTTCCCTTGAGCAAATGTTATTCCCTGTTAAGTAATTTTTAGTAAAATATTATTACCTGATAATTATTTCTTAGTTAATTAAGTTCTCCAAATTTGTTAAAATTGACTCCATTTTAAAAATTTTATTTTGGCAAATTATGTTATTATGAGTAATTTCTAGAAAAATTAACAAAAGAGATTAAACACTCAGAATGTAATTTTAAGATCTTAAACATGTATCTTTTATGTGGTTAGAAGTGAAGATGTGGTTTGGAAAATATTTTCAAATGAATGCTGTAAAAAAAAGATGCAAATTTCTGTCAATTCATTTCCCACATAACAATATATCTTTAAGTGTGTCCTTTTTTCACTTTGCATAAGTCAAATACAGACTCAGTATATGCTCATGTTACCCAAAAATAATCCACTCAAATGAAAAGTATCAAGCATCAGTGGCTATGCTAATTTCATTGAAAAGATTGTAGTAAGTTTATAAGAAGATGCTTGTATCACATAGCCCACAGCAAACTTTTTAAAACAGGTGTGTGTAGCTTCAGACAGTAGACAGTCAATAGGATTCATCTCCTATTAAGTCTGTCAGTTTTATTCCACGAAGTCCCTCCCCAACAGATTTTTAGTTTCCATATTCTTTCTCTTAATTCCCCAGACTGCAATGATTTCTTACTTTATGACGCAGAACAGTTCAGCAAACTTGTACACCCACGTCTGTTCTACAGCTATCCAAGCAAAGATGGACACTCCATTTATCAGGAACCATTTTGCAAGGGATGATGCCACCAATTATGATGATGAAGTTATTGATAAAATCTTGATGCTTAGATGTATGCAATTTCTTATTTTATTTAGTGGGCAAGATTTTGTCAAGTGTTTATTTTTTTCATGCCCATCTGGCAATCCTGCCTAGAAGGAAATATCACTATAATGTGTTTCTCCTGTTGAGGCTGAGTTCATTCATCTGCACATAGTGGCTTTTTTCAAATACTTCAGAGTCAGGAAGTGTGAACTTAGTAGTTTGTCTGCAGTGCGCTACAACAGTAGAAGGTGGGATTTGGGAAGGTTCTTCTATAAACCAGAAGGCTCTCTGGAACACCTGATCTCTTGGTACCTGTCTTAGGAATTTTCCTTTATTTGGGCAGTCAGGAAATGTATTTTCATGTTAGGGGCGCCAGAGGGCATAAAAAACCATTGGTCTTTTTGCATCCATCCATTATGTACTCTTTTTCCCAAACAATAAAGCAAAGGATTACTTATGACATTTTACAGACATGTATATTGAGTAGCAAAATTTGAACTAGGTTTCACTTAGGGCATAGATGGCGCTGGTGCTGAAAATCTTTCTCTGTATTATATACGCATATCTATGCATAGAAGCATTTGTTTCTTTAAGAGGGAGAAAAATAAAAATAAAAAAACAAGTCTGTCTTGCCCCAGTAATTCAGGAGAAAATTAAGGGATGATATATATGTGTGTATATGGTTGGATGGGGGACAACTTATGCAAAATTATGAGATTTTGAGTACAAGAACAACTGCTTTTTGACCTAAGAAATAATGCTGAAAAGTTCTGAGAAGAAGGCAATATTTTACATCTACCATGCAACTCAAAACTCTTCAGCATGGTTGAGCATATCAAAAGGAATCATAGGTGGCATAAAGAGAATTGGCCATGATGTAGATTCTTCAAGGAGCTTTTTACCTCATAACAAAATGATAATAATAGTTGCCAACATTTATTGAGCAAAAGCCACAGGTGTCCAGGTAAAAATACCAGCACCTAGAACTTCTGCGAAGAATGTTAATGTGCGATGGTGACTGGAAGTCATTTTTTTCTCCCTCTTAAAGAAACAAATGCTTCTGTGCATAGATATGCATATATAATACAGAGAAAGATTTTCAGCACCAACGCCATCTATGCCCTAAGGGACATGGGCAGAGTGGGAGGAGGCTTAGATTACATCAGTTTCCCTGGTGAGGACTCAGAACCTATAGTACTCTTACATCTACATCTCTTCCGTTACATTTTCCCAAGTGGTGGTGACTGGAAATATCTTTATTACTTGGGTTTTAGATGGGAAAATAAACTAGATTTATGTACAGAAAACGAAAAACAATGATAGTCCATTAGGCAAATGCAACAAATATGCCCCCTTTTCCTTGGATCCTGCTTCACTGACTGCTGATAATACACTTTATGATTTCAAGATGAGAAATAACCTTAGAAGTAGATATCATTTTTACTAAGATTGATGACTAAAGCTTTGGCTGCTGCAGCTGACAAAAATTAAATTTGTGCAAAGAGCCAGGGAAGCAGTTTCTCCAAAAAAGAGAAGATCCAATGAGAGTGTTTTCTTGGTCTGTGCTTTTCCATGTATCTGTTTAGAAATCATTTTTAAGTTACAATATTAGTGTTCACTTTTTTCTTTACAATTTACTTACTCTTGAACCCCTAGGCAATAAAAGTAACTCTTTCGCTATTTTTGAAATATGCATTTAGCAGAAAATATATAAATTATGGTGATGGGGAGACAGAAACCTTGTTTATTATAATTGACAATCTATTTCTTGAAAGGTAAAATTTTTAAGAAATTACTACTAAGAATAAAATTTGCTTAGGGAAACCAATCATCCCTTTTATTCATCTGATGTTCAGTCAAGACACCAGAAACCTTTAATCAACAGCTTTTCTTTTAGTAACTAACTCAGAAATGTTTCTCCTGACAAACTCTTGTCTCAGAAAATGTCTCAAGAAAAAAAAAAATTTAATCCATCTGTTGTAAAGCATGTTTGTAATAAAACTTTGATATGTTTAACAAACCAAGTTGACTGAAAATAATTTTTGAACAGTAGATATTTCAGTGCCCAGCATCACTCATGTACATGTATGCAGGCTGGCCCCAACTCACATTATGGGTGGATATTGGTAATCAGGAAGAGTAAGTTGGAAAAATGATGAAAGTTACTCCTTAGAACCTCAGGCTTTTTCCAGGTTTCTCTTTTTTCTATCAGAATAGAAGTTACCTTTCCTTGTCACTTTAAATTTTATATTATCAGGTTTATAATTTAAGTCAATCTGTTTAGCTCTCAAAAAAATATTTTAATCATCTCTCTTCATAAAATAAAAAGCTGTCTTCTACAGTGCTCCCCAAGTGTCCTATTTACTAATCTGTAAAATCTGGATTTAGAGAACCACTGGAGACCCAGGGAGCCAGCCTTTGAGGCAATGCATTGTTAAAACAACATGACTGTCTCAACAGGAGGCCGTGATACATCTTCATGGAAACACTGCACTGTTTATATATCTGTATAGTAAGACTAGAACTCCCATAAATAGATACAATGCCCATGGAAAGGAAATTTAGTTAAAAAAATGGAGAGGGAAGATTTAAAAAAAAAAACACACACAGAGAGAAAGAGTAAATCAAGCTGAAAATCTAGAGGCATTGATTTTAATTCACAGATAATAGAATCACTGGCCTCAGGCTAGAATAACTTATTTCTATAAAAATGTAACAAGTTTTTCACACTGATGGAAACACACAACATATTTTTTTAAATATCACAGGGGGAGTTTTCTGAGACAGCCCTGGCAATAATTTATGCCATGATTCTATTTAGTGTCCAGGCATATCTATTTTTGACCTCTTCATCTAATTAAGAAGGCTTTATATAAAAGGTGGAGAAGGGAGATTTCCCTACTGTAGCAATTATAAATATATCAAGAAAATATAAATCACAATATTCAGCTGAACCCTAATTATTCAGAGATGGCTTATCATTTCTAAGTTATTTGTGCTTCTTTAAAGAGTCTCTCTTGTCATTTCATTGTCAAAACATCATGTTTTTAAACCTAACGAAAGTAGGAAATATTATTCCTAGTTTGCAGATGAGAAAAAAATGAGCCCCAAATCGACTGAATTTTGTCAAGGATCTCAAGGCTGGTGGGTATTAGAATTAAGACTTGAACTCTGGCCTGTCATTTCCAGCCCACTGGATGCTCAGGGAAAAGGTAGGAAAAGGGAAAACAATCCAGAAAAAAAATCAAAGAGGAATAAATCTCTCTGTGAAAAGGCAGTAGGTGTATGCATCACTGTCTAAGGTGAACTGACCCTAGAATTCACCTCTGGAAAGAGGACAGACGTGGAGAATCAGAGAAAAACACACAGAGAACTTCAGTAACCTGAAGAACTTAGAAAAAACACAACTCAGATTCAGGTTAAAGGAGAGTGGAAATGAGATACAGAGAGGTTTCTCAGCTACTCTGAAAGAGCAGTATGGACAAGAGGGTGAATGGGTCCACATCACTAGAGAGAATCTACTCAGAGATATAAAAGGTTCCCAATCAGAATAAACTAATGAGTTGTCATCCTGCATTCTTTCTGCACATAGTGTGCCTAGATACCTGTGTAACTACAGCAGATTTTACTCCTTTGAGCTAGTTGTTTCAAGCATGTACTGGATCAATTCCTTGCTACAAAGAAGAGATAAAGTGGATTTAAAAAACATCAAAACCAGAAAAATCCGTCTTCCTAATTCTATAAACTCAAAATTATAGAACCTCAATTTTTAAATGCTTTTTAAATGTAATTTTAATAAATGTCCCTGACATGCTGTTGTTCATTTTCCCTTTTCTATAAATGTGCTTTTGGGGGAATATTGAGAAAGAAATCAATGTTTCCTTTCATTATTAATGCATACTCTTTATCTTGTTAAGAGAATAATGTTTTCTGAATTAATCATATGCCATGCAAGATAAGTATCATATCTGAATACTTACCCTTATTGCCAAATCAGGTTCTACTTTCTCCATAAACTTTGGATATTCCTTCCTATCTTAATTCATTAATTAACTCAATAAATATTTATTGGGCACACAATATCTATGGCAGGAACTATGACATAGAATAAGGTGGTGAATAAGACAACATTGATACATGCCCTCAAGGAGCTCAACCTGGTGGGAAAGATGCATCTTTCCATATTTTCCTATCTATGTTACATCATTTTCTCTTTCTGTAAACTGTGTTACTTGGCAGCTGACACTGCAAAGTTTAGGATTGATTATACTCTATTTATTTGTTGGTATTATCCTCCTCCCAATTAAAATATGTAAACCAATATAGAGGAGTCAACATATAGTTCTTTTTTAAGTTCCCATGATACCAATCACAGTGCTAATCAGAGAAGAAGAAAAAAACTGATAATGTTTGTTGATTAGCTGATGGATATGTAATTTATTCAGTATTAAAAATCTGAATAGGTACCTCTACAGAAAACAATAACTCTTTTTATTACAAAAAGCAGTATTTAAATAGCTCTTTAAAGGTATGAATGTTCCAACTTGCTAGGGAAGAATGATTTATAATATGTGCAACAGTTTGGAAGCATGAAATGGCATAGTACAATTTAATCATAAAATAAATATTTAGTGGCTTCTCTACTAGTCAGTATTCAATGTGCTTATTCATATTGACTTATCTACTCCTCACAACCATTCTCTAAGTTAGAAGTATAAATACTCTAATTTTACAAGTTAGAAATTTGAAACACAGATAGCTTAGGTAATTTACCCAAAGTCACAAAAGTACTAAGTGGCATAGACATATTTAAAACTCAGCAATTTAGTTTCAGAGTCCATGTTTTCATGCAAACTACTATACCACATCTCAGAGTAAAGCTTTTCTGGACTTGAGTATGTTATAAATAATGAAATATGAGAATAGGAGATCAGTTTGGGTCAGATCCAAAACAATCAATTATAATGTACTAAGTATTATTAAACTCGTTTTTTAAAGGGACCAAGATGTATTGAACTGTTTTTTTTTTTAAAGTGACACTTTTTCAAGACTATATAGAAAGAACTGAAGGTTTAAGGTGGGAGGAGCATATTTAAAAACAGGAAGGCAGTCTAGACTTAAAAAGAATAAACTCTGGAATCATTCTGATATACACTCAAATCCTGACTGAGTAGTCATTAGTTCTGAAACTTCCAGTTCTCTTTCTTCTGACTATACCTTTGAATCCCTATTAAGTTAAGCAAGCCCAGGTCTCTTGCTTTAGCCAAGAAATGTGAGCATAAGTTATATGTATCTTTTATGGGTGAAAGACCAAATATTGCATAATTTGCTATTTCCTCTATCACTGTGGGGAGAAGTTCACTTTCAAGGTTTTCATTCTCAGACATTTTGGTGTTTGCTGCTATAGCATAAACTACTCTATTCAGAGAGGCACACAGGCTTTGGCACATAATAGCTTTATCTTAAATTATTTAAAAACCTGAGCCTTTATTTACTCATATATAAATTATGGGGTGACGATGATGATATCTATAGTCAATTTTTTGTTGCCCTTTGTTTTGTTTGGCATACTTTTTTCTTAAAGTCTAGCACAGAGTTGTTACTCAGCAGATGCTAATTCATAAGGAATGAGCTAAGTAAATAGTAGAAGCACAAGGAACAGATTCTAAAGACTGAGACAAAATAAACAGCTTGAGTCCAATTTGATATAAAGAAGAGTACAAAAAATGTAAATAACTAGGGATAATCCCAAGTTTTCAATTTACAGACAATATGATGGGCTGTAGCATTATTAACTAAAATAAGATATAGAGGAGGTCAAGTTGACAGATGATGTCCTCCAAGCCACTTATATGTATTCAAGCCAGATATTATGAAGTAAAGACAAGGAACTCAAGTGTGAATATAATATAAAGAGCATTTTATCATTTTGTTCCTACATTAAGATGCCTAAAATGTTGACTAGTTTGCTGCAGACCATCTCAAATTTAATTAACCGTCGGTGTTAACATTCCAGAGATAATTCAGAGCAAAATAATTCAATAGATGAATTTATTCTGTTACATTCTTTTGCTTCCTTTTCAGTGTCTCCTCCCCTGGAATCTTTTTTGGAGTCATACACAAATGACAGTAAGAAAAAGAAACAGAATTGTAACCCTGTTTGATTAACTGAATTCATGTGTTACTGAACTCCCTGAGCCTCATGTTCCTTAACTAGAAGAAAAAAAAAATGAAACGATGCTATATAACTGATAAAATTGCTGGAAGTTTAACTGTGATAATATGTGTGAAACACAGAATCACAGGGCAGAACTCTGTAAGTATGTTTCCTTTCCCCTTCCTTGTATTAAATTCCCTTTCTAGTGGAAGTTTTCCAACTGAATTATAAAATTCTTTGTATTTTATTCCTTCCCAATATCTTATTGATGAAAAAGGAATCTATATTTTACTATGAACATTGAAAAAATAATTTTTATAAACTCCATTCTATAATTCATGTGCATCTGCCTTTTATTTTCCTAAACAAAATGTTTGATATGGCACGATTTAGCTCAAAACAAAGATGTGCAAGCAATGAGAAAATAACCAGTTTCTAAAATTTAATTTTGCTAATATAAATGAATTCAGCTAAAATATTATAATTAATATATTGGTAGGATGTGATACTGAGCCAGTCAAATTTTATCATTGCTTGCAGAGAGTTTAACTCACTCAGAGTAAGGATCAAGAGCCATAGCATGAAGTGAAGTTGGCACAAGAAACATCTCAATTTCACAGAAACATGGAATAAATTTACCCAAAGAATGTGCAGTAAAGTAATGCCAGAACAGTTAAAATTCCTGTTAAAATTGACTTTCTGCTGAAAATCTAGAAAATAGCTTAATAAATATGGATACTTTTGTAAACATTGTTAAGATATAGGTAAGTAGGGGCTATGTTATAATCAATTATTTTAATGTTTTAAATCATCCAGATAGTTTTTTATAAGTCTACTCTAAAGTCTAAAATTAGAAATAACTTATTTAAGAAGAAAAGCAAAAGTCAAACTTGATATTATAGCATGATACAGTTTCTCTCAAAAATGCTATTAAGATTAATTACAAGAAATACTTTCCTTTAGGGGAAGAGAAAGGTAATGCAAACATATTTTTAATCCAATTTCATGACTTGATAAACCTGATTGTTTATAAGCATTACTAATTGAGTAAAAAAGTATGTGAAATTTCCAGTTAATTTTTATAATGGGCAAAATACATTGTGCAAGATTATCTAAGTGTTAGTATTGAGGAATATGTTGTTTAAATACCTTGTGTAACTTGGAGTAAAATGTAAATCAATACATTTAGTAAATAGCATAGGTACCTTCTTAATGATCTCTTACTTTCGCGTTTCAATAATTTCAAAACCAAGGGGCTTTATTTTGAAAAGAAATAATTTCCACTCTCATCCATGATAGAGTAACTGGTATTGAACATGTCCTCCTTTCAAAAACAAATTTAAAACTATAAAAAAATATTTGAGGCAATGGAAACTGGCACTAAACCATGGGCTATAATCCTTTAGAGAAGAAGAGTGTATAATGTAAGTCCTGCATTCTCTTCAGCTTCATGTCTCAGGGCAATTGCTGAACTTCTAGAAGTGAAGACAGGTAGCCAAAACTGAGTGTGACAACTGCACTGAGCTGATGATGTTGAGGTTTGATCACTCTGAGATCAGATCTCAGCTACCTGAGTGCAGAACTTTTGATTTTGGGTACTGGAGAGGTTGGACATGAGGAAAATAGGAACACCTGAAATCTGTGTGAAGTTTCCTCAATGATTATTTTGACCTGACAGAGGATGGCTCTTGTAGGACTCAAATCTAAATAGAAATGGCAGAGATTGAGTAGTGCTGAGATGCTGGAGCTCTGGTACAACCAAAAAAGAGTCCTCAGTGATTACCTTATATAACTCAGGTTAGTTTCCTATAAACACCATGCCTTAAGAGAAAGGAGTATGAACTAGAGCAAAGACCATAGCCTAGAACTAAGTTGAAATCTACCCATCTGCAAAGAATGAAACCAAGAGTCTGCTAGTAAATCAGCTTCTGCCAGGGAAAAATTCGACATCTTTCAAAGAAGGCAACATGAGATAGGGTCTACACAATATATCACTCATAAGGTCTGGCATATAAAAGAGGTTTAAAAAGCCTGATCATTGAGGGGGAAAAACAGTAAATAAGAAAAATTCAACATGATCAATATGTCGAAATTAGCAGACAAGTATTTTAAAACACCATGTGTGAAGCAAAGGAACAACCAGCAAAAGAAGCAACCTATGGAAGGAAGAAAATTTGCAATATATATATTTGATAAGTCATCAGTATCCTGAATGTATAAGAAACTCAAACAGTTCAATTGTAAGAAAATAATCCAATTAAAAAATATACAAAGAACATGAATAGACGTTTTCAAAAGAATACATACAAAAGACCAACAGTTATATAAAAAAAAATGCTCAACATCATTCATCATAAGGGAAATGCAAATTGTCATAGCAATGAAATATCACCTCACAACTGTTAGAAAGGCTATTATCAAAAAGATGAAAGATAACTGTTGGTGAAGATGTGGAAAAAATGAAATCCTTCTTCACTCTTCTTGGGAATGTAAATTAGAACAGCCATGTTGATAAACAGTCTGGAGATTCCTCAAAATATTAAAAAGAAAACAACCATCCAGCAATTTCACTACTGGGTATATATCTAAAAGAACTGAAATAGTATACTGAAGAAATATCTGCCCTCCCATGTTCATTGCTGCATTCTTCACAATAGCCAAGATACGGAATCAACCTAAGTGTCCTTCAGTGAATGAATGCATAAAGAAAAGGTGCTATATATACACAATGGAATACTATTCAGCCTTTGCAAAGAAAGAAATCTTTCCATTTTTGGCAACATGAATAAACCTGGAGGACATTATGTTAAATGAAAAAAGCCAGGCACAGGAAGACAAATGCCACATTTACATATGATCTCATTAATATGTGGAAATTAAAAAGGTCACACTCATAGAAGCACTAGGTTGAGAGCATATGCTATCTGAGTTGGGGAAGATTCTGGCACACCTGGCATACCTAATCACACTCAAAATGCATTTCCTAAGGACACAATTATAAATCATGGTTCAGTATGCCTAAAGGTCTAAGTCTTCTTAAATATCTGTTTTACTACTTGTTTCAACATTTGTTAAGTGCTATTCATGTATAAGGAATTAAATAAGAAGGCATTTAAGACACAATCTTCACCTTGAATGGCTTTCATAAATTAAATCTGTATAGGTTGTCTCACTTGCTAGACTTGTTCATACTTCCATCTTTACCATAACAAACTATGGAAACATCTAACTTTGCATTTGAAAATATATTACCACTATTTCTAGTGAATAAAAATCTCCTAGGAATAGTAAGACCTGGAATTTGCTATTTCTTTTGAGATTTGTATGGTTCACATCATCTCAACAAAATCTCTACTGTTTTCATGAAGTTCTATTTTGATTAAACATGGAGACTTTCAGATACTTTTTGTGTGTGGTGGCTATGTCATCCTTCTGAAATTTGAAAAATAGTATTCAAAAGAGAAAAAGTGAACTCGTAGAGTGAGCAAATCAAAGAATAAAGCATTTTAAAAAATATCCATTATGATACCCACTACCAAATAAGATTTTATGTGATATGTGAGAGAATTACAAAAAACACAACACAATTTTGTCTTTCAGGGAATGTATAAGTGGATATAAATTTGATACATATGACAACATAATTAGCTAACAATGCTGAATGTGCTAAATCAGATGGATGACACATTTTTGTTATAAGTGTTTAAGAATGAAGAAATTACACAATTGAGTTTCTTACTATCATATTGAGTGCTGTGTTTCATGCCCTGCATTAAGCTCTGTTTACCTCACAGTGCATTTTGGAGTGATTCTCTCAGAGTAATAAGATGCTATTCTGGAAGCTTGGCCAATATTTCTCTAAGTTCCCCAAGCCCCAAATATCCGTTAAATAGAAATTATCCTAATTTTGTAATTAAGGAATATAAATATCAGAGATGTTAGAATATCTATATAAGTTCATAAAGATATTAAATTAAAGAAATAGAATTTGAAATCAAACTTGATTCCAAAGCTCCTCTTCTTTTTGCCTAGCTACCTTAGCCCTGTTCTTTCTACATTTCTATGGCATTTTAGATAAAGTAATAGCAAAATTAAGGCTATTGAAATAATTGCACAGAAATTGATGCATTTAAGGTTGATCTTCCCAAAAATCCTGAGAATGTCAGATTTTTTTTATAATCAGTACATTTATAGTCTATAATGTAGTGATAATTTATTTTAGTGATTCAATTATCTTATAATTATTTGCTAAGATGTCTTGCCATGCTGTGAATTCTATGACTCACTCATTATTGTATCTTTAGGTCTAGCATAACACTAGTCCCATAATAGACACTCTGTAAGTTATATTGTCTTGAATCTCTCTGAACCTATTTTTTCACTTTCCAAGATAATACAAAGTAATAGAAAAATAATGTAATATATATATATATGTTTGTTTGTTTGTTTTAAAAGTTCTCAGGTAGATCCCAGGTATTGTGATATATAAAGGGCTCTGAAATTGTATCATTATGCAAAGGTAATATATATTATTATTCATAGTATATTTATATTAAAGGCCACTACACCATTTTGTTTATAGAAGGTCTATTGAGAAAATTTTATAAACCATTAAATTTACCTTTGATTCTTATTGCAAAGCATCTCAAGGATAAGAATATTACCTGAACAGTTGTTATGTATTATCTCAGTTAATTCCTGTAGCATTACAAAGAATACGAAAAGTAATTTTCATTCCTATCTTATAGGTAAAGAGACTAAGTTTTATATAAGTTAAGTAACTAGCACAGCCATTTAGTAAACAGCATAGTTTGAATTAGGCTTCAGTTTTTCTTGAGTCCAAATCCATTTCCATGGAAGTTGCCTATATTGAGAGGGGATCCCTTCTAAATAAATTTCATGGGAGACAGAAGTTTGGACTCATTTCTTGTACATTTAAGAGGCTAAATCCCAAAGCCCTCTTCTATGAAAAATGCTTCTTCAACTTTTCTCCATAGACAAAAGGAATCAAAGTGATGACTGTGCTGAATTTTGATGCAGACATGATGTTTGAAAGCTTACAGATGGAGTTTCAGGTTAATGAAAGGAAGAAGATAATAGCAGCAACAAGAGGTATCGGTGACATGAATGCTACATATGTACACTTGAGACCTGGTCACTAAACAATGCTTAGGTACCACATTGCGAAGTAATTACAACAAATAAAAGAATTGAATAGTGTATTAATCAGCCAAGCACCATCATATGTAGCCCAAACTTAGAAGGATTCCTGAATCATTTATAGCTTGGTCCCAGTGGAAAGCAGAATGACCACTGTTAATCTGTTAGAAAAGGTAGTGTTCTGGTAATGTTGTCTGGCTAGAGATAACCTACTTTGGTATAGGTGTGAAAGAAGGAAGTCAGAAGCATAAAAGATCAAAGAAGTTGGAGATTAGACTATTTTGTCTAATTCTGTATTTTCATCTCCAAGAACATAGTAGGCATTTAAATTATTATTTGTTGAACTAATGAATGTATGCCAGCTGACACAGAAGGAAAATGCATGTACGTGGCAAAGTGACTGTTTTGTGGTGCTCATGGATTTGAAGTTGTATGAGTTTTTAGATTGATCAATTACAGGCTTCAAGAGATTTTTTTCAGCATCAATTGCATGAAATATCTTAGTGAACTTACATTAATGCAGCCTCAGATATGTCAAATTAGAGAATAAGATGAGGTCACTGTTTTCAAGTTTATGAATATCCACTACCAAAATACTTCAATTAAGTAATTTTGTAATGCACAAATGGAAAGAACCAACTATGAACAAGTCTGGCTGCACTTCTATGATAAACTTGGCTGAGACCAAGGATTATGGACCAGGAGATCATATACTCATACACGAGAGACCAACTTTGTTCCAAATACTTGTCATATCCTTGCCTTGATAAATGTCACTTTCTAGACAATGGAAAATTAATGTTTTTCAATTTCAGCCACTCAGAGAAATTTTACTTCCTTCACAATATGAGGAGGGGGAGTTCACTTCATAGATTGTTACTTTTTTATTTTTATTTTTTTGATTAGTTCATTTAAGATGCTTTTAATAGTATACTTTAGGGAGCCATACATACTAACAGAAAAACACACAAAATCTAAACTGACAAAATAGCCTTGCTTTCATAACTGAGTAAAATACAACAGGAGAACTGACACATTTTTTAGTATCTGTTTAAATTCAGCATCAACAGAATTTTATTTTATAAAAAAATTGATTAAGCACCTTTATTCATCACACAGAAGCTATTAAGCATTAATAATTTTAGGTAGGATTGAGTTCCTTCTACTATTAAACCTTCCCTGGAAGAGGCAACATAAATGATAGGTTGTTTTTAAAAATCATGAACTACTACTATCCTTCCTGAGCAATAGAGAACTAGCATAAACCAGGGCTTAAAATCACTTTCCCTTTGGTATGGTACTCATAAACCACTCAGAAAATTAGTCTTAACATTTTACCCCAATTGTAAACAATACAGTAATACTGAAAGCTGGCTATGAACAAGAACATCAAAAAGTTCTACTTTTGAACATTTTTCACCAATTTGTTTTTGCCCCCACTTTCCTGCAACAAGATCTGCAAATGATTGTCTTCTATTGGCATTGCCCAGATTTTTGTATTTGAACTAGAGGGTGTTGGTGATTGAACTATTAGTTATCATAGATTTCATCATCATAGTTCTTTGCTTACATTTCAAGGGGACTATTTGAGGAAGGAAAAAAAAAATGGGTGCCCCATTTCAGAGTCTCCTGTAACACCGAACATTGTGCTGGGATGTACTTCATATTCACAGTTTTTGATTCACAGGAGTTTCTTTGAAACAAGCCTACTTGATCTCATCCTTTTAGTGATGTCCACTGTTTTCAAGCCAGGGCACTACTATAATAAAAAATCTTATGGGAAAGAGAAAAGGAAAATGCATGATTTCACCATTGTAAAGTATAACACAATTTCCTGTGTTCTGTAACAAAATGTGATCCTTTGCTAATAAATTCTAAATGAAATCTGGTGGAGAACAAATTGCTCAATTTAAAAATCTAGATTTCTCTGATGTTGGCTTCTACTTAATGCTTTTCATGGCATTACAAGATCAAATTACTAAAACTTGCAATAAAACGTAGAATCTATGAATTTTTACCAAGACAAAGTGAAAAAATTCTAGTGGTATCTTTGTAAAAGAGTAAATACTTAAGGTGTGATATAGTCCCCTTCCACATGTAAGGGGAAGTTCACCACATGTGCTGAACTGGCTAAGTATGCGGAAAAGAAGTGTAAAACTTTCGGGATTAAGCCAGATGGTTTTCTGCTTAGAAGAACATATTTCTGCAGAAGGCTATTACTTAAAACACATTATCTGTGAAAAATCCACTTGTTGAAATGTCACTTTGGTCAAAATATTAGCAGATCAGAATCTGGAGTCTGGGTGTGTGGATGGGATGGTTGTCCTGGGGCAGACATTCATCATGATTTACAATGTAAATTGCATTGCATTTACCATTTTATGATGTTTCTATATTTGATCAAAGGTATCCAGAATCATCACCTTGACAAATAAGAATTTGACAATGTAAGTATAAACCAAAGGATACAGTATGACTTCAGAATCAGCCCAGCAAGTTTACATGTATTTCAAAACAGGAAAAATTTGCTAGTTTATGATATAATGGAGTAATATAGTTTTTTCATGTTTTCTTGAAGCAAGATTCATCACGATTGCTATTTTTTGTAAACATGATTTATATCTTTGATTTCCCTAGTTAAGAGTTATTTTTTGTCAACATATGCCGTATTTCCAACAGTTGTCTATTGATCACAGTGTACTTGAATTTCTTTTTTCTTAATTGCATTTTAAGTTAGGGGGTACATGTGCAGAACATGCAAGATAGTTGCATAGGTACACACGTGGCAGTGTGTTTTGCTGCCTTCCTCCCCTTCACCCACATAGTCTGTTTCTAATCATCCTCGGAATCATTTAACTACTACGAAGAAAATACCTTATCTTCTTACCACCCCTTCCCCATTTGAGTGCGATTCTTTGAACACTAGAAAAATCTGCATTCTTTTACGATTTGTTTTAAGCTAAAGAGTTTCATCTGACAATCTGCTTTAAGAAATCTCAAAAAATGAGAGAGAAGATGGCACTGTCAGACCAACTCAGGATTGCAGCTCCCAGTGAAACTGCAGATGGTGAGTGCATGCTGCATTTCCAGACGGATCTTTATTGCGCACAGACCAGGAGATTCACAGGTGTAGGAGCCACACGGGGAATGCAAGGCTGGTTCAATATATGCAAGTCTATAAATGTAATTCACCACGTAAACAGAACCAAAAACAAAAATCACATGATTATCTCAATTGATGCACAGAAGGCCTTTGACAAAATTCAACAATCCTTTATGCTAAAAACCCTCAATAAACTCCATATTGATGAAACGTATCTCAAAAAAATAAAAGCTATTTATGACAAACCAATAGCCAATATCATACTCAATGGGCAACAACTGGAAGCATTCCCTTTGAAATCTGGCACTAGACTAGAATGCCCTCTCTCACCACTTCTGTTCAATATAGTACTGGAAGTTCTAGCCAGAGCAATCAGGCAAGAAAAAGAAATAAAGGGTATTTAAATAGGAAAAAAGGAAGCCAAATTGTCTCTATTTGCAGATGACATGATAGTCTATCTAGAAGACCCCATCACCTCAGCCCAAAAGGGACCTCTTCAAGGAGAACTACAAACCACTGCTCAACGAAATAAGAGAGGACACAAACAGATGAAGAAACATTCCATGTTCATGGTTAGGAAGAATCAATATCATGAAAATGGCCATACTACCCAAACTAATTTACAGACTCAACGCTATCCCCATCAAGCTACCATTGACTTTCTTCACAGAACTGGAAAAAACCACCTTGAACTTCGTATGGAACCAAAAGAGAGCCTGCATAGCCAAGTCAATTCTAAGCAAAAAGAACACAGCAGGAGGCATCACACTACTGGACTTCAAACTATACTCCAAGGCTCCAGTAATCAAAACAGCATGGTACTGGTAACAAAACAGAAATATAGACCAATGGAACAGAACAGAGGCATCGGAGGCAACACAACATATCTACAACCATACAATCTTTGATAAACCAGACAATAACAAGCAATGGGGCAAGGATTCCCTGTTTAATAAATGGTGTTGGGAAAACTGGCTAGCCATGTGCAGAAAGCAGAAACTGGACCCCTTCCTGACACCTTACACTAAAATTAACTCCAGATGGATTAAAGACTTAAACATAAGACCTGACACCATAAAAACCCTAGAAGAAAATCTAGGCAAAACCATTCAGGACATAGGAGTAGGCAAGGGCTTCATGACCAAAACACCAAAAGCATTGGCAACAAAAGCCAAAATAGACAAATGGGACCTAATCAAACTCCACAGCTTCTGCACGGCAAACAAAACAAAACAAAACAAAACAAAAAACAGTCACTAGAGTGAATCAGCAACCAACAGAATGGGAAAAATTTTGCAGTTTACCCATCTGACAAAGGGCTGATATCCAGAATTTACAAAGAATTCAAACAGATTTACAAGAAAAAAAAACAAACAAGCCCATTCAAAAATGGGCAAAGGATATGAACAGACACTTTACAAAAGAAGACATACATGAGGCCAACAAACATGAAAAAATGCTCATCATCACTGGTCATCAGAGAAATGCAAATCAAAACTACATTGAGATATCATCTCATGCCAGTTAGAATGGCGATCATTAAAAAATCTGGAGACAACAGATGCTGGAGAGAATGTGGAGAAATAGGAACACTTTTACACTGCTGGTGGGAGTGTAAATTAGTTCAACCATTGTGGAAGATCGTGTGGCGATTCTTCAAAGACCTAGAAATAGAAATTCCATTTGACCCAGCAATCCCATTACTTGGTATATATACAAAGGACTATAAATCATTCTACTATAAGGACACATGCACATGAATGTTCATTGCAGCATGTTTACAATAGCAAAGACCTGGAACCAACCCAAATGCCCATCGATGATAGACTGGACTGGAAAAATGTGGCACATATACACCATGGAATATTATGCAGCCATCAAAAATGATGAGTTCGTGTCCTTTGTAGGCACATGGATGAATCTGGAGAACATCATTCTTAGCAAACTGACACAAGAACAAAAAATGAAATACCGCATATTCTCACTCATAGGTGGGTGATGAACAATGAGAACACATAGACACAGGGAAGGGAAAACTACACAACAGGGTCTATTGGGGAGAATAGGGGAGGGACAGTGGTGGGGGAAGCTGGGGAGGGATAGCATGGGGAGAAATGCCAGATGTGGGTGAAAGGGAGGAAGACAGCAAATCACACTGCCACGTGTGTACCTATGCAAATATCTTGCATGTTCTGCACATGTACCCCAAAACCCAGCAATAAAAAAGTAAATAAATATAAATAAATAAAAAGAAAAAAGAAATAAAAAGAAATCTCAAAAAATATAACATTTTTACTTTCATATTAAAGCACGTTTTGGTCATTTTTTAGAATACCTGTAATGCCAGATTGGAACCTATAGCTACTGCTAGAAGTCTTACAGGCAACAGCAGCACAGGATGTATTAATAATTATATGAAGTCAGATTTTTTTTTTTCAAAGCACAGTACTATAAGCTGTTTTTGTGGACAGGATTCTATTAAGTATTCTCTCTAGTCAAACTGGAAGCTGGGGAAAAAAAGATGGATTTTTATCCTTACTCTGCTAGAGTACTGTTAATGCCTCTTTCTGCCAGTCTTTTATATAATTACATATATGTCAATAACACATTAGAATCAGATTTGAAAAAGTTAAAACAATTTCATTGTTGTAACTGTTCCCTTTCTGTTTTCATACAGTGAGTAACCTTTAAACAGTTGTTTTGAAATATAAGGGGTTGTAATTTTTGGAGATGATTGTGTATCTTATTAGATATGCCATATACATTTATCTAAGTGAACAAAGTGCTAAATAAATATATCTACATTTTGTACATATTTATATAAAATTCACCCTTAAGTATTTAAAATATTTAATGGCTTAACTAGAACTTAAAGACACATACTTTAAGCATCCTTATTGTCCATTAAACTGATAATTTTGATTTTTTGTTTTTATAGATTTTACTATATAGGAATCAAGATTTAAGAAATTTTTCATTAAACGATAGTGTACAAATGTTTCATATACATTAGTTATTTGCTATTATGTAGGGAAGAGGATTGTTATTTGAAAAATATATTAAAGAACAGTTGCATCTGAATACAATGATGATGCGTTCAAGGAAGTTCATATCCATGAATTCACTCCTAATATATCCTCAAGTGGTTGATCACTTCATTAACTATCTTTAAGAAACTGCCTTTGCACTGACACTGACAATATAAATTATTTTAAGCATAAACTTTCCTAATAGTTTGTTAGAGCTACTAATGGCAAAATTCATGTCTTTAGTGTGGTCATAACATAGATTAAGTTATTATCTTAGACTGCCACACTAAGCAAGGGAGTCTTAGCACATCAGACGGTACATACAGAAGGGGAATCTGGGAATTTAAATTTATTAATGGACTAAAACACATACTTCAATCATCAATTTTAATTTCTCCTTCCAGCGGTTATTTCTAAGTAGAAAAAGACTGCCTCTATTATTTTCTGTCTATGCAGGCATGCGCACGCGCGCACGCACACACACACACACACACACACACACACACACACATATCCCTCTAATCCTCTCCCAGCTTTTCAAGCTTAGCAAAAAAAAAGCATTACTTCAAGCTTAGCAAAAAAAAAAGCATTACTTTTAAAGTATGCAGAATATTTTAGACTGGGCAATCTTATAGTAATGGTTAAAAGTAATTTACAACCTGAAAATTACATCTTACACAATAGGTGTCCTTCCAGGCTGTCTGAGAACACCTAAGATTCAGTCCAATGGAATTGTCTCAGGTTGGCATTATCAAGCTCACAAGCCTCAAATTCACTGCCCTAGGGAGTTACAAAACTGAGACTAGTTGTTCTGGAAAAAAAATTGCTAGCTTTACTTATTTTGCTATTTTTGACATGCATTTCTTGGAAATAACTCAAACCATTACTAAAATGGAAATATTTCTTCCAATGGGTACAGTATGATTAAAGCAATAGATACTTTGTGTAAAACAAAAGTCATCAAATAATAGCAAAGAATTAATAATTTGGAGCCATGTTCTCCATACTATAAGGTGACTGCAAGGTGCTGGATAGTTTCTCTGTTTTTCTCCCTTAATTCTTACTGATGTCTGCATTTCCATACCAGGAATTTGTAAATTTACCTTGATGCTTTGATATTTGTTAGAATACAAATTATCCAGGGTTAGTTATATCAATAATTTATGTGGTTCATTTAATTTTTGTTAAACTTGCAGAAGGAAGACTCACAAGGAGGCAAGGGAAATAGTTGAGGCTACAAGAACTGGAAACATCATTCATCCTTAAACTGAGGCATGTGCCCAATAGTCTCACAGGGTTCATTTTAAGTTCATCTTTAACAACATACATTGGGCATCTACTGACTGAATGGCACTATCTAAGCGCTAGTAAGACACTTTATTATGTCAACCTTCAAGAAAAATATGTTCAAGTTAGGGAGAACCCAGTTTAAAATATGAGAATAAATTCATGCACCATGTGAATTTCTATTTGTATTTACTCCTCATTAACTTAAATCTTTAAACATAGTCTGAAGCAAAGCATTATTTTAGAATTGTTGGATAAATCCATAAAATTTCATCCTTTGGAATTTATATGCAACTATTAGAATTAATCACTAAAGAAACTAAGTACAAGTTAACATTAGAAACTATATCCTAATGCTTGAGTCTGTGTCTGTATGATCTTAAAATAATCAACTTATATTATTTTTCTAAATATCCTTTTTATTCTTAACTATCAAGAAAAAATCATTTGTTATTTTATAAATAAAGGCATGCTATAAAAAAAAACAGAAGAAAATGCAATAAATTAGGTATGTTCAGTTTCTAGCCCTGCCGTATACGTCTGTGTAACATTCAGTAGGTTATTTAGCATCCCTGATATCTCTTTTACTGTTATAAGTTATCAGGAAGAGATTTTAAGGGGTCATATGAGTCTACATTTATTTCTATATTATATTCTATAAAATTCAAGTTACTGCTTTTAAAGGCTAGGCTGGTTCTCTTGTTAATTATGTTGAATGGATCAAGAACGACAGACTTCTGTAAGGAGTACAGGAAAATCCAGAAACCTTTATGTTTGGTGCTCATTACAGCTTTGTGTAATGAGTTAGTCACTGAGCTTTGAGAGAGCTATATGGAAAGTAAGTGAGTGTTTATTATGAGGAAAGTGAGTTTTAAAATAAGCATTAGATTTTAGGGGATACTTCTTTGATAGAGTCATGCATCACTTAACAATGGGGATATGTTCTGAGACGTGCGTATTAGGAAATCATATGAACATCACTTACAGAAACCTACATGGTATAACCTCTCATACACCTAGATTATTTGCTGTAGCCTATTGCTCCTAGGCTACAAACCTGTGCAACACTACTGTAGTGAATACTGGAGGCAACTGTAACAGTATTGTTACAGTTTAGGTAAGTGTGTATCTAAACATAAAAAGGAACAGTAAAAATACAGAATAAAAAATAAAATATGGTACACCTGTAGAGGGCACTTACCATGAATGGATATTGCAGGACTAGAAGTTGCTCTGGATGAGTCATTGAGTAAGTAGTGAGTAAATGTGAAAGGCTAGACATTGCTGTACACTACTGCACATTTAGGATGCACTAAATTTATGAAAATATTTTTACCGATCCAATAATAAATTAACCTTAGTATAATATAACATTTTATTTTAAAAACTTTTTTTTTGAGACGGAGTTTCACTCTTGTTACCCAAGCTAGAGTGCAATGGCGCGATCTCGGCTCACCGCAACCTCCGCCTCCTGGGTTCTGGCAATTCTACCTCAGCCTCCCGAGTAGCTGGGATTACAGGCACGTGCCACCATGCCCAGCTAATTTTTGTATTTTTAGTAAAGACGAGGTTTCAGCATGTTGACCAGGATGGTCTCGATCTCTTGACCTCATGATCCACCTGCCTCTGCCTCCGAAACTGCTGGGATTAGTCTTGAGCCACTGCACCCGCCCTTTAAAAACTTTTTAATACTTTTTACGTTCTGACTCTTTTGTAGTAACACTTGGCTTAAAACAGAAACACACTGTACAGCCATACAAAAATTATTTTCCTTATATCCTTATTCTATGAACTTTACTTATTTGTCATTTTTTTTATTTTTTTATTTTTTTTATTTTTATTTATTTATTTTTTTAATTTTTATTGCATTATAGGTTTGGGGGTACATGTGCAGAACGTGCAAGATAGTTGCATAGGTACACATATGGCAGTGTGCTTTGCTGCCTTCCTCCCCTTCACCCACACTTGGTAGTCATCCCCAGGTCATCGCCCCCAGCCCCCCCGCTGTCCCTCCCCCATTCCCCCCAACAGTCCCCAGTGTATAGTAGACCGCCTCTCTGTGTTTTATTTGTCATTTTTTATTATTTTATGTTAAAAATTAGGACCCATTTTTTTTCCAGGATGGCAGATTGGAGGTATTGTTAGCATGCCTCTTCTACTTGGAAAGACAAACTAATGTGTAGAGAATCACACTAAACTTTTTTAGTTTAAGCTCATGTGTTGATTCTTAAGCAACACATGAACTTACACTAAAAGAAAGCACAGACCCTTTAAAAGAGACATCAGGCTGCCGCCTATACTATGAGCTAGGTGAATACTGTAAGTCCCCATAGTGTGAGAGGGGGATAAAGTGACTTTGAGATATATGCTCCCACTGGCTAACCTGGCAATCCAGGCCTTAAGCCTACGCAGCACTGGAGCTGAGTTAGTGAGCGAGCATTGGGGAGAATATAAAAAGGAGTGGCTTTGAGATGGGCTTTGTGTGCACTCCCAGTTTCCAGTGGGGAAGAAGGGAACCCATACCTGATCCTACGTTGCAGACTTCATGGAAGTCTGCCAGCTAACTCAGGCAGCAAAGGTTGAGAGAAGCTCCCAACTGAGATCCGTGATATAATCTCAAATAAGGATAAAACACCTTGGCAAAAACCAAGAGGTGAGTGGAAATTGTGCTGCAGCCATAGGCAGAATAGCTAGACACGCCTGCTTCACAGGCAAACTGGAGGAATGTGGACCAAAAGCTTTGGCTTTTGTCTCTCCAGGGAAGGCTTGTGGCCTGGGAAGTTTTAAGTTCTAAGCACACTGCCTGGAACCTAGTTATCTGCTCTAGTGGAACACTGCAGGTGTGAGATTCACTCTGCCAAATGTGTGAGTGCTGGGTGGGGCTTACTGCTGCTGCTGCTCCCCACTCCCCGTGTGGATTCTTCTGTACAGCAAAGGCAGCTGTGCTCCTTCCTGGAACACTAGCCCAGTGGCCAGAGAACTGTGCTTTCATTCCCACTGGAGCTGTCACCTGTGCCTGCATAAGTGGAGCCGGAGAGTGAACGTGCCTGATCCAGCCCCCACGCAGATTTGCCCCTCCAACCACCCTGGTGGCTTAACACTAAAGACAGAAACTCTTGGGAGTTCCATGGGCCTGCCCGTTGCCTGAGAAGCCAAAGTACCTCCCCTGGGTAACATAAAGCAAACATAAATCCCACCAATACCACCACAGCTGGTGCTTTTTTGCAAGTGCCACCTCCTGACTGAAGTCCAAATAGCATAGTCCATTGAAGCATTGTAGGCACAATAACACAGTGCTTGGAAAAGAGAAAACGTGTGTATGGCCTCAGCTATCACCATTGTTTACATCATTCTGGCTAACCAGGAGGTCCTGAAACTGCCCACAAGTTTATTAGCACTCCAATTGGCACTTGAGAAAGTCAACACACTAAGGCTATTTATAACCAAGGAATCTCACAAAGTATATGCCAATGTCACTCCCCTGCCAATCCCATCAGAGCTGGTGTTGTTACTTGCTGCTGGGAGACTTGAGGACAGGTCACATCACAGAACGTTTTGCAGACATTCCCTAGCACCAGCCTGGAGTGAGGCCCCTCCCCGCTGCACCAAGTTGCAAGACCTAGAGGAGCAGCGGCACTCAGTGATCTGGCCCTTGAGATCAAACAGAGGTAAACCACATAGTTGTTTCAACCAGCTATATGTATGGCGGGAGTCATCTCAAAAGCAGCAGCAAGACAGTTCCTGCAAGGGACTGACCCAAACTGTCCCCAGGTAGGGCTGTTTGGGATTCCAAAGAGAGAAGCACTAGATGTCAAGATGATCAGTCTAAAGCATTTGTTAGAGAAACTTTCAGAAAGAGTGCTGCTGTGGTCCTCAAGACAGAAAGAAAATAAATGTTCTATCAAGGAATATCCGCAACAACGGAGTTGGGTTATGGATTTATATGAGGGTTTAAGAGATTTGGCTCAGGATCAGTGGCAGTTTTTACATGTTTAGCAACAAAGCTAATCTCTGGGTGTTTTGGGCAACAATTTGAACAAGTTTATCAGTGCCTTGGAATGTTCAAAATCCTGGCTTAGGTTCACGCTCACAGGGAAACACGTGGATCTGGTTGAATAATGGAATCGTCAAGCTACTCTATCTTTCTTGGGGAGGAGAAAGAAAGAAAATGGGAGGCCAAGTGCAGTGGCTCATGCCTAAACTCCCAGCACTTTGGGAGGCTGAGGAGGGTGGATTTCTTGAGTCCAGGAGTTTGAAACTAGCTAGGCAACATGCCCAAACTCTGTCTCTCCAAAAAAAAATACAAAACGTAGTCAGGCCTGGTGGCATGTGCCTATAATCCCAGCCACTTGGGAGGCTGAGGCAGGAGGATCACTTGAGCCTGGGAAGCTGAGGCTTCAGTGAGCTGAGATTGCGCAGCTCCCTCCATTCCAGCCTGGGTGGCAGAGCAAGACCCTGTCTAAACAAAAAAATGTTAAAGGAACTAAGGGACTCTACAAGAGTCTAGTTACCATGAATAAGCTCAGCAGGAACTCTGAGGAAGTCTTACCCATAAAACGTAGTTCAGAGGGCCTAAGAGTGAACCAAGACTGGGACAACAAACTACACCTCCTTGCCCTTTAAGTGGCCTAGTACTGTGTAAAGAGCAGAAGCAGCAGACTGCTGAGGGAGGGGCAAACCAGGAAAAAATAGACAGGGACAGTTGATAGCAGAAGGAAGACAAAGCACATGGATGAAATCCTTTACCTTCCAGCTTGAATTCAAGCCACAACAAAATGGTAGCCAATTGGTGGAATTTAAATCTGTGTGGCAGTAAAAATGATGATAGTGACAAAACACCAATGACACCCAACTTCCAATTGTGTTGATCCAAGCCCCACAATGGCAGCCTAACAGAAAAGAAGGTGTGGTTGTTTCCAAGTGTAAATATTATTTACTTCAGTATCTACTATTCTTCAACACTTACCAGGCATCACATAAAAAATCATGAGACACAAAACAAATAAAAATACTGGCGGAATCAGACACAGAAATAGTCCAGATGTTGAAACTATCAGACAGGGACTTCATTATACTGTGATAAATGTGTTAAAATATCTAGTGGAAAATGTGAACAGTGTACATGAACAGATTGAAAATTTTAGCAGTTTTTTTTTACTAACTAATCCTTTTCAGTAATCCTACAATTTACTAAACGTGTAAAACAAAGCATTTTTCTCATAGTATTTCTATTTGCATTCTAAAAATGTAATCTCATCTTTGAAAAAATGTTCACTGTCAAATTAAGTTCACCAAAATGCTATCTTTAAAACATTTTATTTTATCTGCTGGCTATTTGTTGCATCAAAGTTTAATACTGATTTAAACTTCATAATGGATTAAAAGCAATTTTTAGGATTATCACCTTCTCTACTTTTCACAACAAACCTGACTGATGGGATATTAACCTTTCTCTGCTTTCCACTGACGAATACACCATCCCTTTAACTCTTGTCTTTCTCCATCCGTTCTACCTGAGGAACTTACTCTGCAACGGAACTAAGAAATTTGAACTTTAGAAGTAGTTGAAGTTATATATTATCCATCTATCCCACTTCTAATCTAAGGAGTTTTTATCTTAAATTGGAATTTTAGTTGCTACTTAAGAATTTGAATATACTACATTGATAAAGAAATAAAAGTATTTATAAATAATAGAAAAACAATTACATATTATTTACAAATAGTGTACATAATGCATCGCCTATTAATTGCCTGTTTTTTTAAACATTGAAAAAGTGGTGAGTTGAGAAAGCAGACAACTACATGAAGTATTTGAAAGACATCTGCTGGTCTCTGATTATCGACATTTTAGGTTAATCATCAAGCAAATTTCGCAATCAATCAAAGTTAAAGCAAAAATGGATACTTTTCAGAGAACTGGTATACCAAATCTAAGTACGTTGTTAACTATACATGGTAAATGAGTTTAATGAATAGCCCATTACAAGTGGTGAATAAATGAGAAGGTTATAGGACATGGAGAAAGACAAATTAATGCCAAAACGTTGATAAAGACTTTTGACATGGCTATGTTACGTTGGATAAATTTAACCTGTCTCAAGGTCAGTGTTTGCAATTTTTAAATAGAGGTATTTAAGTAGTAATTTATGAGGATCTCTTACAGTTTTGCAAGTTTGGCATGTGATCTACAGCTGGATCTATAGTAATAGTTAATGGTAAATAGTTGAATTCCCAACAGTGGGTTATTACATACAGCTCGCAAAGAACAATTAGAAAACTCATAATCATTTTATTTATACTTTAGTCCCCAATGTTCAATGTTAATCTTTTTGAATCTCTTATATTATGATCAAAGTAGTTTCCATACAAAAATATTGTCACATTTACACAAAATCTAAAATCATACACATTTTAAAAGACATAGATTATTTTAAAAGCAGTAACACCATTTCCTTTGTTTACTAAATTGAAGATAATTCATTAGTTCACTAATTCATTTTAATCAGATATTTACATACAGTAAAGCAGAATTTTAAAGAAAATCTTGCCTATCAAGATGTGGGTCAATGCTGAAAGACCTCTAATTCTGTAAAATTTTATTTGGCTAAACTCTACTCTACCCCAGTACTCAATGGCTGCTGCTCTAGTATTGTACCAAAGTAGATCCTCACAGTTTCAGGTGTGATTGTAAAACAAGAGTAAAGTAAAAAAAAAAATAAAAATTGTGTTTATAAGCCATGCTGTTACTATGATTAAAAGCATTATGTTAACTTTTGAGTAATTTAAAGTATTACAATGTATTACAATGTACATGAAAAAGATTCTTCATAGCCATATGTTAAAATGTTTAAAAATTAGTTATTATACTCTAGTTCCAATGATTGTGGAGTGATTATTTGATGTCTCAAATCAATTTTACAAGTTGTTTTTAAGGAAGGTCATGTTGTTTCTAAGATAAGTTTTTTTTTTTAATACCTAAAGTATGAAAACTAGAAATGCAGTTGCAACTGAATTAACTTGGAAAAATATTGTGCTGAATATGTGCCATGATTAAATGGGCATTTGAAATGGGCTTTTAGAGATATTACCTATTTTCATCCTCGTGTTAGTACCATCTCTATTTCATGAAAGAGAAAAACAAAGTTTGGATTGTTTACAGAACAAACCTGACATTACTCAGCTATAAATAATAAAAATGAGATTTAAACCTGCAGGATTTAATGTGCAAGTCCAATGGACCACACTGTCTTTCAATCATCAAGCTGCTGTGGGACTCAGGTACTGCAGAACCAAAAGTTCCTGTTGTACATTTCTTACTGAATTATCTCACTCCCATCAACTGGAAAATTTTATTTCGTGGGAACCCTAGTGTCTCTTTTTATCATTTAATTTCAGGGGCTACTAAAAAGTCTTGAATCACCCATATTCTCCTCCACTTGACATTTTTAGTTTAATCTCTTTTTAAATTAAACTTGTTGTTTAAAATATAAATTTCAGTTAGGGACTTGCATCTGGAGTTCCACTGTGTATTTATGACATGGCAGGATTGACAGAACCCTCGAAGATAGGGTATGATATGGGATTGTAGATGAAAGAATTAGGCTGAGAGAGCAGGAAAGTAGGAACCTCTAAAAAATAAGCCAAGGCATATAGCTGTATTGTTTAGTTTTCTGAATATAAATATTATACACTAGAAAATCTTACCAATGATTCTATTTTAATTTGACTCCCAGGTTAGAAAACAGAGTACAAAAGTGAGGATTTCACTGTTATAACATTTCAAAAATTCAATTTTCTCCACAGGAGCTAGTTTTTAAAAATAGGCTCCAAAGATTCAATCTCTCTGGGAGTGGTGAGCAGCCAGATATCCGGTTTATTTATTAAATGCATACTATAGTGCAATATGCTTTGGCAAAAGTATCACAGGTAATCTTCACATTGATTTGTGAGTTAAGTGATTCATTGACCTTCTTTTACAGGCAAGGAAACTGTAGCTGAGATAAATGAAGCTACTGATGGTTTCTAACCTGGTAGGTAACAAAGCCGGGATTTGGAGACAGACTTCGTGATTCCAGAAGACTTTTCTTCAATAACTGTCCTTAAAACTTTAGGTGTAAAAAATGGAGGTGGAAGGGTGGACAATAATGTTAATAATAAAATATTGAAATTATAATGGCTTTAGCATAATCATTATTATAGTTAAGAATTGAGGTCTTTTCATTCGTTTTTAACTGTTCTAAACCAGAATATGTATGCAAAATAGACATTATAATTACCACATTTTATTGATGAGGAAAATGAGACCCAGAGGGATTAATAACTTTTCCAAAGTCAACAGCTAATAGCTTGTAGAGCCTGGATTCAAACTAGCACTGCTTAACTCAGGAAGTTGTGAAATCAAGCTTGATCTATTAAGATTCCTAATATTGTTAATAGGTGTGCCTGAGAATTTAAGATATGTCTGAAAGAAACATACATGAAATTGTTAAATGTCCCATTTTATAACTCACAGCATGCATATATATCTACCCTGTAGAGTACTCCAAATTATAATCACCTTAACTGTAAATTACTGAAGAAAGGGTTACTCAATATCAAAGAAACACAAAAAGTGACCCTGACAGTCTTAGCATCTCCATCAATGCATTTCCCTTCTTCCTTCTCACTCATTAAAGCTGGGTTAGTTTTATTTTTAGAGAAATAAAATCTTAAAGTTATGAATTCTTGTTATAACTTTGCAGATATACGTCACTTAGGCCTATTTTAAAATGCCACATAGCTCTCATTCTGGAGTTGAAACTTTCAGGGGCACACTGAAATGCTTTTTGGCAGAGGTTTTCCCAAAATTGGATTTTCTTCAAGTCCTTCCCTCCTGCTCCTCTCTTTGTGCCAGGTCACCTCCTCCTCTGTTATGTATTCAGATGACAAGGAATTGTGTTCTTTGCCAGGTCATCCCTCCCATCAATCACCCTGACATTAGGGCTTCCCTCTCTTCTCTTTACTATTTTGTTCAGTTTTGCTGTAATTTTCCAAGGGGAGTGACATTCCTGTAATATTGCTATTCCATGAACGATGTTTGTATGTGTCCTGAATAAGAAAAATCCATCTGCTAGAAAAAAATCAGTCCAAGTTTAAAGCAAATCTTCTTCTTTAAACTAGAACTTTTATACTTAGAAATAGAAGAAAGTTACCCAAACAGGGCTAGTCCCAGGACTCATGCCAGCAAGATAATCATCAAGTCTATGTTAATGTGGGATAACATTAAGCAACAATCAAGTGCTTTGTAATGAAATCAAGTTTTCATCAATATTTGCTTACTGTGATATGTAACATTTTAAAACATGTTTTGCAGAAAAAAGTACACTTTATGGTAGGCCGAGGTGGGTGGATCACGAGGTCAAGAAATCGAGACCAACCTGGTTAACATGGTGAAACCCCGTCTCTACTAAAAATACAAAAAATTAGCTGGGCATGGTGGCGCGTGCCTGTAATCCCAGCTACTCAGGATGCTGAGGCAGGAGAATTGCCTGAACCCAGGAGGCGGAGGTTGTGGTGAGCCGAGATCACGCCATTGTACTTCAGCCTGGGTAACAAGAGCGAAACTCCGTCTAAAAAAAAAAAAAAAAAAAAAAAAAAAAAAAAAAAGTACACTTTATTGTTGCTGAAATACAATTACAATGAATTAAAATGCTTTATGTTCCTATATGAGAAGTGAACTGTTAAATGTAAAATACATTCTTAATATGAAATACACAGAATTTCAAAGGAGTGATTCTGGCAAAACTATTCCTTTAAGTCAATATAGTCATCTTTCTATCTTCACTTGCCAAAGATAAAATTGCTTAAAAATGAACAAACAAGAGGGATAAGAATTCTAAGTGAAGTGCTGACAAGTTAAATGGATTCACGTAATTAGCATTTGGTAAGATGTTTTCTGCTTGTTTTCTAAAGAGTATGTTCAAGTAAGTATGGAATGGAAATCTTGTTCATGTTTGAGTGGGACTAAACAGCTATTGTTAGAGAATGGAGAGTGTATGAACTTTGGAAGTATACAGATATACAGTAAGCTATTTAATCAATTTTAGCCTCAATTTTATCATTTGTAAAACTGAAATGTTAAACTTTCCTTGAACTATTGCCCGTATCAGTTATCAGATATATGAATTATGCCTTACATTGTTAGACACATTGTAGATGGTCAATAAGTATTATTATTAAAAGTGAAAACTTCATTGAAAAATGAGCTGTAAGTAATATCTACTTTCAGCTTTAGACATCTGCATAAACAGAGATTAAGTGGGACCAAGAGACATTTTATCTTCTAAATTTTTACTGTGCCTCTATATGCTGCAATGGTTGTGAAGTTAAGTGTTGAGTCAAACCCAGTATAATCATAAATATTATTTTAAAATTATTTTTTAATTTTGCTTGGCATACTGCCCGATTAATTTTTAAAATGAATAAACACTGTTTCTATATAGGGTGGTAGTTTATTTTGACTGCTGCTGTCTGTTTATTCTCTTTTAAATCTATGCCTTTTTATCTTCTAGTTCTAATTTTATTACTGACAAATGCATTACTAGCTTCTGCAGTGGTTCATTTATTTGCTAGTACAGTTACTTCCTCGAGAATAAGATAGTTATTAATTCCAGACTCCTGCTGACATTGTTTCTAAATCCAGGGCCGCTTCCTCCTGCCATAGCATCATTTGCCAGGTGCTTTGTCTGTAGATTATTTTCATTTTTCAGGTGCTGTTTTCTACCCCCTTGGAGTTAAATCTATTTCATACAGTTCCTTTATGCTTTTACAAAGATTTTCTGATAAAATATGCAAAATGGTTCCTGTGTATAAAGTATCTGCAGGAAGAAAAAAGATGAGAAACATGGCATTAAATTAAGCCCTGATGCAAAAAGAAAGTCTCATTTTTGAAATAAGACACACAACAATATATCTAATTTATCAGAAAAATTCTTCATTCTGAAGCTAAATTTGTCTTGGAAGAAAACAAAAAATAAAAATAAAAAGAGCAGAGGCAATGTGAAATATAACATTTTAATGTATATTTGTGACTTATAAGCTAGAGGACAACCATTTTAAAAAAGAAGTTTGACTTAGTAAATAATATGTGTTCTTCCACAAAGAAGAAAATTTTCCACTGAGAAAGGCTATCAAAGCCTATGTTTTAATAGTCTATTGAACTACAGTGATATGGTTGCAAATGAATTCTATGTAAGTTTTCTTAAGCTGTATGTTTTAGCACCTATCACAGTCCTACTGAATCAGTGTTTGTGTTTGTGTCAGTGTTTGTGTATGCCTGTGCGTATTTAAAAGGATAGACAGAAATGTCCTTGAAGAATTTCAAGAAACTGGTAAGCAAAGAGGGGGTTAAGGATTTTCTAACAGTTTTAACTACTGTAAGGACTAAAGAAGAGGAAAATGCTATCTCATGTAGCCAAAATATTTCACTTTAAGGGTGATATGTGTTTAGTACAATAATTCAGGTTTATTAGATCTTACATAAAATATGGCAGAATAGCCCTTGCCTAAATGAAAATAATTTTGTAAAAGTATCAAGGAAAGAAATCTTATCCAAGGTGGATATAAAAAAATGCTTCTCAATCATTGAGAAGAGTAACATCAGTGTTTTGACACAGGTAGGTGGTTTTTCAACTTGAAGCGACAAATTGAGTGCTAGGAGTAATGGGCACCTTAGCCAAAATAAAGACTCTGTTTCATTTTTTTTTTTTTTTTTACTTTAAGTTCTGGGGTACATATGCAGATCATGCAGGATTGTTACACAGGTATACACATGCCATGGTGGTTTGCTGCATCCATCTCCCCGTCACTTACATTAGGTTTTTCCCCTAATATTATCTAACCCCAAGTCCTCACCTCCTGCTATCTGCCCCCTAGACTCCCTGCAACAGACCCCAGTATGCGATGTTCCCCTCCCTGTGTCCATATGTTCTCATTGTTCAACACCCACTTATGAGTGAAACATGCGATCTTTGGTTTTCTGTTTTTCTGTCAGTTTGCTGAGAATGATGGTTTCCAGATCCATACATGTTCCTGTAAAGGACATGAACTCATCCTTTTTTATGGCTGCATAGTATTGCATGCTATATATGTGCCACAATTTCTTTTTCCAGTCTATCTTTGATGGGCATTTGTGTTGGTTCCAAGTCTTTGCTATTGTAAATAGTGCTGCAATGAACATATGTGTGCATGTGTCTTTATAATAGATAGATTTATAATCCTTCGGGTGTATACCTAGTAATGCGATTGCTGGGTTAAATGGTATTTCTATTTCTAGATCCTTGAGGAATCACCACACTGTCCTCCACAGTGGTTTAACTAATTTACACTCCTACCAACAGTGTAAAAGTGTTCCTATTTCTCCACATCCTCTTCAGCATCTGTTGTCTCCAGATTTTTTAATGATTGCTATTCTAACTGACATGAGATAGTATCTCAGTGAGGTTTTGATTTGCATTTCTCTAATGACCAGTGATGATGAGCACTTTTTCATATTTTTTTTTTTGTCACATAAGTGTCTCCTTTTGAAAAGCGTCTGTTCATATCTTTTACCCACTTTTTGATGGGGTTGTTTTATTCTTGCATATTTGTTCTAGTTCTTTGTAGAGTCTGCATATTAGCCCTTTGTCAAATGGGTAGATTGCAAAAAGTTTTGCCCATTCTGTTGGTTGCCAGTTCACTCTAATGATTGTTTCTTTTGCTGTGCAGAAGCTCTTAAGTTTAATTAGATCCCATTTATCAATTTGGACTTTTGTTGTCATTGCTTTTAATGTTTTAATGAAGTCCTTCCCTATGCCTATGTTCTGAATGGTATTGCCTAGGTTTTCTTCTAGGGTTTTTATGGTGTTAGGTCTTATGTTTATATCTTTGATCCATCTGGAGTTAATTTTTGTTTAAGATGCAAGGAAGAGGTCCAGTTTTAGCTTTCTGCACAAGGCTAGCCAGTTTTCCCAAAACCATTTATTAAACAGGGAATTCTTTTCCCATTGCTTGTTTTTGTTCAGTTTGTCAAAGATCAGATGGTTGTTGATGTGTGGCATTGCCTCAGAGGCCTCTGTTCTATTCCATTGGTCTATATCTTTGTTTTGGTACCAGTACCATGCTGTTTTGATGACTGTAGCCTTGTAGTATAGTTTGAAGTCAGGTAGCATGATGCCTCCAGCTTTGTTCTTTTTGCTTAGGATTGTCTTGGCTATGTGAGCTCCTTTTTGGTTCCATATGAAGTTTAAGGAATTTTTTCCCCAGTTCTGTGAAGAAGGTCAATGGTAGTTTGGTGGGGATAGCATTGAATCTATAAATTACTTTGGGCACTATGGCCATTTTCACAATATTGATTCTTCCTAATCATGAGCATGCAATGTTTTTCCATCTGCTTGTGTCTTCTATTTCCTTGAACAGTGTTTTGTCGTTCTCCTTGAAGAGGTGCTTCTCATATCTTTTTAGTTGTATTCCTAGGTATTTTATTCTCTTTGTAGCAATTGTGAATGGGAGTTCACTCATGATTTGGCTCTGTTTGTCTGTTATTGGTGTATAGGAATGCTTGTGATTTTTGGACATTGATTTTGTATCCTGATACTTTGCTGAAGTTGCTTGTCATTTTAAGGAAATTTGGGGCTGAGACGATGGGGTCTTCTAAATATACAATCATGTTGTCTGCAAATAGACAATATGACTCCCTCTTTTCTTCATTGAATATCCTTTATTCTGAAATTACTCCAAAGAATACAAAAAGAGGGAATCCTCCCTAACTCATTTTATAAAACCAACATCATCCTGATACCAAAACCTGGCAGAGATACAACTAAAAAAGAAAACTTCAGGCCAATATCCATGATTAACATTGATGCAAAAATCTTTAATCAAATACTGGCAAACCGAATGCAACAGCTTATCAAAAAGCTTATCCATCATGATCAAGTCAGCTTCATCCTGGGGATGCAAGGCTGGTTCAACATATGCAAATCTATAAACGTAATCCACCACATAAAGAGAACCAAAGACAAAAACCACACAATTATCTCATTAGATGCAGAAAAGGCCTTCGACAAAATTCAATAGCCCCTTATGCTAAAAACTCTAAATAAACTAGCTATCAATGGAAGGTATCTCAAAATAATAAAAGCTATTTATGACAAACCCACAGCCAATATCATAATGAATGGGCAAAAAATGGAAACATTCCCTTTGAAAACTGGCACTAGACAAGTGTGCCCTCTCTCACCATTCCTATTCAACATAGTATTGGAAGTTCTGGACAAAGCTATCAGACAAGAAAAAGATTCTGTTTCAGAAGGTCTGGGCTAGGACCTAAGATGCCTCTAATCTGTTGCCCACACTTTTATTAGCAAAACACTATATAAACTGTTTCTCATTGCTGCTGGATTAAATTTCATGGGTTTCCTATTAACCACCTTAGTCTCCAAATGCCTCAACACTGTGATAAAACAGTGGTTCTGAAAATGTGGTCCCTGGGCCAATAGCATCAGCACCATCTGAGAACCTGTTGGATATGAAAATTTTCAGCACCTACCACAGTCCTAATATATCAGAAACTCTGGGGTGTCCAGAAATTAGTGTCTTAACAAGGTGTCCAGGTGATGCTGATCCCATATGCTAAAAGTTAAGAAAAAACATTCAAATGAGTGGTTATCACCTGTGGCATAGTTACAATCATCTGGTTAAGCTTTGTAACAGTAACAGTGGTTGGATATCACCCCTGTCCAGTTAATCCAATATCCCTGGGGCTGTGTCTGATGTGCAGCCAGAGTTGAAAACTTCACTTGTATGCTATTGACATTCTATCTATATTTATCTCCCTGCATGGTTCACTCTTTCACAGGGTAATTCCTCCAGGCTGTCTCTTAACTTGCTCCTCAATCTCCTCATGGTATTTCACCTCTGCTTTGTACGGCCTTCTCCTTGGCCTTCTCATTCCTTGCATTAAAACACTTTTTTTCTTTACTCAAAGGCTTCTTTTCTATTTCTATCTCATATTTCCTAAAGTAACCTTACAAAGGAAAGATTGTTGTTTCTTAAATATTCAGATAGCACACATTTGTGCATACATACACTATTCTGAGATATTTTTCTCAGGTATTTTATAAAAATAACTTTTTTTCTATCAGAGTCTTAATTTGTTTGGAGAAAATATCTGTATTTGCAGCTTCAGTTGCTCTCAGCATAGATCCAAGGACACTTGAGATTTTACAATAACTGCTATTTACATTTAAATGAAGAATGTCCACTTATGGCTATTCAGTAAGAGACTTTTTGTATGATTACTTAGAGAAAAAGAGAACAAACACATTTCTGTATGTTTGTTTAGAGAAAGAAGGAACGCAATAATCAGTTTAGCCGGAGGATTTTTATTCACTTTGAATGGATTAAATAATACTGCAGTGTTGATTAGCTTGATAAAAAATGTTATTATTCCCTTAATAATTGCATGAGCAATAATCATGCCTATTGCAACTGATCTAATTTAGAAATGCAGATAAAAATTTCTAAGAACTTGTCATGTCAAATCATAAACACCATTATTATTTTAATTATAATAATAATTTTTTCCAGTATTATATTAAAATATTATCAATGGTTCTCTCCAAATAATTCTATTTCTACTCAATGCTATAGGATAGTAACAAATTAACTCTCTCCTAACAAAAAATCATTTTCTTTTTCAATATAATTTACATTATAATTAATAGTTTAGGGTACAAACATATTTGTGGTGGAAGAAATTATAGCTATAGGAATAGAATGCAGGCAATATTCTCGAGGCTTGCTTTATTTTATTTGTTTAGTTCAAAATAGCCTTACTGGTCTAACATTCCCTTAGGGTCTGGGTAGAGTTTAGAGGAATATCTGAAAAATAAAATGGGTTCTTCCTTTGACTTTGTTGCTCTGAAGTATGAATATAAGGCAATTAGACTGAATGCATAAAATTCATATTTAGGTAAATTATGTATATAGTTTATATATAACCACATTACAAACATATACAATTTTAAAAACAAACTTTATATTTTAAAATAGATTTAAGCCTACAGAAAAATTACAAAGATACTACAAAAAGTTTTCATATACCCCATAGTGTATATGTATATACACCCTGTTATTAACATTTCACATTAGTATGCCATGTTTATTACAATAAATTATATTTTATTGACACATTATTAACAAAGGTCCATATTAAATTTAGATTTCCTTAGATTTTTTTCTAATGTTTTTCTGCTTCAGGACCCACCCAAGATGCCGTAGTGCATTTAGCTTTCATGCCTCCTCAGGCTCCCTTGGCTATGACAGTGTTTTAGACTCTCCTTGCTTTTGTTGACCCTCCCTGTTTAGAGCAGTACTGATCAGGTATTTTGTAGAATATTCTCAAATGGGATTTTTCTGATGCATATATCATAAATTAACTGGGTTATGTGCCTTTGGAAGTATTCCACAAAGATAAATTGTCATTCATGTCACATCATATCAAGAGTATGTTATCAACATGATTTACAACTGATCATTGTTGATGCTGATACTGATCACTTTCCTTAGATAGTGTGTGTCAGATTTCTCCACTGTAATGTTACTCTTTTATCACTTTTTCTATATGTGATCTTTGGAAGGGTGTTTCTATGTGCAGTCCACACTTAACGAAGTAAAAACTGACACCTGACCTCCTTGATGGCAAAGTATTTACATAAGTTATTCAGAATTCTCCTGCACAGGTAATTTGTCTGTTCTCTTCTACTTTCTTGGTATTCAGTTATTTAAGTAGGACAGCATGAACTCAAGAATATTTATTTTATACTTAGGTTTATAAACCAATGCTCCTTTATTTATTACTCGAATTAATCCAGCATTGGTCTTTGGGAACTCTTTAAGTTGGCTTCTGCATCCTTTGACATAATCCCCTCACTTTTTTTCAGTTTTTTTTCTTTTTTTTTTCTGGCACTACAAGATAGAGTATACACTCATCTTGTATATTTCTCACCCCAGTCCTATACTCAGCCATTTATCTAAGGGGTCCTAGCTCCTTTTATTAAAGAGCCATAAAGTATCCAAAACAGCTAGAAAATTTTCTTAATCTTTCTGCTCAGAAATAATAGTAACACAATAAATAAGAATAGGCAATACTCTCTTCAAAGATATTTTGCTAAGACTGTTAATCCTTGCTAAACACCTAACAAGAAATTGTATTAGTTATCATCATTTTACAGATGAGAAAATTAAAACAGAAAGAGTTAACCTAATTCTCAATGTCGGTTAGCAAAAAGACAGCAGAAGACATTTGAGCTCATGTTATTTCTATTTCAAATGTGCCCAACTAACTTTTCCAAACTCTCAGTTTCATGTCTAGTACCCCTACCACTGAGCACCAATGTGAGTCTTTCATTTTATAACCCAGTTACTCCTCAGAATTGTTCATCTCTGCCAGAGTTCTCTGCTCATCTTCCTGTATAGGGGTTGTGGATATAAGCTTACTAGAAATGCTTTTGGCTGTCTCTACTTTTCTAAACTCTGTTGTCTTTTATCTTCTACATCCTCCATGAATCCATTTCTAGTCACACCCCTCTTCTGAAATTTTATAAACTTATAATTTATTCTAATCATTTAATAGGTGGCATATGATCCTTCTCCAATTAAGAAATTCCTGAGCAGAGTTCTTAGTTATTAAACTTCTCTCCATTTTCAGCAAATGGGATAGCAGTTTGTATTCAATTTGTGCAGAAAAAATTTAATATGCACCTGCAGGTCATTGTGGTGACAGTAATGATGGTGATTTTCGTGACACTTAAGTACATTTCAAATGACCTGGCCTACATGCATGCGTAAGGTAGGCTAAGGAATCGGTAATAGATTAGGAAATACTTGATCAGCCAGTATACTACAGGGATACAGAAAGTAGAAAAATGAGAACATCTTTTCTTTATACATAGTGTGAATTTCAATATTCCTTAAGCACCATTAAGAGTTCTAGACTCCGTAAATAATATTAATAGGTGGAGGGCAAGTATAATGATTTGAAAAGGATTCAAAGAAAAGACATAAGTTTAGGTCAAAAATTGGAAAAAAATCTTTAAAAGATTATAAACTGTGACAAGTGTCACATTGGGGTCACCACCTGAAACCTCAATCACTTTGGGGTCACCACCTGAGACACTGATCACCACAGGTGGAGGTCTGTCCTGCAGACTCTGACTTAATGACAGATGAATAAAATGCACTCACACACAGTAGAATACAGTAAATCTGAGTGGGCTAGGGATGATTATCAGCTGCTCTCAGAGAGCGACTGCAGCTAACTGACCACCACTTGCTGCTCCTCCTCACACTTATTCAGGATAGATTTAATAACAGAGGTTCAAAGTCAACAGGCTTGTGGATAATTAACAGTGTTAAAAGAGTGGTTTTAGGAATGATAAAAGGTCTTGGTTCCGGGGGCCCAGAATAAACACCATCAGTGGGTAATTTTTCTTCGACCTCCCCCTTAGAGGGTCCTCCAGCACAAAGTTTACATGAGTAAACAAATTAGAGTAGGGACAAAGGAATGTGGGGTAAACAGACTTAATTGGGGGAGCTTTATTATCCTAATGTTACCGATGACTTAAAATTCTAATGTAAGAACTGGCTGCCTTCAGCCAATTCCATTAAAACCTTTCAGCCTTCCAAATGGTTTGAGACTATACCATTATAATACAGACCCTTGACTATGTGAAAATAAACTTTAATAATTATTATCAAAAATATAGAAGTTATTACACTAATCTTTGATCCCATCTATATAACACCTCCATTTTCATACCTTATCCTAAAGAGCAGTTTTGCTGTTCCCTTGCTTGTTCTTTTACTAGTAAATCAATAAAATACAACCCATGCTCAGAAAATTTGTCTAAGAAAATTTATTATTGGCATGCTATACACAGTTTATTTATTCCCTTAAATTGTTTCTTAAACTAGGCTAGACATACTGCAGAGTGAGAAAGGAGCAGATGTTAAAGTTACAGAGGAAGACATGACTTTGCAAAGAATACAAACAGGCTGAGATTTTATCTGTTAAATTTTTCAAGTTAAAGGATAATTTTTAAGACAATAATGGCATAATCATATTTAGAAACAAAATGTTTACTCTAATAACAACATGAAGAAGCATTGGCAAAGGCTAAGAAGAAAGAGCAGACCTAGAATAAGTAGAGTCTATAAGATAATAATGAATAAAAATTCTACTTTGGAAATAAAAATAATAGAATCATGAAGAGGAAAAAGCATTTGACTCTGGGCTGAATTACTTGGCTATTGTTGTATATATTTTGTTATATATATATATATATGTGTGTGTGTGTGTCTGTGTGTGTGTGTGTGTGTGTGTTATGCATATTTATGCATACATGGATATCTATAAATATGTATTTATTTTCAATGCAATTCTTGACTCAGTTTTGAGGCCCTGGTAGAGGCCTATTAGTTCTTCCTGCACAGTTCATTAAATCCACACTCTGATCACTTCCCTCATTAGGCTCTCACACTTTGGCCACCATGTACCACCCCTAATCTTTCCAGGGCCAAGTACCAGAAAACTAGGGACAGCCCCTATTACTAAAGCCTGCAATATTATTCAAATAAGCCAGCTCACAAGCAGTCTCAGAAACCTAGCTAACCCTGTGCTGATTGATCTGCATAGGTACTCACTTATTTCAATTTGCTGTTATCCTTTCCCAACATGCAACTCTCTGTGTATCACTATTTCGCAATCTTCTGTCAAATTTGGAGCTGTAAGCACCAAAAAGTTCTGCCTTTCATCTGTCTGAGTGTCAGTTTGTTGTGTTCTGCCAACATAAGAATCTTTAAATCTTATAAAACAGCCATTTAAGTAGGGAACTAAAAAGGAACAAAAAAAAATTAAGAAAAAGAGTATTTGTTTAGTTTTTGATCATGTCATCTGTGAGGTATTTGTGGGCCATCCAGATGGAGATTAATGCAGTTGGATATTCATTTCTAGGTGTTAAGGAATGCTTGGATTACAGAAAAAGAATTTAAAATTATTGGCCCATGGCAGTTGAAAACATGAAAATAGACACCATTTTTAGAAAGTGGGTTATAAGTGAAAAGAAGAGGGGATTGAATATTAAATCATGGGTGGGAAAAGCAAGAACTGGTTACATATTACATGTCAGTTAGATAAATGCCATGTGCACAGCAATTCATACAGCTCTTAAAGGAAAACAGACAAGCAAAGGATGAGGTCACTTAGCACCCGGATAATCTTCTGCCTTTGGGTCAAGATGAAAAATTTGGAAAACAGGAGTCAGTGTTATATCAACCCTCACCTCCAGAAAGACAACTAATATGTAAGTATAACTTAATTGAGAAAAAAATTGAGCTGGTCTTAGACAAGCTTTTAGAAATTTGTGTTGAGAATCATGTAGATTAAGCATTTATTAGACTATTCTGAAATAGACTAGATAACTATATTGCAATTTTCCCAAGCTGCATTTTAACAACCCAGTTGTAGGAGATGAGATGACAAATGATTGGGTTTTGATAGCACTGATGTGATGGAGAGATGGGGCTGAATGGTTCCAGGAAGCCATCTGTGTACAATTAAAATGAGGTATATTAGAGCTTATGCTGCATAGGCAAAAAGATAGAAGCCAATAAATAGGCTTCTATCTGTAGGCTAGAATAGGCTTTTCTTCCTCTATAGGAGGGAAACTGTGACGTAGGATAGACCTAGGAAGAACAATATGCCTACTCCAAGTCTTGATGATTGGCGTTTAGAAGGTTTAATATCCTTTACTTGAGTGACTCCAAAATAGTCACTTCTTCGGTGGGAAGCAAAGTTTTAGTTCAAGTAAAGAAAAATAGAAGGTAAACGAATATTTCTATAAGATTGAGAGTAAAAAACAGTTGTTCCTGGATAAATTGGATACTGTGACTATCTAGAGGGAGTTTGGTACTGAAAAATGAGCTGAAGTTAGAAAAAAAAAAGAATGATATGGAAGCAGGAGTGAGAAATGGTAGACAAATTGTAGAGCTTACATTTTGTGAGAGTGACCAAAGAGAATAGGGATAAAAATTTTTGAAGAAACTAATGAAGTTCAAAATTCTAAGTAGAATTTTGGTGTAAAGTATTCCTGGCTCTGAAACTACTCTGGGTCTTCAGGTAGTGAAGAGCCACTGCATATAATCTGTAGCCACGTAGGATTTGGGAAGGTTGGAATTAAAGCAGGATTGTACCTGTTTGGGGGCTGTATTAGTTTGTTTTCATAGTGCTATCAAGAACTGAATGAGACTGGGTAATTTATAAAGGAAAGAGGTTTAATTAACTCTCAGTTACACATGGCTGGAGAGACTTCAGGAAACTTACAATCATGGTGAAAGGCACCTCTTCACAGGGCAAAAAGAGAGAGAATGAGTGACAGCAGGGAAAATGCTAAATGCCTATAAAACCATCAGATCTCATGAGAACTCACTAGCACAAGAACAGCATGGGGAAACCGCCCCCATGATTCAACTACCTCCCACCAGGTCCATCCAGGACACATGGAGATTATGGGGATTACAATTCAAGATGAGATTTGGGTGGGAAGACAGCCAAACCTTATCAGGGGCATTGGTTATTATCTATAGTTGACTCAAGTATGTCTCTTCCTAGGGTCCCCAAAATGAAATACATGACTGGTAGACTTCTTTTTCCTTATCAGTATTTTCTGCTTTGGACTGGTCTATAGCATCCCAAAGCTACACTTGAATTAAATCGTCAATGATGAGAATGCAAGGGATTAATGATGTTGTACTTGGCTGCCACGGGAAGAATTGAGAATGAGCCTGAAGAAATTATTTAAAGCAGGGCTAGATCTCAGACATCCAATACATATTAAAAAAATTGAAGTTGAGTGACAATAAATATACCAATAAGCAAATGTGTATCTATGCTAAACTTTGACCGTAGTTAAAAAAATGATAGTTTTTAAAGAAATTTATAAGGCCAGTAAAAATTCCTTAAAAGATGAATTAATCACTAAAAAGAAATTAATTGACTTTCACCATAAAGTAATGAATAAGCAGTATATATTATTTGTAAAATGTGAATGATTTAATAGGCTGAACTGAAAACTATCAAACTTTAAATATCTTCTATCATATACTTAACAAATTATTAAATTTAAGGCATTAGAGTGAATAGGCAAACTTAAAGTTCATTAAGCTCCATAATTGTATAATCCAACAAATTAATTCTATAAATCTGCACAATATAAAAATATAACTTATAAATAACATAAATATAAAGATACTACTAGATTTATAGGATAATAATTATTTATTATATCAATAAGACTCTATCAATGAAGAGGAATTCCTAGGAATGCTGTAAAAACTACTCCTGAGTATCAGATCAAAATTTATATTTTGTTAAACTTCATATTTTAATTGGAAATAACTGGATGACAGGACTGAAATTCCTGACGTCTGATACTATTATCTTTCTCAGTAAAATTATATTTATACCCCGAAATGAATCAGTTGGACTACCAGTACCTTTAATATTTTCCTTAGTTATAAATATTTTTAACTTGCTCTCTCATTCATTATTTTAATTTGACAAACTTTTATGGAGCAAAAGCTGTCTTCCTAGCAAAACGTTAGCCTTGGGGTTGTGGAGATGACTAGCAGATTTTGCTCTCACTGTGCTGGAAGTCTGGAGAAGATAATGACACATTTATTAGTTAGTCATTACAGTTCTATGTTAATATAAATAAATTAAGCATATATAACAGATAATCAAAGCTACTGGACAACTCACTGTAATCAGAAAAATCTTCATAGAGAAGGGATTATTTGAAAGAAATGTGATCAAAGTGAGCAAAATTGATCAGCTGCAGTGATAGTGTATAAGCTGGTTGTGGGTTTCTTTGAGGAGTGCTTGAAGGTAAAGAAGTCTGCTAGATGGTCACTGTAGTTGTCTAAGAAAACATTTTTAAAGATTTTGTTATCTTCATGTTTCAAACACTTCAGTAGTTTCTCAAAACCAATGAAAGAAAAGTAATCCTTTTTATGACAATATGCCAACTTCTGTGTCTGAAAACCTACCTTGCCAGTGTAAACTCTCAACACAATGGCTCTCAAACATCTTTGCTATCACAATAACAAATACTTTTTCTTCAAACCTAATACATAGATTCAATTCCACCTATAACATATAGGAAATACTTCTCTTCTCCAAAATACATGTTGAAACCCTACCACCAGGACCTTAGTTAAGATGGCGTTTACTAGATAAACAGAGACCCTTTACGCAATACAACTGGGTTTCTTATGAGAAGATGGCCATGTAAAGATACAGAAAACAAGCAGAACATCAGGTGATAATGTAGGTGGAGATTGGTAAGTCAAGGAACAGCAAGATTTCTGACAATACCAGAAGCAAAGAGAAAGGCAAGGAGCAAATTTTTCTGTAGAAGCTTGAAGAGATCTGGCCTTGCCAAGACCTTAATTTTAGACTTCTAAACTCCAAAACTGTAAAAGAACATATTTCTGTTGTTGTAAGCCCTCTAGTTTGTGGGATTTTGTTCAAGCAGGTCTAGACACTAATTCACCATCCCAATGCAACAATAAATACAGAACCCAATATAATAGAGCAAAAATTTGAACTAATTCTTCACACACACATTTATACCGATAGTCAATATGAGCATTAAAAGATATTAACATCACTTATATAAAAAATATGAATCAAAACCACAGCAAGATACTACTATATCTCCACTTGAATGGCTAAAATATAATAAGATTTGAAATACCAAATGTTAAAGAAGTTGTTGTAAAACCAGAAATTGCCAGTATATCTTAGAGAAAGTAAAATGTTACATCTTCCTTGGTAAAGAAACTTGTTTGGCAGTTATCTAAAATTGTTAAATATCAGCTTTCATTATAAGAGACAAAAACTGCAAACAATGCAGATATCCATCAACAGAAAAAGTGATAAACTGTGTCATTGTTACAAAATAAAATTCCACTCCAAAATTAAAAGGAATACACTACTGATGCATGCAACGTGAAATGATCTCAAATGTATTATGCTGAGTAATAGGAGCTAAACACAAGAAGTATTTACTACATGATTCTATGTACATACAACTGCAGAACCAGTAAAACTAATCTATGTTGATAGATACCACATCAGCGGAGGAGCAGATTGGTGGAAAGGAGGAATGAATAAATTTACTGGGGTGATGGAAATGTTCCAATCTCAAAATGCAGTTGTCAAAATTGATTGAAAGCACATTTAAGATATACAAATCATATACAACATATATATATATATATATATATATATATATATATAATATATAAGTTACATATAAGATAAATAAATAATTAGGTAAACCAAATAATCAATAACTTATTAAAATAAAACAAAACAAATGGATAGAAGGAATTTCATTTGAAAAAAACATTAATTGTAGAATTCTAGACACCAGATTAGTGAAAGAATATTTTTCTATCTGGTTGAAAAAAATGAAGACTATGTTCCAAGATGCTAAAATTTTTAAATAAAGAAAATTTTCTGGTGTACAGTGAATTATAAGTTACAAGCCTTTGTGAAGTGAGTTTTGTTATGAATTAGGAAGTTTTAAGATGGCCCTATGAAAAGAAATTTCTTCCTATGTTTGCCTAGAATAAACGTAACTGTCACAAGACATATAAATATTAAAAATGGTCTTTTTTTGCACACGCTAGGAGGGGTAAAGTGGGGAAAAGAAAGATTGATGTTCTTAAGAGAAGGCAATCATGACGTATTTAGAAAATTTGGAAAGATTCAAGAAGAAAATGTACACGAGTAGAAATGAAAAACCAAAAATGAAGAAACAGTACTTGGCAAGGGTTCGCCTCATTATAGATTTTCACTCATAATGAACATAACATATTCAGAAAACAGTGAAGAGACCAGTTTCAATTAGGTGAGAGATTTATCAAAAGAAGTAATTGAACAAAACATTTAAATGATACAATATAGTGAAACTTAAGGGAATCAATTATCTAAATATAGAGTTTGAAAATCTGAGGGCAGTGAAAAATTATTGAAGATTTTTAACTGAAATGATTCTCATAAAATATTCTTTGAGGACAGTAAACTAAATTAAATGTGAAATTATTTTGTATCAGGCAATGCTCTATTAATTTCAGAAATGAAGATTATGACAGAGATTTTGACTTAATTGAATAATACCTAATATGATATGAAGTAATTTACATTCCTTAACTAAAGACAGATGATCATTACATTAGTCCATGATTTGCTACTGTATGATGGTTAAGTTCAGGTATCAACTTTACTAGATCAAGGGATAACCAGATAGTTGATAAAACATTTTTCTAATTAATTACATCTGTGAGGATGTCTTCATGATAGATATGTTTTTTGACCTTTTTGGTTTTTTTGTTTTTGTTTTACGTATAGTGTCATTTTATTCCCATGAATTTCTAGAATGAGAAATCAAATATATGATAAAAAAATAAAACATGGCTGCTCCTCATAGGGCATTAGTATGGAGCAGGTGAACTTTCTGGGGTGATGAACATAGACTGCATCTTAACACAAATGTAAGCAACACTGGAGTATCTATCCATTAAAGCTGTAACATCAGCTGTATGCATTTTAGTGGATGTATGCTTCCTTTCAAACCAAAACTTGTGAGAAAAGAAAGAATTGCAAGTTGCCATCTATTTGGTCTCAGTCCAGCTGAGTGGTCATTGTATCTATGAGACTCCATATCTTCCATGTTGACATTATGAACATAACAGTTTCTCTGCACAAGGGGCTCAGCTTTCCAGATGAATTAATAAATGCAGTGTTCCTGTCACAGTGATTCAGTGTGTGCCATTGTCGCACGCCTGGAGTGGGCTGCCTTTACACAAAATCCCACTGGTCTGGATGGTCAGGCTCTCAGAATGGTCATTTTGTAAATGCCCATTGCCCTGCCATTGCTGTAAGGTAATGGGTCTGTCCTTAGCGGTCAGAGCGTCTTAGACAACCATCCATGTTACAGGTGTGGAGAGAGCTCCTGAGTGTGGCTGAAATATCTCCTTAACTTATGTGTATTATTTATAGGATAAATGAAGTTCTCTTCCTCCATGCAGCTCTCCAGTTGGGAGTGGACTTAAGGTTGCAAGCCTATCAGTAAAGTCTGGGCAGTTCATGGCGTTTGGGAGACTTGGTCTTCAATGCCTACAAGGGGGAATCATATGCTCTCCAGGTTGCCATAGCTATGGCTGCCCTCTGTCACATGATTTCTGCCTTCCCCTTTCTTTCCTTCTTCACTCAAGAATCTTCCCAAGATGACCCTGAAGGGCAGCTTCTAATTTTGTCCCTCACCCCAAAAGAAGTCTAAAAATTCAGAAGAAAATAAAAAGAAGTCCATAATTAACTGTATTAAGTGGTGGAGTTGACATGGCTTATGTAGTGGTACATATATCCTCAAATCAAAGACATGAAGAAAGGATTTGAGCTGTCTTTCATGTGGCCAGTGGAGTATATTATTATCTTTTATTTATTTTATAAATTTTATTTTAGATCGATGGGGTACATGTGCAGGTTTATTACTTGGGTATATTTTGCAATGCTGAGGTTTGGGGTACAAATGATTCCATTACATAGGTACCGAGTGTAGTACCCAATAGTTTTTTAACTCCTGTCCTCCTCTCTTCTTCTCTTCTCTAGTAGTCCACAGTGTCTATTGTTGCCATCTTCTGTCAATGAGTACCTAATGTTTAGCTTCCACTTGTTAGTGATTATATGCAGCATTTGGTTTTCTGTTACTGCATTAATGCTCATAGTGTAATGGCCTCCAGCTGTCTCCACGTTGTTGCAAAGGATATAATTTCTTTGTTTTGTGTGGCTGTGTAGTTTTCCATGGTATATTCATGCCACATTTTCTTTACTAAGTCCACTGTTGATGAGCACCTTGGTTGATTCACGTCTTTGCTATTGCTAATAGTGCTGTGATTAACATGCAAGGGCATATGTCTTCTTGGTAGAAAAGTTTTTTCTTTTGTATATTTCTGTGATTTTGCTGTGTACCCACATAAATCTTGAATTGTAGTTCCCATAGCTCCACATGTTATGAGATGGACGCATTACTCCTTGTTCTACCAAGGAGGTAATTTAATCATGGGTGAAGTTACCCCCTAAATAAATGACTGAGTAATGAAGACCCACCCTCCTCCAGTTGGATGGGCAGGTACCATCCAATCTACTGAGGGTCTAGATAGAACAAAACATCAAAACGAAGGCAAATTCACCCTCTCTTTCTTTTCTGGAGCTGAGACCCCATCTTTATCTGCCCTTGGATAGCAGAACTCCAAACTGGCCTTTGGACTCAGGACTTCCATCAGCAGCCCTGCACCCCCAATTTTTAGACATCTGGCCTCAGATTGAGAGTTACACTATTGACTGGGTCTTAGGCCTTAGGACTTAGACTGAGCCGCACTCTCAGCTTCTCTAGTTCTTCAACTTGCAGATGGACTGTCATGAAACAACTCGTGTGTGTGTGGGGTGTGTGTGTGTGTGTGTGTGTGTGTGTGTGTGTGTGTGTGTGTTTGGATTTATTAGGGTAATTAGCTCATATAATCATGGAAGCTAAAATGTTCCATGGCACTAATTGGATATATATCATATTAGTTCTTTCTCTCTGAATAACCCTGACTAATACATAGTCTGTTCTCTAATCAATGTTTATCATTTTACCTAGCAAGTTCTGGTTTGAAAAAGAGAACTGTATTTTTAGCCACATAACTGTTTTCCATATTCCTTTGTTTTGTAATCACATTAACTCCAAGTTTTAAATGATTGCAAGAAACTGCTACCAAATTTCCTTGAATCAATTTACAGCTGTACCTCTAATCATGCTGACAATGGAGGGACATATTATAATATGCAGGGCAGTGGGCACTGTGAGATGAGGATACGCACTTCCTTTACACTGACCATCAGCCACTCAACTCTTCTGTTTCTGTGTTGTTTATGGAGAAAGATGTTAACAACAGTGAAGTTAGCATTTGCAAGAATGGGTGTTATTTTATAAAGTATGCAAGGAAAAGAATGCATATAAGGCCATCTTAATATTGCACAATATGTCCTAATTTAAAAACTTGTTTGAGGGCAAGTTGGCAGTGCTGACAGGGTATGCTTTTTTCTTTTTTAATGTTTCTGAAAAGAAGTAAACATTTGACTGAATGAGATGTCAATTATACTACAAAAATCAGATGTTTGAACTATGTAGTTTGATAAATTCTTCCCAGGAACATTGGTAGATATGGTAAATAATGGAATATTTAGAGCTTTCTTGTTCCATAAAATATTACTGGGAAGGACCGGGCGCATTGGTCATGCCTGTAATCCCAGCACTTTGGGAGGCTGAGGCAGGCAGATCACGAGGTCAAGAAATCAAGACCATCCTGGCCAACATGGTGAAACCTCATCTCTACTAAAAATACAAAAAATTAGCTGGGCACAGTGGCATGTGCCTGTAGTCCCACCTACTCAGGAGGCTGAGGTAGGAGAATTGCTTGAACCCAGGAGGCAGAGGTTGCAGTGAGCTGAGGTCGCACCACTGCACTCCAGCCTGGTGCCTGGTGATGGAGTGAGATTCTGTCTCAAAAAAAAAAAAAAAAAAAAAAAAAAAAAAAATATATATATATATATATACACACACACACACACACACACACACATATATATACATATATATATATATATGTATATATATATGTATATTACTGGGAAATAATATAAGGATATATAAAAGAGTCGTCACAGAAAAAATAAAGCCCTTTTTTTCTTTTTTCCCGAAGGAGTAGCAGTGAACTTACCCTTAAAGTAAGGGTAGTATTTGTTCCTTCCAATCTTGAGATTTTCTCATTCTAAGGCATGAAACATGGAGAGTATAAAGTTTGTATGATAAAAGTTGTAAAGGCATTTACTTCATTCTCTCTGTAATTATCCTAATCTGTTATCTGGTCTTATTCTTTTAATTATTATATAAATTAGCATTTATTTAAAAGCTACTTGGCCATGTACCATATAGTAAATTGTTGAAAATGTTGTCTCTAGTCTTTAAAATGACTCTGAAATATACATCATGTCATTTCCATTGTCCAGTTGAGAAAACCACATTCAGAAATGTTGAGCCTTTGTCCAAGGTAACAGAATGCTGAAATAAGGCATGGGGCTGGAATAGGATTCTAGATTTTTGAAATTCTAATTCAGGTTCCCTCTGTATAATCTAGACTCTCTTAGATAGGTTTGGCTCTCTTCACTTATCTCTAAAGCACCTGGAAAAATGCTCTCTGTAGAGCAGGTGGTCAGTGAACATTTATCATAAATAAACTTGGTGAGGAAATGAGTTACGAAACCAAGACTTATGGGTTCTGTCATAATAGTTCTGTCACTGATCAGTTGTAAAAATATATCATTATACCATCAATTGTTTCAATTTCTTCAATTATAAAATGAGAACTTAAAAGTGGTCAGAATTAACAGATAGCAAGTATTGTAAAAGACTCTATAGGTAGTGTAAAGCGACTCTATATTCTCTCATAATGCCACTTTTCTGGCCAGCTTCAATACAGCATAGAACACACGAGGCACATTGCCTCATCCTTCTAAATTTCTATGGGGTAAAAACTTTTATCCATTCTTTTTACATCTGTTCATAGAATGTCAGCTGCAGGAAATTTTCTGTAACAGTGGTAGGATGAAATACAGCATTATAACTAATTTGTTACATAGACTCCAGCCTAACATTTTTGTGAGTGTGCTCTAATCTATACTTTTGGTAAATCCCACAGGCAGCAACATATCAATAAGTTTAAAACCATCTTCTGTTGCTGTTTATTTTTTTTAATTATTGGCAAATGCTTCTTACCTCAACCCCATCAGGATTTTCTTAGGCTTGCCAAAGATATTAAATTGCCTGGGAAATTTTATTGGATAACAGAATCTTTGAACTCTCATTTGGATTCTATAAAAGCAGCAAGTGGCTTGCTTGAGCTATATATTGTATGATGTGTGGGGATCCTCGGGAAATCATAGCATGTAGGGAAGGTCTAGATGGCCATCCCCTGTGACTAGAATGAAAGATGGAGTTACAAGGGCAAAGCGACCTACAGGAAATTTTGATTTTTAAATCATTTGTCCAAATGCCAGCAAAAGATTCTGCATCTATTAAGGGAGGCTGAGAATATACTGCGAGAGAAATTTGGCACTTTATGTAGTAAAGACCATGAAAAGCATCAAGCTTCCTAGTGCAACCTTGTGTGGTAACTTTTAAATTCTTTTCAGGAAAAATGGCTAGAGGATTAAATGTTTATTGAAAATACTCTCCTTTTATATGGTTTCATATCTTTTCCTAATCCTGTACACTTACATTCTTGACTGTGATAAAACATATATAGTTAAAACGTTTTGCCATGTAGTGTGAATTTTTGAGATGTGAAACTCCATTGTTTATTATTGTGCATGTGCTGGAAATCCCAAGGTTTAAGATCAAACCCAAGGTTTTAATTTTATATTCCTAAATATAATTTTATATTCCTAAAATGTTAAGCTGCAGGGCATTATGATCATGCAGACTTTGTGAATCCAATGGTTAAGTTATTTATTTCCATACTATATATTTTTTTAGCTTTGTGGAGGAAAATTTGTTGCTGATCTAGTTTAAAAAAATTAAATAAAATATAAACAACATTAATTATGATCTACTTACGCTTTACAGATAGGAGTTAAAAATCAAATGTGATTTAGAATGTGTCACATAAATGAATGAAATGGGCTTCAGTAATGCAATAAGTAGCTGTGAGACTGGTGATTGGAGAATGCATGACCTGTCTAACAGTATTAAAAAATAGGTGAATAAGCCACTTTGCCAGACAAACAAAATCCATAGATAAGGTGAGAGATGCAGTAAGGACAGGAGGAATAAGCACTATTTCTCCCTGTGGAAGGGAATGGTGACATGAGGAAAAATAATCATGGTTAGCACTATGACTTCACTTAGAACTCTAGTTAGATCTCAAACGAAGATTGAGATCTTGCTGACCATGTAGTTAACATCAATCCAAGTAAGTACTTTTTTATTCTCATTATGGAGAAGATGTGAGACAGTGCTTGTTAGTGGTTCAGCCCACAAGCTCTAAGGCTTTGTTGTTTAAGATCAAGGACCATTTCTGCTCCATGTGAGGTATGAAAACATGGGCATGTTACCAGAGCTCACTGCCTTTGAGTTTGCACATCTGTAAAATGGGGATAATAATAGTACCTACATCCATGGTTACTATAAAGATAGAATCACTTTATATGCTTAAAAGAGCTGGTATATGATATTACAGAAATATTTTATTGCAAAATGATTGTCAAACAACATGCAAAATCTCATTCAACTTTGTGACCAGTTTTAGCGTGTTTTCTACTTACTTGAGGATGTACTATAGATTATATTCCCTAGATTTCAGCAAAGTGGTAAATAAATATACCTTTTATTTCATATAAAGTTATAGATTATCATAGCCACTAGGAAATTTAAAGAATCCCAATTCCAGCTTTGATTTTGTAAGGTAAAGTTATGTCTAGATAGAAAATGCCTTATTTTTAGTTTTACTGCTTATAATAATAAATGGCTACAATTCATATCATCTCTAAACAAGCTTCATGATTTTCCTGAGACTCTCTCATATTGTATATAAAATTAAACATGCTAATTTATTCCTGACATTGGTGATTAGTGAGCTAAAAATTGTTCCTTTATTTTCAGTAAAACTAGTTCATATAGAAAGATCTACCACAGGCATGAAATATAGGAGAAAGATTTTGTGATTTGCTTACTATCAAGGCAGTAATTTCCTCCAGTTAACAGTTTTATCTTTTGTGGCAGCTGGTGCCTTTAGATGTGATTCTGTTAAATTCAGGGGCTGTCTGACAGAGAAGAAGGCGAAGGTCCTCTGCAACACAGACACAAGAAAGGCAACCTCATCTCCTGAGCTTTATTTGCAATTGTAAACACACTGTTTTTCTGCAGCTAGAAGGAAGTATGTGTAGTAAGAATAAAGCCTTTAAAAAACACAATTTACCTGGCAGAATAAGTAGAAATTCAGGTATGAAGAAGGGTAATGTTATAAAACAATCATTCTCAATCCTATCTGCACATCACAATCGGCTGGGAAATTCTTAAAACTATTGCTTCTCAAGTACCACTACAGAGATTATAATGAATATAGTCTAGGGTTATGGCCAAAATAAAAATATTTTTAAGCCTTCTGATTTACTCGAATGTAATAATGAGTCATGAACCTAATAGTAATTTTCTGTCTGAACCTCTAGTGGAATGGTCTCTTCTCTCATTACCATTGTTTGATTCAATAACCTATGTACACTAGCAATTAACAATCTGAAAAATAAATCAAGAATATAATTTTATTTTTATTGGCATAAAAAAGGATACAATACCTACAAATAAATAAAACCTAAGACATGAAGGATTTGTACATTAAAAACTACAAAACATTGTTTAAAGTAATTAAATAAGACACATAAATAAAAAGACATCCCAATTTTATAGTTTGGAAAAACTAATGTTGTTAAGATGGTAATGCTACCCAAACCAATCTAGAGACTCATTGTAATGCCTGTCAACATTTTACCAGCCCTCTTTTTATTGCAGAAGTAGGAAAGTCAATTCTCAAATTCACGTAAAATTTTCATGGCTAAAAAAATATTTAAAAAAAAGAACAAAGTTGGAGGGCTACACTTCTCAAATTCAAAATGTAGTTTACTACAGTGATCAAAACAGTGAGGAACTAACATAAAGACAAATACATAGACCTATAGTTTAGAAATTAAAGTCAACGAATAAATGCATGTATCTATGGCTAATTAAATTTTTATAACTGTGGCAACACTATTCAATGGGGGAAAGGATATTCTCATCAAGTAATGGTTTGTGTCTTCTGCCCCCCAAATTTATATGCTGCAACCTAACCTGCAATGTAAGGGTAATTTGAGGTGGGGTCCTTGGGAAGTAATTAGGTCATGAGAGTGGAGCTCTCATGAAAATGATTAGTACCCTTTCAAAGTTCTGAAAAGACCACAGGTTTTCCCTTTAATCACACTGAGGATACAGCAAGAAGGTGCTGTCTATGAACCAAGAAAGTGGACCCTCATCAGACTGTGAACCTCCTGGATTCTTGATCTTGAACTCCCCAGCCTCTAAGACTGTGAGAAATAAACTTATGTTGATTTTAGGTCATCTAGTTTATGGTATAATGCTATAGCAGCCCTAAAGAACTAAAACAATTGTCAAAAGATGGCAAGAACCTAATTTCCATTAATTGATCAATAAATAACACAAAATATGACTCATACATTCAATGAAATATTATTTGGTCATAAAAGGAATGAAGTACTGATACATGCAACAATGTAGATGAACCTCAAACACATTATGCTAAATGAAAGCTACCAGACATGAAATGGCACATATTGTATGATTCTATTTATATGAAATACTCAGAATAGGCAAAGCAGATTCATTGCCAGGGGATGGAGAAATGATGAGTGACTGCTTAATGGATACAGGACATACTTGTTGAGGTGAGAGAGGTGATAAAGATAATTTACAAATATAGAAGTGGTGATTGTGTAACATTGTGAATGTACTAAATGTCAATACATCCTATATTTTAAAATTTATGTATATTAATTTCATCTTGTGTAGATGTTACTTCGATGAAAAATAAAAAGATATAGAGATAATAGAAATTGGTGTTTGCACAAGTATAAGCATAGTGCATGTACTCATCAACCAGACTAAAAACCTAAAGATTCACAAGGCATTAGTAAGAACACACAAAAAGATGTTGCCTCAGAAGTGGGGAATAATAAGCCTTGTAATTAATACTTCTTTGCTGCCATTTAACAAAGCAAGACCCAAATGATATAAATTTTTTCTAAGTAATTTAACTGCAGCTTAGAGCAAAGCTCAAGAATACTTATAGGACTCTAAATAGATACAACATCCAACACAGATAAAATTAACCATGTCTAGAATCCAATAAAAAATTACCAGACATGAAAAGAAAACATGATCCCTTATGGAGAAAAAAAATTAATCAAAACCATTGCAGACTCACACAAGTGCTATAAATAGCAGATAGAATTAAAAGGTGCAATTATTAGTATGTTAGAATTAAAAGCAATTTTAGATTAGAATAAATTTTAGATTAGATACCTAAACTAAATATATTTTAATTCTAACATAATATAATTGCATACCCTAACAAAATATGTTAGAATATTTAATATGTTATAATATGCAATTATGTTATAAATAAAAGCTATAACTATCTTTTACATGATCAAAGAATTAAGTAGATATAACAGAGGAAATAACAAAAACTTTAAACTCCTAGCAATATCACTTTTGTCTCTAGGAGTCTAAGATAAAAAATACACTAGGTGAAATTAATGGAAAGCTGGATATTGCAGATGAACATATAAATGAATTAAAAACTGAATGATAGAAACTATACAAAAACAAGGAGAAAAGCAAATTTTCTATGCAAAAACAGTGAACTAAGCATCAGTGAATTAGGTGGCAGTTTTAAGTAACTTTATATGTATATAATTGGACTTAAAAGAGAGAAGAAGGAAAAGAATACATATTTGAAGACAAAAATGCCCCAAAATTTTCAAATTTGATTTTTAAAAGCCTATATATGTAAGCCCAATAAAACTGACACTCAAGAAACAGTACAAAAATTATACCAAAGTATATGAAAATAAAATTTCTAGAAAAACTGGTAAAGTTTTAATAGTAGCCAGAAGAAAGAGGTATGTCATGTGCAGAGGCACAAAGAAAAAGAGCCTACCAGATGTCATACTGAAGACAAAATAATTAAGGAGTCAATGGAACAAAATACCTATTCAAAGAAAATTAATAACTGACAACATAGAATTCTATATTCACTGACAATATTTTTCAAGTGAGGGTGAAATAAGGACTTCTCTAAAAATACAAAAAATTGAATAATCCATCCCCAAGCAGACTTACACTATATGAAATGTAAAAGGATGCCCTTCAAACAGAAGAAAAATTACAGTTGATAGGAATATAGATCTATGCAAAAAGGGGAAGAGTACCAAAAATGACAACTGCTTGGACAAATATAAAAACGTTTTATTATTTAAATTTTGAAAGATGATTGATAGTTTTATAAAAGAATAATATAAATATAGTTTAGGATTTATTACGTAAATAATGTAAAATATATGCTAATAAGTGCACAAAGATCAGGAGGGGAGGAGTGGGATTCTATTATTGCAATCTTCTTACAATCTAAGTGGTATACCATCACATGAACATAATCTCTGATGAGTTAAGAGTATATACTCTAAAAGCACAAAGCTATAAAGTGTGAAATAACCTCTACAATAACAAAAGAGTTATAGTCTCTAAGTCAACAAAGAAGATAAAAGGAAATAATAACATGATGACATAGCATTATACTCCCTTCAAGATGACTAACAATAATGATTGATAGTAATACTAATAAACTAATAACAGAGTGCAGCAAAGAATGTGGAGCAATAGGAACTTCCAGATATATTATCACTTTCAGAAACATTTGTCCGTATCTAATAAAGATGAACATATACACACTTTGATAGAATAATTTCATATATATAATAAAATTTATGAATAATTTTAAGAAAGTAAAAGCTTAAAAAGAAAAATACCCATCAATATTGAATAGATAGATTAAATGTAGCATATTCATACAATGGAATAATGTAAAGCAATGAGGGTAAGTATAAGATGCTACATGCAATCACTAATAAATTTCACAGATATTATTGAACTAAAGATGGCATAGATATGGAGTACATTTTATATAATTCCATGTACGTACAATTCTACAGAGCTAAAAGCCTGGCTAGTAGTTATCTTATGTAGTTAGTTATGACTGGAGTTGAGAAGGCACTTTCAACATGCTCATGATGGTCTATTTCCTCAAATGGATGGTGGTTACACAGAGGTATTTACTTTATTAGAACTCATCATTTCCTATATCATACATATTTTTAAAATTCATTAAATTCACAGAGCTGAAGCTGTATGTCCACATAGCTACTGTAGGATGTATAAGGCAGCTGGCAAATTGGTTACTCACCTAACAATTTAAAGTGTATGATACTGTTTTCTCTGCTTTAGATCTTGTAATAGTGAGGTCTGGGAAGTTAAGTTGATATGTAATGAGAAGCTCACATTCCACAATTTTCAATGGGATTTAGTTATGGAGAAATTCTATATTGACCCACCTGAGAATCATTCATTCTATGTTGACCCACCTGAGAATCATTCCTTTAAATTCCCTCAAGAAAGCTGCTTTTGGATTTTCAGAGGTTATTTAGCCAAGTCATGGGAATAACTCTGAAATTGTCTACATTTTGCAAGTGAATCACTATCAAATCTGAAACGCAAGCTAATTCTTTGAAAATTATTTCAGTTAAATTCCAAATGTGTTGCTCAAATATCTAAGTATAACTAACTTCACCTTTTTGAGTTTGACTTGGGCCTTTAGCTACAGTAAGACTATCAGTATATGATTATGTTAGTGCTCCATAACTTAATCCAGCTGTCTCCTGCTGTGGCATGCAGGAGTGGCAATGTATCAAATAAAATAAAATCAGGTAAATTTTATGGCCCTTGGACAGGAGAACTAACAAAATGTACTTTCTCTGTTTCAGAGAGTTGAATTAAGGACAGTGAGGATCATCTTATTGCATCATTCTTTGTTATTTTCTTTACAAGCTGCAGCTTTCGGATTTCATGTTGTTGGTTCCCAGAGCTTATCTGAGTCACTAACACTCATTAATGTAAATGCAAAATCTTCAGTCATCATTATGCAAACTAACTGTCAGATGAATCTCTATAGGTTTGCATTTTCCATGACTCAAATAGAACTAATTTAATAGCATTATCTAACAGTTTACTCAACCACACAGACCAACACATATATAAATTATCACTATGAATTCTAATTGATGTTAAAATATAGAAATTGCAATTCATTTATCACAATCTACTTTCTATAGGGTTATTGCAGTTTAAGAGCAGAATCCATGCCCTGCTCTGAAAAATAATCAAAGAGAATTTTGTTTTTTACAGTGACCTCATCTGTAGGCTCTATTTCAGACTATGATATAACTGGGATTCTTAACATGGAGTTTATAGACCCATTGGATTGATTTCAAAAGCTTCATGAAATCCATAAAATATCCATTAATTACCCATATTGTTGCTGGCAAATTTTGTATAAAGAAGATCAATAACTTATACATAATTTTCAAGATATCCTATGATATAATTTGGCTATGTTTCTACCCAAATCTCATTCTGAATCATAGCTCCTATGATTCCCATGTGTTGTGAGAGGGACCCGGTGGGAGATAACTGAATCATGGTGGCTGATCTTTCCCATGCTGTTCTTGTGATAGAGAATAAGTCTCACAAGATATGATGGTTTCATAAAGGGGAGTTTCCCTGCACATGCTCTATTGTCTGCCTCCATGTGAGATGTGACTTTGCCCTATTCATCTTCCGCAATGATTGTCAGGCCTCCCCAGCCATGTGGTGCTGTGAGTCAATTAAACCTTTTTCCTTTATAAATTACTTACTCTTTGGCATGTCTTCATTAGTAGTGTGAGAACAGACTATGGCATGCTATGATTCTGTAAGATTAACAATTTCTAGACTGGTGCCATTAAAATAAGATCCAGACCCTGACTCCCTTCCCCTCTCAATGCACCTATTTCACCTATGTCTAGTGTCCCCTCTCAACTGCAATTGTTGAAAGACATCTTGTTTTGTAACAGCTGCAAGGTCCTGAATCTCATGGCTCTCTTATTAGACATAAACATGTTTTTGATAAAAATCAACAAGCATTTATTGAATATATAAAATCCATTGACACTATATTAGATACTGTGATAAACACCTATGCAGTGGGATTTTCAATACACCTACAAGAGTACTACACCCTAAAATACAATCTACAATTTCACCTAATTTTGCAGGAAAATATTCAGAATTTACATCTTTTATAAGGGGCAAATTTTCCAAAAGAAGAAAAAAATTAAGCTGGTAACAAATTTTATTCATTTTATCAAATAAGATTTTTCCCTTCTATACAGGAAGTTAAGATTAGTTAACTCTAGATAAATTGAGAAAGTAGTCATTCATTTAAAATATGTGGCATAAATAAGAATGGGCAAATTTGAGTTGGATATAAATTAGGAGCAGAAGAGCATGGATCTTATCCATCGTAAGCTGTAGAAAATTTCTAGACATTCAGAACAAAAGTGGCCAGAAAAGATGTAGCCAGAAAGAGATAAAAATAAATTTTCTCAGCCTTCTTCATATGGTTTTGTGAAGACATAAATAACTATGAATACATAGAGAAGAAATCCATCCTTAAAATGGGCTTTCATGTTGCAGAAGTGGCTCTGTGAAGACCTTTTCTTAGCCACTTTTTACAGCACTTTTGGATTCACAGCAAAACTGAGAGGAAGTTATAGAGATTTCCCATATGCACCCAACTCCACATATGCATAGCTTTCCACATTAACAACATCCCCCATTCTCATGCATAGCTTCCCATATTATCAGCATCCCCCACCAGAACGGTGTATCTTGTTACAATTGATGAACCTACATTGACACATCATACTCAGCCCAAGTCCATAGCTTACATTTGAGATCACTCTTGGCGTTGTACATTCTATGTATTTGGATGAATGTATAATGATATGTACTTATTATTACAGCATCATACAGAGGACTCACATTGCCCTGAAAATCCTCTGTGCTCTGCCTAGTAATCCCTGTCCCTAACAACCCCTTGCAACCACTGAATTTTTACTGGCCCTAAAGTTTTGCCTTTTCTAGAACATCATTTAGGTGGATAATATAGTATATATTTTTTTCTGATTTGGGTTTCCACTTAGTAGTGTGCATTCTACTTTTCTCCATGTCTTTTAATGGCTTCATAACTCATTGTTTAGCACTGAATAATATTCCATGGTTTGTATGTACCATAGTTTACCTATCCATTCATCTACTGAAGGATATTTTGTTGACTTCCAAATTTTGGCAATTATATTAGATTATGTATGCTTATGTATATGTGTATTATGCGTATATCAGCTTACATATCCTTATATATAAATGAAACAAATGACAGCAATAATAAAAGATGAGATGAAAGAGGATTATTTTGTTACCATAAGGTATTCACACGATTATCCTTAAATTTGTATGTTATTTAAAGATAGGCTTGGACTAGTTGTAAATGTATACTGCAAACTCTGGGACAACCTACAAAAATAGTGAAAAAAAAGTATAACTGTTATTCTAAGAAAACAGAAAAAATGAAATCATACAAAATCTAAGTTAAAAACTCAAACACCAGATAAAGAGTGGAAGACAAAAATAAGAACAAAGAACAAGCAACAAATACAAAACAGTAGCAAGTATTTATTTAACTAGACCCATAGATATAGTTGTATGGCCTATGTGCTTGTACTGCCAATGATCTAAATGTACCAATTAAGAAGCTAAGATTATTAGAGTGAATTTTAAAAGTGGCTGTAATAATTCATATTCAAGTTTTTTTGTGAACATAAGTTTTCAGTTTTGTGTGGTAAGCACCAAGAAACTGCCTGATGGTAAAAGCATGATTAGTCTTAAAATAAACTGCTAAATTGTCTTCCAAAGTGGCTGTAACATTTTGCATTCCTACCAGCAATGAGTGAATTTCCTGTTGCTCCTTATTCTTCTCATCAATTTGTCAATGATCTGGATTGTGTCCATTCTAATAGGTGTGTAGTAGTATCTCATTGTTTTAATTTGAATTTAACATATGATGAGGAGATTCTTTAAACATAATTCTTTGCCTTATATGTATACATATATGTATACACCTTCTTTGGTAAGATGTCTTTTAAGGTCTTTGGCCCATTTTCTAATTCAGTTATTTCTTTTCTTATTGTTGAGTTTTAAAAGTTTTATTGGTTCATGTCTGTAATCCCAGCACCTTGGGAGGCTGAGGCGAGAAGATCTCTTGAGGACAGGAGTTCAATACCAGCCTGGGCAACAAAGCAAGACTTTGTCTCTACCAAGAAAAAAAAAAAGCTGAGCATGCCTGTAGTCCTCGCTACTCAGGAGGTTTGAGCCCAAGAGTTTGAGGCTGCAGTCAGCTATGATTGTGCCACTGCACTCCAGCCTGGGTGATAGAGCAAGATCCTGTCAAAAGAAAGAAACAAAGAGAGAAAGAGAGGAAAGAAAGAAAGAAAGAGAGGAAAGAAAGAAAGAAAGAAGAAAGAAAGAAAGAAAGAAAGAAAGAAAGAAAGAAAGAAAGAAAGAAAGAAAGAAAGAAAGAAAGAAAGAAAGAGAAAGAAAGGAAGGAAGGAAGGAAGGAAGAAAGAAAGAAAGAAAGAAAGAAAGAAAGAAAGAAAGAAAGAAAGAAAGAAAGAAAGAAAGAAAGAAAGAAAGAAAGAAAAGGAAAGAAGGAAGGAAGGAAGGAAGGAAGGAAGGAAGGAAGGAAGGAAGGAAGGAAGGAAGGAAGGAAGGGGCTAAAAAAAGTTTTTAGTATATTTGGGATATTACAAATATTTTGTTTTGTTCTTTTGCAAATACTTTTCCAAGTTTCTGGATTGTCTTATTCTCTTGGCATTGTCCTTTGCAGAGCAGAAGTTTTTAATTTTAAGGAAGTCCAGCTTGTCAATTATCTCTGATGGATTACGCCTTCAGTGTTGTATCTAAAACATCATCACTACACCCAAGGTCATCTAGGTTATCACCTGTGTTATGCTCCAGAAGTCTTATAGTTTTGCATTTTACATTTAAGTCTACATGCATTTTCAGTTAATTTTTGTGACAGGTGTTAGGTCTGTCTAAATTCATGCTTTTGCTGTGGATAGCCAGTTGTTCTAGCCCCTTTTGTTAAAAAGAATTCCCATGCTCCATTGTATGTTCTTTTCTCCTTTGTCAAAAACCAGTTAAATATATTTATTTGAGTCTGTTTCTGGGATTTCTATTTTGTTCAATTCATCTATTTGCCTGTTCTTTTGTCAGTACCACACTGCTTTGATCACTGTAGCTTCATAGTAAGTCTTGAAGTTGTGTAGTGTTATCCTACAACTTGTCCTTCCACTTCAATATTGTGTGGTTATTTTGGGTCTTTTCCTTCTCCACATAAAATGCAGAGTACATCTTTTATATTAAAAAATAACTTGTTGAGATTTTTATTGGGATCACATTGAATCTATAGATCATGTTGGAAAGAACTCCTATCTTGGCACTATTGAATGTTTTTATTCATGAACATGAAATATCTTTCCATTTATTTAGTTCTTTTTCATTTTATTTTAGTTGATCAGGGCTGCACACTTTTGATTAAATCAATTTTTACATAGTTTGTTAGATTTATACCTAATTATTTAATTTTGAAGGTGCTAATGTAAACAGTTTTGTGTTTCAGTTTCAAATTCCACTTGCCCATTACTGGTACGTAAAAAAAGCTATTGCATTTATATATTAACTTTGTATCCCACAACCTTGCAATAATTGCTGATTAGTTCCAGGAGTTTGTTGTTGTTGTTGATTCTTTTAGATTTTTCACATGGATAATTATTTCATCAGTGAACAAAGAAAATTTTATTTTTTATTTCCCCATATTTATACATTTTATTTCCTTTTCTTGTTCAGCCTGTTGATGTGACTGATTCTATTAATTGATTTTTGCATGTTGAACCAGACTGAGATACCTGGGATAAATCCCACTTGGCCATGGTGTATAATTGTGTTTACACATTGCTGGATTCCATTTGCTAGTATTTGTTGAGAAGTTTTGTATCAATGTTTGTGAGATATCTTGGTCTGTAATTTTATCTTCTTGTAATGGCTCTTGCTGGCTTTGGTATTAGGATAATGCTGACCTCATAGAATGAGTTAGAAAGTATTCTTTTCTATTGATTTTTAAAAGATTCTTAAAATGCTGTAATTTTTTCCTTTAATGTTTGGTAGAATTTACCAGTGAACACATCTGGGTCTGGTGATTCCTATTTGGAAGACTATGAATAATTAATTCAATTTTTAAATATATGTACATTTATTTATGTTGTCTATTTATTCCTGTGTGAGTTCCAGCAGATGGTGTGTTTCAAGAAATTGGTCCATTTCATCTAGGTTATTAAATGTGTGCTGTTAAGCTCAACTATGTTCTTACGAATTTTCTGCTTGCTGAATCTATGTCTGCAGATGGATAAGTTTCCAACAATAACAGTGAAGTTCCTTGCAGTTCTATCAGTTTTTGAGCTCATATAGTTTGATGCTGTGTTGTTAGTCACATAAAAATTAAGAATTAGTTACATATTCTTAGAGAACTTACCTATTATGTAATAACCTTATTTATATCTGATAACTCTCCTTGCCTTAAAGTCCACTCTGTCTCAAATTAGTATCATTACTCTGATTTCTTTTGCTTAGTATTAACATGATATTCTTCATTCATTTATGTTTACTCTGTTAAGCTCACCAAAGGCATTCTTTATTTCTGTTACAGTGGTTTTTCTAATTTCCAGAATTTATTTTGGGTTCTTTCTTAAGATGTTTATGTGTCTTCCTATTTACAGTGGAATTTTTGTGAACAATATATAACCAGGTTATATTTTTTTAACCCACTCTAAAAAGTCTGTTCTTTTATTAACACATATAGACCATTGACATTAGACCTGATTATTGGTATAAATAGATAAATATCTATTATATTTGGTACTATTTTGTTTTTGTTGCTCTTGTTCTTTGTTCTTATTTTTGTCTTCCACTCTTTTTCTGCCTTTTGTAGCTTTAACTGAGATTTTTTTTTCTTTTTTTTTTTTTTGAGATGGAATTTCACTCTTGTTACCCAGGCTGGAGTGCAATGGCATGACCTCAGCTCACCGCAACCTCCACCTCCTGGGTTCAGGTAATTCTCCTGCCTCAGCCTCCCGAGTAGCTGGGATTACAGGCACGTGCCACCATGCCCAGCTATTTTTTTTGTATTTTTAGTAGAGACAGGGTTTCACCATGTTGACCAGATGGTCTTGATCTCTTGACCTCGTGATCCACCCACCTCGGCCTCCCAAAGTGCTGGGATTACAGACGTGAGCCACCATTATGATTCCATTTTCTCTGTTCTCTTAGAATATCAATTATACTTTATTTTTCACTATTTTTGGTGGTTGTCCTGGAGTTTGCAGTACACATTTACAATTAATCCAAGTCTGCCTTCAAATAATATTATACAACTTCAAGAGTGTTGTGAGTACCTTACAGCCAAAAACAACCCTTAATCTTCTCATCTCTTATATCATTGCTGTCATTAATTTCACATACATATAAGCATACCTAAGCATAATTCTATACTATATTATACATACATACTATGTATACATAAGCATACATAATCTCATATATTGTTGATTTTATTTTAAGCAACTTGAGTCTGTTAGATCAATTGAGAATTTTTTTAATTAGTTTTTATTTTACCTTCATTTAGTTCTTCTTCAGTACTTTCTGTTCTTCATGTAAATCTGTTTCTAACCTATATTTTTCTTTTTAGCTGTAAAAATATTCTTTTAACATTCCTTGCAAGGTAGGTCTACAGGCAACAATTTTTTTCGATTTTTTTTTTGAGGAAGTCTATTTCTCCTTCACTTTTGAAAAATAATTTTTCAGAGTAGAGAATTCTAGGTTGATGGATTTTTCTCTCTCAACATTTTCATTTATTTATTTATTAGCTTCCATTTTTGTAAATCTTTGATTTTCCATAATTTTTAAATGAAATGCCTAAATTTGGTTTTAGCTTGTTGGTTGTTTTTAGCATTTATACTGTTTGTTGTTCTGTATAGCTTCTGGGATTTATCTGTGGCTTAGTGTTTAACAGTGATTGGGGAAAATTCTTAGTAACTGATTCGAATATTTTGTTCTGCCCTTCCTCTCCTTATTCTTCTTGTAGTCCCATCAGATGTATTGTTACATCTTTTGTAGTTGTCATACAATCCTTAAGTATTCTGGGTGGTTTTTTTTTTTTTTTTTTTCAGTCTTTGTTATTTTTGCTTTTCAGTTTTGGAGGTTTCTATTAATTAATCCTTAATTTTAGATAATCCTCAGTTAGTCTATAAGTAGGCCCATCAAGATCATTCTATTTTTGTTACAGTCTTTTTGGCTTCTAGAATTTATTTTTGGCTCACTTAGGATATGTATTCATCTGCTTACATTGCCCATCTGCTCTCACATGCTGTATTATAGTTGTTAGAACCCTTAACTTATTAATCACAGTTGTTTCTTCAAAAAAAAATTTTCTCTGATATTCTTATATCCCTGCCATGTCTGATTTTATGCTTGCTCTGTCTCTTCAAATTGTCATTTTTGCCTTTTAGTATGTGTTAGATTTTTTTTTCTTAATAGCTGGACATGATGTACTAGGTAATAGGAACTGCTGTGAATAGTTTCTTTTAATGTAGTGGTAAGGCATGGAGGAGAGGAAGTGTTCCACAGTACTCTGATTAGGCCTCAATCTTTCAGTAAGAACCTGCCTCCAGACTGTGAACTTTGCGAACGTTTCCTGGTTTTCTTCTCCCTACTTAGGTGGAACAAGGTGGCTAGAGTGGGCTTGACTTGGGTATTTTCCTTTTTCCAGGTCAGTTAGGCTCTGATGATACCCCAGGAGGTTAGGCTTTGGTTAACTCGTTTCCTTGAGGAGAGTCCTTGTTTAGAACAGAGTGCTCTGGTATATTTCAAAATAGTTTCATTTTCTCCCCCCAATTCTGGAAGCATGGAAATTTTTCTCTGATTTTACTATGAGAATCTGGTTAATATCCTCTAGGTAAAACTTACAAAAGTGTGGAGGATCCTCTATGATTTGATCCTCCTAGAGTTCTAACTCTCAACATTTGTCTGTACTTTTTCATTTTATCAGTCTCAGCTTCTGTAAACCATGATTTCCTATATTTGCCTGTCTGTCTCTTTGATTTTGAGGTCAAGGATTTGTTCCATGTCTTCACCTTTCTTATGAATCTGAGATCTGTTTATTTATTTCTTTTAGTCTGTCACTTTTCTGATGGTTAGGATGCAGTGGCAACTTCCATGCTCCTTTCATGAAGAACCGAGAAAAGAGACCCTTAATCCTTTTAAGCTTTTAACAGTCCTTCCCCCTAGACTTCTACATTGCTTTTCTTGTTTTTGTTTTTTTGAGACGGAGTTTCGCTCTTGTTACCCAGGCTGGAGTGCAATGGAGTGATCTCGGCTCACTGCAACCTCCGCCTCCTGGATTCAGGCAATTCTCCTGCCTAGGCCTCCTGAGTAGCTGGGATTACAGGCACGCACCACCATGCCCAGGTAATTTCTTTTTTATTTTTAGTAGAGACGGGGTTTCACCATGTTGACCAAGATAGTCTCGATCTCTTGACCTCATGATCCACCCGCTTCGGCCTCCCAAAGTGCTGGGATTACAGGCTTGAGCCACTGCGCCCGGCCTACATTGCTTTTCAATAGGAGAAATAAAGGCCCAAAGACCTGGGCTCCACCCCTTAATCACACTCCTGTAGATTGCAGGCATGGTATGGAGGAATCTTTCTGAAAGGCATTGTTTTTGCTTAAACAAGATCAGACCCCCACAGCTTCTTCATGGATCAAGACCGTTTATCACATGTAATTCCTAGAGTTGTAAGCCTTTAAAAAGGCAAGGATTTTCTTTGTTGGGGAGCTCAGTTGTTAAGCATCTATGCCACCACAGCTTCCAACCGAATAAATCACCACTTCCTTCCCAGTTCTGTGTTCAAGAGGTTCGTTTGCAGCCTTTCCTGCTTCAGAACCAGAAACTGGAATTCTGAGCAGGAGTTTTGAAGCTGAGCACTGTGTACATCTCTGTGGTCTTTCTGAAAAGAAAGGATGCAGGAGACACAGAGCACAGGGGTGAAGCAAGAACACAGGGATCCTGAGGCTCTGTCTTGACAGAAAGCAATTTTGCTTTGATCTATTTGTATATTGTCCCTTAGCATTTTGGAGTAATTGATTCTACTATATAAATGAGAGACAGAGACAGATAGAGACACAAAGAGAGAGAGACAGATTAATAGGTAGATAATGAATGGTTGGATGAAAAGATAGATGGTGCATAGGTACAAAGAATAACAAAGAATATACCTGATTGCTATGGGTGGAGAAGGCACATTGTGGCCTTCTAATTTTGTGCTCTGAATCAGTCTTGTTTTGTTTTTATCTTTCTTCAGTCATGGATCTAGAGACTTAGCTTTAGGTAACAAGGTATTATTTAAGAGTGATCTCTGAGAATGTCTTCTGTAATCACAATAGGTAGAGTCTTATTTCTAGCCCTTACTAACTTGTTTTTAATATTGCTTTTAATTTACCATTGTAAATTCAACCATATAATGCTCTTCTAATTGTTTTCAAACTCAACATCTCTACTTAACAAGAACTGACAGTCTTAAAAATGAACGTTGTAACAAAAGCAATAGTCCCACATTAGTTTTATTTACGGAAGGAACTAATGGTAAAATCAAAAGTGAGAAAAAATAAACAGATATAAATAAAGTGAAGCTTACAGGCAAGTTTCCAATCAATAAAGCTTTTTATTTCTCTGCTGGGATCATCTACATAATCATTTAAATATAGGTTTCAATACTGAACAAAAACTAATGTTCAAGAACTTATGCACTTGAGCTTTTCTTCTTTAAAACTGCCTATGCCCTTATTTGGAAGTCAAGGGTAAATATCCTATTCACTCTGTGAAAGACTGTCAGCTGACCTCAATGTAAATGAATATTCTAGATTTTCCAGTTGTTTGCCTTACCCGCTAGAAAATTCCTGGAGTGAGGGTTAAAAATAAGTATAAAGATACCAGTGTGGTTACTTAATTCATCACCTTGTCAAGAGAAGAAAATTCACATAATTTAATTTCCCACCCTCCTGTCTCTGTATTTTCTCTGCTGTCTGTCACAGGAGGGCAATGTAGATGCATGTTAATGAGACCAGGCTAGGCAGACACTCAAGGCATTTTTCTCAATCTGGAAAAAAATGACTCAATAATATTTACAAAAGTCAATGAGAAGACAGTTGCATAAGCAATTGTCAAACTTTAAAGAGTTAGCAGACAAAAGAGAGGCAAGGTGATATCAAGAAGTTTGTACTAAAAAAAACATGGCAAACAGTATTTATCTTTGCTCTTGGTCTAAAGTCATATGATATAATCTAGACTTTGTACAAATGCCCTTGATTTAGATATAATTTTGTTCCAACAATCTTGAGCCACAATAACAGAGACAAAATAAAAAATATTCAGAAATGGAAAAGTAGCCTATTTATGAATCACTTTCTATCAAAGACTATATATTGTTAAATAGAGATACACTTAAGAATAGCAAGGTAGATGAGTGCTAATATAATAGATAGCACACAATCAAGAATCTGTTCCCTTTCTCCCTTAAAAGGTATTTCACAATGCCTAGATACAGAAAGTTTTACATTAGAATTTACTATAACATATTGATTTTAAAGGTAGTATCATTTCCTACGAAAATGTTAAAAGCCCAAAAATATATAAGAACAAAATATGTTGATTAATAAATGTGACTAATAAGTTACTATTTTATCTGTTTTGATTTGTTGCCATTATGTATGTGAAAATAAAGAAGGGATAATCATGAAATGTATGGGTATCCTAAGAGTAATGAGAGAGTTTCAGAATAATGACACTGAAATTGTCTAGAAAAGGTGTTATTTATACATATGTACACACACATACACACATACACATACACAAATATACATACATATATATGTATATATACTTCCTTTTAAAAAAATTAACTGCTCTGAGGATAGAGATGACCTGCTCATAATGAAAAGACCTAGGAATTTTTCATGAGAAAAACATGCTTACAATCTATAGAGAACTCCTTATTTGGGCTAAGGAAGGTATTATCATTAAGTACAAGAGATACGATTTTGCCCCAGGCATTTACACATGAAACATTTAGTTAGATTCTGAGCATTTTATTTTAAAAGACAATTTGACGTTCTATAGAATGTCATTAATAGAATGACTATGTGTGTGGAATCTACAGCATGTAAAGAACTAAGGATGTAGTTGATGGTATCTCGAAAGAAAGAAAATCACAGGAATATAACAAGATCTCTATCCAATGCACTCTCACATAGATAAGGGGTTTCATTCATTCGATACTAATCCAGTGATATCCATCAGGCCCAGTGTGCAAGAGAAGAGAAGAGGGGGCATATTAGTTGCGATATAACCAACTCTGTCACAAATAATATGCAAGCCTAGACTCATATTATGAATGGGCTATAGAAAGATTTTCTATAATAGATGGTGCTTAATTTTAAAGACATATTTACCCATGAGTCCTTGATGATACATTATTGATCTCTTCTTAAAAGTTTACCAGATCCTTTTCTAAAAATAAGATATGTTATAAGGATTTAGAAATACTTTTGTAGTATTTAGAAAATATTTATATTTAGAAAATAAAGTGTGTCTTTTAAAACTCCTTTCCCCACCAACCTTTGATTAACTCTGAGTCTTTCTTACTCTTTTCCACAAGCCATTATTTCCATTCCCTTCTCCTCCTGATAATAATCTCATTTCATAAGAGTATCTCGTATACACATTAAACATAAGTTGTAAATAAATAGTTTCTGGCTAAAATGAAGATCGTTTCTATAATTTTCACATGTTTACAGATGCTAAGTTCCTAAGGAACTGAAACTAACTTGAAATTTAGGGCAACAACAATCTTCATTTTTTTGTGTGGAGAGACCATTTCAAAGACCCATTAATACTGTATGTGAGGCTGAGTAATCCACCTACTAGTGGAAAAAGGAAAAGTAACTATACTTCTGGGTTGAAGAATAAAGAACCCCATCCAAATTTTCCAAAAGATGGTCATTGGGAAACGCACCAGTTCATTCATTTCTGTGAAGTACTTCACATTTAGAAGAAATAAAACAGTTGTGTCCTTGTGGCCTTTTCTTAGTCATTTTTATCAGTTCATTACCCTATACCTGACCTTTACATTTTAAGTTCCTCAAACATCTTTCCGAATCCCTTTCTCTTCTGACAGAATCCTCTCTATAATCTTTTAACTCTGCTATAATACACAATATTTTCTTAAAATGCAATATGTAAGCAATTTTTTAAAAACAATCCCTTTTCTTTGCCTCTATGCTCTTATATCTAACTACTTTCCAAATGTGTCTAGCTGAGACATCTTAAAGGCTCCTCAACTAAGTACATCTGAAATTAAATTTATTATCTTTCCCTCAAATCACCTTTTTGTCTCGGGTGGTATATTTTCTGAATGAAGCAATAATTTATCTAATTCTGCAAGTCAGAAATCCAGCATTTATCCCTGGTTACTTCCAGTTTTTCAAACTCATGATTCATATGTTTTCATTTATTATTAATATCACTTTCTAAATATTTATCAAAACTGGCTTCTTTAATTCATCTTATAAGTTCATCCCCATAGCTCATGCCTTTCAACTTAGATTGTTGCCTCTGTTTTAATCTATTTTACATATGGAAAAGAGTGATCTTTTAAAAATGGAGATCTCATTTAAAAGGCTAAGGGTCTTGGCATGTCCTAAATTGCCCTCCTTATTCTCATCCTGCATTCATCTGCTGTCACTTCCTCTCCCCATCTCACTTTTTGCTTAGACCCCAGAAGTTTATTCAGCTTTCAGAAAACTATGCTCCCTCACAATGAAGGTCCTTGCACTTGTACTTTCTCCCATCTGCTTGAAATATTCTGTTCAAACCCTCTTTTTCTTTTCTTTTCTTTTTAAGACAGAGTCTCACTCCATCACCAGGTGCCAGGCTGTAGTGCAGTGGTGCGACCTCGGTTCACTGCAACCCCCACCTCCCAGGTTCAAGCAATTCTCCTGCCTCAGCTTCCCGAGTAGCTGGGACTACAGGTGCGCGCCACCATGCCCAGCTAATTTTTTTGTTTTTTTAGTAGAAACGGGGTTTCACCATGTTGGCCCGGATGGTCTCGATCTCTTGACCTCGTGATCCGCCCTCCTTGGCCTCCCAAAGTGCTGGGATTACAGGCATGAGCCACTGCGCCCAGCCTCAAACTCTCTTTTTATATTAAACTACGCTTACCTGTTGGCTTTCAACTGACATGTTTTTTTTTTTTTTTTTCTTAAAATAGGCATCCTTGATGTCTCATACTGAATCAAATCCATTCATAGAATTTCATGACAATTTACATTTTTCCAACATAATACTTTTAAGACTTTGTAAGTATATTTGTGTGACCAGTTAATATCTGCTTTACCCTCTACATTATAGGTGCCAAAAGGGCAGGTATCATGTGTTTTTGTGATTCGCTGCGACATACTTATTTAGAAATAAGATAATTAAGTAAACGAAAGAAAGAATATATGAATAAAATAAGACATTTGAAATTTTAAAAGCTACAAAAGGAACTTCTGGAGTATTGGCAGATTTTGCTTTATTTGTGTGATTGGTATTTAACTCTATTAACAGTCATCAGATTTTACTAAGGAACAATATTTGTTGAAAGTTTACCTGGATGAATTTACTATGAAATCGATGATGTGAAGGTTAAACTGAAGTAGGCATTAAGCAAGATATTTCTTTGAACATGTTTTAAGATTCCAGTTTTCTGCCTTGTTCAAAGTGATTTCCAGAAACACTTTGAAAATATGCTATGGATTGGATAAATAAGCTTGAGTAAAAAGAAAATTTTTTCAAATTTATTTTTTAAAATAGCCATTCAAAGGCATTTGCGCACATTTCTTTGTTCTCTGTGTTTTTATACAAAAGGAATACCATTCTTCATTCTACTTTTACATATACAAACACATTTCTCTAGTTTATTTTCCATTTAAAATATACATGCACATGTAGAAAATTGCAACTGATTCAGGCTGTCTCAATAGATGCCAATGAGCTACTTGAACCAGTTCTTGATATTTTCTCTTTTTTACAGAATAAAATGTTTAGTCTTTTTGCTAGTAACTTCAAAAGGATTTTGAGATATTTACAAAGTATATAGCATACTCATAAAAAGATGCAATAAATTAATATTATTTTTGTTCAAATTGTTCTAAGATTCAATTGTAATATTTTAAACTCTCTTCTGAGATACTTCTTAAAAACTTGTAATGAAGTATTTGAAGCCACTTCTAGGCAGCTCCTCAAGTAAGGAGCCATGGGAAGGTATGTAGACTAATATTAAAGACAGTGAAAAGGGATAATGATAGAGACTTATTGTCTGAAAATGCCAGAATTTTGAGTTATTGAGTGTAATGGTTAATTATATGTATCAATTTCTAGGGTTTTTTTTTTTTTTGGATAAGATTACCATTTAAATTGGTAAACACTGAGTAAGCAAATTTTCCCCATAATGTGGGTAGCCTCATTTAATCAGTTGAAGGCCTAAAAAGAAAATAAAAGACTAGGCTCCACAAACAAGGGGGAGTTTTTCAGCAGACTGCCCTTGTACTTCATCTACACCATTACACTGTTCACTCCCCTGGCTCTGTAGCCTGCCAGCCTACACTGTAGATTTTGGACTCACCAGCTTCTATAAGTGTGTGAGCCAATTCCTTATAAGAAATTCCTCTATTTCCTTCTCTCTCTGTCTCTCCATATTATATATGCTATTAAATTTTATACTAAAATGGATGAATATTTTGAGATATAAATTATTAGTAAAGCTCTTAAAAGACAGAAATAAAAAAGAAAGTTCACTATTGCAATTAAATTGAGAAGAGTATCTATATTTTTCAGCACTCAACCATTTATGTATATATATCCCAGTGAATATATCCAATCGTATATAAAATCTGTGAACAATTTTATAATTTCACAATACTCATGGAATGAATATTTATGAAGACTTTTCTGTTCTGGAAGTATGTATCCATTTCATATAATCTCTTTTCCAAGATTTAGAAGTAGATTGCTTACTTTTTTTCCTTGTTGCTTAACGTATTTTCTAGAACAGTAGCATTATAATGCTGGCAGAACACATACAAAGAAGATTGAAACTGGACCCTTCTTTACAGGGTATACAAAAATCAACTCAAGATGGATTGAAAACTTAAATGTAACACCTAAACCCATAAAAACCTTTGAATAAAACCCATGAAATAACATTCTGGACATAGGTCCTGGCAAAAATGTTGTGACAAAGATGCCAAAAGCAATTGCAACCAAAAAAAATTGACAAGTAGGATCTGATTAAACTAAAGAGCTTCAACACAACAAAAGAAACTGGATCTAATTAAACTAAAGAGCTTCAACACAAGAAAAGAAACTATCAACAGAGTAAACAACCAGCCCACAGAATGGGTGAAAATATTTGCAAACTATGCATCTGACAAGGGTCTACTATTCATAATCTATAAGGAATTTAAGTAAATCAACAACCAAAAAACAAAACAAAAACATCAAAAGTGAGCAAAGGACATGAACAAGCACTTTTCAAAATAAGACACAGGCACAGCCAACAAGCACATGAAAAAAAAAAATACTCAACATCACTAATCATTAGAAAAATACAAATCAAAACCACATTGAGATACACCATCTCATACCAATCAGAATGACTATTATTAAAAAGTCAAAAGATAACAGATACTGGTGAGGTTAAAAAGAGAGAGAGGGAGAGAGGATGCTTATACATTGCTGGTGGAAATGTAAATTGGTTCAACCACTGTGGAAAACAGTTTTGTGATGTCTCCAAAAAGTTAAAACTACCATTCTACCCAGTAACCCTATTATTGGGTATATACCCAAAGGAATAAAAACTATCCTGCCATAAAGACGTGTGCATTCCTATGTTCATTACAGCACTATTCACAATAGTAAAGACATGGAATCAATCCAGGTTCCTATCAACAGTGGACTGGAAAAATAAAATGTAGTACATATACACCATGAAATACTATACAGCCATAAAAAAGAATGAGATTGGCAACAGCATGAGTGGATCTAGATGCCATTATTTTAAGCAAACTAATTCAGTAACAGAAAACTAAATACTTCATGTTCTCACTTATTAATAGGAACTAAACTAAACGTTGAGTACACACAGACACAAAGAAGGGAACAATAGATATGAGGCTCTACTACAAGGTAGTGAGTGGGAAGAGAGTGAAGATTAAAACACTACCTGTAGGGTCCTATGCTCTTTACCTGGGTTACAGAATAATCTGTACAAAAAACTCCCATGACATGCAATATAACTGCACATGTACCCTTGAAACAAAGTAAAAGCTAAAAACAAATACTGGTGGGACATTTTAAAAATGGGTGGGACCTTCAAAATTCTTAATGGTTATTTTATAGGCCATAGGATACGCTCTCTTATCACGGGGGGAACACATGGACAAGAGGATGTGTCTTTCTCTAGCTTTCTATTGTAACTGACAGAACTGGACTCGGGTTTGGTTTGGCGCATTCCCTCTCCTGTTTGTTTTGTTTTTCCACTCTTGGCAAACTATCTCTTGAATAAACAAACATTTCAGGTAGTTTCTGAAAAGGCCTGTCAGAAACTGGCACATTGAATCCCCAGCAGTGAGAGAAATTGAAGACAGCAAAGTTGCCAGTTCCATGCCAAATTTACAAGAGACTGAGTTTCCAGGTATGTCAAGTCAAGGAGTTCCACCAAAGCCAGATAAATAATTTTCAGGACCCAGTACAAAGTAAAAATTCTGAAACCCTCGTTCAAAAATTGCTAAGAATTTCAAGACAGTGAGAGCAAAGTATGAAATCAAGTGTTGCGTCCCTTGAGTGTGGGGCCCTGTGTGGCTGTTAGAAAGCATGCTCTGGTTCCAAATACACTTCAACACCTTACTTTGTAGCAGATGCTTCTTTAGATACTCAAATGATAAAGATTGGTACTCATTATCCTGAGATAATGAAGAATAATCTCAGGTGAACATTAGCAGCCTGGATTGGGTATGAGTGAGTCATGCCTACCTAATTACTACCAAGAAAAAAGCTGCCTCTCAAGAAATGAGAAATAAATAAGCCTTTTGTTGCGATAGTTAAAGGCAAATAACTGAAAACATTATTTGTATGAAGCAAATGACTAAAGGAATGCAGAAGATATTTTGTGTTTAACAGAAATTTATGCTCAATACCTTAGATTTTTAAGAGCATAAAACACACTAGTATCTTTGTAAGCAACCCCAGTGTGCTATCATGTTTTGTGATACAGTACTTAGGTTAACTCCCATATGTTAGAAAAATTGTAATTGTTCACATTTATTTTCAAATTCTTTAACCATTCTACCAGGATGAAAAGAGGACCAAAATTTTAAAAGCACAGATAAGGACTTGCTTTTGTTAAGATTATTCACTTTTAACAAGTACAAATTAACAGAATATATACACACCAGACTTTTTTGGATAAGGCTATCTTAATTTCACGGTTGATTCCTATTTCCCTCTCTCTAGCCATTTAGTCAGCACCTGTTTCACTTGTTACACTACTCTTTGTTTTTTTTGGAAATCCTGGCAATATTTTTCGCTTCTCTATACAATTGTTTTCTGTTCTTTGTGTAAATCCTTGAAATGTCTAAAAGTATACTCAGTGTTTGTCGGGTCTTGAGATTTTCCTGATACTAGGAATGCTGGTCAGAGAAATAGATTTAAGTTTCCAAAGTATCGTGGATGATTGGACTGGCAAAGTTACCACATGCATGTAAAACTTGTACCTGACTTTGTACTTTCCTGACTTAATAGATAATTAAGACATCGGCTCTTGCTTTGTTTTTTCTGCTATTTATTTTCTTCCCTGGAACATTTTTCTTTTTCAGAAACAGATTTTATGAAACATTTCACTCCCGATTTCCTGCCTCAGGGCTTGCCTAGTTTTGTATGAAAGATTTCCAGAAATGTGAACTGTTGGCATTTTCTAACACCAAGATTTACTCCCTTATTTAATAATTATTTGAAATATCTTCCTCCCTTGAACTGACTTTGTATGCTTTTCCTCCATTAAATTTTAAATTAAATATTTTATTTGAAGATAACTGTAGATTCACTCTAAGTTTTAAGAAATAAGACAAAGAAATCCCATATATTCTTTACTCAGGTTCTCCCAGTGGTTTCATCTTGCAAAACTATAGCATTAGCACAAACAGTATTGACATTCAAACAATCCATGGATCTTATTAAAATATCCAGTTTTATTTATGCTTATACATGTGTTTAGCTCCATGCAATTTTATCATATGTGTAGGTCCATGTGTCCACCACCACAGCCAAGATACAGAATAGTTTCATTATCACAAATAGTCCCCACGTTGTTCTTTTATAACACACTGACAGCCGCTCATCTGTTTTCCATTACTATAATGTTGTCATTTCAAAAGTTTTATGTAAATGGAATCATATAATATGTAACCTTTTAGAATCAGCTTAATTCACTCAGTATATTTCCTAGAGATCTGTTCGTGTTGATGTGTGTAACAATAATTTCTTTATATTGCTGAGTGATATTCCATTGTATAAATACATCACAGTTTCTTTAACCATTCCCTAATTTTAAAAAAATTGTTGTTGTTTTTTTTTTTTAAGATTTTTGTCTATTATGAATAAAGCCATTGTGAACTTTTGGGTAAAGATCGTGTGAACATAAATTTTCATTTCTTTGAAATAGACCAAAAAAGTATGATTACTGGGTCATATGGCAATTGCATTTTTGACTTTACAGGAAACCACCTAATTATTTTCCAGAGTGAGTGTAACATTTAGTATTCCCACCAGATACATATAAGTGATTCAGTTTCTCCAAATCTCTGTGAGTATTCAGTATCATCTTTATTGCTTATTTTATCGAGTCTGATAGGTATATAGTGATATCTTACTGGAAGGTTGATTTCTATTTCTGTAATGATTAAATAATGTTAAACAATTTTTCAATTTATGTATGTGCCTTCTGTGTTCCTTTTCATGTCTTTATTGCATTTTAAAATTGTATTTCCAATGATAATATTCAGATATTTTGTTGTGTTTTTTTTTTTTTTAATTTGGCTTGATTTATCTGGTATCTTCAACCACCAGATTGGAGCTTTCAATAAAAGCTCAATGCTTTCATTTTTTTTCTTGTACAACCAGAAGAGATGTGTGTTGGTGGTCCTTGCATTGCTTTAACAAAATACCTGGGCTGACTAATTTATTTAAAGGGTTTCATTAGCTCACAATTCTGCAGGATGTACAGGAAGCATAGCACCTGAGGCAATCTGTTTCTACTGAATAATCTGTTTTTAGTGTCAGGAAGCTTACAGTCATGGTGGAAGGTGAAGGGGGAGCAGGCGTCTCACATAGAAAGAGTGGGAACAAGAAGGGAGGTGGCATACACTTTTAAACAACTAAATCTCATAAAAACTCACTCACTATTATGAAGTCAGCACAAGCTGCTCCCATAACCCAAACACCTCACACCAGGCCCCACCTCCAACGTTGGGGATTGCATGTCAACATAAGATTTTGGGGGACAAATATCCAAAATATGTTATTCTGCCCTGGCTCCTCAGATCTCATCTCCTTCTCACATTGCAAAATATGGTTATACCTTCCCGATAGTTGTCAAAATCTTACTCATTCCAGCATCAACTCAATTAAAAGTCCTATTTCCCAAGACCAAAGTCTCATCTGGAGATGAGTTCCTTCTGCCTATGAGCCTGTGAAACCAAACAAGTTATTTACTTTTGAGATACAATGAGGGTATAGGTATTGGATAAACATTTATGTTCTGAAAGTGAGAAATCAGTCAAAAAAAGGGGCCTTCTCATCCCTCATACAGTCCTCATGCAAGTTCAAAATGCAGCAGGGCAGTGATTACATCTTAAAGCTTCAAAATAATATCTTTTGCCTCCATGTCTCACATCCAGCAAATGCAACTGTAAAGGATGGGCTCTCAACGCCTTAAGCAGCTCCAGTCCTGCAGCTTTTCAGGACTTAGCTCCTGCAGCTGTTCTCATGGGTTGCAGTTGAGTACCTGCAGCTTTTACAGATAGGGTGCAAACTGCCAATGGATCTACTATTATGGGGTCTGGAGGATGGTGGCCACCTTCCCACAGCTCCACTAAGCAGTACCCCATTGGGTTCCCAGTGTGGGACTTCCTACCCCACATTTCCCCTCCATATTCCCCTGGTAGAGGTTCTTTGTTAGGACTCCACCCCTACAACAGGCTTCTGCCTGGGAACTCAGGTTTTCTCACACATCTGAAATCCAGGTGGAAGCTGACAGGCCTCCTTTACTCTTGCACTCTGCATGCCTATAGGCTTAACACCACCTGGAAACTGCTAGAGCTTATGGCTTGCACCCTCTGAAACATGGCCTGAACTATACTTGAGGTATTTTGAGCTGCTCTGGAGGTGGAGCAGCCTGTAGTGGACAGTATCCTGAGACTGCACAGGGCAGCAGGGCCATGGGCCTGGCCCAATAAATCATTCTTTCTTCCCATGTCTCAGGGCCTGTGATGTCTCTGGGTCCCAAAGATCTCTGAAATACTTTTAAGGCCTCTTTCTCATTGTTTTATCTATCAGCCCCTGACTCCTTTTAGTTATTCAAATATCTCTAGCAAATTGTTACTCCACAACCCACTTGGATTCTTCTCCTGAAAACGGGCTTTTCTTTTATACCACATGACCAAGGAGCAAATTTTCTAAACTTTTACACTCTGCTTCCCCTTTAAATATGACTTCCAACTTTAAGTTATTTTTTTCCTCCAGCATCTGGGCATAGGCACTTAGAAACATCCAGGCTGCATCTTGAATGCCCTGCTGCTTAGAAATTTCTTCCACCAGAAACCCTAAGTCATGCCTCTTAAGTTCAAACACTCACAGATCCCCAGGAAATGTTCACAATGCAGCCAAGTTTTTTGCTAAGATATAACAAGAGTGGCCTTTTCTTGAGTTCCCAATGACTTCCTCATTTCATTTGAGATCTCTTCAGACTGAACTTCACTGTCCATATCACTGTCAGTATTTTGGTCATCACCATTTCACCAGTCTCTAAGAAGATTCAAACTTTTCCTCATCTTTCTGTCCTCTTCTAAGACTCCAAACTCGTAGAACCTCTGCCTATTACCTAGTTCTAAAGTTGCTTTCACATTTTCAAGTATCTTTATAGCAACTCCCCATCCCTGGTACCAATTTTCTGTTTTAGAACATTTTTGCATTACTATAAAGAAATACGTGTGCTGGCTAATTTATAAGAAAATAGATTTAATTAGCTCACTGTTATGCAGACTGTATAGGAAGCATAGCAACTGCAACAGCTTCTGGCAAGGACCTCACAAAGCTTACAATCATGGCAGAAGGTGAAGGAAGAGCAGGTTTCTCACATGACAAAAATAGGAGCAAGAGATAGTGTGAGGGGAAGATGCTACAAATTTTAAACAAACAGATACTATGTAAACTTCCAACATGAAGGCAGCACCAAGTCATAAGGAAGGCACTCCCATGACCAAAACACCTCCCACCAGGCTCCACCTCCAACATTAGAGATTACAATATTCTATCTGTATATAATAAGTTTATGTATTTCGTTAATTTTCCAAATTAGTTATTTGATTATAACTAATCAAAATATTGGTTATAGACCTTGGGATTAGATTTTGAATCCATTCCACCTATTGGCTAGAACATGAGATTTGGAGGGACAAATATCCAAGCTATATCAGGGTGAAAGGAGTTTTCCAGAATAATTCCCATTTCTCTCATGAGAAAAATAGAGGACAGGGGTCTCTGGCTCTTGGAAATATAGAGGTTTACATAGAGGAACACTTGTAAAAGGATCTTCTTTTCCGTAGCTTGCATTTTACCCTCTCTCATTTGGTGCCTTTTAGCGAGAGAGAAGAATTGAAGTCCTGCCTACAGGAAAGAAGAGCTCTTTTCCTTTCATGTTATTGTTAATGAGACTCCAGTCCACCTCAGCTGTGGTGCCAGTTCACCTGGTGGTGTTTCCTGATTGCTCTGAAGGAGAAATGATTTTACATAGGATACCTGCTAATGCTAGAAGGCACTGAAGATGCAACTTTCCCACAAGGAAACAGGTATACCCTTCAGAAGCTACCCCATTTTTTTATTTATATGTTAAATCCCAGCTTAACCTGGACAGAAGAAAAAAGCAATAGTTAACTCCTATCTAAGAATGGTTACCATTGTTTCTTAGCCTCAAAGTATTTATATAAATTATGACTGTATGTAATAAGTTTATGTCTCTCATTAATGTTCCAAATTAGTTATTTTGATTATAATTATAGGCTTCGGTATTAGATTTTGGATCTGTTTCACTTATTGGCTGGGAGAAATAAATGGCTTTATCCTGAGTTAAGGGGAAATGACTGTGTTTCCCTGGAATATGGTAGATTAAGAATTAGAAAGATTAAGGAAGCAAAAATACTGGAATAGATATATTATATGACAGTGCAAGATAATGTAAGAACATAATACATGGACAGCCCATATATATAAAATGCCATTTGTCAAGGACACCAAGAATGCATTGGCACTGATGAGAGGATCACCAGTGTTATAACAAATTCAAGGGTGGCTCACCTTCATAGGCCAGAGCTGATGGTAAGAGAGATGGTCCCAGTCCAGGACTCATTAATATTTATGGAGATAAGGAAGCTCTGAAATAATAGAGGCCAGGTGGTGATATTTAGCTGCCAGAAATCAGGACACAATTATCATAATGACCATCAAAGTCAGAAGAGCAGCCAATAAGTCTTGGCCCACAGAAAGTAATGGACATGGTTAATAGTGCATGGCATCCCTAAGGGGAAAACAAAGATAGGCAATAAGGATATAATTTAATATCTATAAACAAAAAGGTCAAGAATGAAAAAGCAGGAGGCTGAGGTTTGCCATCCCAATAAAAAGGCATGCGTGATCTCTTGCTCAGTCTCCAGCCCTGAGCAATTTTCAAATTCAGAACTTGGTAACTAATGAAGTGAATGGATCCCTAGGGGGATGGATTTATAAGAATACTGTGGCAAGTATGATTCTCCCAATTCTTTCATTAATGAATCTACAGCCATTTATACAGGTGACTATAGTGGGGAAGAGAGAATATCTAGGCATATTGATGAAAATAAGGCATAAGTTATGAGTTGATGTTAATATTCAGTGACTCAGAGCATCATCTTTACTCCTCTGTTGGGAAGGAGTTTGCAGGAGCCATGTAATAAAGGGATACCTAGCTAAAATTCTGATTCTATGCCTAGTTTCACCACTGTTATTCAACATAGTACTGGAAGTCCTAGATAGAGCAATCAGACAAGAGAAAGAAATAAAAAGCACCCAAACTGAGAAGGAAGCAGTCAAATTATCCTTATTTGCAGACGATATTATCTTATGTTTGAAAAAACCAAAAGACTTTTCTAAAAAACTGTTAGAAGTGATGAAGAACATTGGTAAAGTTGCAGGATACAAAAGTAACATACAAAAATTAGTAGCATTTCTATATGACAAAAGCTAGCAATCTGAACAAGAAATCAATAAAGTAATCCCAATTACAAGAGCCACGAGTAAAGTAAAATACTGAGGAATACACTTAACCAAATAAGTGAAAGATCTCTACAAGGAAAACTATAAAACACTGGTGCAAGAAATTGAAGAGGACACACACACACAAAAATACATTCCGTGTTCATGGACTGGAAAAATTAATGTTTTTAAAATGTTCACACTACCCAAAGCAATCTACAGATTCAATGCAATCCTTATTAAATTACCAAACACATTCTTCACAGAATTAGAAAAAAAAATGCTAAAATTTGTATGGAACCATAAAAGACCCAGAATAGCCAATGCCATCCTATGAAAACAAAACAAAAAACTGAAATCATCGTGTCACCTGGCTTCAAATTCTACTACAGAACTTTAGTAACCAAAACCATATGTTACTGCCATAAAAACAGGCACATAGATCAATGTAACAGAATAGGGAACACAGGAAGAAATTCATACATCTACATTGAACTCATTTCGACAAAGGTGCCAGAAAATATGTAAAAAGAAAGACAGTCTCTTCAATACATGATGTTGGAAAACTGAACATTCATATGCAGAAGGAGGAAATTAGACTCCTCTTCCATACACACACACACACACACACACACACACACACACACACACACAAATGATTAAAAACTTAAGACCTCAAACCATAAAACTAGTGAAAGAAAACATTTGGAAAACTCCAGAACATTGGTCTGGGAAAAAGAATTATTACATAGTACCCAAAGCACAGGTTACCAAAGCAAAAGTAGACACATCAATCAACTTAAAAAGCTACTTCACAGCAAAGGATACAATCCACAAAGTGAAAAGACAATCCCAGGATGTAAGATAATATTTGCAAACTACCCTTCTGATGAGGGATAAATAATCAGAATATATAAGGAGCTCAAACAATTCTATAGAAAAAAATCTAATAATCCTGTTTATAAATGGCCAAAGGAGCTCAAGAGATATTTCTCAAAAGAAGACATGCAAATGGCAAACAGGCATATGAAAAGGTCCATAATGAGATATCATCTTACCCCTGTTAAAATGGTTGTATCCATAAGACAGGCAACAGTAAATGCTGGTGCTGTGAAGATGTAGAGAAAAGATAACCTTTGTACACAGTTGATGGGAATGTAAATTAGTACAGCCACTATGAAGAAGAGTTGAGAGGGTCCCCAAAAAGCTAAAAATAGAACTACTGTATAATACAGCAATCTCATTGCTAGGTATATATCAAAAAAAGGAAAATCAGTATATTAAAGAGATATCTGCGCTCCTTTATTAATAGTAGCTCTGTTTGCAATAGCCAAGATTTGGAAGCAAACTAAATGTCCATTAAGAGATGAATGGATAAAGAAAATGTGATGCATACACACAATGGAAAATTGTTCAACCACAAAGAAGAATGAGATCTTGTCATTTCCAGAAACATGGATGAAACTTGCGGTTATTGTATCAGGTAAAATAAGATAGGCACAGAAAGACAAACTTCACGCCTTCTCACTCATTTTACAGAGCTAAATATTAAAACTATTGCTATCATGAAGACAGATAGTAGAATGATGGTTACCAGAGGCTAGAAAGCATAGTGTGATGGTGGGGGGGTGGAGATTGAGGATGGTTAATGGGTGCAATAATATAGTTAGAATGAATAAGATTTAGTATTTTATAGCACAATAGGGTGATTACAGTACATAGTAATTTCTTGTATATTTTAAAGTAACTAAAAGAGCATAATTGGAATGTGTTTAACACAAAGAAGTGATAAGTGTTTGAGATGATAGATACCCCATTTACCCTGATGTAATTATTACACACTATATGCCTTACCAAAATATCTCATATACCCCATAATATATACACCTATTATGTACCCATACAATTAAACAATATAAAATCCTGATTCCATTGTATTCAGTGGGTCCACAGTCTCACCCAGTGGTCATTTAACTAGTTTTAAACTGTATATACCTAAAATCTATATACTTGTAAGTAACAATATAAGCCCCCTATTACATTGCTAGCTTGTGGCATAAGAGTTGTTATGGTATAAAAGACCAAGGAAAACATCTTAAAATACTCTCAACTATCCTTGGACTACAGGGAAGTAACTTATGACCTGAACTTCTAGTTATGTGCCTGCAGGGAAAAGAATTAGAAGGCCAGATATTGGTAAGTCTGGTGTAGTACATGTGAACATACATGTGGGGATGAGCATAAAGTGTAAAACTTTTGTTATCACACTTTAATACCCACTAGAAGATATGCACCCCAAAAGAGGAATTGAACATATAAGTAGATTGGTTAACATTAGCCAGTCTTAACCATCAGTCATGTTGGAACCAGTTCAACATGCACATGAACAGGAGGTCCTGGTGAAGAGACGGGAGAAATGTATTGGCCAGCAGCATGGACTCCCACTAACCAAGGCTGACCCCACTATTGCTGCCTCTGAATGTCAAAACTGTCAGCAACAGGTATCAATTCTGAGCCTCTGATATCTCACCTTACCTCATGAAGACTAAGCAGTGGCCACTTGGAGGGCAAGTCAATTACAATGGGCCTCAGTTGTTATGAAAGGGTCAATATTTCATCCTCACAGAGATAAATATATATTCTGGGCACATATTTACTTTTCCTGCCCAAAAAAGTCAGTTGGACCACCATCTGAGGGCTTACAAAATGCCCAATCGACAGGCACAGAACCCCAAACAAAGGAGCATTGAAACAGAAAACCTACCATGTAACAAAGAAGGTATGAGAGTGATCCCGTGATGACAGGACTCTCTGGTGTTATCATATACTGCTCTTCTCAGAAACCACTGGTCTCTTGGAGTACTGAAAATATATAAGCATCCATTTTCTAAAGGCACAATTGAAGCTCCAGCTCAGAGGCAACACTGGGAACCGATGAGATGCCACCTTTTAGGATCTAGTATATACATTAATTGGAGACCTCTATATATTCCTGTATTCCCAAAAGAACAAATGCATGAGCCTGGGAACCAAAGAGGACTGGACCCAGGCAATTCTTGCCCCATTATACCTGGAATAAATTTATGCAGCAACCCTGCATAAATAATAAATTTATGTAGCAATCCTACCTGAGAAAGGTAGAATTATGGCTCAGACACTTCAGAAATGTCTAGACTACTTGGCAGCCACTAGCCTAGGCTGAAGTGATAGTAGTGAGTAGGAAGAATTTAGATTGTGTAACAGAAGTAGAGTATGAGTACCAGTTGTGACCACAAGGCCGACTGTAGCAACAAGGATTTGTAGTTTATCCCTTTAACCCCTCTCTTCTAAGTTTCTTCTCACAAAGTGAGACCAACAAAGATTATGAAGGAGCTTCTACAGAAACATGTGTCATGTAAGAATGGTCATAAAATACAGAGGTCTGCACTGATGATAAATACTGCTGCTCAAATTTTCTGTTGGGCAGAGAACAGTAGACTGACAGTTCCACCTGCTACCTCTCTGTATTCTCCACTGTGTCCAGTTGTCACACTTCCCTGTGATGCTTCCAGCCAATGACTGAATACAACAGAGGTGCTGGAGCATGACCATTCTGCAGGACACAGGAGTCTTCCAATGAGAGCTTTTGCTTCAGGGACTCCCCATTGGCCTTGTCAATGTTCCTTAGACTGTCTGGCAGTGAGACTCTTCTTATCTAATATCTCTTCCATCCCCCTTTCCTTCCACTGGTGTCATACTGCATCACGGTCTAAAGAATTATTCTGCATACTTTTATGTTAACTCCTTAATCTTTAATGATGTATATCTTGCACATGTAAACTCAACTGATATCTGCTTCTCAAGTGACCCAAGCTAATACACCTTCAAAATCAATTCTAGTTTGTAGTTGCTGTGGTTTCAGGTAGAAAGTACCAGGTTTCCTTCTCAACATCTTTTTTCATTTGCCCCTGCCAGTCCTTAAATTTTTTTTCCAACTCTTTCTTCTTATTATTCTTTTAAAAATTAAGTGAAAAGAAAATGATATGCATTCAGAGCCTGAGTATGAAAAGTAGAAATAAGGAAACAGTGTTTGCATTTTGGGTAAAGTTGGTGGAAATTTTTCCAGATTAAATTTTTTTCAAAGGTTTCAAATTTCAGAGATCTGACTACTGTTTTTGGATCTCCAAATAAATCTTTAAAAAACGTTTTTAATTAATATATATTAATTGTACAAATTTACAGAGTACATTGTGATGTTTTGATACATACAAAATATAGTGATCAGATTAGGATAATTAGCATATCCATAATCTCAAATATTTATCATTGTTTTATTGACAACATTCAATAGTCTCTCTTCTAGCTATTTGATAATATGTATTCCTGTTAACTATACTCATCCTACAGTGCTAGAGAACATTTGAAGTTATTTATCCTATTTAGCTATAATTTTGTATCTTTTAGCAAATCTATCTTACTTTCCAATTAAATCTTGGTGTTAACATGGTTGATGTCTGTAATCCCAGCACTTGGAAGGCGAAGATGGGAGGATCACTAGAGCCCAGGAGTTCCAGACCAGCCCCGGCAATATAGTAAGAACTCCATCTCTACATAAGTTTTTTTAATTAGCCAAGAATGGTGGCATGTACCTGTAGTCCCAGCTACTTTGGAAGCAGCGGTGGGAAGATAGTTTTAGCCCAGGAGGTTGATGCTGCAGTGAGTGAGCTATGATTATGCCAATGCACTTCAGTGAAACCCTATCTCAAAAAATGAAATTAAACATAATATAATATAATAAATAAATAATAAAATAAAATATTATCTTCTATACTTGTTAAAGAGACTAATTCAAAGAATTATCTGTAGAGTATTTGACCAAATACACATTATGTGTTTGACTGCTTGTCTCTTTGTAAGCGTACAGAAAAAATATATAATTGTGGTTTTATATTTGCTGTTTTTACACAAAGTTGCCCATATTGTGACCTTAACTAAATTTTTGCAGGATTAGACAGTCTGGTGCAGCAAACTCATTTTGTGGCTATAGAGGGCAGAGAAAGACTACTTCGTACAAGTTGCCAGAAAGTGAATCTCAGCTAAACCTGAGGAAATGGGGTTTGATTATGGAATGAACATGCATGTTTCTGATTGTTCCCTCATTAACTAACTGAAGATAGGAGCTGTTTTTGTATTACCCAGTACAGTAGTGTTTCTTGAAAAAATTAAATTCTCAAAAGACAAGCACCTGTCTCTCAGAAGCACTCATCTATTCAGTTTATGCACAATCTAGCAGAAGACTGGAAATCAAAAAGGTATGCAATAAGAAGAAGGAGGAGAAATGAGAACAGTCAGGGTAGGGGAGGCTGAACTAACTAATAACTTCTCATTCTTAAACCTCAAGAATGTAATAGAAATCACATAGACCGGGCACGGTGGCTCACTCTTGTCATCCCAGCACTTTGGGAGGCTGAGGCTAGTGGATCACCTGAGGTCAGGATTTTGAGACCTAGCCAACATGGCGAAATCCTGTCTCCATTAAAAATACAAAAATTAGCCGAGCATGTGATCCCAGCTAATCTTGAGGCTGAGGCATGAGAATAACTTGAACCCGAGAGGTGGAGGTTGCAGTGAGCTGAGACCGTACCACTGAACTCCAGCCTGGGTGACAGAGCAAGACTCTATCTCAAAAAAAGAAAGAAAAAAAAATCACATAGTACTCATCATCTCCCCTCCTCTCTCTGACATTTGATACCACTATTGACTAAGCTCTGGCTCTAGTCATCAGAGAAAAAGAAGAAACCCCAAAAGGCAATCGTATCTCTCACCACACCAACCCCATGTCGACACTCCAGAAGAAATAAAAGCACCTGCCAGTAATTAAAGTAAATATAAAAATGATCTTCATTATAGCGTTGTAACTAAAAGATTATATATGTATTTTCCTAGGCACCTTAAATTGTTTAATTAATACTGAGTACCCATATGAGTGAAGACTTTTGCTTGGTGTTGTGGGAATTGAGATTCTCTTTCTCTAATGAAATGAGTTATTTTAATATATGAATAACTTGTTTTGTCCTGCCAATTTGTTTCTCATGCTTGTGATAAATGCAGTGTACTAAATTAAAAGCCTAATTTCTTACTCTTCCTAAGTACATATCTAATTTTGTTTCCCAGGCTCTTTTTAATAGTGCAGGGCCATGTCATATGGCTTTTCTTTGATACAATATGGTAGAAATGATGTGTGGTACATTCAAGATTAGTTCCTTCAAACATTTTACACTTTGCTAGATACCATGGAAACTTATTTTCTCAATTAAATCTTTACAACTCCAAAGCAGTTTTTACCATTTCTGCAATGAAATGTCATTTGACAAGGGATGGTAGATGGTACTCAGAGAACTGTTCCTAGAAATATTATTTGGAAATATTGTATGTTCAGCATTCTTTTCCTGAGAAATGCCGACCAGAGATATGGATTCTTGCCAAATCTTTGAGGTTAGGCAATAGTGGAATACCAAAATAAACACACTTTTAATCATTATTTATGCCTAAAATCTCACCTTATGAAAATTTCACTAAAGGGTTATTTCTTAGCTTGCAAATGGTGGTCAAAAGAATGATCTATGTTGGGGCGAGAATATCTTATTCATAATTAAATAAGTTAGATGGAAATTTCACATGGAAAGTAGAGAAAAGATAAATGGCCCAAAGCATTGGGGAAAAAATACTTTGATATGTGTGTGTTCACCTCACAGAGTTGAACTTATGTTTCGATTCTGCAGTTTAGAAACATACTTCATGTAGAATCTAGAAAGGAATATTTCAGACTAAATGGAACATTTCAGACTGAATGGAAACCTATGGTGAAAAAAAAACAAATATCTCACAACAAAAACTAATGGGAAGCTGTTTGTGAAACTGCTTTGTGAAGTATGCATTCACCTTCCAGAATTTAACTTATGTTGAGAGAGAAGCCACAAAGGCAGAGAACAAGATAAGAGACTAGTGGACCTCCTTCATTGTGCCTACTTCTGTGCAAGGTGCTTCACATTGAATTTTTATAGCCACACTAGAAACTCAGGTATGATTTTACCAAATTACAAAGAAAGAAATAAACTCAACATGTTCACATAATTTTCCCTTTGATGGTGGCATTCATATTTCGCTCTAGTTCTGATCCTAGTGTTTTTCTGTTTTCAGTTCACCACATCGCTTACAGTAACTTTTATACTTGTGCATACAATTATTGTTGTCACTCCTATTTTCAGAAAAAATACATTTCTTTTTCTTTCAAATAAAAATATGTTATATAATTATATTACATATTATATAATTATTGTATTATATAATTAATATATATTATATCATATAATATGCCATATAATTACTATATTATAGTAATTATTATAATTATTAACCATAAATTCTCCTATTCTTTATTTATTCTCCTGTATTGGTTTTTCCACTTGACATTTTGTTGCTTGACATTCAACCTAGGCAGATGCATGGACATGCCTGATTTATATACACACACTCACACATAAACACACTCACACATACACACACTCATCCACCAGGGAATCCTGGTTTGTAGCATTTGTCAATGTCAGTGGTGTAAATACTCCCACTATAGCCAACTTCAACTAAAACAGATCTAAAGGAAGTTAGGAAATTGCCTATTGACACAAAAATAAAGGATATAGTAAAAGGACATAAGGCAATTTATGAAAAAAGTTAAAACCTTTAGGTACCTAAAGCTTTGCTTTGCACACAATGCTGGCTACAATAAATAATGAGGTTTTGTATATTTCAAAATTGCTAAAAAAGATTTTAAATGTTTTCCCCACAAAAAAAAATAAACATAGGAGATGATGAATTTGTTAATTACTCTGAGTTAGTCATTCCACCTTGTAAACATATCAACACATCACACACTGAACCTCATAAATATATAAAATTATTATTCTTCAAATTAAAAAATGTATATAAATACAAATAAAAATAATTCCAAAATGCTCTATATAACTTTCAGAGTAGAAAAGTGTGGTGCATTACTGAGACAATTCTTACTTCTTGAGGTGGGCTTTAGAACTTTAAATAGAACAAAAGGTTTTATAGAAAGCTAAAATAGATCCATTTAGAAACACTAGATAGGTCTTTTGGAATCTATAATTTCTCTGTGGGTTTGGAAAGATAACTCCTCTCCTTTTATCTAATTGATAAAGCAATTTCATTGGGACGATGAAGTAAATTTCTGAAATAAACCCAGCTAAGTGGTACAAAAGTTGACATTTTAGCATTTCCTGCTCAGCCCAGGATGTACCTCTTTGTGCATGTCTCCACTATCTGCTGTACAATGTTGTTATTTTCCGCTGGACATTTCATTGCTTAGCATTCAACCTAGGCAGATTCATGGGGATGACATTCTTTTTACAAACACACACACACTCACACACACACACACACACACACACACACATACACACACACGGAGACATTCTTTTTACAAACTCTCTCTCTCTCTCTCTCATACACCAAAGGATCATAGTTTGAAGTATTTGCCAGTTTCAATAGTATAAATAATTTTACCATAGCCAATTTCAAGCTATCAAACTGATACCACTGAACACAAACTTGAAAAGAGATATGTAGTAGCATTCTATTACACAGTATTTTTACCATGCATATACAACAGTCATAAAAACCTCAAAAGCAGATATAATAGTAAAATGTAGAAAAATAATGGGAATGGGATGAGATTCAAGTATTTACTAACTTTGTTTTTGATATAATGAAGAAATTTTACATAATTTATTTTTTATAATTACTGTTTTCAACAAAAAATTGAAACATTTCTGAAAATGTGACAATCAGCTCTCAAAAGTATTTATACTATTGAAATTGGCAAATACTTCAAACTATGATCCTTTGGTGTATGAGAGAGAGAGAGAGAGAGAGAGTTTGTAAGAAGAATGTGTGTGTGTGTGTATGTGTGTGTGTATGTGTGTGTGTGTGTGTGTGTGTTTGTAAAAAGAATGTCATCTCCATGAATCTGAGCAGATGCAAATCAATTCCAGCACATTGCCCATTCTCAGAGAAGCACATTACTGTGGAGCAGCCAAGTTAATTCTTTGAATTTATATAATTATTATTTATGGTCTTCAAAAAAACAACTATGATGTCATTACACATGAAAACATTATTCATTGTGCACATGTTTGAAACTCAGTAGGGCAAGGTGTAATGTAGATGAAAGGGGTTTCAGAAAGCCTGCTTTCAAGTTCTGGTCATGATATATGGATATAAATAAATTACTTAAGAGAACATGTTGTATTATTTTTCAGTTGGATTATATGAGATAGTGATTCTGAGTGTTCTTTGAAAATATGCATTTTTTTTATAATTAGTGAAATGTGTTTTGAGAGCATGATTAAAGTACAAATTGAAATGCCCAGGCATTTCATAAAGCACAAATATTCCTTGATGATATTAAAAGTTAGAAGAATTTGTTATAGCAAGGTAGAAGTGGTTTTATATCATTAGTTCAAGTTGCTAAGAGCTTTTTCTACACTTGTGAAGCTCTCAAGTGATCTGACCATTCAAATTGAGTTTAATCACCTGTAAGTAGACATCTGGAACTAAGTTAAAGCCTAGTTAAAACACACATACATGGAACTTCTAAGTTGGCTCTAAGACACACCTTTCTCAGCCCTGTTTCTACTATTGGGTTTTAAATCACTGAATGCACAGACTAAATGTTCTGCTTTAACCTTCTCTTCACCTTTAGAAGAACAATGCCCCTAGAACTAGGGTCAGCAAACTAAGAGTACTGGTCCAAAACATGGCCTGGTGCATGCTCTTATGCTGCTTTTGTGCTGCAACAGTAAATCGAGTAGTTGTGACAGAGACTGCTGGTGTGAAGCGCCTGAAATATCTTCTCCTTGACCACTTACAGGACAGGTTTTCTGACTCCTGCTCTAGAGGATGTGATTCAAACACTAACTGCCAGTGGCAGGAATGGTGTAGGCAGCAGATTATTAAATGTAGTGCAAATCCTGGTAGGTTAATGTTATGCCAGGAGTATTAATAAGAGTATTATTTATAATCCGCACTTTCTGAGATATTCTGAGCTCCACTGAGTTACCTCTGGGACTACTTTAATCAAGAGGCAGATGGTCAGACATTCTGGCCTCCAGATCCCAAATAAGTAGTGTATTTGGGTTCCACTTAAGGTTCCTATAAGGAAAAGTTCAGCTCACTGCTAACAAATCCATCCATATATATATATAATCAATTATATATAATTAATTAGGTAATTAATAACAAGTCAATATACCATTACTGTAAACCCAGGACTTTGGGAAGCTGAGGTGGTTAGATCACTTGAGCCCAGGAGGCAGAGGTTATAGTGAGCTGTGATCATGCCACTTCACTCCAGCATGGGCAACACAGCGAGCCCTTGTCACAAAAAATAAAAATAAAATAAAGTCAATATAATCCAAACTAACTTATCAAATATTGTTGGCCAGAAAAATAAACTTGGTCGTATTGGGCTTGCCAGCCAACCTGGAACCAATGATGAAGCAGAAATTATAGCTAAAAACATACTGGGACATGAATGGAAGCAGTTCAAGATATTGCAATCAAAGTGGCTTCAAGAGGTAATTAATTACTCAGTTCAAGAGGGAGCGAGATGTGACTGACGTTACATTTTAAATGCTTCTCTGGGCCTGGTAATTTAAGCCACTTTCATTCCCCAGATTAAAAGTTTTTCATTTCTCAATTACCTAACAAGCTCACAAACTATTCAACTGCCAGCCAAGACATGCAACACTGGCCCTCAATATGCTCAGAGTCAGCTCTGGAACTCTACCCAAGCATTTCTCACTTCCTGCTGCTTCTGCTTTTGTGTGTTTTGTTCACTAGAATAATTTCTTTAACGGGAGGTTGCAGTAAGCCCAGATTACGTCACTGCACTCCAGCCTGGTGATAGAGCGAGACTCCATCTAAAAAAAAAAAAAAGAAAGAAAGAAAGAAAGAAAGAAATATACAGAAATTCTTGCCCACACTGTATTTAAATTCAGAAATGCTAGCCTAGAATATGCTCAGGACTATTCACATTTATGGGGAAGGTTTTCTTGGAGATGAGTCCTTATCTACTCTCAATTCTATTATTATAATTTGAGCCACCTACATCATAAGCATTTAAGAAATTGTTTTTTAGGCTGTGATCATAATATAAATTGCATTAAATAAATTTTACCAGGTGAGCAATCAAGAGTGCTGAAGTATTGCTTTCCAATTCTATTCTAGCCAGCAATTTAGTTCTCAGCAAGAAGACACAATGTTACTTGAATGACTGATGAATTCTCTTCTCAAATGATTGCAGGATGTTGGAAGCATTACTGGCAGAAAGGCTGGCTTATATTTTAGTGGTTGAAATGATTTCATGACTCATAGCATTGATTAGGAACATAATGGTTGTCCACAGCAGCTGACCAAGACTCCATTTGCAGTCACAGCTGGAGCTGCTGGAAGTCATCTTCCAGATGTCAGGGCAGAGAAACCTGCTTTGAAGAGCTCTACTTGAAGTGACAAATGGAATTACGGTCAGCCTAGGCACCTGTAACATTGGCTTTGTCTCTCCTTGTCTCTGTAGGAGGTATCATCTCTCAGGCCTGAGGTTGTAACTATCCATACCATTTTTGATATTTTATTGTATTTCAAAGTCTCTGCTGCATTTTGTTAGCTGCATTTCTTTAATATAATAATTCTCAATATTATTTATTCTTGGAAATTATCTTTGGTGAAATCTGGATTGCTGGATTCAGTCTTCTGAGAGTCAATCTCAGAGTTCGAACAGTGTGAGGTGCAACTTTTAACAATTGCTTCTCCTCCATATGTTCCTCATAGGACGTCTGAATCTCTTCAAAAAGCATATATGAGTGATTTTTAAAAAAGGTGGGTTGTGTAGTAAAATCAACATTATTAGAGAATGACTGTAGTTAGCTGTACACTGCATATTTATAACTGAACTTGAAAGGTATAACATAAATTATAACAAAAATTCTAGAAACAATGTGATCAGATTGAGCAAATAAAATTAATATTCAGTAAAATTTGAGTTACAGAAACAATAATTTTTTAAGTATTTTTTATTCAATATTTGGAACATTCTTATGTTAAAAATATTATTTGTTGTTTATCTAAAATTGTGTCCTATCTTTTATACAGCAATCCTATCTAGGCAGGGTACCCTAGTCATGAATTTGGATTATCACTTAGTGTCTAAAAATAAAGTTACACTAGTCTATTAATAAAATTTCTTAAAGTTTTATATATAGGGATCTATGTTCCAGTAATATTGTCTTAGTCAGAAATTAGATCCCAAACTGTAAAATCTGAGTAACAAGATTGAATCAGTAATCAAAAGCCTCCCAACAACAACAACAAAAGCCCAAGACTGGATGGCTTGATGGGGAATTTTACCAAGCTGATAAATAACTTCAGTCCTTTTCAAACTCTTCCAAGAAATTGAAGAGGAGAAAGCACTTCCAAACCTATTTTATGACACCAGCATTACTTTTAAACCAAAGCCAGATAAGGACTCTGCAAGAAAAGAAAACTATAGACCAATATGACTGAGGAAGATACCTGCAAGAATTTTCAACAAACACAGCGGGGGGTGGGGGGAGCTGGGGAGGGATAGCCTGCGGAGAAATGCCAAATGTGGGTTAAGGGGAGGAAGGCAGCAAAACACATTGCCATGTGTGTACCTATGCAACTATCTTGCATGTTCTGCACATGTACCCCAAAACCTAAAATGCAATAAAAATTTAAAAAACAATAAAAAATAAAAATAAATAAAAATAAAAAAAATTGGTAAACAGAATTCAACAACATATTAAAGGAATCATACACTATGATCAAGTGAAATTTATTTCTAGGATGCCAGGATGATTCAAAATACACAGATCAGTCAATGTGATATACCACATTAACAGAATGAAGGACAAAAGCCGTGCGATCATCTCAATAGAGGCAGAAAGAACATTCGACAAAATTCGTCACTGTTTCGTGATTACAAAAGAAATAACTCTCAACAAATTAGATACAGAAGAAATGTATCTCAATATAATAAAAGCCATCTATTATAAAAATTACAGTTAACATCATACTCAAGGTTAAAAGCTAAAAGTTTTTCTTCTAAGATCAGGAAAAAGACAGGGCTATCTACTCTTGCCACTTCCGTTCAACATAGTAGGGGAAGTCTTAGCCAGAGCAGTTGGCATGAAAAAGAAATAAAAGGCATCAAAATCACAAAAGTATGCTAAATCTGCTTGCAGATCCATGATACCTATAGAAAACCCTAAGAGCTCACAAAAAAATTGTTAGACTAATAAAGAAATTTAGTAAAGTATCATTTAACATCAACATACAAAAAGTAGTTGCATTTCTATAAGCTAACAGCAAACTCTCTGTAGAGAAATTTAAAAAACAATCGCATTTACAATGACACTGAAAAGCATAGAATATTTAAGTATAAATTTGGCCAGGCACAGTGGCTCATGCCTATAATACCAGCTCTTTGAGAGGCCTGAGGCAGGTGGATCACTTGAGGTCAAGAGTTCGAGATCAGCCTGGCCTATATGATGAAACCCCATCTCTACTAAAAATACAAAAATTAGCCAGTTGTGGTGGTGCACACCTAAAATCTTAGCTACTAGGGAGGCTAAGGCATGAAAATCACTTGAACCTAGGAAGTGGAGGTTGCAGTGAGCTCAGACTGTGTTATTGCACTCCAGCCTGCATGTCTTAAAAATAAATAAATAAATAAATAAATAAATAAATAAATAAATAAATAAATAAATTTAACCAGGAAGTGAAAAATATTTATACAGAAAAGATCAGACATTGTTTAAAGAAACTAAAAACACTAATAAATGGAGAAACAACACATGTTTATGAATTCAAATAATTAATATTAAAATGTGCATGCTACCAAAAGCAATCAACACATTTAACAGAATCCTTAACAAAATTTCAATTGCATTTTTATAGACACACATAAAAATAATAAAATTCATGTGGAACCATAAAAGACCCAAAATGGGAAACACAATCTTGAGAAAGAAAAGCAAAGTTGAAGGTATCACATTTTCTGATTTCAAACTGTATTATAAAGACATAGTAATCAAAACAGTGAAATACTGACATGAAAACAGACACATAGGACAATGGAACAAAATAGAGACCCAAGATATAAATTTTTATATATATATATATATATATATATATATATATATGTTTGTGTGTGTGTGTATACAGAAAACAGTATAAAGTTTCCCCAAAAAAATTAAAAATTAAACCATCATATGTTCCAGCAATCCCGCTTCTGGGTATATATCCAGAGGAAATGAAAACACTGTCAATGCGAATTATTACCTCCATGTTTGCTATAGCATTATTTATGATAGCCAAGACATGGAATCAACCTACAGGCCATCAATGGATGAGTAGATAAAATTGCATATATATGTGTGTGTGTGTGTGTGTGTGTGTGTGTGGCGTAAATATATATATATGGCATGTAGTATCTATGTATGATATTTATGTGTGTGTGTGTGTGTGTGTGTGTGTGTGTGTATATATATATATATATATTTACATAACATTCCATGGAACACTATTCAGCCTAGGAAAGAAAGAAATCCTGCCATCTACATCAACATAGATGAATCTGCAGGACATGATGCTCAATAAAATAAGCCAGACACATAAAGACAAATACTGTATTACCTAATTTATATGCAGAAACTAAATAAAGAACTATAGAAGTATAAGTGGAGCAATGATTGTCAGATGCTGGGGCATGGGGAAAATGGGGCGATGTTGGTCAAAGGATACACAGTTTCAGTTGCAAGTAAGTACTGAGGATCTAATGTAGGTAGTGACTATAGTTTATAACACTGTATTGTTTTCTTGAAATTTGCTAAGAGAGTAGATCTTATGTGCCTCATCACACACGAACGCACACACAGACACACAGACACACACACACACACACACACACACACAGAAATAGCTACATGTGGTAGTAGATGCATTTATTAATTTTATTGTGGTAATCATTTCATAATATATACATATATGAAATCATCCTGTTGTGTACCTTGAACACATATAATTTTGATTTGTCAATTATACCTCAATAAAGCTAGAATAATGAATAAAAAATAAAAATAAAAACTGATTTATTCTTTCATGAACAACAATAAATGATATATTTTTAATTTGTGTCCATATGTTTATTGCCTATATATAAAAATACTACTTATATTTTTTCATTTACCTTTCATCTAGATGGTGACCTGACTGAACTCATTTTTAAATTGTTGTTTATATCACACTCCTTTGATGTTGTTTATCAATTTGAGAGAAGTTAGAAACATTACCTTCCTTTACATTCCTTTACTCACTCCATTTACTATATAAATATTTCCTCTACATGCATTTCCAACTACATCTCTCAGTGTTAGGATTTTTCCTTCAATCATCAAATCTAGTTTAAAAAACTCAGAGGCAGAACAAATTGTGTTATATTACTCATATTTTTATTATTTCTATTGTTTTAAATTTTTGTATTATACTTTAAGTTCTGAAGTACATGTGCAGAACGTGTAGGTTACATAGGTATACAAGTGCCATGGTGGTTTGCTGCATCCATCACCTGGTCATCTGCATTAGGTATTTCTACTAATGCTATCCCTCCCCTGGTCCCCCACTTCCTGACAGGCCCAGGTGTGTGATGTTCCCCTCCCTGTGGCCATGTGTTCTCATTGTTCAACAAGATCCTTGCTTTTATAATTTTCTATCTCTTTAAAGAATTGATCTTTGTAATTCTTTTTAAGGACATCTATTGAGAACAAATTCTATTAGCTTTCTTTCTTCTGAGAATATCTTGATTTCTCCTTTATTATGGAAAGTTATTTTCACTGGATGTGAAATTTCAGATTGACAGTTCTTTTTCAACAATGAAAAACTGTTATGCCACTTCCTCTGGTCTTCAAAATTTCTGATGAGAAATCTGACATTCGAATCATTTCTCCCATGGAGGTAAGGTGTTATTTTTCTCCCTGATTTCAAAAACTTTTTTTGGCTTGGTGTCATCTTCTTTTAAATTATCCTGTTTGATTTCTCTTGCTTTTTCTGAATCTCTAAGTTTACGTATTTTGCCAAACTTGCTGAGATCTTAGCATCTTAGATCTTATTTATTTTAGTACACTTTCAACTGCATGTTCCTTCCCTTCTCCTCTGGGATTTTGGTAACACAAATGTTAGATTAGGGCATGTGCTTTTCTCTATATTATATGGGTCATCAGTAAGCAAATAATGTACAATATGTCATATATAACAAATGTTGATCATAAAGAACCTCAGAAACAACTGGTAATCCTGAAAGAAAGAAAAAGAAATTATACATATTCTACTTCTGCCTCACTCCACATACATTTTTAACCTTTTCTCTTGGAATATGTTACTTTCTTTCTGGGAATAAATATACCCACAAGTATACACATATAGTTAAATAAAATAAACTAGTATGTCAAACATTATGTTTTATGATTTGCCTTTCCTATTTAGCAATAGGAAATGCCACAATTAAACGTTAATTTTTTTTTCTTTTTAAGTCACAAGACAGCATGACTGGTTGAATTTGAGGTAGCTCTACCACTTACTTGCTCTGCAACCATCCTATCTGCTGCTTCAAGCCTGTCTAGGGAATTCACTGCAGATTTCTAAGCCCCATTTTCCTCAGATTTCAAACTCTGCCATTGCTCCCCACAGTTAGCAGCTGACGAACAAATTTTCTTCCCAATATGCGGAGTATATGGCTTTTGACATCTGCTCTGCTGCTGCGTTCTTGGTAGACGACTACAATGAAGGGCAAAGTTGTTTTTCTTTTCTTTTTTTTCCATAGTTCTACAGCACTGAATATGGAATAACAAAAACAAAAGGAAGGTGTCGTCTCTCATAGTACAGAACAAGTTTCATTAATAATTTCCAAGAATTCTTTCCAGAGCTGCCCTGAGCTTTCCAGGATTAAAAGTCCAGAAAAAGCCCTGGGGGCAGGGGGTTTTATATATATAGCAAGTTGTCAATGCAAACAAAATTGTAAAACTTCTGTAAAAAGTAGTTACAGGGTCATTATATTTGTTGTTTATTTAAGATTCGTCTTTTAATTATGATCACTTAGATATTTTTAAACATCAGATTTCTTGTTACTTTCTACTCGACACTACTTCTTATCTTAGACCCAACTTCACATAACCTGGGACAAGTCACTTAGCTTCTTTGAGCCATAACTTCTTTATCTTAAAAACATAATACCAATAACTTCAATTTAAGATAATATTGAAAGTTACATACTGAGTGAAGCTTTACATGATGGAAATTCTTACTAGTGATAAGCTAGTTCTAGTTACTCTGTACACTAAGTGAAATAAATTGTATTTGATTTACAGTTATATACAATTCAGATTCACTCCACTCTCAATTTTGAAGTAAACTTACCATCAGAAAGAATTAAACACATTTTTGGTAATAAGGTTTTATGAGTTTCTCAACCGTTTCTTCTTAATAAATATCTTTTTCAACACAAAACATCCCTATTTTCCTGAGTAGATCATAGGAAAATTAAGTCAGGAACAGGTCCAGGACAGCTAGGTAATTGAGCAAGAAGCAAAGTAATGACCAGACATCACGATGGCCCTCTTTATAGATTTGCTTCAAATGGGTTCTTATACAGAACTGTGGGAAGGTGTCATTGTTTAAATCTGCAAATTCCTTGGGACAGTACAATTTTCCTGGTACCTCAAATGCTGCTTCTGAGGTGCCACAGTCCTTGAAAAAAAAAGGATGATTTTGCTACCCAAAATACATTTGTGTATACCTGGAGACATTCTGAGTTTTTATTTAGGAGATTTCTACCGGCATCTAGTGGGTAGAGTGTAGGGATGTTGCTAAACATTCTGCTGTGTACTAGACAGCTCCATAATGAAGAATATTCCAGCTCAAAATGTCCATAGTGCTGAAGTTGAGTAACCCTGAGCTAGTAGAATCTCTAGATTTTTAATTAGAATTAATGGGGCCTTTCCCTCCAGGGTAGTGCAGTGCTAGGCCATCAGCTCAAAACTGAGGGAGGCAGTAACGAGAGATGCAGAGGATCCCTCCTCCCCTTTGTTGTTCTGCTAAAGTCCTAACTCAAGTGAGCCAATGAGGACATTACCCATTTTGCCAGAGTTGTCACCTCTCTATCATCCTGGCTGTTTCCCATAATCAATCAAGAGGTAGCGTTCTTACCATCTTACCTTCTGGGGTCGATGTAGTCATTGCTCATTTGATTTTATTTTACATATTGATTGACTGATTGAAGCAAGGTCTTTCTCTGTCACCCAAGCTGGAGTACAGTGGTGCAATCATAGTTCAGTGCAGCTTTGAGCTCCTGAGCTCAAGCAATCCTTCCAATTCAGCCTCCAAAATAACTGGTACTACAGGTGTGCACCACCATATCTAGCTAACATATTTTATTGTATTTTTTGTAGACACCCAGTCTTGCTAGGCTGGTCTTGAACTGCTTATTTTACATATTTGATCATTTTTTAGAAACAAATTAGATAGGCTAGAATAATTTCAGAGTTAGGGTTAGGGAACAGAATTGCTAATATTAAATGTTAAGTACTGAACTACCAAAATTACATTTTAGGCACTGTATTTTCCTGGTCTTTTTAAACATGCTTTCATTCCTTGCTGACTTCATAAAGCTGCTTATAAAGCATTCCTCTTTACTACGATGATGTTTATGTTTATATTCTACTACTTGCATTGTCAAATACAAATTATTTTTTAATAATCGCTGTTGGTGGTATATAGGATCCTGCTTTCTGCACTTCTATCAGCTTTGGAATTCTGTTATTATTTGCCATCATCTTTCTAATGAAGGATTATCCCAGGTTGTTAGTCTTTAGATTCTGAGGTTTATTTCAGTCTGGATATGGTCTTCTGATATATTTGTCATTTCCTTCAATTACGCAAAAACATTTTGATTGGCTGACTTCCTGACCACAACTAAAAAACTAAGGAAATATAGCATTTTAATTAAGGAAAAACTTGAAATCCAGAAATGTCTAAAAGAAAAACAAATTTAACAGCCTTTTTGACCTCTGTTTAGAAGACTCAGCCTCTAAATTACACAAACCTTCACAACTGAGATGTTCTGCCAGATTCACTTCCTCTACAACTGGCTACAGAGTGAATCTTGTCCATGTTTATTCATTCTTCCTGTTAAAAATTACCTGTGTTTTAGATTTTTCAGTTGGATGATTTAATATTCAATGCTCAAGTTCAGAACCTGCAATTTAACTATGCTGTTCCCATATAACAGATAGTGATTTGAACCTCAGATTTGATGAAATTCATTAGGAGTACAAAAGCTTTTGTTCTTTTATTTAAAAAAGAATATTAGCATAGCAGATGTTGAACAGTGAATTAGGAAATTTTATTGAAACACATTTTAAAATAAATATTGAGCTACAATTTACCAATTTTTAAAATATTACATTTTAGTTTTACCGTTATATTATCACCAGATAAGGAGAAACCTTTTTACTGCATACTAAATATTAACTTGCCAGATTTCTTTCAAAGTAAAAAGAGAGTTTTAGGATTTTATTGCAGCTTTGGGTCAAGTGATGTCCCTGGTTCTTTGCTTTTAGTCTTAGTTTGCCTGAGATTTATGTAATTTTTAAAGATCCTTTGCCAATTCTCATCCTAAATCATTTCTTTATCAGCATCATTCAACATTGTCAACTACTTGTTTTTGTAAGTCTTTTTCACGAGCTTCTATGTTCTGACACTCAATATTTTCCTTTTCTGTTTCTGTTTTTATTATTTTTTTAGGTTCTTCCTCTTCTAAAACATTAATTATAAAGCCATCCAAGGTTGAGTTCTAGGTCCTCTTTTTTTTTCCAGAGTATTCTCCTTGAGCATTCTCATTCGCACCCTTAACCCCAAATACTTTCTCTGTATGTATGATTTCCAAATATATATCTCTAGCTTAGGACTCCCATTTGAACTCCATATCTAGGTTGATGTTTTCTCCCATATACGTAAAGGCATCTCCAACTCTGCATTTTCTAAACAGGACCCATAATTCTTTTTTCACAGTTCACCATCTTATATCATTTTCTATTTCCGTAAATGGCACACCTATTTCTCTAATTCCACAGTCCCCAAAATAGAGTAATCGAGTGGTTTTATTATACCCTTTTTTTCATATCAAACTCATGAAATCTGTCTTGTCAGTATTATCTCCTAATTGTCTCTTAATCCTTTTACTTCTCCCCATCTCCATCACTACTTCCAAATTCGAAGCTATCATCATTTTTCCCATGAACCACTGAAAAAGAAAGAATGATCTGTAGGCCTGACACTAACCTTTTCCTTCCCAGTGGCTCATACTACAGCCTTCATTGTGTGGCTTCCTCTCACCTGTTTACCTCCTTCAATATCATCTCTTCCTAGCAACTTGTCCACCTTAACAGCTTTTAAAAACTTGTGGTCTTTTTATTACCTCCCCAACTGATGCATTTACACACTATTCTGTTGGCCTGGATTTCCACCCCAACTTCACCTGTTTAACATCTATTCTAAAAGATTTCAGTTAATATGACCCCTCTGAGAGCCTTCCCTTACTTTTGCAGTTGGGTTAAAATTTGTTATTATTTCTCACAGACTGAAATACAATTAATCACAATAATTAATTGGTGAAGTTGTCTGATTCAGTCTATCTATATTACCTTAGTGGCTTTACAAAGGATAAAAAGGACAAGGTCTAGAATTTACATGGCCCATGTGTGTGCTCAATAAATATTTGTGGAATATGAATGAATAAAGCTAAGAGAGCCAATATTAGCATTTAATATTTTTAATACACAAATTTTTATTTTATATAATTTTGATTTTAACATATATTAGAAATATTTAGAATAACTATAATTATGATAGAGAGCTACAAATTATATACTTCTTCTGTAAAAGTTGAAACTCATGAAAATAATTGCCCAGAATCATCCCATTTATCACATTCAATGATTTTTAATACTTGTTGAATTATATATCATATTTAACAGTGGTGATTTTTTACATTATATACTGATTTTACACAGAAAAAATGGAAATTTATAGTTTTTCAATAGAAGATAAAATATATATGCATATTTTTATATACATCTTACTTGTGCTAAGTTATACTTGTGCAATATTTCAAGAAACCTGGAAATCACTGTAAGATCTGATAATTTTTTTTCTTCATGCTTTAGTTGTTGAAACATGAACACACTAATGAAATTAAATGACATAATTTAGTACAACATAAAATAATCTATATGTATAATATGTTGTCTATTAAAGTAACAGTCACTTATTCCAATATTTATAATTTATTCAAAATAACATAATCATAATTTTCATAGGATTAATGTTTCAATATTTTTCAGGTTTTTAAACATAAAAACCCAGTCTTCAAAGGCACATATACAAATTATGTCAACTGTGACAGTTGATAAATTGACGTATATCTCCTTTCTTCCATTTCTTTATCTTCAAAGTAAGAAATGTGATGATTTATAAGATCAGTCTAGCTCTTGCAATTAATTTTATAATTAATTACAATTTAGGATTCATCTGATATGGAGGGGAAAAATAGGACACAAGGGTTCTTCCTGAGCTTAGCAATTATTGAGAAAGATGGTTAATATGTTTCTTTTAATGGCAGAGATATAGAACCAATTGTGATAGCAATTTTTCCGAGAAATCTTGCAATTAAATAGCCCATTTAATTTTAATTCAATGCTTTCTGAAAGTATTTGCTCTCATGACCTCATTTTATGTACCACAACACACATTATATAACACAATGTATTACATAATACATTTTATATAACACATACCACTAGCTGGGAAATGAAAACTTTCTGTTGGGATTGAGGCTCTTTGCTCTTTAAACAGTTGAATTATATAAATTTCCTCACATTTTTATAAACCTAGTTGTTTCAACAAGTCTAACCTGTGTCTGTAGGGCTAAATGAAAGCAGTTTCACAGTGTGGCCATCTGTTACAAATTCTTGGTATAAAAATTTTCATTAATCTAACTCAGAAGCATTTCCCTTACAGCTAATTAACAGACTGGAAATTCATGGTGAATAAATTCAGGGTCATTCTGCTTCACAGAACAGCTTTCTTTCCAGGGATATTAGAGTCAGTGGGGACAAGATTCTTTATTGTCTCTTGGTCATCTCTACCCTAACTCCTGCAATGAGATATCTGGGGGCCAAAGACTTACATCATTAGTACTGTTGTTTGCAGTTAAAAATAGTACTGATACCCAAATAAGTATCGAAACAGTTTTGATCCCTAAATTCTGCTTCAGCACCGTTCAGGGCCTAGCACTGAATTAAAACCCTCCAAAAAAGAAAAACTACATTTTATGTTTCATAGAAGGAATAATTCCTTAACTTGTACTGGGTATTATCTTCTTTATAACTTGGATTTTAGGGTAATATAAAATATATATATATATAATTCAAAGGGTGAAAAATCTTATTTTTATTTAAGTTAAGTTTGAGTTTTTGTGTATCTGTATTTATTGATATACTTTAATTGCAGTGTATAATTTTCAAAGTAGAATATTTTAAATCAATGCTTCCAATACATTCTAATAAATTTTATTTTCCAGAACTGTAATTGCACATTTTGTTTCTCAAAGGAAAAAAGAAGAGTGTCAGCCTTCTGAATTTTGTGTCAACTACTAATTAATTTTTCTGTCAATACTGTTGGCCCCTGTGGTGTCATCACTGTTACAGACATAGTCACCTTGCCATAGCATTCATATCTTGTTTTTCTTTATTTTTCACATTAGGTGATTATATTGGGGGGGGTTATTGATTATTCATGCTTGCTAACATTTGCTGAAAACCTCTTGATAAGCTTATTGGAAGGAAACTTTGTAAGTAAGAATATCTAATGCAAGGGAGGTGGTAACTTCTTTCATTTAGGAGAGAATGTCAGAAAGGATGGTGAAAATATTTGAATTTTTTAGGAAGCCAGGATCTAAAAATTTGAATGTATTAGATTGCAAATTTATCTAAAAGACTATGAAATACTCAAATGTTTTATTGTATCCCCATTTTATATCACAATGTCTAATATTTTCTAAGTGCTCAGTAAGTGTGTGTTGATTAGCTGAATGGGTGTGTAAATAAATGGTCATATATTATGTGGGAGATTTATCGCCCTTTGAAATATTTTGAAATACCTTCAAGGTAATTATAAAGAGGCAACCGAGGAACTCAAGGACTGAAAATTAAAAATGGATATCAGCCAAGGGCGGTCGCTCAAACCTGCAATCCCAGCACTTTGGGAGGCTGAGGAGAGTAGATCATGAGGTCAAGAGATCAAGACCATCCTGGCCAACATGGTGAAACCCCATCTCTACTAAAAATACAAAAAATTAGCCAGACATGGTGGTGTGCACCCATAGTCCCAGCTACTAGGGAGGCTGAGGCAGGAGAATCACTTAAACTCAGGAAGCAGAGGTTGCAGTCAGCCAAGATCATGCCATTGCACTCCACCCTGGCACAGAGCAAGACTGTCAAAAATTTTTTTAAAAAAAGGATATCATAGTCCTAAACTGATATGGTTTGACTCTGTGTCTCCACCCAAATCTCATCTTGTAGCTCTGACAACTCCTGGGTGTTGTGGGAGGGAAACAGTGGGAGATGATTGACTCACGGGAGCAAGTCTTTCCCATGTTGTTCCTGTGATAGTCTCAGGAGACTCAGGAATAGATCTCAGGAAAACTGATCATTTTAAAAATGGGAGTTTCTCTGCATGAGCTCTCTCTTTGTCTGCTGCTATCCACCTAAAATGTGATTTGCTCCTCCTTGCCTTCCGAAATGATTGTGAGGCCTCCCAAGCCATGTAGAACTATAAGTCCAATAAATCTCTTTCTTATGTAAATTGTCCAATATGTCTTTAGCATTAGGGTGCAAATGGACTAATACAAATGCTGAGGTTAAAATTCTAAAGCTCAAGCATTCAATTTAAAAACTTGAAATCACTATGGAATATCAAGAAAGTACAGTTGGGGTTAGAACCAATATTTTTGTGAAAGCCAGCTTCTATTTCTTTTGTCATTCTTCTTCCATTAATGCCTGCAAAGAAGGAAAACCAAACTCCTCATTATTAACCAAGGTGATTTAATATCAGCATCACCCATACTGTTTTATTCCTATATTAGCTTTATAGATTTAATATCTATAATCACATATTTTTCTCTCATTAATTTATATGTGCCAATCTTCTAGTAAATCTAAGAACAAAAATCACAATTTTTAGGTTTCAATCTCATAAACACTTCAAATATCTTTAGGGCACATATTCTCCCAGTATGCAATAATTGAATTACCAATCTAAAACAGAGTTGAAAACTGAGGAAAACTCAGATGTGAAAATACTTGCAAAACACAAAGAAATTCTCAAGTGACTAATATTATTATCAACTTTCAAAATTTTTCCATGAAAATATCATTAATAAGCAATATTTTTTCTGTAAAACATTTAAAAAGAAAAAAAAGTACCCACAAATGCACCTAACATAAATTAAAAAGATCATTGTAAATCAAAACACAGGAATATTGCTATGGTTTATGTGTCCCCTCCTAAATACATGTTGAAGTTTAGTTGCCATGGTAACAAGATAGATCTTATTCTAGGTGTAAAAGAGCCAGAGTATCCTATTGTTTCAAAATTGACCAGAATGTCTGTCTTAGCCAGTTTTCTGCTTCTATTAAAAAAAAAAATACCACTGGCTGGGAAATATATTAAGAAAACAGAAGTTTATTTGGTTCACAGTTCTGGAGGCTGAGAATTCCAGATGCTGGCACCTGGCAAGGGTCATCCCGTGGTAGAAGGCATCGCTATCTTGTGGGAATTGATAAAATTTACTTGGGAGCAGTTGAGGGGCAAGCAGGGTATTCTGCCCTCAGAAACTCCAGTGTTCACACTTACTCATCTTGCACTAGTGTACCCTAACTGGTATGCAGCATAATAATCACAACAAATTGTGCTGTTTTCTTGATATGGTAAATTAAAAAAAAAAAAACATAAAATGTAGGAATTCAACTGTAATAGAAAGGCTAAACCTCATGAAAGCATACACAAAACCACATGCAAATCTAGAGAAATCATAATTAAAATTAAGGATTAAAAATAAAGTAAGAGACAAGAAAAATCTTGAAATAAACAGAAGTAGAGATTAGATTAAAAGATCAAGTCAGAAGAATCTATGTGAGCAAAACAAAACAAAACACATTTGAAATTGAATTGATTTAAAGATAAATACATAAACTAGTCAACTAGATTAAGAATGGGACATATAACTACAGTTTAGAGGGGTGAGAGAAGCGGTTATTTTACTGTTTTTTTCCATAGGGAGTCAATATATGAAGTAACATAAAAAATGTTCTATTAAATCCAAGTGTGTCTGAATAATTCCTCTATCCGAAAACTTGTATTAACTGAAAAGTCTTAGAGAAAGAGGTTAAACAAATAAATGCATAAAAGAATACATGTATATTCTTGTGTCCAGAGGGGTTAGGTGGAAAATCAAGTTTCTACTCAGCCGTGCTAAAACCACGAGGAGTAGGATACACTTTTACCATAAGTGTTTGTCTGGAATAGGGCAGACACTGTAAAAAACATTTTCTGCTTTGGGCCGTCCTGGTCCCGACTCTTTGACTAGGAGAAACAAACATTTTCCTGGAGATGTTTTGTCTATATCTATTGGTATTTCAGGATAGAGGCTTTTATGATGCCCTGTATATATTATGAGGGGGAATTAAAACCAGAGAACTCACTTCCATAGCAATCTTTCAATCTCAAGTTCCCCAGGCTGCCTGACTTTCCACCTTTCAGAGTCTTTCTCTGTTTTTTCACTCTGCTATGTCCAGGCTTATTTAGTCTTGAGAGGGAAAACCTGAGAGGAATTGGGCTACTCCTATGTGAAGAAACTAGATAATATTATCAATCTTTTAAAATCTTTAAATTTTATAAAAGAACTCTTAAAATGAGAAGCAGATTTATGATATAAAATACAGAACCAAAACTTATGGGTGAAATCTATGTAAGAAGACAACAAGGAGTCTTATTACATAAGGACCATGACAAACTGAAAAATGTATACCATTTCTAATGGCATTTAGATTACAAACTGTGACACCACAGGCTAGTTAGACGAAGTCCAATCTGCCCTCAAAATCCTAAACTTGAATTCTAGAGAATATGTAGTTCTTAGGCTTGGTTTCTCTTTTTTTCTCCCCCCTCATTTATACTTTGATTTTATCATCAAAGATGAAACTTCCTGAACTTCCCATTTCCTTTTTGCCCCAAGAATAATCGTCAGGGGTGCTTTGCAGCTGCAGCATTTACCTCAAGATAACTCATAGATTTCAGTCCTAACCTTACCTTCAAAGTTTGCATTTATTATTACTTTATTATTATTTTAGTATCCCCTAGTATATCCACTTTAGAAACAAAAGACATCATTCTATTTATAGCATTCCGTTTTTAGTAGCGGTATTTCCACTTGGAAAATATAGTAAACCTCGATCACCGAAAACATCAAGTCCTAGAAACAGTAACATTCCTATGCATGATGTTAATTCTGTGGTGAGCTTATTGCACTAAAATAGTGTGACAAGAAGGAGAGGGCAAGTTGTCAGCACTCCACGATGATACTTTCATTGAAGTAGACAACGGAAATGGAAAGAAGGCTAAGAAGCCATGTGCCATTGTGGATTATAACAAGAATATGAGAGCAGTGGACTAGGCTGATTAGATGCTCACTATCTGACTGAGAACAACAATACAAGTTTCAGTATAAGAAATTCTTTCTCACCATTCTAAACATTACAGTGCTGAACTCCTGCATCCTGTTCTAGAAAGACAATCCTGAGCACACGATTAACCATGGAAACTTCAGACTGATGTTGATTGAAAAAATGCTGGAAAAGCATCACCAACCATGGCAGCAACATCTTTGAGGTCATCTGTGCTGTGATGATGTCACACTTCTTTGCCTGCCTGGAGGACATTTCCCTAAGGGCATATCACCACCAGGGAAACAGAATCTAACTGGTTGCTGCAAAGTTTGCTGCTTGCACAACAACAAGGATGGCAAGAAGATCTGGAGAGATGGAGAAAAGTGCAACATTGTTGTGCAGGATGTGATATTCCTTTTTGTGATGTTCCATGCTTTATTATTTATTTATTTTTATGTATTTATTTATTTTCGAGATGGATTCCCACTGTCACCCAGGCTGGAGTGCAGTGGTGCCTTCCAGGCTCATTGCAACCTCTGCCACCCAGGTTCAAGCAATTCTCTTGCCTCAGCCTCCCAAGTAGCTGTAATTACAGGCACCAGCTACCAAACCCAACTAATTTTTTGTATTTTTAGTAAAGACATGGTTTCACCATGTTGGCCGCGCTGGTTTTGAACTCCTGACCTCAAGTAATCCTTCCGTCTCGGCCTCCCAAAATACAAAGTGCTAGATGTGAACCACCATGCCTAGCTGTTCCATGCTTTAAAATTTACTTCACACACATAAAAAAAAATATATTAAATACTGATCATCACATATATTTCTGTTATGTTAGGGTTAGAGAGAAGTTCTGTTTAGAAATAACTCCAAAAGCAGTTTTCTATTTTATTTTCACATTGAAAAGCAGTCAGATTTGCTTCAGCCTCAAGAGCATGTTTATATAAAATTAAATGAAACTTGGCAACAAGCTGACCTTTTCTTTCTAAACAAAAAAACGGGTGAAAGATTGAGATGTAGAAAATAATCCACTCTCTGAAGGATTAAGTTTTGCATCATAATATTGAGGTCTAAGAAGTGGTCAGGGTCAGAATAACAGAAGATAAAACAATGGAAAATTAGATAATATGGGCTTTCTTTATTTTCATGCATAATATATTAATTTGGTTGAGTATCTTAAATAGGAAAACATATTTTTATTCTTTAAGTAAACTAGAATATAGCTTCTTCCCAGACCCCTATAAACTTTTCCTAGTTTTCCTCGAGAAGGAAAAAAAATGTAAACTTTTAAGCCTTGCAAATATTTTAGTAAGTAAACTACAGGCTAATGTTTGCCTTATGAGTTAAATACATTTGTAAATGTGAATTTTGTTCTACAATTATAGTTTATTTAAAAAGAAAACCTTATTTCTACAGAAATATTCTCCTAGCCTGAAAATTTTCTCCTTAATCCTTTCCCTAAGTAATTAGTATAGTAAGTAATAATAGATCTCATGTATCTGTCTAATGAAATAAACTGGCCTAATTACTAACTGCAGTGAAATTCTCTTTGACTTGCACTTAGATTTTAATTGCATACAGTATTTCCACTTTGTTACCTGCCCAGGAAATTGTGAAGTATGGACTTCATGATCAGGCTCCTTTGCTTTCTACCTTTTTTTTTTAGGGTCAGGCAATGAGAGGCAGTGGCAGAAGGCTGGAGGTCAGGAGAAGAGTAGAGTCGGGCTATTAATTACTCCAGCATCTTCCCTGCTAAGAAAGAAATTGTGATTATATTCCTTTAGCCAAAGCCAGAACATTTGTTAGGTAACTTCCTTATCTTTGTCTTTGGAGATTGAGCTCCTTCACCCAATTCCTATAGACATAAAGATGTTAACGCCCTCTCTTGCTATCAGGGATACTTTTTTATCCCTTTAATTTTCTTTTCTTAACCCGACTAAAACCTTTGTTAACTTTTAATTACCCTATTTCAGTGTGTCATTTGTTTTCTGAAAGGCTCTTGTCTGATACAATTACATTCCTTAAATATCTTTTCTGTCATCGTTCTTTTACACTTCACACAATGAAGACTACCTAAATTTAGCTATGAACAAACATAGCATTAATAGGTTAACAAGCATTTTATTACAATTGCTATCAAGTAAATTCATGGAAATTATTGTAGAGTAAGCAGAGTTGGATTGGCATGTCATCTGTGAAGCCAGAGATGTTGTGTTTTAATTACATCTTTAGCATGTATTGGCTAAATAAATTACAAATGGCTAAATAATGGACCACTACTGTAACCTACCTTGAATCTTGGTTTCCTAGTTTTTAAAATTGTAACAATAATACTTACTAAATGGGGTTGTCATGTTGTCTTTACCTAACAATACTAGCATGTTGTTTCAAAGTAAAACAATTATCAAGTAAAGGAATTATGTTACTAAGTAAATTACCTTCCTTATCTTCCCTTTTTTATGAATAATCAGAGATTATTCCATTATTATGTATATCTAGGTATGTTGCCTCTCCTGTCTCCCTGCTTCCTGAGCAGCCCTGCTGAACAGAATGGCTTCTTGAAAATGGGTAGAATTACTATTTTCATATTAGTTTAGAATAAACACACTTTTAGCACCCTTATATTTTTCCTTGAGCTTGAGACTAATAATAAAAAGGCGTGATTCACTCTTGATTAATTATCTGCAGATCTTTGATTTGTTCATCAAATGCAGGAAGAAAGATTGCTTAATTGGTCATAGGGTCTTGGTGTCTTCCATGAAATGAAAAGATTAGAAAAAAATAGATAATCTTTCAGAACGCTTATAATTCTAAGATCCCACGAAATATTTTGAATTATTTTTAAATGATGCTAAAGTCAACCACTGATATCACATAAAATGAATTTCTATTTTTATCCCAGCGATGATTATCAGGTGATCTCTAGCCTGTTGGTTTACCAAAGTTCCCCAATCAGTGTGTTTTGTAGTGTACTGTGTGTACTGTGGGTGGGTGAGTCTACCACTGTGCTGAGATATTATCTCCATTAGCCCTTTGGAGCTCACAGGACTGGTGATGTGTGCTATAAATCTCTTCCATGTACCCCAATGTGACATTACATATTATCACAGGATATTTTGTTGATGGTAATGGTGATTAGATTAAAAATCTACCTGGAAACTTTGTATTTTATACCTGGTGAGTTTATTAGAATATTATTATGGCTGTCACTACATTTAGACTATTTCTACCATCTTATGACTGCATTTGTGTCACACTTCCTGTATTTTTTTAAATTATTTTTTCTTTTTAGTGATGGAGTTACCCAAGCTCTGTCACCGAAGCTAAAATGCAGTGGCATGATCATGGCTACCTTTAGCCTCAAATTTCTGTGTTCAAATGATCCTCCTGTCCCAGCTTTCTGAGTAGCAGGGACTACATGTGTACACCACCATGCCCAAGTAATTTTTTTTGTTTTTAGTTGAAATGGGGTCTTGCTATGGGGCCTGCAAACTCCTTGGATCAAGTGATTTTTCTATCTCAGATTCCCAAAGTGCTGGGATTTTAGGTATGAGCCATTGCAGCCAGCCCAAAATTTTTCATTAAAAATTTTTTTGAATCCTTTGCACTTCAATTTGCTATTTCATTTTAATGTTTGAACTTAAAATATGCCCATGCCAATTTAACATAATTAAATCCACATCTTAACCCAATCCTTAGCATTTAACTTAGATATTATTATTGTTCATATAAAATAACCTTTAAACATTTTTCATATAAAATTAATGTTCATATAACATATATACATACATATAACAATTAAACATTGTTCATATAAAATAACCTTTATTTTATATATGTATTTATTTCTTATATTTGTCTATTGAGGATTGAGCATCTTCACCCAAATCAGTGGGTTTCATTGACATTTTATATGAATAAATAACCTTAATTTTATATGAACAATGTTTAATTAACCTCAAATATTTACGACTTTCTTTGCTCACCATTATGTATTGTGTTCCAAACCCTGATTTGGGGAATTTTCCTTTTTCTAGAGAGTATATTCTTAAGAATTTTCTTTTCTGAAAGTCAGTTTCTGGTAACATAAGTTTGCATTTTTTAAGCCTTATTTTACATTATCTTAAAAGATAATTTTGCTACACACTTCTCTAATCATGCTATTTTTGTCTTTTTATATTGTAATCACACACACACAAAAAACACTATCTCATTTTCTGTGTCTCTGAACATTGCCTTAATAATCACCATTTTGTTGCTTTTATTGTCAATTCTGAGAATTTATTTAGCTCTACATTTATTTCATTTAAGTATCTTACAATTTCTTCTGTCCTACAATTGTGGCTTCCCAGGTGGCAACCATGATTTAGTTTCATTGTCTGACAACTTATGTTATCACCAAGTAAGCAGCAGCAGATCCAATAGAATGAATGTCAGTAGATCGGAAGAACACCCTAGACACTAAGATGGAGGAGTAGCCTTTGAAAAATACCGGGTTAAAATTCTCATTATGGCACTCCAGAAATGAGAGTGGAGCATTTTTGATGATTCATCAAAAAGGATGAAAACCGATGACTCTTAAGTTTATAAGTGGTTTAGAAGGATTGCATTATAAGTAAGAACAAGGCTAGGATTTTCTAAACCAATTTCATCAATATTATTCTTCTTAGGTAAGCATGCTAGTGATGGGTGACAAAAACTTATGTCTAAATACATATAAGAGACTCCATTAATGAGTATTAAAAAACTTTATTTCTTAATTGTACATATCATAATGGTACATTGCAATTAAGGTCGTCTTGGACATGAAATAATACAGAATAACTTCTCCACTGACAGAATGGCACATGTCCTTCTAGACCAAATATCACTCTCTCGAAAGTGCTGTATGCCTTCTAGTAGTTTTGTTACCTAACATCCACATACTGTCTTTTAAAATATGCTGTCATTGATTCTACTGTGGTTCAGTTGAGTTTGGAAGACAGAGTTTGCCTTCCCATTTTTCACTGATCCAGTTGGTTGGATTCTCAGAACATGTTTGTTGCATACAAATCTACTGATTATTGTTGCATACTGAAGTCCATGCAAAAGAAACTTCAGTGTGCTTAATAGTCAGTGTGACATAAACACACACACATGCACATGCGTATATGCAAAAAGAGGAAAGAAGAGAAAAAGACAGGTCAGGGCTAGAGAGAGTTGTACTGGTGATGTGAGATTTTGATCTAAAATCTAGACATGGATATCAATTTATTTAAACCTAAGAAGAAGCAACACATTTCGATGATTGAAAATTGTTATAATAACAGGACCATGGGGTTGTTTCTTATGTCTTCTCTTGTTAGCAAAAATTGCTACTGAGTAGGGAACACAGGTTTCCCAATCCTCACTGTCAATTAGAAGATTTCAAGATATCCTTTATAGCTTTATAGATAACTGACCTAGCTAAAGAAGAAACCGTCCTTATTGCTTAAATTAAGTTGTTTGAATGAAGACTGAGTCTTTTGAGATCTAGATTTATTGCCCATGAGGTTAAGAATATCTACGTATCAGATGATTTCAGCTCCCGAGATAGAAGAAAAACCTGCTTACACATTCAACAATCAGTCAGTGAGTATTTACTTGCAGTGTGACACACAAGGCACTAAGTACTAGGCTCCCAAATATCAGTAAGATAAAGCTGTTCCCCACAAGTTTATAATGCAGAAATATTTACAGCAACAATACAATTATGTTGGTTAGTATGTTCAGCTGCAAGTAATGGAAGTAGATTTCAAGGGCTTAAACAAACAAACAAAATAAATAAGTTCTTTTCTTCCTCAGTAAACAGGAAGTAAATAGCTAGTGTTGCTGTCAAGGACCTATGTTCTTTTTATATTCTTTAAAGTTAGCATGTTCTTCTTATACTTCTGACCTTACAATTATAAAATGGTTGCTGTATATTTCGACTAGAACCAATGATCCACAAAGGGAAAAACATGGTAGAGTAAAAACAAGGAAGAGCGAGACCTGTATCAGAAAGACTTCCTGTGTCACTATCAACTTCTCTCCATTTGGCAAAAACCGTGTGGCATACTCTTCTGATTATAAAGACATCTGAAAAAAGGATTATGTAACTGAACATATAGCTAGCAAAGACAAAACCTGGGGAATTCCTTAGAAGAAATACTGTGGACAGGAGATTAACTAGGCAACTGGCAGTAAAAAGCAAATAGAAAAAGTAAAGTTATAAGAAAGGGATGCATCAACTGTGACAGTGAAGCCTCTGGAGACTAAGTGTTTCTCAAATATCTCCTAAGGTGTTCATTGTTGTTAATGCACTGCCTGTGACACATTAATTTGGAAATGCATGATCGTCTGTATTGCTGTCCTACACATAGATAATTTTAGATGACTTTATTTAGATCACATAATTTGGTAAGTTTGCATCAGTGGTTCAAATGTAGCTGTCTTTCTACAGATGTTTGGCTTTTAGTTTGTTCAATAAACTAAAAGTTTCTGGCACTCTCCACCATTTAATAAAGGCATGTTTAAATAAGACTAAAGAGAATTTTTGCAAATTCAAGTAGAATCGATTTATCTCCACCTGTCTGATATATGGAACCTACAACAAAAACCCATTTGATTATCTGGTCTGCCTGGCATCTTGCCCATAGCTGCCATTATCTATGCCAAACATTTCCTGAACTTAACTACTCAAGCATTACATCACTAATAACAGAACAGACTCTCAAAGCAGCTGAGATGCAGATGGTAAGTGCTTTAAGGTAGACCCAAGAATTAGCTAAAGATTCAGTTTTGAAAAACAAGGATGAAAGAGAAGACAGCCATAAATCATTAAAAAGCCTCATCAAGAAACCCCTTCACCTTTTCAAATTTGTTGCAAATACATTTTATCCATCTGCCAGTAGGCATTATAATTTTTGTAGCATTATACAATAAATTATTCACTTGACAATTAATTTTGTACCACTGCATGCCTTCAAACATGGAAAGCATGAGAAACCCTATTTTAGAGTCTGGGCCATGCAAATAATGAGGGTTTTGTCAACATTTCATAATAAATCTGACTGCCTGCAGCAGTGGTTGGATCTATGCTATCTGTAATACAAAAGCACTCAGCATGTATGGTCATGTTTGTAATAAACCTTATTTTCTAATTAATTTATGCATGTGTGCATACATGCCTAGAACTTTCAGCATTATGAGGTAAAAGTATTCTGTTAAATAATGTGTAGACTCCCTTTATGTTTATGTACAAGTAAAACAATCAGTTATTTATAACTGATCACTCTGCAAGAATGTATTCAGGAGCTATACTATCTAAGAGATGAGTCGCTGCCATTAAAAAGTTTGCTGTAAGGCTTTTGCATTGAAGGATTTTTCAGACAGGACTGGTGATTTGTTGTATTGCTTGTAATTTATTTATAATATCTTGACCAAACAAAAAATTACTTTTGTCTGATATATGAAATCCAAAGATTAATAGATCAGAGCTGGCTCAGTAGCTTCACAATGTCCTCTATGCCACAGAACCTTCTATCTTTCCAAAACACCGTTCTCAGTATATGCCTCTTATTCTCATAAAACTCTCATGGCCACAAGATGATTGCCCAACTATTAGCTCCTGTCTGCCTTGCTGGAGGTAGGAGAACATGTCACAATGATCCTTATGGTTTCCTTATCAGGAAAGGAATACCAGCGCTTGAACCTTTATCTTTTTTGGAAGGAAAACTGGGAATGTAGTTTTGCTTTGTTTTACTTAATCACAAACGGTAAATAAAAGGTTCCTTTCCTAAGCAAAATAGAACGAATGAATATTCTTAAGTCAATTAGCAGGGTTTGTCACAATAATAAATTTCTATTACATTAACGTTTGCCTCATCAGATAACGAAATCTCAGCAAAGTTAGTTCAATGATTGAATTGGCTTTTATGAGCAATTTATGAACCAGTCATCAACCATCTGTAAAATACAAAGTGTTCAATGGGCCAAGCCTAGGAAGTGGGCTTCATAGGTATAAAAGGCTGAAAAAAGCAGAAACAGGAAATAAGAAGTGAATTTTAAGTAGAGAGGACTTTTTTATTATGGAGTGGACTTTGTTTTCAGCTCACGTTGACTGGGCCCCTTCTGATTATTTGCTGTGACTTTTCTGTTTTTTGTTTTTTTAAAAAATTCTCATTTCAAAGTTCAGTTTAATACACAGCACCTAGCATGAGTGAATTCACTCTGGTTTGATCTGGTCTCTTGTGGCCTCATGAAGGAACTCGGTTCATAATGAGAGACTCCCATAAACTTTATTTAATACCCTACATTTCAAAATACATACACCATTTTGATTTATTTTCCTTACAAAATTCTTCTATTAAAAAATCAAAAATTACTGATACATTTCTAAGGAGGAAGTGGTTTTGCATTTAAAAAATAGGATTATTGAATCTATGTAATCTCGTCAGAAATTCATCCTAAAGTCAGTAGGAATTTTAAGTGAAAATTTGTGAAATAATTTTTTTTGAAAATTTTCTTTTTTTTAATTATTATACTGTAAGTTCTGGGGTACATGTGCAGATCATGCAGGATCGTTACATAGGTATACACATGCTGTGGTGGTTTGCTCCATCCATCCCCCTGTCATCTACATTAGGTATTTCTCCTAATGTTATCCCTCCCCAATCCCCTCACCCTTTGCTATCCCTCCTCTAATTCCCCCATCCCCAATAGGCCCCAGTATGTGATTTTCCACTCCCTGTGTCCATGAGTTCCCATTGTTCAACACCCACTTATGAGTGAGAACATGTGGTGTTTGGTTTTCTCTTCTTGTGTCAGTTTGCTGAGAATGATGATTTCCAGTTTCCTCCATGTCCCTGCAAAGGACATGAACTCATCCTTTTTTATGGCTGCATAGTATTGCATGCTGTGTATGTGCCACATTTTCTTTATCCAGTCTATCATTGATGGGCATTTGGGTTGGTTCCAAGTCTTTGCTATTGTAAACAGTGCCACAGTGAACATACATGTGCATAAGTCTTTATAACAGAACAGTTTATAATCCTTTGGGTATATATCCAGTAATGGTATTGCTGGATCAAGTGGTATTTCTATTTCTAGATCCTTGAGGAATCACCACACTGTCTTCCACAATGATTGAACTAATTTACACCCCCACCAACAGTGTAAAAGTGTTCCTATTTTTCCATGAGCATGGAATGTTTTTCCATATGTTTGTGTCCTCTCATTTCCTTGAGCAGTGGTTTGTAGTTCTCCTTGAAGAGGTCCTTCACATCCCTTGTTAGTTGTATTCCTAGGTATTTTATTCTCTTTGTAGCAATTGTAAATGGAAGTTCACTCATTATTTGGCTGTCTGTTATTGGTGTATACAAAAGTTTGTGATTTTTGCACATTGATTTTGTATCCTGAAACTCTGCTGAACTTGCTTATCATCTTAATGAGATTTTGGGCTGAGACAATGGGGTCTTCTAAATATGCAATCTTGTCATCTGCAAATAGCCACAATTTAACTTCCCCTTTCCTAGTTGAATACACTTTATTTCTTTTTCTTACCTGATTGCTCTGGCCAGAACTTCCAATACTGTGTTGAATAGGAGTGGTGAGAGAGGGCATCCTTGTCTTGTGCTGGTTTCAAAAGGAATGCTTTCCAGTTTTTGCACATTCGGTATAATACTGGCTGTGGTTTTGTCATAAATAGCTTTTATTATTTTGAGATACATTCCATCAATACTTAGGTTATTGAGAGATTTTAGCATAAAGGGCTGTTGAATTTTGTTGAAGGCCTTCTCTGCATCTATTGAGATAATCGTGATTTTTGTCTTTGGTTCTGTTTATGTGATGGATTACATTTATAGATTTGCATATGTTGAGCCAGCCATGCATCCCAGGGATGAAGCTGACTTGATCAGATGGTTAAGCTTTTGATGTGCTTTTGGATTCTATTTGCCAGTATTTTATTGAAGATTTTCACATCAATGTTCATCATGGATATTGGCCTGAAATTTTCTTTTTTAGTTGGGTCTCTGCCAGGTTTTGGTATCAGAATGATGTTGGACTCATAAAATGAGTTAGGGAGGAATCCCTCTTTGTATTGTTTAGAATGGTTTCAGAAGGAAGAGTACCAGTTCTTCTTTGTACCTCTGGTCGAATTCAGCAGTGAACCATCTGGTCCTGGACCTTTTTTTTTTTTTTTTTTTGGTTGGTAGGCTATTTACTGCTCCCTCAACTTCAGACCTTGTAATTGGTCTATTCGGGGATTCAACTTCTTTCTGGTTTAGTCTTGGTTGTAAGTGTATTTACCCATTTCTTCTATATTTACTGGTTTATGTGCATAGAGGTGTTTGTGGTAATCTCTGATGGTAGTTTATATTTTTGTGAAATCAGTGGTGATATCCCCTTTATCATTTTTTATTACATGTATTTGAATTCTTCTGAGAAAGTAAAATGCAATCACGTAACTAACAAAGTATAACAATATGTATGCAATGCCAGATATAACAAGATGCAATGCTGGAAACACTCATATATTTATTTTTGATCATTATCCATGTTAATTATTTTTTTCTGGACTAAAGAAATCATTTTTCTCACTAATGGATATTTAAATGTTAGATAAAATGTATTTTATTTTGTATTCCATAATACATAAGTTGAAAACCCCCAATTTTAATCTGCCTACAATTCAGTTACAAAGTGGTATCTATAGCTGTATTAAGCATACGTTTACTTTTTCTGATTTAATTGCCTTCTGAATTATACTTGAAGCCACTTTCAAAATCAGAAAGCTGTAAGAGGCAAACTTCCTGGCTTGTTAAATTTTGCTCACTGTGTATGTGTTTGTGCGTGGGTGTGTGTGTGTGTGTGAAACTAATTTCAATATTAGTTGATTTCCATCCTTAATATCTTTTTTACTAGAAGGTCTATGGAAAAAGTGATTTTGACAGATTAAAGTATATAATATTTTTTGTCTCAAGAATTAGTTGACTTACTTAAGGAAAAATAAAACAGGCAAAACAGTTGTGCAGTATCCTGGAAGGGTATTTCCAAAGTCCACTTTAGTTGCATCATTGCAGGATAACAGATCAAAAAATAAATAAATAAAAAGGAGAGAAGGTGGGATCGCACAAATCCAACAATGATAGAGGACAGTGGACAAGAGTTTCTTTTATAGACCAAAACTAGCTGAGGAACTTCATTGCAAGAGTGAGAAGTCTGATAAGTCTTTCTAACATGAATTTAGTAATTGCTATGAGTCAGCAACTCCTCAATTTCCCATTATTTCTTGTTATTTTACTATATTTCATCTCTTTAGTTTTAAATGGTGCATACAGTTTGTTTTTTAGCATGTGGTAAGGACTGGACATCAACTGAGAATGTGAACTATATGCTGGATGCAGTATGAGTTTTGAAGAGATTCTTCGTTGATACGGAATAGGTGTGTTCTCTTTATCAAAGTAGGTTATGTGTAGATATTGGTCTTCTTATGTAAGTCAGGATGTAAACATTCCAAATAAGCATAGCCAGCTCTAGAGCCCATGTTACAGTGGAGAATCAGGCATAGACTATGTAGATAAAGAAAAGATTGAGTAACAGTAAAACACATATAAACCAACCCCAGAAAGAAAAGAGGTGGTTTGACTTGGTGGATCAGAACACCTGCTTCTTGGAAAATGAAAACTGAGCTTTGAAGGGTGTGGGACCAGAGGGAAGATACTGCTGGAGTAGAGAGAAGCATTTTTTTTAAATATAAATTTAAAATAATTTTAGATTTATAAGGAGACTACTGTCTCTGCATAGACCACCATAATTCTACAGAAAGTGGAAATGTGCAAGTAAGAGAAATCTAAACTGGCTTGAGCAAAATAGAAGACTTACAATAAGTAAAAGGAAAATTGAGTAGCATCAATTTAGTTGGGAAAAAACACTTCTTTTAAATAAATATGTTAGGCTCTAAGAAATGAGAATTCTTAGTGTTTCAATAAATTAAAAGAAAATGGGGAAGTCAGAAGGAATAGTTATAGAGAATATTCAGCTCAGATACTGAAGGACCATGTTAAGAATTAGAAATTTTATGCAAAAGAGTTGGAAAACTATTGGTGTATGGTATGGTTTGACTGTGTCCCCGCCCAAATCTCATCTTGAATTGTAACCCCCACAATTCTGACATGTCAAGGGAGGGACCCAGTGGGAGGTAATTGATTAATGGAGGAAGGTCCTTCTTGTGCTATTCTCATGATAGTGAATAAGTCTCATGAGATCTGATGGTTTTATAAAAAGGATTTCCTCTGCACAAGCTCTCTCTCTTTGCCTAGCACCATCCATGTAAGACATGACTTGCTCCTCTTTGTATTCTGCCATGATTGTGAGGCATCCCCAGACATGTGGAGCTGTGAGTCCATTAAACCTCTTTTTATTTATAAATTACTCAGTCTCATGTATGTCTTTATCAGCAGAATGAAAATAGACTAATACAATAACTTGGTACCAGTAGAATGGGGTGCTGCTGTAAAGATATCCAAAAATGTGGAAGCAACTTTGGAACAAGGTAACAAGCAGAAGTTGAGACAGTTTGGAGGACTCAGATAAAGACAACAAAATGTGGGAAAGTTTGGAACTTCCTAGAGACTTGAATGGCTTTGACCAAAATGCTGATAGTGATATAGACAATAAAATCTAGTCTGAGGTGGTCTCAGATGGAGATGAGGAACATTCTGGAAAGTGGAGTAAAGGTGATTCTTGTTATGTTCTAACAAAGAGACTGGTGGCATTTTGTCCCTGTCCTAGAGAATTGTGGAACTTTGGACTTGAGGGAGATGATTTAAGGTATCTAGGGAATGAAATTTCTAAGCAGCAAAGCATTCAAGAGGCAACTCAGAGCATAAAACCTCAGAAAATTTGCATGTGGGCAATGCATTAGAAAAGAAAATACTGTTTTCTGAGGAAAAATTTAAGCTGGCTGCAGAAATTTGTGTAAGTTACAGGGAACTAAATATTAATCACCAAGACATTGGGGACATTGTCTCCAGGGCATGTCAAAGGTCTTCATGGCAGCCCCTTCCATCACAGGCACAGAAGATATGGTTTGGCTATGTCCCCACCCAAATCTCATCTTGAATCATAGTTCCTATAATTCAAGAATAAGGATCACAAGATTTGATGGTTTTATAAGGGAAAACCCCTTTCACTTGACCCTCATTCTTTCTTGCCACCACCATGTAAAACATGGCTTTTACCTTCCACCATGATTGTGAGGCCTTCCCAGTCAAGGGAAATTATGAATCCATTAAACATCTTTTTCTTTATAAATTACCCAGTCCTGTGTATGTCTTTATCAGAGGCATGAAAATGGACTAATACAGTAAACTGATACTGGTAGAGTGAGATACTGCTGTAAAGATACCCAACAATATGGAAGCGACCTTGTAACTGGGTAACAGGCAGAGATTGAAACACTTCAGAGGGCTCAGCAGAAGACAGAAAAATTTGGAAAGGTTTGTAACTTCTCAGAGACTTGTTGAATGACTTTGACCAAAATGCTGATAATGATATAGACAATGAAATTCAGGCTGAGGCGGTTGCAGATGGAGATGAGAAATTTTGGGGAACTGGAGTAAAATTTACCCTTGCTATGTTTTATCAAAGAGACTGGTGACATTCTGCCCTACCCTAGAGTTTTATTGAACTTTGAACTTGACGGAGGTGATTTAGGGTATCTGGTGAATGAAATTTCCAAGCAGCAAAGCATTCAAGAGGTAACTTGGGTGCTGTTAAAGGCATACAATTTTAAAAGAAAAACCATAAAAGCTCAGAAAATTTGCAGCCTGGAAAAGAAAAATCCATCTTCTGAGAAGAAATTCTAGCCAGCTGCAGAAATTTGCCTAAGTAACAAGTAGGCAAATGTTCATTGCCAAGACACTTATTTCTGGGACATGTCAGAGGTTTTCACAGCAGCCACTCTATTCACAGGTCCAGAGGCCTAGGAAGAAAAAATGTTTTATTGCACCAGTCCCAGGGTTCCCTACTGTCTGCAGCCTAGGGACTTGGTGCTCTGAGTCCCAGTCATTCTGGCTAAAAGTGGTCAACTTATAACTGGAGCAGTGGCTTCAGAGGGTACAAGCTCCAAGCCTTGGAAGCTTCCATGTTGTGTTGAGCATGCACAACACAGAAGTCAAGAAGTGAGGTTTCAAAACCTCCTCCTAGATTTCAGAGGATGTATGGAAATGCCTAGATGTCCAGGCAGAAGTTTGCTGCAGGGGCAAGGCCCTCATGGAAAACTTCTGCTAGGGCAGTGCAGAAGGAAAATATGGAGTGGGTGTCCCCACAGAGTCCCCACTGGGGCATTGCCCAGTGGAGCTGTGAGAAGAAGAGCACCATCCTCCAGACACCAGAATGATAGATCCACCAACAGTCTGCACTGTGCACCTAGAAAAGCCATGGGCACTCAACAACAGCTAGTTAAAGCAGTCAGGAGGGAGACTGTACCCTACAAAGCCACAGAGGTGGGGCTGCCCAAAATCATGGGAACCCACATCTTGCATCAGCATGAACTGGATGGGAGACATCGAGTCAAGGGTGATCATTTTGGAGCTTTAGTATTTGACTGCTGAGCTGGATTTCAGCCTTGCGTGGGCCCTGTAGCCCCTTTGTCTTGGCCAATTTCTCCCATTTGGAACAACTGTATTTACCCAATATTTTTATCCCCATTGTATCTAGGAAGTAACTAACTTAATTGTGATTTTACAAGCTCATAAGCAAAAGGGACTTGCCTTGTCTCAGACAAGACTCTGGGCTGTGAACTTTGGGGTTAATGCTGAAATGAGTTAAGACTTTGAGGGATTGTTGAGAAGGCATGATTGGTTTTGAAATGTGAAATGAGGTTTGGGAGCAGCTGAGGTGGAATGATATGGTTTGGCTCTGTTTCCATCCAAATTTCATCTTGAATTTTAGCTTCTATAATTATAATTCCAATGTGTTGTGGGAGGGACATGGTGGCACATAATTTAATCATAGAAAATAAGGTAACATCAACTAAACTTGGTGATGAAGTGCAAATGGAGAATAAATTTAAATAAGGAGTCAATGATATTTTCTAGGTTTTTTATTTGAAAAATGTGTTAGATGGAGGTGATGAAATTAGTTTGGAGATGTCAGATTTGAAGGGTCTGTGAAATATACAAATAGAGATGTTGAGACAGCAATTTAATACATGGCCCTCCATTTCCAGAGACAGACAGATCTAGGCTGGAAGTCAAACATCAAGGAAAAATATATAAGAATAGCTGAAAATCCAGGAAAAATGTATAGAGAGAGAAATAGGCAAAAGACCAGAATAACTTCACCCCTGGTGTAATTTTACTTATTGATCTCCATATGTTTGCATGAAATGCATATAATGATAGGGTCAAGTTCTTGATTAGATGTTACTTAACAAATCTGAAAATCCAAGCTTGCATGTTGCACTCCACTTTTTCATTCTTATCCTACTATGTTAGGGCATGACTATTCACTGAAATAAATTCAAACTGCATTAAAATAGTTTATAATTAAGATCATCTTCATTTCAGTTACTCTGAATTACTATGAGTCAGTGTTTTGCTCCTATAATTTATCTCACTAATTTTAAGACTTTTACCCTACAATATGATAGCTATTATTTATTTAACGCTTACTCTCTATTTAGGCCCTTATCTCAAAGCACTATGCAATCTAGTCTCTGTATCCGTGGGTTTTGCATCTGTGAATTCAACCAAACATGGATTGAAAATATTCAGGGAGGAGAGGAAAAAAAATGAATGCTTTCTTTGTTTCTTTGTACTATTCAGTACAGGATTTTAAAAATTATTTTCTAAACAATTCAGTATGACAATTATTTGCATAGCATTTACATTGTATTAGGTTTTATAAATAATCTAGAGAAAATTCATGGTATGTGGGAAGATGTGCATAGTTTAAATGAAAGTACTACACCAATATATGTAAGGGGCTGAGTATCTGTCAATTTTGATATCCATGGGAAGTCCTCGAACCAATCCTCTGTAGATACCGATGTATGACTGTATATATGGCTCTAATTTTATCCTAAATGACAACCATATGGGAAGATTGAGGCTTGGAGAACTTGTAGAGGTAAAACATTTTGTAAATGGTAAATCTGGAGTACCCTAATTAGAGAGTCTTTACTCTTAGGCTGTCAGATATACAACCTCACTTCATTCACTTCCTCTAAGTCCTGTGACTTCTATGTAATTAAACCTTCAAGTGTGTCTTACAGAATTATTATAATGAAATATATATTCATTGTTGTGTGACAGAAATTATACAAGGCTAAGTTTCAAAAATTCAAGTTTCAGAACAGTTTGCGACACATGCTTTTGAAGAATGATTTAATATTCCAGAACTTGCTTTCTAGTATGTTAGATTATGTTAAAACTATGACTTACCTATTTTCATTAGAGGGTGGTTGAGATTACACATACCAATAACAGTATATACGTGGAGACACTCTGAAAATATGTATCATTGTTAAAATATTTATGCAAAATTGGTATTTTTTTAATGGACCAGTCTCTGAGGCAAGACAATCAAGGTCTGGGAAGGTAAAATTAGCTCATTTATGTCTGAAGTTGTAATTTTTTGAATTTTTGCAATCAGACCTTGGTGATAACCTTGAGCAGTAGGATATAAATAATTTCCATACGCTTAGTGCTCCAATAATGGAACACTAAGCATATAAAGCAGCTGGCCTGCAATCCATTTCTCTCCTTTCCAGAAAAGTACTTTGAAGAAAGAAAGAAAATAAGTGGCAGAATCAAATCTTTTATACATGCCGAAAATAGACCTTGTGTAAGTAAACAACATTTTCTAGCATGAGAGTTCTTATTGATACAATGCTTTTAGCAAGATGACTCTGGTCTAGGAGTGCTTATGATAATCAAAGCAGGAATCTATGAATTTGTGGTGCATGGCTCTCTGCAAAATGTCATGAAAGCCATGTAAATATGTTAACGTTTAAAATAGAGATATTTCATAATCTAGAGCAGCAATGGACAAGCATTTTCTGTAAATAAGCAGGTGGTATTTTTAGTTTTGTAGGTCATACAGTCTCTGCCACAAATATTAATTCTACCATTGCAGTGCCAAATCTGTCACAAATTATAAGGAAACAAACTAAAGTGACTGTGTTTTAATAAAGCTTCATTCACAAAAAGAGGCAGTGGGCTGGATATGGCTAAAATCTGAAAATTTGAATTTTCTTGGATAAAGAAAATGTGGTACATATACATCATGGAATACTATGTAGCCATAATAAAGAATGAGTTCATGTCCTTTACAGCAACCTGGATAGAGCTGGAGAGCATTATTACGAACAAATTAACATAGGAACAGGAAATCAAATAACACGTTCCCACTTATAAGTGGGAGTTAAATATTGAGTACACATGGATGCAAAGAAGGGAACAATAGACTCTGGGGTCTATTTGAAGGTGGACGGTAACAGGAAGATAAGGATTAAAAAACTAATTATTGAGTACTATGTTTATTACCTTGGTGATGAAATAATCTGTACACCAAATCCCAAGAACATGCAATTTACCCATATAACAAACATGCACATGTATACCCCGAATGTAAAATTAAATTTGGAGTAAAACAATAAAAAAGTTAAAAAAAGTTTAAAGAAAACAGACAACAGGTCTACTGATACTTATAGTTAACGTGTTCATGACAAGCATTGTATAATTTATAAAGCCATTGATCAAATGAGTTTCATTTAAGCAGACATGTAATTTAATTATCCAGTGGCAAATAAATGAAATCGTTTATTTTAGTAGAATGCAGCATTCTTTACTAATTTATGGTTTTAAGAGCTACATCATCCTTACTCTTGACAAAGTTCAAGAACTGGGAGCATGTTAGAGAATATTTCACTGTATCACATAATTAATTCTAAATAAATGATATTATTTATTTAGACATTTATTGTCATAACATGACATTTCTAATTGGCGTGATTGGTTTCAAATATGTAGGTCCTATAAGACGCACTTAAGATCCAGTCATAAATCCATAGATAATTTCTATACCTGAAGACAAAATAATACTACCACGAATCTGTAATGTTGTCTTTTAGCAGACACTGTAACATATTATAATTTCTGTGAGAAATCATTCTCCTTCTCCAGTCTTCATCAGCTGAGATGGAAGAATGAATCTAAAGTGCTATGGTCTGAGCATCCAGCACGATAATCTCTAGTTACTTATTCATAAAACTTATTTACACAGTATTCATGGTTTTCTATTTAATAACTCCTAAATTAAAAAAAACTTTAAAAATCAAAGGAGATTTATTTGTACAGTCTAAAGAAAATATGAGCTGCTGCAATTTTTATAATGAGGAAAACAGGAAGACATCTGGCAATGCCTTCCAGCCTTAGGAGAATATCCCAGTATACATATTTTTAAAGCAATATGAGCTTTAAAATTATTAAGGCCCTTTATGAATCAACCACATACTTTATTTTAACTCTAGAGTTAACAGGGCAAGCAAATTCCTGCTAAAAGGCAATACAAATATAATAAAGCTTCTACTTTTAATTATAGCTTAAACAAAACTTTACTTTTAAATTTAAAAATCATAATTATTAAATGTTCCCTTACAAAACCCTGGTAAAAGACCCTCAGTTTTGAAATGGAAACACAGGAAAAAAATGTGTTAAAGTTTTGTCATTTTGATTCATGCTCATACTCAAAGTTTGTATTGAAATTTCTGGCAAAATCAACATGGACTCAGTGGAGACAATTGATGTGGTAATTATCATCCATTATGGATTTAAAAATGCAGTAGCAGGAAATATGAAATATTCTATCTGAGAAGAAAAGTTTACTGGTAGAGTTCACAGCTCCAAAAGCATTCCTGGTAAAGGGTAAAACAGCCAGTCATAGATACTCTTGATCAATTACAGTTTTCCTTTTCCATAACAGAAATATGTAGCTATTCCAATTATTGTTGTCTAAATTAACTAGACACTTTATAACACCTTAGTGTTGTAGAAAAGAACAGGTTCTTGTCACACAACCAGAAAAGGTCAGACTGGCTGAGGAGTGAAATTTACTGGGCAAAAAGGAAAAACAACTCAGCAAAGTGTGATGGAGTCCTAACAGGCTCTCCACCTTACGGATTGAATCCCAGGTCCCCGCCCAGGAAGAAGCCAGGGAGAAGCCAGGTTCTTCTCCCCTCAAAATGGCATGAACTTCCTCAGGCTCCACCCTAGTCCTCCCAGTGCACAAGCCAGCAAGAGATTCTCTGGGGAGCCCTTTTTACTTGGCTGTCTCATTAGCATTTTTATTTTTTCAAAAATATGAAGCCCACATTCACTTGTAAGAAAAATTCTGGTCAAAGTGTTTTCTCTATTTCTCAAAATTAATATTTTAAAGGAGACTGCCAGATATTTGAATTATTAGAAAACAGGGGTTCATTTATGGTTAGAATGGCATAGAGTAGGCAAGAAAGAATAGACAAGCAGCCATAAATAACTACTTCTCTCTTTAACAACTAAGATATTTTCCAAGAAAAAAGTCACCAGAGATTTGCAATATGGTTAGAATATTTTCCTTAATGGTTTCAGGTGTCTGGACAAGACTAAAATAGTTATATTTTTTCTGGTAAACTAGCACAAGTACAGAAGCAGAAAAGACTTTGGAAGAGATTTTTAAAAATCTCTTTCTTAGAAAGTAAGAATCTTTTCTTTCTCAGGAAAACCTTAACTTTGTACACATAGCTTCAGGCAGGGAACTGTTATGAATGTCATCTCCCTTCTACTGTAGCCAGCACTTGTGCTCTTCAGTTAGACCCTGAACTTGCTATATCTGCAATCGTATTTAAGACGAATACATTTTAAAAGATTAAGAAACAAAATAAAGGGATTTGCAAGTAAGATTACCTAAATAATAATTTAAAATATTGGTTTTTCTTTACTTTTGGATTTTCACTTTACATTATATCATATGTGATTTATAGAACTTATGAATTTGCATTTTCCATATTTCAAGATAATGCCTTTGGTAGTGTTGCAAACTGATAAAATTCTCTTTGATTGTTTATACAATTAAGTTCTCTTTTGTATATTTCTTGCATCCAATAACAAGAAATGTGTAGACGTTCCAATATGACATTCACCAGTAACAAGGAAAGTTATGTAAAAAGGATTTTCATGTCAACTGTTAAAAAAATAGTCCTGTTCTGCAAACTCAATGCATTCCCAGTAATCTTTCCTTCTAAGCAGTGAGACAATTATCTTGCAGGAAATACGTAGTAAGAGCAGACGTAGCAGTGTTCTACTCTCAGGATTCAGTCAAGTGACAGCAAACTGTATAGGTTACTGAGCAGAGAACCAGAATCTTAACCAGAACCAGAATCATTCTTCGGGAGCAAATTCAAACAATTTCTCCATCCATTATACTAATTAATAAGACTACTAACACTGACTGGAGATAAACATAATCACACATTTTGGTTCAGCTCACACATTTTGGTTCAGCGTCACCTCTGAATTGTTGAACTTTGAAGAGCATCTAACACTCAAACCTAGATTTCGTATTCCAAATTAGGGAACGTTAAGGGCTAACTAACTAACCACTGCAATGGTCTAAATTAAATTTAACAAACTGAGACGTTTAAAAATAATTACAGACAAGTTAGCAAGAACTTAGAATGCAGATAAACTCACATCAATAATGAATTTTTTTGCATCCAGAATACCTATTCAACTCCAATAATGTTGGCGTTTATTAAATAAAGGTCTCATGAAGTGTATTAGATTACCAGGCACATTATTAATTGTTATATTTTCTGTTCAGGTATGTGACTGATGATTTGTTTCCCTCCAATGTCAGAATTTCTATAATCTTAGTTCAATTAAGAAAAACTGAAATGGTGGTGTTACATGGTTATTGTAAACTAGGCAGAAAGACACTATAAAGCATTGTCAGAATAAAAAAACTTGAAAAATGTATCATCCAGCTGAAAAAAGAAGCTTCATCTGAAATCCATACAAATGTACTCAACAATCAAGGCATTTTATTCTGGGTCACTATCTTTGTGTAGTTGATATTACAAAAATTAAGCAACATTTAACTGTCTTGAACACCATGTGAACTCAACTAAAATATATGATAGAGTTAGGTCAAATTTGGATAGTATATAAAGAATTGCTTCTCACCTTCTGTAACAGAATTTGAATTTTAAAATATTTATGGTTTTAAAGATTTTTTAATGGAAACCATAAATACAACAACATTGGTGATAGAGAGGGGGATACATAAACTATAGTAAAAACTACTTATTATCCAAATTCACTCTAATTTATTAATAGTAGGTCATGAATAATGAGGAAAAACTGACAAGTTAAACTGTGTGTCTCAAAACCTGATTTGGCTAGATCAGAATTTTATAATAGTTTGTTATTCCATGATTACACGTTTTTGCCAAATTATGGAATCATATTTAGGCAGAATAAATATTAATATTTTCTGTACATTCTTGAAAAATAATTTTTTCTTTTTCCTTTTATATGACAAACTTCTGAGAGGTTTGTGACAACATCATCTCAAAAATACAAAATCTACAGAGGATTTCATGATGTGCAACTTAGAAGTAAATTCAATTTAGGTATCATTCAATCATGTGAGTCAATTATCTAAAGTGTCTTCATTATCTTTGATCATTGCCTATTGATTCCAGATCACGAAGTTTTTCTTGGATCCCAAGATTCAGGAAAATTAAATAGAAGTGGTTCAGGCTAAAGGGAAGGCAAAAGAGGGAGTAAGTGTTCAGCAGGTAGAAAGTTTTAATTATACAAGATAACCTCCAGATATCTGCTGTACAACACTGTGCTTAAAAATTTCTAAGTGCCCAATATGGTATTGTTAAGAGAGTAGCTCTCATGTTAGAAGTTTTCACTATTAATACAATAATGACAAGAGAAATTGGACATTCTAACTAACTCAATGGGAAAATCAAGATGGTGGCACTGGAGGCTCAAATTCAGTGACTCTTAAAGTTCCTGTGTGTTTGAAATAATCAATAATAAGCTTGGATTTGTGTTACACTAGCTTTTTAGAATATGAAAGATATCTGTTTTGTTAGTAACAATACTCTGAATATGTGTTTCTTCTTAATATTGTTTCTTCATATTCACTAGCTTTATTTTCATTGCTTTTATGCCTAATTAATGTACATATTTGTTTGTATCTGTGACAAAAAGATATTCTGTTTTAAATAGAACAGATTTTTAAGCCAAGAAATAACATATTTGGAGAGTTTTTCTAATTACGACTAAAGAGTTTAGTGTGAATTTACTGTCTCACATTGTTTAAGAAGAACCTTGAATCATTTTACAGCTGAGCTGAAATATGGATGCTTCTCTATTCTACAGTTGTTCTCATGAAGTGTCTACTAGGTTCCCAGTTATTCATAATACAAAACAGGAGTGTTAAATAAGCATATTGCTTATCCACTTAGTACATCTAACTTAAGGTAGATGATACAAAAGTGGATGTTACTGTAACATTTACTATAATAAATATAGAATAAAAATAAAAATTCTTTTAAGTAAAAAGTGCAGCAAAATTATATTTGATGTAATGTATATGTGTATGTATATTTAAAGATGGGAAAATAAAATAGGCATCTAGGGTTTTATTTGTCATGATCAAACCATCCTATCACTTAATTTCTCTTAGTCAAAGCTGTTCTATTTTTAAGTGCAAATGACTAAACAAAGAAAGAAACAAATAGAAAACAAAGGGGATAATAGTCTTTCCTTTTGTGCTGCTGCTTTACTTCTACATTAGACATGAACAACTTCACGTTTATGTGTTTTATATGAAGGGATTCTCCATAAAATTCTCAATGGCAAACACATTATTTTTTGAGTCACTACTATAATGTTATACTTTGTCTCTTGATTTTGTCCAAAAGCCAATAACTATACAATAGTAGCCCTGGATAATTTCCTTTGTTATAAATTCTTTTTAAAGTTATTTTACAATTTATTTATTCATTTATTTAACATTTATTGAGATTCAGTTATAACAGAAGTTATCTGATATTTTGCATTCAATGAGTCCTGAGTCCTACCTAATTGCTTTCTCCCTTCCCTAGTAAAGATTTTAAAACTTTTCTTATTCTGTTGTAAGAAAAGTAATAACAATTAGAATACAATTCTAATTGTGATTACAATTCTAATTGCAACAACAATTAGAATCTTCCACCACATTCTCTGTGCACATGCATTCTTTTGTTTTTGTTTTTTGTTTTTTGTTTTTTTGTGTTTTTGTTTTTGTTTTTGTTTTTGTTTTTGTTTTTTTTGAGATGGGGTTTCACTCTTGTTACCCAGGCTGGAGTGCAATGGCGCGATCTCGGCTCACCACAACCTCCGCCTCCTGGGTTCAGGCAATTCTCCTGCATCAGCCTCCTGAGTAGCTGGAATTACAGGCACGTGCCACCATGCCCAGCTAATTTTTTGTATTTTTAGTAGAGACGGGGTTTCACCATGTTGACCAGGATGGTCTTGATCTCTTTACCTCATGATCCACCCTCCTCGGCCTCCCAAAGTGCTAGGATTACAGGCGTGAGCCACAGCACCCGGCCAGTTTTTTGCCTTTTATTTTTAAAGAGTTTTAAGCATAGGAAAGAAATGGCAAAAATAGAGATAATCCCCAGTTACTCTTAGCCCGTTCTAATATTAACATTCTATATAAGCATAATACAATATTTAGAATTAAGCAATTAACATAAATAACAATATAGTTAACTAAACTATAGACCTTATTTGAATTTCACACAATATCCCTTTCTCTTTCAGGATCATACATTGCAGTTAGTTGTCATGTCTTCTTAGTCTCCCTTAGGCTGTTATACTTCCTCGGTCTTTTCTCTCTTTCATAACCTTGACACATTTGAAGATCATTGGTCAGTTTTATAAAATGTTCCTCAATTTCTGTTTTCAAACATTGTTTCATGATTAGATTGTGATATTTTTGACAAGAATAATATAGAAGCAATGTGCTCTTCTCTGTGAATCACATCAGAAGCACATAACGTCAATTTCTTATTACTGCCGATGTTGACTTGGATCACTCAATGCAGATGGCTTCTTTGCCAGCAACTTGGTATTTTTCCCTTTGTAAGTAACAGATATCTTGGGGGAGATACTTTGAGAATATGCAAGTATACTTTTCCTTCTTACACTTTTACCCTCAAATTTAGCATCCATTGGTAGATTTTTATCTGCAGCAATTATTACGGTGGTGTTTGCTTAATGGTGAATCTCTCTCTCCTCTCTCTCTCTCTCTCTCTCTCTCTCTCTCTCTCTCTCTCTCTCTCTCTCCCTCTCTCCCTCCCTCCCTCCCTCCCTCCCTCCCTCCCTCTCTGTCAACAGAGCCTTGCTGTCTCCTAGATTGGGACTATGGGCATGCATCACCGTGCCTAGTTGCCCAGCTAATTTTTGTCTTTTTTGTAGAGATGAGGTTTTACCCTGTTGCCCAGACTGGTCTTGAAATTCTAAGCTCAAGTGATCCACCCCTCTTCAGCCTCCCAAAGTGTACAGGCATGAGCCAGCACACCGGCCTTTTCTCTTTTTTTTTTAATATGTATTATTTGCATATAAAGAAGAGCTGTCCCTTCTTTCCCATAATATTTATTCAATTACTTATTTATTTTAGTTTTAATTCATAGATATTAAATTTATTCTGTGGGATATATTTCAACATTATTATTGTTTTGTGACTCAAATTGTTCCACGTTTGGACCTTGGGAGCCTTTTTAGATTAGTTCCTTTTGAAATGCTTCCATCCTTTTTGAACACATCTTACTTTTTGGCACCACAATATATTCCAGGCTTATTTTGTATTTTCCTAGAATTAACTACTTCTCCAAGAAGCTCTGGTTCCTTTTATGGAAGAACAGTAATTACAAACCAAGATCTGGGTACTAGGTATGTTCATTGCTACTACAGTATGATTGTTACTAGGTCCCCTTCATGGACAAAGCTTGAAAGTATACCTTTGTATAACAAAACATACACACACACACACACACACACACACCTTTCTTTGTCTGTGTGTATATGTGTGTATGCATATATCTATATGTCCACAAGTTTATACTAATACATTGGATTCTAATTCAAGGATAGATCATTTAGCCTTCTCCTTTCCTTATTCCAACTTCATCTGAAAATTCAGATTCATTGTTCATCATCAATAAAACTTAGCTATCATTATCTACAGTACCTATACTTATTTGTGTAACTCTAGGGTATAAATACAGTAGTTTCAGAATTGCTAATCATATCACTGGAAAAAGAAATTTGTTGACAGAATTACAGTGCTTCTATATGGATCTTTTTTTCCTTAGTCTCACAGTAGCCAGTAACCAGTTAAAATATTATTTTCAGATTTACTTAGCCTATTTTTTTCTTCTCTAGCCCCTGCAGTTGATTTGCCTTAGGGCTTCATCCTGAAGTCAAATCCTCTGCTATTTGATTTCAGGTTGGTTCACATATCCTGCTGTTCTCCAACAGGGACAGACAACCTTTATGTGAAAAGAGAAAAGCTGAGAAAATCCTCACCAGAGGCCCCTGGTGTTGCTTTAATAACAATTGCAGCTACCGGGTTGCCTTCAGCATCTTGGCAGAAATTTTCTTATAGATGGTGAGCTGCAGGTGGGCTTCATAAGAAGAATGTAAATATGTGTCTAAGAATTCCTATCTCTTTACCTAGAAAATATTCCCTCACTACAATTGTTGTTAAATCTTGGGGTATTCTCTCTCAAAGACAGTACCCTTTCTGTATTGATTTATGTGAGCCTGTCTTATCTTTTTAGATGCCATTTCCTCCCTAAATGAGAGCTTTGCCCTAAAACCTACCCTTTATATGAGGATGCTCAGTGAATACTTGCCAGTAACTACAGTGCCTCTGAGCAAGCCTGGCTGACTAACTAAATCTTCCTATTGAGCAATGTTTCTGCAGCTTGAGCTCACGTTTATTTTTCCTAAATCTGAATATGCTTGCTGCTCACCAGGCTTAATTTCGGCTTCCTTTCTTTTTCTGTCTTGCTTGCATGGGCTTTCCACCCCTTGTGGATTTTAAAACTAGTTCCATCTACAATGAAATAAAAACATCACCCTCCTGCTCACTGGCAATAACCTTTGAAAATAACTGGGAATCAAACTTTATTTCTTATCTTCCCCAACTCCGTCAACCTAGGTGATAGGAGGAAGTAATTTTAAAGCTGAATTAGCTGTAACCATGAGCAAGCAAAGAGACTTGAGAGAAAATCCGGTAATCACAGAGAGTCAGTGGAGATGGGACATCCCTGGTAGGAAGAGCTGCGAGGGTCCTAGGCATTAACATTCTGTTAATAGGGACATCAAGGGTAGCTCTGAAAGAAAAATCATAAAAGTGAGACACATGATCATCTGTTTGAATTTAAAAAAGGGCATAATCATATCTGCTCATTGATGAAGCTCCTTTCTGATAGAATAAAGTGGTGAATACCATCATCTCCTCTCCCAACACTTGCATTTTTCCTGAGTTTCTGTATTAAGCTCCTTGATTTGGGAGGAAAGAAAGGCCTCCCTCCTACCACCAAGGATCCATCTCATCGATAGTTTCTCCTGGAAAGTTCTGAGTCAATAAGAGACTCCTCTGGTATCCATTAAATAGAGGAAGGGCACTTTGTCAAGTCTCTCTTCTAGGCTTTCTCTTTGACTCATTTGCCAATTTATACTTATGAGTCTAAAGATTTTTTTTAGTGCCAGTCCTAGATATTTACCTATATCATCAATTCTAATACACTTATTCACATCTTAACATCTCTAAAATCTAGACAAATGTGCAAGTCAATGCCATCTTTTTCTCAAGAGGTACATAAAATAATGATGCATGTCAAAATAAAGTCATTTTACCTTTGAAGAGGTACATACAATAGGCTACTCAATATGCTTGCTTGGATGTATCAAAGGAAATTCTGAAATAATTGGTCCAAGATCAGCCTTATGATTCCCCCTTCAACTGTGGTTATCCCCTTTCAGTATTTCTTCTCCCAGTTAATGGCACTGCTGTAACTTCAGACAGGCAAGCCCTAAATCTGTAAGTCATCCTCAGCAGCTACCTCTTCCTCATCCTTCATACCCATCCATCTCCTGTTACTATCAGCTTAACCTGTTCAATACATAACGTTGTCATTATTATTCCTAAGGGTTTTCATTTTAAAACCACTCTTTGTTTTAATCAACTGTATTGAGAAGTAATATACATTCATGCATTTGTTTTAAGCGTACAGATTGTTGGGGTTTGACAAATGCATGTAGCTATGCAACTGCTACCATGATCAAGATATAGAACATGTCTCTCACCATGGAAAAGATCCCTCTGTTCATTTGCATTCATCTTTTCACCCCTTCTGCTATGACTGGTAACTATAAGTCTTCTTTAAATCTATGGATTTTCTTTACCTCCTAGAATTTCATGTGACTAAAATCATATTGTGGACTTTTCTTTTTTGATTTTATTAAGTTCTAGAATACAAGTGCAGAAAGTGTAGTTTTGTTACATAGGTATATGTGTGCCATGGTGGTTTGCTATACATATCAACCCATTATCTAGGTTTTAAGCCCCACATACATTAGCTATTTCTCCTAATGCTTTCCTTTCCCTTGTTGGTTTAAAGACTTTTATCAAAGACTAGGATTACAACCCCTGATTTTTTGCTTTCCATTTGCTTGATAAATATTCCTCCATCCCTTTATTTTGAGCCTATGTGTGTCTTTGCATGTGAGATGGCTTTCCTGAATACAGCACACAGATGTGTCTTGACTCTTTATCCAATTTGCAAATCTGTGTCTTTTAATTAGGGCATTTAGCCCATTTACATTTAAGGTTAATATTATAATGTATAAATTTGATTCTCTCATTCTGATGCTAGCTGGTTATTTTGCCCATTAGTTGATGCAGTTTCTTCATAGTGCCAATGGTCTTTACAATTTGATATGCTTTTGCAGTGGTTGGTACTAGTTTTTTCTTTCAATATTTAGTGCTTCCTTCAGGAACTACTATAAGGTAGGTCTGGTGATGACAAAGTCTCTCAGCATTTGCTTCTTTGTAAAGGATTTTATTTCTCCCCCTCCCCCCCGCCCACCCCCCCCCCCCCCCCCCCCGCTTTATGAAGCTTAATTTGGCCAGATATCAAATTCTGGGTTGAAAATTCTTTAAGAATGTTGAATATTGTCCCCCACTCTTTTCTGACATGTAGGGTTTCTGCAGAGACATGCACTGTTAGCCTGGTGGTTCTCTTTGCAGGTAACCTGACCTTTCTCTCTGACTGCCCTTAGCATTTTTTCCTTCATTTCAACCTTGATGAATCTAATGTTCCTGTGTCTTGGGGTTGCTGTTCTCAAGGAGCATCTATGTGGTGTTCCCATATTTCCTGAATTTGAAGGTTGGCCTGTCTTGCTAGGTTGAGGAAGTTCTGCTGGATAATATCCTGCAGAGTGTTTTCCAACTTGGTTTTATTCTCCCTGTCACTTTCAGGTACACCAGTCAAACACATATTTGGTATTTTCACATATTCCCATATTTCTTTGAGGCTTTGTTCATTCCTTTTTGCTCCTTTTTTCTCTAATCTTGTCTTCTCACTTCATTTCATTAAGTTGATCTTCAGTCTCTGATATCTTTTCTTCTGCTTGATTGATTCAGCTATTGTGTATGCTTAATGAATTTCTTGTGCTGTGTTTTTCAGCTCTGTCTGGTCATTTATGTTCTCTAAACTGCTCATTCTAGTTAGCAATTCATCTAACCTCTTTTCAAGTTTCCTATCTTTCCTGCATTAGGTTAGAACATGCTCCTTTAGCTCAGAGGAGTTTGTGATTACCCACCTTCTGAAGCCCACTTCTGTCAATTCGTCAAACTCATTCTCCATCCAGTTTTGTTCCCTTGCTGGTGTGGAGTTGTTCTTTGGAGAGGAGGCATCCTGGTTTTTGGAATTTTTAGCCATCTTGCACTGGTTCCTCATCGTCTTTGTGGATTTACCTATCTTTGGTCTTTGCTGTTGGTGACCTTCGAATGGGGTTTCTGAGTGGAGATCCTTTTTGTTTATGTTGAGGCCATTCATTTCAGTTTGCTAGTTTTCCTTCTAACAGTAGGCCCCTCTGCTGCAGGTCTGCTGGAGTTTGTTGCAGTTCTACTCCAGAGCCTGTTTGCCTGTGTATCACCAGCAGAGGCTGCATAACAGCAAAGATTGCTGCCTGCTCATTCCTCTGGAAGCTTCATCTGAGAGGGGTGCCCACCAGATGCCAGCCAGAGCTCTCCCATATAAGCTATCTGCAAGTTCCTGCTGGGAGGTGTCGCCCAGTAAGGGGACATGGGCATCAGGGACCCACTTGAGGAGGCAGAGTGACCCTCAGCAGAGCTCAAAGGCTGTACTGGGAGAACCACTGCTCTCTTCAGAGCCAGCAGGCAGGGACACTTAAGTCTGATAAAGCTGTGCCCACAACTCTCTCTTCCCCCAGGTGCTATATCCCAGGGAAATGGGGGTTTTATCTATAAGCCCCTGATTGGGGCTGCTGTCTTTTTTTCAGAGCTATCCTGCCAAGAGAGGAGGAATCTAGAGAGGCAGTCTGGCTACTGTGGCTTTGCAGAGCTGCAGAGGGCTCCACCCAGTTGGAACTTCCCCACGACTTTGTTTACACTGTGAGGGGAAAATCGCCTACTCAAGCCTCAATAATGGCAGATGACCCTCCCCCACCAAGGTCAAGCATCCCAGGTTGACTTCAAACTACTGTGCTGGCAGCGAGAATTTTAAGCTGGTGGATTTTAACTTGCTGGGCTCCTTGAAGGTGGGATCCACCCCTTAGCTAGACCCCTGGGCTTCCTGGCTTCAGCCCCCTTTCCAGGGGAGTGAAAGGTTCTGCCTTGTTGGCTGGCATTCCAGGCACCACTGGCATATGAAAAAGTCTCCCACAGCTAGTTCAGTGTTTGTCCAAACAGCTACTCAGTTTTGTGCTTGAAACCCAGGGTCCTGGTGATGTAAGTACCCAAGGGAATCTCCTGGTCTGTGGGTTGCAAAGACCATTGGAAAAGTGTAGTATCTGGGCTGCAGTGCACCATTCCTCAAGACACAGTCCCTCACAGTTTTCACTGGCTAGAGGAGTGAGTTCCCTGACCCCTTGCCCTTCCCAGGTGAGGGAGGCAACTCCCCACTCTGCTTCAGCTCGCCCTCTGTGAGTTGTACCCACTGTCTAACCAGTCCCAATGTAGTGAGCCACGTTGGAAATGCATTTGGAAATGCAGAAATCACCTGCCTTTTGAGTTGATCTCACTGGGAGCTGCAGACCAGATATATTCCTATTCAGACATCTTGCCAGTCTTTCTATTGAGGAATTTTAATATGAAGGGAAGTTGAATTTTATCAAACACCTTTTCTGCATCTATTGAGATGATCATGTGGTTTTATCCTTGGTTCTGTTTATGTGATTGATTATATATATTGATTTGCATACATTGAACCAGGCTTACACCCTACCAGGGATGAAGTTAACTTGATCATGGTGGATAAGCCTTTGATGTGCTGTTGAATTCAGTTTGCCAGTAATTTATTGAGGATTTTCACATCAATGTTCATCATTGATCTTGGCATAAAGTTTTTTTTTTTGGTCATGTATCTGCCATGTTTTGGTAGCAGGATGATACTGGCCTCATAAAAATTAGAGAGGAGATCTTGCTTTTCAATTGTTGGAATAGTTTCAGAAGGAATCGTATCAGTTCCTTTTTGTATCTTGGTAGAATTCAGCTGTGAATCCATCTGGTCCTGGCCATTTTTTACTTGGTAGTCTACTAATTACTGCCTCAATTTTAGAACTTATTATTGGTCGATTCAAGAATTTGATTTCTTCCTGGTTTAGTCTTAGGAGGGTGTATGTGTCTAGGGATTCATCCATTCCTTCTAGATTTTCTAGTTTATTTGCCTAGAGGTGTTTACAGTATTCTCTGATGGTGGTTTTTAATTTCTTAGGGTCAGTAGTGATATCCTCTTTATCACTTTTTGTTGTGTCTATCTGATTCTTCTCTCTTTTCTTCTATATTAGTCTAGCTAGCAGTCTATTTTGTTAATTCTTTCAAAAAACAAGCTCCTGAATTTATTGATTGTTTGAAGGGTTTTTTGTATCTCTATTCCTTCAGTTCTGCTCTGATCTTAGTTATATCTTGTCTTCTGCTAGCTTTCAATTTTTTTTGCTCTAACTCTTTTAATTGTGATGTTAGAGCATCGATTTGAGATCTTTCTCACTTTCTAATGTGGGCATTTAGTGCTACAAATTTTCCTCTCAACACTGCTTTAGCTGTGTCCCAGAGATTCTGATATGTTGTCTCTTTGTTCTCAAAAGTTTTAAATAACTACTTGTTTTCTGCCTTAATTTTATTATTTACCCAGGATTCATTCAAGAGCAGGTTGTTCAATTTCCATGTAGTTGTATGCTTTTTACTGAATTTCTTAATGAGTGCCGTGTGGCACTGATAACAATATATATTCTGTTGATTTGGGGTTGAGAGTTCTGTAGATGGCTATTAGGTCTACTTGAAGAACAGCTGAGTTCAATGAATACCCTTGTTTGTTTTCTGACTTGTTGATCTGTCTAATATTAACAGTGGGGTGTTAAAATCTCCCACTATTACTGTGTGGGAGTCTAAGTCATTTTGGAGGCCTCTAAGAATTTGTTTTGTAAATCTGGGTGTTCTACTCACTCATAGGTGGGTGAGAAAAATGAGAACACATGGACACAGAGAGGGGGTCTACTACACACTGGGGTCTATTGGGGGAATGGGGGAGGGACAGCGGGGGAGCTGGGGAGGGATAGCCTGGGGATGAATGCCAAGTGTGGGTGAAGGGGAGGAAGGCAGCAAAACACACTGCCATGTGTGTACCTATGCAACTATCTTGCATGTTCTGCACATGTACCCCAAAACCTATAATGCAATAAAAATTTTAAAAATAAATAAATAAATAAATAAATAAATAAATAAATAAATAAATCTGGGTGTTCATTTATTGGTCTGTGTATATATTTAAGACAGTTCTTCTTGTTGAATTGATCCCTTTACCATTTTGTAATGCACATCTTTGTCTCTTTTTGATCTCTGCTGGTTTAATATGTTTTGTCAGAGACTAGGATTTCAACCCCTGCTTTTTCTTTGCTTTCCATTTGGTCAGTAAATATTCCTCCCTTTATTTTGAGCCTATGTGTGTGTCTTTGCACATGAGATGGGTCTCCTGAATATAGCACACTGATGACTCTTGACTCTTTATCCAGTTTTGCCACTCTGTGACTTGTAATTGCATCATTTACCCCATTTTCATTTAAGGTTAATATTTTTATCTGTGAATTTTATCCTGTCATCATGATGCTATCTGGTTATTTTGCACACTAGTTGATACAGTTTCTGTGTAGTGTCATTAGTCTTTAAATTTTTATGTGCTTTTGCAGTGGCTAATACTGATTTTTCCTTTCCATATTTAGTGCTTCCTTCAGGAGCTCCTTCAGGGTAGGCCTGGTGGTGACAAAATCCCTCAGCATTTGCTTTTCTGGAAAGGCTTTTATTTCTCCTTCACTTATAAAGCTTAGTTTGGCTGGATAGAAAATTCTGGGATGAAATTTTTTTCTTTAAGAATATTGAATATTGACCCCACTGTCCTCTGGGTTGTAGGGTTTCTGTTAATAAGTATCTCATTAGTCTAATGGGCTTCTCTTTGTGGATGACCTGGCTTTTCTCTCTGACTGCTCTTAACATTTTTTCCTTCATTTAGACCTTGGAGAATCTGACGATTATGTGTCTTGGGGTTGATCTTCTCATGGAGTATCTTAATGGTGTTCTCTGTATTTCCTAAATTTGAATGTTGGCCTATCTTGCTAGGTTGGAGAATTTCTCCTGGATAATATCCTGAAGTGTGTTTGACAGCTTGGTTCTATTCCCCCATCTCTTTCAGGTACTTCAGTCGATCATAGGTGGGGTATTCTCACACAGTTCTATATTTCTCAGAGGTTTCGTTTTTCCTTTTCATTCTTTTTTCTCTTATCTTGTCTGCATGCCTTATTTCAGCAAGATGGTCTTCAAACTCATATCATTTCTTCTGTATTGTTCAATTAGGCTATTTATAATTTTGTATCCTTCATGAAATTGTTCTTGTGTTGTGTTTTTCAGCTCCATTAAGTCATTTATGTTCTTCTCTAGTCTGGTTATTCTAGTTAGCAGCTCCTGTAACCTTTTATCAAGATTCTTAGCTTCTTTGCATTGAGTTGGAACGTGTTTCTTTAGCTCAGCAGAGTTTGTTATTACCTACCTTCTGAAGCCTACTTCTGTCAATTTGTCCCTCTCATCCTCTGTCCAGTTCTGCACCCTTGCTGGAGAGGTGTTGCAATCACTTGGAGGAGAAAAGACATTCTTGCTTTTCAGTTTTCAGTGTTTTGTTGTTTTTTCTCATCTTCATGAGTTTTTCTAGTATCAATCTTTAAGGCTGCTGACCCTTAGATAGGATTTTTGGGGGGACATTTCTTGTTGATGCTGTCATTGTTGCTTTCTGCTTGTTTGTTTTTCTTACAATGATCATTTCGCTCTTCCCTAGGGCTGCTGCAGTTTGCTGGGGGTTCACCTCAGGTCCTGTTCATGTGGTTTGCTTCCACACCTGGAAATGTCACTTAAGGAGGCTGGAGAAGAGCAAAGTTGGGTGCCTGTTCCTTCCGCTGTGATCTCTGATCTCAAGAGGCACCAAACTGATGGCAGTAGGAATGCTTCCCTATTGGGTGCCTGACAACCCGTGTTGGAGGTTTTCACCCAGGTGCGTGGCATGGGGAGCAGGAACTGTTTATCAAAGTTCTTTGTCCCTTGGAAGATGGGATGTGCTTTGCTGAAGGTAAACCCACTCATCTGGCTGCCTGGATTCCTCAGAATTAGCAGGAAAGACTAAGTCTTCTGGTCCAGGGAGACTTCAGCCACCCCTCCCCGCAGTGCTCAGGCCCAGGGAGATCAGAGTTCTTTCCCTGAGCCCCTGACTGGAGTTGTTGGAGTTTCTGCCTGACTGAGTGAAAAGTGATGGGTCTGGGTCAGGGTCAGGCCTGAAGAGGCACTGTCCGTAGTCTGCCCCAGCCGGTGTGAGTGTATTGGGCTATGAGGGATACCTCTTGGGACCACGCTGTACTGCCTCCCTGGATCCAGCAGGGAAAAAGTGTGGCCTGGAGCTACAGAGATGGATGCCGCCCTTCCTTCACCCTGGGAGCTTAGTGTGTTAGACAGTTATCAGTGCCAGTGTTGGTTTTCACCCCTCTCCCAAGGGCCTCAAATGGCTTAGACAGCTGTGGTGCTGGTCGCCCCTAGCCCCCTGGAACTCAGCAAAATTAAGCAGATTCTAGCTGAATGGCTGTTGAGAATCTGTGTGGCTCCGTAGTTGTGACCCTAAGCCCTGATGGCATAGGCTCACAAATGGAATCTTCTGATCCATGGGTTGCACAGTTCTATGGAAAAAGCAAGTTTTCCCAGCTTAGGCAGCACACTCATTCACCACCTCCCTTAGCTAGGGGATGGGGGTTTCCCTGCCCCATGTGGCTCTCAGGTGGGCTGCCATACCACACTGCTCTTCCTTTCTGTGGGTCATGCCAGCCGCCTAGTCAGTCCCGAAGACAGGAACTGGATACCTCGGTTGCCAGTGTAGGATTTACACACTTTTATGATTCTTTTCAATGGGAGCCTCTGATCACCACTGCTTCTACTCAGCCATCTTGGCCCCATCCCCCAGCATGAACTTTTATGCATCTGACTTCCTTTACTCACCTTATTATTCTTGAGATTCACTACATTGTGGCATATATCAGCAGTTTCTTTCTTTTTATTGGTGAGCAATATTCTATTATGTGTCCATATAACAGGTTTTGTTTCTTTTATTCACCTAGTAATGGACATTTGAATTGATTTTAGATTTTTGCTATTATGAATGAAGTTGATATACACTTTTATGAGTAGCTCCTTGTGTGAGCATATGTTCTCAGTCTCATGTTTACATACCTAGAAATGGAATTTCTGGGTCATATTGCAGTCATATGTTTAACTTTATAATAAAACATCAAAGTGTTTTTTAAAGGGGTTAAACAAAATCATTGTCTTCGGAAATATATTTTATGAATCATTGGTTCCTTTTTTCCCAACTGTTAATCATTTAGCTCTGTCAGATCCTTGCTTATCAGTATATTTTTCTATTATCAAAGGTCTCCAACACCACTTCCACAGACTTCATCAGAGTCTGCATTTTTTACAAGATGAACAAAATGTACCCTGAAATTAATTCGTTTGTGTGGTATTCCCAGATATTTTAAACACTTAAAATTAGGAGCTGACGATCAATGATTTGGACCCAATAGAGCTACTAATAAGGAGTTTGACTTTTAGTTTCACCATTGACAGCTGTCTAGTTCTCCCTTCCCCCTTTGCTTTTGCTGCACATCTGAGTTGCATCTATACCCTTCCTGTCTCAGTGCCACAGGAAAGTCCAAACCACTGTGCAAACTCCATCCTGTATGTGGAAACCCTAAAATGTATACCCCTTGTTAGCCACAATCAAAACAAAAGCCAATATACCAACTCCTTCATTAACACCATTCTGGACCAGCTTGTACCAGTTCTTCTCTCTGTAGAAGTCACTTGTGTGAGTAACAAACTTTTACTCAAATTTCCTTGGTGTGTGAGGTCTCATCAGTCTCAACACTCAAATCACTAATTGAGAGAATCTATAATATAATGTTTTCACAGGAAGGCCAAAAGCATCTAGGAGCTAGGGTTAAACTCAAAAGGGATGTTTGAGTACAAACTAAGTGTGTCCAATTCATGTCTTTGTGTTATGACAAAGAAAAAAAACTCTTGTTTTCTTGGCAATTACATAACTTTAGTAATAACAAAGAATAATTTGTATTTATTTTCTATTACACAAGAAATCTTCTGGGTAAATAAGCCATGATATGAATTCCTATGAATTGAAAGTGGAAGAAATGCAAGAAGATGCATGCTTGATAATAAATGGTAAGAAACTTGGAGGTAAAGAAAGTAGCTAAACATATGAGAATATGAAGATAATTAAGAACAGAAGTCTTTTGAGCAAAGAAAAGTTACATAAGCCAGTGCAACTTAAGGTGTAGTTTGTAGACCATCATCAACTGTGAGTTCGTTAGAAATGCAAATCCATAGGCCCCACCAGCTCCATTGAATCAGAATCTTGGGAATGAGGTCCAGTAATCTGTATTTTAATAAGCTCTGTTGATTCTGATGCATGCAAAATGTTAAGAACTGCCACAAGAGCATAAAAAGCAATCGATTGGCTGAGAGTTGCAGGCAAAAAAGCCTTTGCAGACAAGAGGTTCATGTCTACACAGGCATTCTTTCAAAATACGATAGACCTCATAAAAGCTGTCAAAGAAAATAAGTTATGTAAATGAGACATTAAGAAGAAAGACTGTCCTCAGTAAAAGAAATTTAATACCTGTATATTAAGGATCAGAGGAAGTCAACAAGGGATATTTATGTATATACTTACTTCTGGAGTGGAAGTTTCTAAAAAAGTATTTGTACAAGTGAATAACAGTGATTATTTTAAAGAGGAAGGGAGCATAGTAGACTAATCAGCATGAAAGTAGATTTTTCAAAATTAAGTAGTTTAAATTTTTAAATTTATTCTTTCTTACTGCAAATATTAAATCCTAAATTATACATTTTCTTTTCTATTTCCATAGCCACTATCTTGGTCCAAACCAACATAACTCTGCCTGATTCCTGCCATGGTATCCAAACTAATTTTATCAATTCCACTTTCACTCTTCTCCAATACATTTCACACACTGCAGTCAGTGAGAATTATATCATGCCAATTCCTCATTTATAACTCTTCCAAATTTTACCATTATATGTAATGCAAAATCAAAACTTTTTACTGTAAATCCTAGATTACTCAGCCACTGCCTACTTTTCTGATCTTGTCTTACATATCTCTGTCTGATGCAGATATATTTCTTTTCTTTGCTTATTTTGTGACAACTACAGTGGCTGTCAGCCTGTTCCTCCACCACAGTACACTTGTTACAGCTTCAGAACCTATACACGTGCTCTTCCCTCTGGCTACAGTGCTTTTTTCTCAGATTATACATGGCGAGCCCTGCTTATCAAACTTCAATTTCCATGACATGTTTATAAAGAGAACTTTCCTGAACTACTCAATCCATAACATATCAGTAATTCCAAATTATACTATTATTTTATTTTATTTCAATACTTATAGCAGAAAGTATTTGCTTTTTTTTTTTTTTTTTTTGCTTACTTATGCTTACTTATTGTGTCTTGTACCTATAGAATTATCTATGATAGCCAGAACCATGAACTACTTCCTCAGCATGTAAAATAGAACCTGGCACATAAAAGCTGTTTGTTAAATATTTCTTGAAATCCGTAAATAAAGATTTATTTTACCACTCTTCTTTTGTTATTCGCATGTCCACATTCCTCAGTGGATTAATAGTTCTTTGAAGATTGATGTCATGACAGTTTTCTTCTGTGTATCCAAAACTTAAAAAAAAAATCTAGAATAAAGTTCTCAATAAATTGATCATCATAGACAAATTTTTAGCATTACCCAGTGAGTGCATTTACTGGTCAACAAAATAATTTGAAAACTACTTATCACTAGTCTTGAGACTTTAGAAAAGCCTTTTTAACTCAGCTGTGGAAGAGTTCTAAGAAAACTGCATTATTTCCCTTATAGAATATTTGTGATAATTTAAATACATTACCCGTTCAGCCAATAAATATTATCTATTTCCTCTTCTCTATTAGCCAGACCTAAAAATTATTTTATTACCTGTTTCTTAGATCAAGGATAGCAAAATACAGCCTGTAATCCAAATCTTAAGCACCATTTGTTTTTATATATCCTGTCAGTTAACAAAGGGCTTTATATTTTGAAGCAGTTGAAAAAAATCAATCTAAAATAATGATACATAAAAATTATGTGAATTTCAAGATTGCATTCATAAATAAAGTTTTATTAGCACATAGCCACATTCATTTGTTTACATGTATTATTTACTTTATGACTACTGTTGTGCTAAAATGGTAGAAATGAATATCTGCATCAGAGACCATATGGCCTACAAGGCTAACATATTTACTACCTGGTTCTTTACAAAAAAAGTTTGCAGACCCCTGGTTTAGAACACAAATATCATGCATATCAGTCTGCTCTTTGCATTTTATGCTGATCTCCACAGCAATGACTGTGGATTCTGTGGATTCATCTATATTTACTCTTTTTTTTTTTTTTTTTTTTTTTGAGACGAAGTTTCACTCTTGTTACCCAGGCTGGAGTGCAATGGCGCGATCTCGGCTCACCACAAACTCCACTCCTGAGTTCAGGCAATTCTCCTGCCTCAGCCTCCTGAGTAGCTGGGATTACAGGCAAGCGCCACCATGCCCAGCTAATTTTTTGTATTTTTAGTAGAGATGGAGTTTCACCATGTTGACCAGGATGGTCTCGATCTCTTGACCTCATGATCCAGCCGCCACGGCCTCCCAAAGTGCTGGGATTACAGGCTTGAGCCACCACGCCCGGCCTATATTTACTCTTATAATACACTGTTCTTTGTGAACATTACCCACATTGTGCTCTATTAAAAGGTTTTCATTTTATTTTATCTCTTAAGACTATACACTGCACAAAAAGAGGAGGTGGGTGCTGAAAAGCCTAGCACTTCTTCATTCAGTCTTTCCACAAATATTAATTAATTAATTAGTAACAACAATATTATATCAACATGCATTTCAGATATGCAATGTGCAAAAAATAAATAATCTTTTCTTTGCTGTTTTATTTAAAGCTAACTTTAACAGGGTTTTACATTCTTGCCAAGAAGAAAAGATATATTGCAACTTAAGAATTTAAATATTCTCCTTTATCAGCATGGCTATTTCATTATAAAAACGAATTTTGAGTTTTCTTACATCAATATAACTACTGCACATAAAAGAAGGTTAAGTGCTGAGAGCTGTCAACTTAATTTCTCTCGTATGAATTCCATTCATATAGGTTGGGCATTTATTATCTCCATATATTGAGCCACTTATAATGACAAGACACTTGAATACAAGAACCAGGAATGAACTAATTCATGGGTCATTGATTATTCTGAAAGATGCTCAGAGGCTGAAAGTTAAGTCTTGGCAATAGAAAAATAATCCAGTGAGGCCTGCATCTTGCTGTTCTTTTACTGTTGTTATTACTCCTCATTCTTAGAAATAGAAATATAATTATTTTAGTTGAAAACAGAATTGAGGCTTTGCAATTATCAGTGAGTGACCTTTCAGAAAATGTGAAAGTTCATTTCTAAAGGAAGAGGTGAAGAAAATAAAAAGAGGTGATTTCATAAAGCGTCAAGAATTTATATAAATTTACTAAAGAAAGTGCGGGGAGGTATGTTGAGGATATCAACATAATGTATAGTACTATTATTCAGGTGTTTATCTATGTCATCTCACAAACTATCTAGCTCATGTCTATACTACATTAGATCTTGGATTTGACCTTGGAATTTCTAGGAAATGCTTAGGGAAACTCTTAATTCTTCTGGATATGCTGGAGCCAATCTATGTGGTCCAGTCTGTGAAATGCTAGATACAGTATAAAATTTTTTTCTTACGTTTTATTTAGCATGGATGAGTTTACATTCTTTCTTGTTCACCAAAAATACCTATATTCTCATTATTTATGAAAAGTGTAAACTCAGACATATATACAAAGATAAATAAGATGTAATGCTATTAATTTAATAGAATTTTTAAAATATCTCTGATTTTTCCTGATGTGGTGAAGACACTTGAGCCTCATGACCTACTTTTCTGAATAGGTAAGCAGAACACCGTTGCTATGACTTCAAACATGACACTACTCTTAAGTGACACCAAACTTTTTTATTGTATTTTGCCAAAAGAGATGAACTTAATAATGCAACAAATTTGAGTGACTGTCCTGCCTCAAGAGATGAAAACTAGCATAAAAGAAACCTAATCTCTCAACCCAGAGATTAGCCCTAGGCATGATTAGAAGTTTGTAGGACGTGAAGGACTCAGTTTATTAAAACCTCAGAAGATGTAGACAGGCCGTATAACAGAGAGGCCAAGTCATTTCTGAAAACAGAGTGTGAACCAGAACATGCAGGAATTTGCTGCTTCAAGTCAACTGCATATCATAGAACTATGAAACTAAAGTGAGTAAGGATTTATTGATCTGCTCAATATCATACATCCATATAGTCATTACATGACTCTGGGCCTAGTCTCTGATGTTAGGAGACCAAATAATCAATCTATCTTTTTAGGCATTTACGGGGTTTTTGAAATATTCAAGACAAAGAGGCTATGCATTTAATAACTAAGATGAGAATTGCAAGGCTAAAGATTCAGAAGAAAACTTCAAAATCTCCAGTATTTTAAGATTGTTGCCAAAATTTACTCAGAATATGAATGCTAAAATTATAAAGATGCTTGGAGATTTCAGTATAGACACAAATGTGAAAAAATATACTAAATTTGTAATATAAATGCATGGTTTTTTTCTCCCTTGACTCACTAGGAAAATTATGTAGTTGAGATAAAAGCATCTACCTGCAAATTTAGTTTTACAATGATAAGCATTAAATAAATCTACAGAACAGGGAAAAGAGAAAATCCAAGTAATAATTACTAGCCAAATAAATTGAAAATACTGAAAGCATTTCCTCTGATAGTTATTTGAAAACTTTCTGTGCATGCGTGTGTGTGTGTGTGTGTGTGTGTGTGTGTGTCCATGTGTCTTTCATTTTACTGGATAGGCAGTGATCTCATGATTCCTTATTGGGAAAGATATCTTGCATTTCAGAAACCATGAGATCACTGATTATATTTAATCAACACTAGAACAGTCTGTGAGAAGTAAATGTTGAAAGGCTTATTTTAACAGCAGTCTCACAGAGGATTGATTCATTTAACAATTCCACTTTAAAATCTATTTTAAAAAAGTTTTCACTGAGTTCCTTTCCTTTTTATATAAAATTCTTGAACATTCCTAACTAAGTCTACCTTTATATATGTATATAAGGATTATACAACTTTGCCCATTTTTAAAAATTCTTTTTATTAAACAAATTATTTTAAACAAAGTCTCTCTAAGGAAAATCATGAAAACTAGAGGCTTTGGGACAGACTTACCACAATTAAAGTTTGAAGAAAACTGGGAACTTTTAAAAATGCACTAGAAATAGGAGTTTTTATTTTCAAGTCTCTATCTTGTAGTAAGACAGAATATTACAGCTCATTTAATAGAAGAAAAAAAATGGGATAGAGAAAAATTATTTGATTATATGAAGTAACACATCTAACAATAAAACTTGAAATAAAGCTCAGATTTTCTGACACCCAGATTCCTGGTTTTCCCATAAAGCAATACTAAGTAATGTCTAATGTTTTTGCGGAATCTTATAATTTATATAGGTAATTTAACATATTTATTTTTTAAAAATGTATTTAAAAACTGCAGAAGATAGTTCAGACATATCAATAATAGAATTGGTTTTATGAGTGAAAAAAGGGCTCAAGCAGGTTCGGTGGCAAATGACACATAAGAAGTACATAAGCTAGGTTGATTTCTTTTCTATTTCACTTCAGCATTGTCAGTTCAGTGTTTGAAAATACATACTGAACATGCACCCAGAAAGCACTCGTACTGGAAGTGAATTTGCTTGTTCTAAAATTGTGCAAGAACCATTACATTCACCCTATTCCTTGAAACTGCTTTAGAAAACAAAAAGCCCCACAGAGTCAAGGGAAAGAAGCATTTGCCCATTTGAAGGGAGTAGCAATTTCTACCTGACTGAGTTTTGGTTTGAAGTAAGATTGATGGAGATTGATTTTTTTCTCTCATAATATTTTAGTTATGCTTTTTAAAAAAAAAAATTTGTTGTGGATGCCCCTAAGAAAGACCATTTTTTTCTATTATCATTTTGTAAGGAAAAAGCTACCGTTGGATGTGAAGCCTGGTTCTGTCTCTTACTAATTTTAAGATCTTGGAAAAGTTATTTATCCTTTTTAAAGCTCATTTGTCCTGCTTACAAAACGTGTGTGGCTACCTCAAAGATTTTAATTGAGAAGATATATGAGAAGCCCACACTATAAATACTGGATAAGTATATTAATTATCATGGTGTTATTGAGGATGAAAAGGAGAATACACAGTACTTGATACACAGATAATTGAAACTGTATAAGGTGTCTTTTCTTCCCTTCCATCCTTCCTTCCTTTCCTTTCTGCCTTCCTTTCTTGACATCTGTAGGTTTGCCTGCTTCAAAGTGACCTCCAGCTGAAACTAGAATGCTCATTTCTTTCATTTAGATAAATAAGTCAGGATCTAAAGTGGAAGTCAGTATATATCACGCATTGGCCCCAAAACTACAGAAAAGAGGCAAAAGCAAATGTATCAGAAAGAAAAAGTATCTCTTCCTCGGACAACTCACAAAATATATTGTCAAAGCACTCATTTATAAATGACTATAATTTCTCAAAAGTTAACAGGATTGTTATTGTCCATTAGCTTTTGTCCAATAGTTTTTAAATGTCCTTGCATAAAATAAAGTGAATTTCAATAGCAGTTGAATTGCTAAAGAAATCTGTTAACTGGGGATTTTAAAAGTTAATTATAGCCTGTGGAGTATTTTAAAAACTCATTTGTTCTCCTCAATTGGAGTAACGAGATTTTTCTCTGCTCCATATTATAAATATCCTAGAAATATGTTTCCAAATGCTTAGGACAAAAAAAGTATAGTACATTACACATTATTATATAAGCCCACATGTTATTGATGAATCAATGTAAAAGAAAATGAATTAAGTGTGGTAGGTAGACTTCTAATATGCCCCCTAATAATCCCAGCCTCTCACTAGTTATCTTTATCTATTAAATATTGACTCTTACTTTCACAATGTTTGCATAATAATAAAATTTGAATGCATTTTTAAAGCATTTTGATGTAGCACTATAAGTACAACTGATTTTAAACTTTTATTTGGGAAAACAATGTGTTATATTTAAATCTGAAAAATATAGACACATATGAATATGTTTGTGCTAATAAAACAAATGGAAAATTCATGAGGAGAAAGTTAAAGAACAAATCTCTTTTATGCTGTTTATATATGTTAGACTGAACTATGATGAAAAATAAAGATGTATTTCAAATGAAAAGAAAAGAAAATAATTCGGTGAGAGATTCCTAATTCTAGTTTGCTAAATTCCATTATATATTCTCTTAAGGGTATTTTAATTTGTCTAAAATTCTTCTATATCAAGTAAATTAAAATTCATTTTAAATTAGAATCTGTTCAGAAACCACTGGACATTTTTATGAAACTAAGTCCAGGGTCACAAAATCAAAGTGTCAGAAATAGGAATTGCTCCCGTAAGTGAACGTAAACATGAATGTCCTGTGATAACAATCATACCTACACTCTTCTCATGTACATGTTGTTATTCTAAGTATTCAGAATTGCAGTTATAAAGAACTCCTTTTGTATATTATTCCTGGGCTGTAATAAATGGCTGAGTTGTTTAGTGACTAGATGTTTTTTCAGTCACATTCTCAATTGAGGTTATGATAGGTGTATTAGTCTGTTTTCACACTGCTGATAAAGACACATTCAAGACTAGGCAATTTACAAAAGAAAGATGTGGGACTCAAGCTCTATTGCTGGTAATTCATATGGTGTTAATAATGTTGGTTCTTTTTAAAATTCTCTTTCTTTCTCTCTTTTTCTCTTTCTTTCTTTTTTTTCCTTTTAATACAGGGTCTTGCTCTGTCACCTGGGCATAATCACATGTACAGTTGTTTTTTCTTTAATTTTTAATAGGACAGAGTCTCACATGTTGCCAGATTGGTCTTGAACTTATGGGCTCAAGCAGTTTCCTTGCTTCAGACTCCCAAACTGCTGGGATTACAGGATGGGCCACAGCATCAACCTTATATTTCTTTTTTAAAAAAAAGACTTTTGCAAACCTCACAACATTGATTAAATTGTCTCATCCCTTCACAAGCTGTCCTTTATTTATGGAATGTTTATTAGTGTTCTAAAAAATATTAACATATGCTCTATTAGAGCCTGTTTATAGTGAGATTAAAGCAATTAAGTAATTTGAAAAGCATGTCTAAACATGCTAAATAAACTCTGCTAAAAAAGTTAATAATTTATGTATTTATTATTGAACATATTAAATACAAGTGTATAATTAATTTTGTCAATCTCACTGTTTTTATGTATTTGACAACATAAATTTATCTGAATACTAATATTCAAGGTAAAGTTTGATTCACCGTCTTCATGTCCTCAGGTACTTATCTCATTTCAAGTGCTCCTGATTTTTAGCTACTGAGGAAATGATATACAAACAGAAATAAGCTATTGGTACCAATGCCCAGTGCTAGTACTTCAAGTCCTTTCTTCCAGTTTATTACTGTCAAAGCAATAATAAATCTATGATTCTGGTTGTTAGATGGAAATAAAGGCATTCAGCTTTTAACCATTTCCCTGTGGTAAAGAAAGAGGGGATGGAAAGGAGGTAGAGACGTATTATCAAATTGAAGACAGTATTATTGTTTATAGGAAGAATAGTGCAAATCTATAAAGTACAGACGCTTTTTATTGTTCTCTTTGCCTTTCTCATTTCCTATAATACCCCTTCAGCCCACATCAAAGTCTCTCAAATCCTAGAAGCCACAGTCTGTTTCTCTAATGTTCTCATCAGAACACGCTAAAGTATTTGACACATTAAGAAACCAATAAATCACATTTAAAGCATAAAAATTTTATTGCTTTATACTTTAAATTCATATATCCTGTGGTATAGAAGTGTGAGAAAAGAGCATTTTTATGTAAAATCTTCCAAAAAAATTGTTTCCTTGGCATTTCTACAAAGAGAAAGAGGAGTATGTTTCTATTTTAGATGATCTATATAAAGTAAAAAATGAGGTCATTTTCACAGATCACTGGAATTCTCTATAAATCTTAATGAAGAAATATCTGAGTTGATTGGATTCTGAGGAATGGTTATGAAACTGTGAAGATAAATATAAAACATGATTTCTTCAGCTCTAGTAGCTGTTCTGTCTGATGCCCATTTACAAGCCACAAGCCTCAAGACGAGTCACAGAGTGAGTGCTGGACCAAGCCTGACAAAGGCAGGACGCGTCAACCTCACAGCCCTAACTTCTCATTAGGCTGCACATTAATTTACTCATTCATATTTGGTGTATGCTGACTGATATTTATTATCCTGGGCTTTGTTTGTTTGCTTTATAAAGGGAAAAGTACTTAGAAAATACTAAGAAATTCCTGAAAGAAAAACTGAAACTGTATGATGACCAAAATAGTCTGTCCTGGTCACACCCCATCTCAAATATTATGTTAACGGTATTATGTATTCTAAAAGCACGTTTTGTTCCTACTTAAAGTGGAAAGGTTTCATAAGTCTAGAATACTATGCCTGCTTCTCACTGTTTTTTGAAATTTCTCCATTTTGCTAGAGGTTCAGATACAACTGTATTGTCTGTGAAGTCTTCCTACCAAATCGAACCTAGAGTAATAGTTCCTATTTCTCAACTGCTAAAGCATACTCTGTCTCAACCTTTAATTAGAGATTTATTAAGTTTTCATTAAACTTTTATATATGTGTGTCATCTCAAAAGTGAGGCTTAAAGAAGGTGCTTTTGGGAGGCCAAGGTGGGTGGATCATGAGGTCAGGATTTCCAGACCAGCCTGGCCAACATGGTGAAACCTGTCTCTACTAAAGATAAAAAAAAATTAGCTGGGCATGGTGTCGCACACCTGTAATCCCAGCTACTCTGAAGGCTGAGGCAGGAGAATCACTTGAACCTGGGAGGTGAAGATTGCAGTGAGCCAAGACTGTGCTATTGAACTCCAGCCTGGGCAACAGGGCGAGACTCTGTCTCAAAAAAAAAAAAAAAAATCACTGCTAGTTTTTATTATTTCATTGTATGTGTCTTAAGACTTTCATGTAACAAGTATTTAATATAGATCTAATAAATGAGTAAACATTTTTCCATCATGCATTTAAATCCATGGCATTTCATTCCAGTTGTCCTTACTAATCCTACAATTAAGATTGCATATGGAAATTATTTAAGGGGAGTCTATTCAAATTTCTGAATTTAACTCATTTTATAATTAACAGCAAGGTAGAAAAAGGAGGTAAGATTGGTCACGGAGGTGAAAATAAAGTCCTTTTGAAACTGCCAACAACATAGTTCGTGGTGGCAAATTTTTAAAACACCAGGGGCCCAGGATTAAAATCTTCACAGCAAGAGACAATCACTTTTAAGTTTGCATACCCTGTTTCTTGCTGGTTCCAGGCTTTTGGTTATTTCATTGATTTCAGCAGGAAGATAAAGAAAGATAAAGGGTATTTATAATTTCACCGTGATTCTCAGAGAATCAATGTTTTCATGGCTACGTTTTACCATGAATAACAGTGTTTCTCAAACTTTAAAGTAAATGAAAATTCCCTGAAGGATTGTTAAGAATCAAATTCTAAGGTCTTGACCAGTGTTAGTGGGGTCTGGAAATCTGCATTTAACAAAAACCTGAGAACTAGCCCATTGGTTTTTGCCCCTAAAATATTTTCCTAAATGATATGACCTCATATATAATTGAATTGGCTGTACCAACTACTTGGATATGCCAGAAATTATATAGATACAGATATAAATATATGTAATGATAGACATAAATATCAAGGATTTCCTTTGGTTACCTGTGATTCTTGGTGTCATCCATGTGCTCTAACTTCAACAGATCAACAGTACTGTTTTGTTCTGTTCATTGACATTTACTTGCCAGCTAGTTTCCTACCTAGAGTTAAGACCATGTCATGGGTCTTGAAGAGGTCTAAGGAAAGTCAGACCGTTTATAAGAGTTATATAGAATTGCAATTTCTTCTGAGGCTCAGATGGTTAAGTATTTCATACTACACCGCCGGGCGCGGTGGCTCACGCCTGTAATCCCAGCACTTTGGGAGGCCGAAGTGGGTGAATCACGAGGTCAAGAAATCGAGACCATCCTGGTCAACATATGTAACACCGTCTCTACTAAAAATACAAAAAATTAGCTGGGCATGGTGGCGCATGCCTGTAATCCCAGCTACTCAGGAGGCTGAGACAGGAGAATTGCCTGAACCCAGGAGGCGGAGATTGTGGTGAGCCGAGATCGCGCCATTGCACTCCAGCCTGGGTAACAAGAGCAAAACTCCAACTCAGAAAAAAGAAAAAGAAAAGAAAAGAAAAAAGAAAGAAAGAAAGAAAAAGGAATTTAAAAAATGAACATACAGCAAAAAAATACGCTTTCTAGTTATTACAATGTTGCTTTTTTTTTTTTTTTTTTTTTTTTTTAGAGACACGGTCTCACTCTGCTGCCAAAACTGGAGTACAGTGGCATGATCATAACTAACTGCAGTCACTCCTGGGCTCAAGGGGTCCTTCTGCCTCAGCCTCCTGAGCTAGGACTACAGGTATGCACCACTATACCCTGCTATTATGGTGTCACTTTTGTATAAGTCATTGATTTTTTTGCCTTATGTAAAATAGATAATAACCTCTCTGTCTGGGTTGTTGAGACTAAAACACCAAAGTGTATGTAAATAATTTTGTGAATGTAAAATTTACTTTTACCTACAGCACTGTGCCTTCCAACAAAAGGATAGCTTGTGTCCTTGATTGATAATTGCAAATCTAAAGACTAAAACATGTTTCAAAATTAAAACATCAGGTCTGAAAATGTTCCAGTCTATATTGTCTAACTATTGAATATTTTATATCCAGGAAGTTTCCTACTACATATTTTTTTATTGGAGTAGTTTTTTGTTAGAAAAAAAAATCTCTATGAATTGTGTTCCTTTTGGGAATTTGAAATAATATACAGCTGATCTATTGTTATATTTTTCCATTTAGAAAAAAAAAAGACATAAACTTAATCAACCTGAATGAAATAGTTGCCTATCTTAAAATACAGGCAAACACAGAATTCACAGGAATTATCTTAACCTAATTCTTTAATCCAAACCATTTCCTTTGGGGTGTTTTGCTGCACTTTTTGAGCAACTTCAAATAATTTTTACAACCATGTCACCAGACCATTCAGTGCATAGTTCAGAGCACAGAGGTGTGCTTGAGGAAAGTTTAGACACATGCCATCCTTTCTGAATGTGGCATGCATAATGTGACTGCTCCCTCGTGGTAAGGAGACTTCATATTTCAGTATAATTAAATATGAGAACTCATCTAAATATAAAATATAAGCCCTAAACCATGTGAACATTTACAGCCAAATATAATTATATTGCTTCCCAAAATAAATATTTTCACTCAGAACTTCTAGGTTTCCTGTGGTGTTGTAAGTGATAATCCTGGAAATTTAATTATTTTAAACAAAACTTTCTTTTTACAACAATAAAGGAAATAACTTATGTACCCCAGCTACTTCAGGGTTTATATTGAACTCTAATATTGCATAAAGCATTTTGTACAACTGATGTAAAATACAAAGCACAAGTCAAATAGATACTTAGAGCCAAATATATTCTATTGTCAAACAAAAAAAAAAGTTGTTTTTTATTCGACTTTTAGATTGTCAACCAAGCTCATGGCTTTATGATTATATTCAAAGTGTGCTCATTGTATTAAATTATATTAATTATATCATCATTTCCTTATTCTGATAATATGCATTTCTGGAGACCATGTTATCAGATATTGATGAGAATTCAAGTTTTCAATCTGGTCTCTCAGTCTGATTACTGAGTGCTATTCCAGTTGTAGATGAATTAGAATAAAAAGTATTATTCTTCTAAAAAAAGATAATGATCATGGAATATTCAAGGGTGCTAACGACACTGGAATATGCTGAGGTAAACATTTTAAGGTACATGTCTTAAGGGTAAAACACTTTATTAATTCTGGATAAAGTTAAAGCCTTGTCACAGTAAATGCCAGACCATTCTGTGACATCCATGAAGGAGCCTATGAAATCCTCATTAGTTACAGTGGAGCATTTCTAAAAACAGGATGAGTCTGATAGTGACATAATAGGGAAACTGCTTACTACCTAGTCCCAACAAAGCAGCACCATTTAACATTTTGAAAGTTTTCTAGAGACACGGGTTTTAGAATGGACAAACCACCAACAGCTACAACTATATCCTCTAAAACTTTACTATATGACCTGAGTTAAGGTCACTGAAGCACAGTGTTCAGAAAGGAAAGAAAAGGAAGGAAGGAATGAAGGAAGGAAGGAAATAAAGAAAGAAAAAAGACAAAAAAGAGAAAGGAAAAAGACGAAGAGAAAGAAGGAGGAGGAAGAGGAGAAAGTGGCGGAGTGGAGGAGGATTGGGAGGAGGAGAAGAAAATAGTAAATATTTAGAATAAGAGCTGTTTCCAGAATAATATTGTTTGTGACTTCAACCACAAAAATAGAAGCCTTTACAAGATTTTATAAGACAGTAACTTGATGGCAGGACACCCTCTCTACTTACAGATGAGAAAAAAAATCCAAAGATATTTACAATTTTATCCAAAAAATCAAAATCTGATTAGTGATCAGTATCTCTTGAACCTTTGTCTTGTCTTCTGTAAAGGTAACTAGAAACTGTCCAGGAATTATCTAGTTTAAGTTTGATATTCTGAATTGTTTAAGTGAAAATTCTTTGAATTCTACTTATAGCTTTTACACAATTTAGATTCACTAAACATGCTCTATGAGAAATATCAAGCCTGGGCTATGGAATCAGAAACTTCCAGATTCAAACCCAAAAGTTTCTGAAACAAAGCTTTAGTTTCCCCATATGTAAAATGAACTCAATAATCTCTATTTTCCTGCATAATTTTGAGGACTAAGTGAGGTAATATATGTGGAAACATCTTGATCAGTGCCTGGCTCATTGTAGATAATACACATATGACATTTTCTTATTCTCAAGCTAATAGTAACTATATTAACAGATGCAGCTCTATGTCAACATATTCTATTACAAAGTATAACACTGCTGAAGAGTATCAGAAAAACATAAATGGCCAAAAGTATTTAGAAGTTGTGGAGAAAAAAATCAGTAAACGAGACTCAATGTAGAAAATACGTTTTCTGAAACTGAAATACAAGTAGTGAGGAAACAGCTGATCTAGTTGAGCTGTCTCCATTAACTAGAAATCCCTCTCTAACCCTCAGCTTCCCTATCCATAAAACATTAATAATAATATTTGCCAATGAGTGCTGATAGCAGTACTAAAGAATAAAATCTATTATTTGGAGAATGCGATATTAGTATGTCAATTTTACCCATAATTTTAGAAAACACTCAACAATTTGAATTTAGGTAAAGTGGAGTAAATTTTTACATTTTATGTAGCTAGAATCCATAATTTTTTCTCACCTTCCATTTTTTTGTGGATTTCTTAGAACTGTAAAAGTGAAACATTAATATATTTTAGATTATATTTTATTACAAATTACTGCAGCACTTTCTGTTATAGTTAAGTTTGCGTACTTGTGTATCTAATTATATCTATTTCACACTCTTAATTTATGTGGCCACAGCAATAACTTTCACCTTTACATGTTCCTGTACACTGTGATCTTGACATAGCCCTGTCAAGAGGTTTAACCTCATCCACTTAAATCTGGGAAGACTTGTAACCACTTTGAGCAACATTAAAATGACATCATGTGATTGTTGAGACTAGGTCATTGAAGAAAATATGGCCTCCTTTTTGTCAGTGAGAATATCGTTATTATTTTCATAGTCTAAAGCAAATTCCAGCCAGGTGCTGTGACTCACGCCTGTAATCCCAGGACTTTGGGAGGCCAAAGCAGGAGCATCACAAGGTCAGGAGTTCGAGATCAGCCTGACCAGCATGGTGAAACAGAGTCTCTACTAAAAGTACGAAAATTAGCCATGTGTGGTGGCAGACACCCGTAATCCCAGCTACTCAGGAGGCTGCAGCAGAAGAATCACATGAAACTGGGAGGCAGAGGAAAATTGTGCAGTGAGCCAAAATCGCACCTTTGCACTCCAGCCTGAGTGACAGAGCAAGATCCATCTCAAAAAAAAAAAAGAAAAAGAAAAAGAAAAAATATTTCAAAAATATCTTATTAGTAGGATGTTAAATTGGATTAACCCTAAAAATCTTTTACAAGTTTATACTTCTCTGTTACATGTCAACAAGGCTATGGTACTCACCAGTAATGACACTTAACACTGAGTTTTATTAGTTGTATTAAGACCAGATGAAGTAAAATGATGTTACCTGAATTATTTACTTAGTATAACAACAGGGAGAGGAAAACTGTGTCAATGCTTAAAGTCTATTTTTTACTCTATCAATTTAATTATTAATTCTAATATGCTTAAAAATAAATTTTGATTTCTTTTTAGGGTCAGAAAGCTAAAAACAAATGGGAAATATGCAGCTTTCTGTCTCCTCTGTATAGGTTAACAATGATTTGCTGTTAACTAATATGTTAAGCCCTAAGAAATTTGGAATTCACAAGTATCTATGAGATAAAAACCCATATTTCCTACAATGCAGTTCAAATACTGTGATTCTTCTCTGTATTAGTCCATTCTCACACTGTTATAGAAGAATACCTGTAACTGGGTAATTAATATTAAGAAAAAAAAGGTCTAATTGGCTCATGAATCCTGCGGGCTGTACAAGAAACATGATTGGGAAACCTCAGATGGCCGAAGGCAAAGGAGACACAAACAGACAAAGACAGCTCCTTAATTGTAATAGGGTGCTTGAAACCTGAACTGCTTAGGAAGACAGTGACTTTTAAATTACACAGAAGATAATAGTTTTATATATTATATATTAAGTGAGAAACTAAATGAAAAAGCATTGGGTTTCTTTGTAAAAATAAATCATATTCATTTACCAAAATAATCTATCCAAAGAAATAAAATAAGATACATTTTATAGTAATACTAAGCATGCTAACAACATCAGTACCAGTAACTATTAATACTTTGCTTAACATTTACCCAGAAATCTCCTAACTACATATCCATTTCCTCCTCTCAACAGCTCTAGAGCATAAGTGCTGTTACTACCCATGTTTCATATATGGGGAAACTGAGACACAGAGAAATTAATTCATACCATGTCACCCAGTTAGTAAGTGGTATGGCATAATTTGATCTCAAGTAGTTGGATTTGAGACATTATGTGCCACATGGAGTCTCTTAGAGAAAAATGTAAACTAACAGATCTAGATGCTTATTGGGTTAAAAAAATCAGTTGCTAAGGAAAATTGTGCAGCATTTCTTAATTGGAATTGTTATTCCTTGAGATAATTAGACTCTAAAGACCAAAGTTAATGTTTATGTAATGAATTACCTTCTTTCCTATGCATTTAGAATGATACTAATTATGTAATATCTTTGGAATAAATTGAGAATATTGTCATCCAAATTACTTCCTGTGTTCTGTGACACAGACAAATATTCCTCATTAAGAAAGTTAACAGGATCTTTAGAATCAATGTATAATTCAAATTCATCTTTTTGACTGGCACGTGTCAGGAATCTTTTAGTTGCAAGTGACAAAAATCCAAAGAAAAATATGCAACACTGGTAATTATTTGCTTCATATAGCAAGTATGAATATAGTAATTGATTACAGAATTCAATATAGAAATACAACATCCAGAACTTTTGGGTCTGAAATGAGAAATGTAATTCAAAAGAAAATTAACTCTTTCCCAATGTGTCTTACTCTCATTTGCTTCTAATCTCCTTTATATGTGCTGGGTAATTTATTGTGTTGTTTCCACTGTAATATGAGATCACGAAAAACATTTACACCTTACTGTAGAGTATCATCAGTGTGCTCACATTTTTGTAGACATTTTCAATGACATTTTTATTTTTACAGTAAAACAATATATATTTCCTTGTGAAAAAATTTAGGCATCAAAATCAGATGAAAGAAGTTGTTTAGTAACATTCTATTTGCTGTGAATTCATCACCTTAGTGAGGCTAGCACTGTTCCAAGTGGTGATAATGCTTCCATATAACTTCAGTACTTCCTTGCCTGTAGGTTCCAAGAATAATGCTATTTGCACTGATAAAGTTTTTTTAAGACTAATTCTACTGTATAAGTATACATCTTCTTGTAGACTTTTAAAAAGTTCTTCTTCACTTTAACAAGCTTAATATGTTGAGGTTTATATTTGAGACTGGAAAATAGTGGTTGACTTAGTATTTTAGAAACCGAGAATTTTTTATGCTAAATAATTACAAAGGGCCAAGTTTAATTTTTATCTGAACACATGTAATTGAATAAATTTAGGACTGATTAGAAAAATAATGATGTCAAACCATCTGTTTGTGATCTAGAGAGGCTATGAATAAACATAATAAGACATATAATATGAAAAATCAGAATAAAACAGAACAGGTATGAAAGTAGGCTGCTACAATAGCATAGAGGCATTAGAGGTGAGGGATAGATGTAATCCTGGACCTCAAAGGAAGTTGTTTTATTTTATCCAGCTCCAAACTATAACTATATTTGGCTTGGCATTAACTCTGTATGTTTGTTCATTTCAATTCATATGAATAGTATTTAGGAGAAGCAATTCAGCATATCCTAAATATTCTAATAGAAAATAATGAATAGAAAGTAGAATAGACCTTATAAGTAGAAAAAGTAGAGTTCTTGCAAAATGCCTCTGGTATAACAAAGAAATACCAAATAAACTAATGATAAGAAAATTTTATTACAAATTCTTTTTAACAGTGGCAACGTGGCACCATCTACTTGGAACAATGTAGTTTTTAGAGCACCTGAACCATTTTATTTAGAAGGAACTTGCAAGCTTGTCACAATAAATTATCTGTTTATTACTAGAGTGGATTTTGAAAGATGGCTGTTATGAAATTGGCATTAACTATAATTGATATGTATTCAGCTTAAAATACAAAGATCTGAAGACAACCTACTTCATCATGTACTTTCTTCCCTCAACTTGTTTCCAATATACATTATATTTACAGTTCTCTAACATCCTACCACTCTCTATTTCAAACCTATAGCAGTCCACACTAATCAATCATGGTACACTCATGCCAGAGAGAGCCTTATAATAAAACGTTTGCCTAAATTATTAGTAAGAGCTCAGCAAAGTATCTATGGAGGTACCAAAACAAACAAGCAAACAAAAGGCAATTAGAGTAACAAAAGGAATAACATATAAGGCATCTTCAACAAACTTAATAATAAAGTATCCCCATGAAATGCAGAATAGGGAAAAGAAGAGCCAAACTGCCCTCACATTGACCAGTTTTGAGCAGGACACACAGAATTAAAACAATGGGACTTATGATGATTCTTACAGCTAGATACTTGAATATTTTTTCCAAGCTCTCATGCCCAAAATGTGAGGATCCCCCATAGACTATTAAGGGCTTAGAAGAACTATCTAAGAACAACAGATAAAACTCTAAGTGGTCTCTACCACGCAAAAATATCTGAGACTATAGGGTGCCCTGGACATTATTAGTCTTTAAAGTATCCGGTAAAAACAAAAGAAAAGCAGCATTACATTAATGAGAAACTTCTTGGAGTAAAACTCAATTTATTCAGTGATTATAAGAATATAGTCACGATAGGGATAAGTAAAGGAAAATACTTGGATATAAGTGGACATACGTAAGAACCAAACCAAACAGATTTCAGAAAATGCAAGAAAGTCAGAAGTACCAAGAAACATGCTGGAAACATGTTGATGTATTAAATAGAAGGTATCTCTGAGCTGCAAAGCTAGGAAAATTGTCTGGTATATGATCTATCCCTATATAGCCCTTACCTCCTAAGAGTATGGGAAAACCAATCTCATTAAACAATAACGAATTAAAAATTCCATGTAAATATATTGTAGGAAAAAATAGGATGAAATAATGTGCCCATATAAAATATAAACACATGATTTTTTAAAAGACAGATGTTAATCAAAGAAAAGCTGCTATTTAATAGAATAAGTGTAATAATCTCTTCTCACGCTGCTAATAAGGACATACCTGAAATAGGTAATTTACAAAGGGAAAAGGTTTAATGGACAGAGTCTGAGGCTACAATTATCTCAGACTACAATTGTGCCATGGCACTCCAGCCTGAGTGACAGAGTGAGACGGTGTCTCACAAAAAAAAAAAAAAAAAAAAAAAAAAGTCAAAACATTTGCCTAAGAGTCCCTGAAGAAGAAAACCAAAGCAATCAAACAAAAGCAATTCTAAAATCTATAATAGAAGAAAACTTCTCTTAGGTTAAAAAAAAAATAGCTCATGACTACATAATGAATATGTATATGAGATATCCTGCAAAGTTGATTCAGAATGGTCAACACAAAGATATATTGTAGTAAAGCAATTAGACATTAAAGTAAAAAAAAATAAAATCAAACAGAAAAAAAGTCTTTGGGGAAATTAGGTAGAAAGACCAAGTCACTTATCAAAGAATATCAGATTGCTTTTAGGCTTCTTAACTGCAGCACCTTGCATCAAGTGATAATGAAGTAATTTATTTAAGGTACTTAAAGAAAGAAAATATGAGCCAAGTGTGCCATATCCAAACAAATACACTCTCAGTAATAAAGACTGAAGACAAACAGTTATGAATACATAAGAACTCATATAATATTTTTGCCATGTTTTCATCTTGAGAAATATACCAAAAAAAAGATCTGTGGACCACTAAGGAATAAGAGACACTTGGCAACAAGTTCAAGTAGTGAGCACTGATTATATTTAATTCTAGAAATAAGAATAAAAAATGTACAAAAAGATGACAGAAGAGAATAAAATTGGTATGTTAATTATGGTGGAAATACAACCATCAAAAGTAGAAATAAAATGGTAAAGTATAAGGCAAGTTAAAAAAGCATGCCACTTTTCTCCTTAGTATTCATTAAATTGAAAAGATATTTCCTTAAGATAGCCACTCTGAAAAAGAGAGAGAGAAAAACAATTTAACTTATTTCAGTATTGATCCTAGTAGGGAACCACTGCATAATAAAAAATGAACCAAAGACATTACACAAAGGTGTTGGTACACAAGTAACCCCAAATTTTAATATAAATAATATAAATAAGTGGAATGCTGAAGGTGGAGGAAGAGAGAAATGACATAGTGAAAGTTTTTATGTGGGAAAAAAAGTCATAACTGAAATCAAACCTTTGTCTTATCAGTGAAAGTAAGTAGGCTTAATTTCCCTGTTATAGGAAAAGATTTACAGAATACTAAGAAAATATACTAAGAAAAATATAACATATTTACAGAATACTAAGAAAAATATAACTCTATGCCATCTAAAGTGCTCATATAAAACAAAATGAGTTAGAAAATGTTTAAAAATAAAAAGATGGTTCAAAGGAAAAAAACAGGAAATACACTAAGAAAAATCAGGAGACACAATCTTCTCCCCCCCTTCCCCTCCCCCTTTTGTCCCCCTCCCCCGTCCCTCCTTCTCCACCTCCTCCTCCCCACTCCCTGTTCCCTCTCCCCCATACTCCTCCTTCCTCCTCCCTCTTCCCTCTCCTTCTCCCCCTCTCCCTCCTTGTTCTTCTTTTCTCAAAAAAGAATCTCTGAAATTTCACTCCTCCATAAAAGTAGTCAGGACAATAGCAAAAATTGTCAAAATAATTTTCTTTAGAAAACTTAAAATTAACAGAATAGCAATGATCCAAGCAACTCAAGAAAAAGGGTTGAATTTCACTGAGAGCAGAGAGCTTTCTGACATCTTAATTTGCTCTATCCTTATCGTCCAAACTTCAGTTTCAGGGTAGGTTTCAAAACCAGCAGCATTATAGCTGTAGCAGCTGAGAAAATCAGCTAACAGCCACTGGAATGGGAAGAATGAATTTTATGCTCCCTAAAAAGCCCTATCCTCACAGACTATCACTATTTGAAATGTTTGGAAGCTTCCTGGATAAATTTGGTTTTTTTTTTTTTTTTTTTTTTTGCCAATCAATGAGAGCTTGTAAGGTTGCTGAGGTTGGTTGGCCTTGAACTCTTGGCCTCGCCTTCGCAAGCGCCACGACATCCGGCCGGAGCCACTTTGGGCCCCGCTTCCTGGATAAATTCCATGCTTATGGTTAGTCAGTAATCTGACCTAACTCATATCTTGCTCAGTGGAAAAATTCCTATTATCACAGCATTTGTTGAAAATAATGAGTGGCATTTGTTTAGTGTTATAGCTCCTTGAGGTAGTGACACCATTTGGGGCAAAAAGCAGCTGGCCAAAACATGTAAAACGAAAAAAATGTGTAAGGAAATATCCATGGGGGCTTTGAAAAGCTTCTCTGGGGGCCTAGATTATGCACATGTACAAAACTCTGCAAATACCAAAAAAAGACCTGGAAAGGCCCTGCTATATAATCTCTAGCTGATCTTGAGGTCCAATGCAAACACAAACTAAAGATGAAAGCAAAGTTTTAAACTGAAAGATGGTTGAAAATGTGCCCAACACATACTCCTACCCTTTGCTGAAAATCCCAGAGCAAAGAATAGGCAACATATTGATTCAAGAAATTTAAAGAAATCTCAGCAAAGCATAGGCAATATATTGACCCAAGAAATGTAAAGAAATCTCAGTGTCTGCCCATCACTCTCTCACTCTCTCTCTCTCTCTCTCTCTCTCTCTCTCTCTCTCTTCTCTCTCTCTCTCTCTTTCACACACACACACACACACACACACACACACACAAAGATTTCACAGAATTGGTCAAGGAAAGTGCTCCATAGACAACAGCAACAGAAGTAACAACAATAACAATAAACATGAAAAACCATAAAGCCAGGAGAGAGTGGAAACTTACTTCTAGAGTTACCACATTATACTATTTAAAATGTCAAGTCTTTAACAGCAAGTGTGAGATACATGAACAGAAAATTATGGCTTATACAAAGGAAAAAATAGTCAATAAAAATTGGCCTTAAGAAAACCAATATAGTTCCTTTTGGACTTACTAAACAAAGACTTTAAATTATTACAAACATGTTTTAAAAATCATGTCAAAAGCAATTTTTTAAAGTATGAGAACAATGATACACCAAATGGCCTGATAGTATTAAAAATAAATAAATGCATATTATAAAATTGAAAAATACAATAACTAAAATGGAAAATTCACTAAAGTGCTCAACAGCAGATATGGATTATAGATTTTAAAAATTTAGCAAACTTGAATACAGGTCAAAATCTCAATTATTAATATTATAAAATATAATTTAAGTATAATTAATTCTCAATTGAGATTGTAACCTATATTCAAGTTTGCTTTATTGAGTCCAAGCAACAGAAATAAAGAAAAGTATTAAGAAAATTGAACAAAGTATCAGAAACCTATGGGACACTATCTAGCATAACAACTATGCATAATGGGAGTCCCAAAGGAAAGGAGAGAGAAGGAGGCAGAGAGCATATCCCTCCAAAAAAGTGCCTAAAAGAATTCTAAATTTAATTAAAAATGTAGTCTATATGTACAAAGAGCTCAATAAATTGCACATGAGATCCATGCCTAAACACATCAAAGAAAAACAGTCAAAAGTCAATTATAGAGAGTGAGACTTGAATGCAGCAGAAAAAAGAAAAAAAACCCTGAGTTATCACATATAGGGACTTTCAATAGAATTAAAAGCTGGCTTCTCAGAAGAAACCATAGATGACAGGAGTCAGGGGGATGATATAGTTAATGATCTGAAAGAAAGAATTGCAAACAAGAATAGTGTGTCCATCAAAACTGTCTTTCAAAAATGAGAAAGACATTGAAATATTCCCAGATGAACAAAAACAGAGAATTTATCATTAGCAGACCTGCTTTGTAAGAAATACAAAAAGTAGTTCTTTGGTATTCTCTAAAGTGAAAGTTACTACACAGTAACTGAAATCCACAGAAATAAAGTGTACTGAAAGGCAAATATAAAAACCAGTACAAATGTCTTTTCATCTATATAATTTAAAAATCAACTACATAAAACAATAATTACAAAACTTTATTGATAGGCTTATAATGTATAAATATGATTTAGATAGATTCTTACACAGTAAGGACTTTTCTTAAATTCTTATAAAACCATCACAAAGAATGGGGGAGAGAACAGAGCTACACTGGAGTGCATTTTTGGTATAATATTGAAGTTAAATTATTATAATCCAAATGAGATTGTTGGAAATTAAGATGGTAATTAAAGTCTGTAAGGGAACTACTAAACAAACAGCTTTTAAAATATACTGTAGAAGAAACAATAAGGGATTTAAAATACTAGAATAATATTTATTTAACAAAAAGAAGGCAGTAATGAAGAAAGAGAAAAATAAGAAAAAGACATGTAGAAAACAACTAATATGATTGATAGACATAATCTCTATCTTTTGTAATTACATTGAACATAAAAAGATAAATATTTTATTCAAAAGACAGAAATAGCCTTAATGAGATTTAAAAAAATTATTATGTAACTTTATACTGTCCACAAAAAAAGATGTACTTTACATTCAAAGACAAAAATAAGTTTAAAGTAAAAGATGAAAATAATATACAAACTGAAAATGAAGATAACTACAGTGGCTATAATAACATCAGACAAATTAGAATATAATACATATATCACTAGAGACAAAAAGGATTCTATGTCATGATATAAAGGTCAGTCTACCAAGACAGCACATCATTGATAAATATATATGCACCTAGGAGTTCCAACATACATAAAGCTAAAACTAACACAATTAGAGAAACAGCCAATTAAACAATAATAATGGAAGACACTAAAATACCACTTTCAATTCTAGATAGTTTATCCAGACATTAAGAAAACTGAATATTTAAAAACAATATGAACCACCTGGACCTTACAGACATGTGTAGAACATTCTATCCCAAAAATCAGAATAGACGTTCATGTACACATGGAACGTTCTTCAGGATATCAGGCCATAAAGCAAACTTTACTCGTAAAATTTAGAAATAGTGTATGCACAGAGTATTTTCTGACTATCACAAAATGAAATTAGAAATCAGTAATTAAAAGAAGTTTGGAATATGTGAATATTAAACAATCATTCATAAATAAACAATGGATCTAAGGAAAATAACATGGGAAATGAGAAAATACTGTGAATGAATGAAAACAAAACCGCAATATACCAAAACTTATGGGATACAGAAAAAGCAGTGCTCACAGAGAAATTTATAGCTGTGAACATGTACATTAAGGAAAGTTTTCAAAGCAATAACCTACTTCCAATTTAAGAACTAAAAAAGTAAAAGCAAACTAAACTCAAAGTTAAAAGGAAGAACATAATAAAGAATATAGCAGAAATAAATTATAAAAAGAATAGAGAAATTTTTTAAAACAAAAGTTTGTTCTGTGGAAGGCTTAAGAAAACGTTCAAATTTTTAGCTAAACTGATGAGAAAAATAAGTGAAATTCAAATTACTAAAGTCGAAAATAAAAGAGAGGATGTTAATAGTGACCTAATAGAAACAAAAATAATTTTAAAAGAATATTATGGGAAATTGCATGTCATAATAAGACAATTTTGGTATATTGGACCAATTCCTAGGAAGACAAAAACTAACCAAACTAACTCAAGAAGAAATAGAAAAATTATCTATAACAAGTAAAAATATCGAATTAGAAATTTAAATACTTTCTATAAATAAAAGCTGGAGTCCAATTGATTCACTGATAAATTCTACCAAATGCTTGAAGAAGAATTAATATAAACCATTCTGAAATTTTTCAAACAATAAAATAACAGGGAACATTCCAATGCATTCTAACACATCCTGCTGATCTCTGTCTTCAGGTGGTGTTGCCCGTGTGTGTCTGTCACTGTGTCTAAATGTTCCCTCTTTGTAAGGACACGGTTCTATTAGATTAGGGCCCATCCTAATTATTTCATCTTAATTGGATTTCAACATCTTTTAGGGAGACACCAGTCAGCCCATAACATTAGATACACACTTGGCTATAAGAATCTAAAAGTTTATTGTGAATAGTTTCAAAGTTTATTTTTCAGAGACGAGTCCAGTTTTAAACGGTAAGGCACACTGTTATTGGTATGCATTTATAGTGTTAGCCCTATAATACAAAGGGAAGAGAAATCATTCTTTTAAATAGACTGCATTGTCCCAAAGATCACAAAATCTAGGAGAAAGCTGCAATTTTTCAAAAGTTCTTAACCTTAGTTGTCTAGAAAAACTCATTGTATTTGATTTTTATGAATACAAGTATTTTCTGCTTCTATTCCTAAATTGTTCTTCTATAAATGCGTCTAGTAAGAAATTATCTTTTCCTAATTAGATTGTTAAAAAGTATTTCCAATGTATAATCATGCTGGGCATGAAAATATTCATTACTCTTAATGGAAAATGTTCTCATGCCATATAGAACATTTTAGTTTTCTTACAAACATTTCTGTGTTCCCCCGCCCCTAAAAACCCCCAGTATTTACAAGAATACTGTAATACTGAAGCTGGAATTGAATAAAAATTATCTGTCACAGTATTTCTGTTCCATATGGAAGTGTTCACTCATTGTATAATCGAAATCCATTTCTAACTTATATGTATTGATTTAGCCTAGATATTTGACCACTCTTCCATTTTTTTCTTAATTGGGAGTTAGAGTGCAAAAGCAAACTACAAAAATGTAAGCTCATATTTATTCACTGTAATAATGAGAAAAAGATCCAAAGAACCCAAATTGAGAGACATTCTACAAAATATTTAACCAGGGCTCTTCAAAACTGTCAGAGTCATGCATAACAAGGAAAGGTTAATACACCATTAATAAGCAAACTAACAAGACATGATGACTAACATAATGTGACCTACAGGATTGGATCCCTGAGCAGAAGAAAAATGATACTAGTGAAACAAAGGATGAAATCCAAATGAAGTTTTTAGTTAATATTATTGTACCAGTGCTAATGCCTCAGTTTTGACAATTGTATCATGGTTATATACAATGTTAACATATTGGAAGTTGGATGAAGGGTGTAAGAGAACTGTCTACTATTTCTGCAACTTTCTAAAAATCTAAAAGTATCCCCAATATAAACTTAAAAAAAAAAATGTCCACAATAAAAATTTCCTCAGAATCCTAAGAATACCATTACTTTTCTTTTGCTCTAGATATTTATTCCCATAAAAAATTTTGCAGATCAAATAGGTGGACAGAAGATGGGTTAATGAGCAAAAGGTAAATGTTCAATCTTGTTTCTACTCGGCCCAAAAGTAATACACTTACGTTTAGGCCTTTTCTCTTTTAACAATATATTCTTTTTTATAAAAAAAGAGGAGATACAAATTCTGGATAGCTCAAAACTACCATTATTCCTAAAAATAACGCAAAGTAAAAGGCAAGCACTACTGATAGGCTTGGAATGTCATCTTTACACGGAAAATAGCATCCATTCACAATATGAGACACAACACACTGGGAGAAATTTTTAAATTCTCAAAAGGACAGAAAAAAAGTCCTAAGCACTAGAAACAAATGCATGAGCACATAACAGCATAGACCATCTTCATTGTTCACAATTATCTAATGTAAAATTATTACTACCAAGAATTATGGGAAGATGACAGCAATGGTTTGTTTTTGAATCTTCCAGAATACCCACAAATTTATAATTTAACAACTACACTGTAAAACCTAAAACCCATGAACAACATTTACAACAAATTTGGTGACAATATCCTTATGAACAGCAAACTGCAAGTGGGCGGGACACACTACCAATAGTGATAAGACCCATGTGATATTGGAATCTGCTCAGATGAAACCAAAGGGAAGAAAGAAGGAGGAACGAATCTGAGTAAAAGGGAAACAGGATGGAAGGGGCACCTCTACTGGTGAAGGAGACTTAAAAGAAATATCAAAAGCCCCGAATTGGCAAGACTAAATTATAGTACTCAGGAATAGACATTTGTGTGATAAAACGATAAAGAAACAAATGGGAGTGATTACATGTGGATCAGCATAGGACTTACTTTGAGAGAAAAATGATGGGGTGTGATTGAGATGGGGCAGGGAGAGGAGTTGAGGTGGCTGGTAAACAGAACACAAGTGAGGTGGTAGAGATAGAAGAGTTTGTTTTAAAACAGAATCAATTAAGGCATACATTTGGTTTGGTTTTTTATCTGTGTTTCATTTTACAGTAAAAATGTTTAAAATTTAATTCCTATTGCTCTCTGTCTGTTTAATTTTAAAAAAATTATAGAATAGAAATGATGGGTATTTTTTTGGTCCCATGCAACTCCAGATTTTAGAAGGGTGACATAAAACAAGATCCACAGTGTTAAAAGGTATGGACAGTGTTACATAGATAGATAAGAGCAGACACAAACCTTGTTTCCAATTCTTGCTTCAGTGCTTTTCCTCCTGCCCCATGTTTCCCCTCACCACAACCTTACTTTGATAAGCAAAGAAAGACTTTTCTACTGGCTAGTATGTAAAAATGCCTCCAACTTCAGGAAAACACACCAGGCAGCAAAACACCAAGGGCAGTCACTCACCACTGATCACACTAGCCAACTGGAAAACCCAAAGGGGTATTCTAATAATTGCAGAGCCAAAGCACCTTCACAGAAAATTGGTAGCTGTTTTAATCTTTGTAATCTCTGAACCAGGAACATACTATTTGTGCAAAATGGCAACTTTGCAGAGAAAGCTATTTCCACAGGTCAGTAGGGGAAAGGAAATATATAGTCATCAGGAAAAACATGAGAGTGGGAAAGGAAGTGAGTGAGAAAATGCTAAATGGTTGCAGTTTAGCAGCACTAAAACTTATTATTCTTGTTAAGGTTTTGGTAAAAGAATAATCCCAACCCCCTAATGTGGTGATTTGAATTAGTCTCTATATTCTCCATAATAATGTACTGATGCTCAATTGTTTCTGCCTTTACTGAAAATACCTGTTCTTTGGAATGTATCAACTTTCCTTTATCCCTTTGTTGTATACTGAGAAGAGTACATGACAATTTCTATGATAAACGTTGAAAATCCACTCTGAGCCAGTAGTATATACTTGTACCAAAGCAGAAACAACTGTGGGGAGTAAACTGTGTTGTATTTCTTCTATTGCCTATGTTACCTTGCACTATTATTGGAAATTAAAAGGTGCCTCATAAATTTGTACTAGTTTTATTTCGGTAAATATTCAGGAAAAAGTGGAAGACCAATCAAAAAATACTAAGACCAGAGCAATAACCCTTCTTGCCTGAGGCAGCTCCTGGTAAGAGGATACATTCATATAAATAACTAAATGGTTTCCACCAGAAGGTATACAAGGACCTGCTCCTGGTTGCCTTCAACTATCACCTCCTCCTAGAATAAATCATCAAATAACATCAGTCACTTCAGCCTGGATCCTGATTCTCAGTGCCATCTGAGCACTTTTCCTTTTTAATATTATTATTATTATACTTTAAATTCTGGGATACCTGTGCAGAACATGCAGGTTTGTTAGTTATACATGTGCCATGGTGGTTCACTGCACCCATCAACCCGTCATCTACATCAGGTATTTCTCCTAATGCTCTCCCTCCCCTTGCCCCTTACCTCCCGACAGGCCTTGGTGTGTGATGTTCCCCTGGTGTGTCCATGTGTCCTCATTGTTCAACTCCCACTTATGAGTGAGAACATGTAGTGTTTGGTTTTCTGTTATTTCAAAACAAAACTTGTCTTTCCTATCCTAAAAGGCTTCATTTCTGTCCATTGAATAAATATTTTTTTCCATTTCTTTGGTGTAATTTTCTATCACTTTTTTATTCTAAACATTGGCAGGTTAAATATGTTTTATGTGGTTTATTTGATGCCTCTCATACTCTTTTAGCATTGCTCCTTACTGTCTTGACCCAAATTTGCAGCAACTCACACTTAAACTTTTGTTAAGTATGATCTGAAGTATTCCTGCCTCCAATGTCCCATCAATTCATGTAAAGTTGCCAGATTGTCTTAAAATGTTTCAGTATTACATTCTACTCTTGCTTAGAATATGAAAATTGTTTTGTGCAAAAAGTCTTGGTAACTATGGAATATTTTATATTTTAGAGTCTTCCATTATTTACCTACAAATTGCCTTTTCATGTCTATCTTCTAGTACTCCCCTTTTCAATCTAACTGGTTTGTCACACTAATTTTCTCATGGTCTCCAGGTATACTGTAGTCATTTTATCCTGCCCATGTCCCTTTTCTCTATCTCTGCTTATCAAAAGCTTTCTCTTCTTAATATTCTACAATACAAGGTAATCTATGTTAACCTCCTAATTCAATGGGAAGCATGTTTCATGATTCATCGAAAGTACAGAGCAGAGACTAGTATCTTGCTTAAATGTGGACATTAAAAAATTTAAGTTTCTCTTTTGCATGGCTGAGCAAATGGGTTTATCTCTACCAGATTTATTCTAGAAAAAGAATATAATTTACTTATTTACAATGACCTAGAAATCTTGGGTGAGAATTATAGACAGGGAAGCTCTGGAAACTTATAGTCTCTTATCTGAAACTTAGTCCTCAGTTAATTGAAACTGGAGGAATAATTCTATATGCATAAAAATGATAACGGAAAATATGGAGAGAAGAAATGATTTGTTTAACTCCGCTGCTTAATCAAATAATTGCCATGGGAATCAATTTCTATAGGTAGCCTCCAAGAAATAATATTTACACAGAGTCTACAATAATCAGTCAGATTATGGTAATTCATAAACTTCAGTTTTGAAGTCCTGAAAAACTTTTTAAAATAATCTCTTTAGCTATTTGAGTCAACTCATAAACTAGCTGTCATGATTTTAAAAACTCTTCTCAGGTAGGTATAAATTCACCAATATGAATATTTACCTGAATGTGTGTAACACATTCAAAGTAAAAGTGGTCATGTATTCACAAACCATATACTTATGAGAACTGCAAGAGTATAAAAAGTAATTTTCTCCTTCTTACAGAAACTATTCTGAAGGAGCCGCAACATAAAACAAACCCAGAAATATAAGCATCAAATTCAGTAATTACCATCAGTGGGCTATTTTCTTATCCAAAGTATTAATATAATAGTTTGACCAAAATGGTTGTTCTTAGTTTCACGGGGATTAAGCATACCTTTGAGAATCTCCTGGAAATTAGGAGTCTTTTTTCCCAGGATATATTATGCCTTCACTTATGCAACATTTACATGAAATTTCAGAGAATTACTAAAATTAGCTTAAAATTATCTTCCTTATTTTTTATTCTGCTACCTTATGATTAGCAGTGATATTTCCAGGTTATCCATGATGGCAGAAGTTCTATTCCCTTACAATGTAAGTTAATTAGGACTTCAAGCCACTCAAATTGTCATATGTATCTTTAAAATGGCAATGAGATCCTAGAAAATTGACCTCTATGATCTACTCCTTTCCCCATATATGTTTAGTGGATCACCAACCATTGTTAATGGTAACCAGAAACAGCACTGAAGACTGCAAAACGAGAAGAAAACAGAAGTTATTTTCAATATAAGCTAAGTATATTAAGGCCATGTTTTCCTACAAAGCTAATGAGATTTGATGCATACTCATTGAGATAATACACCGACAAGAAACACTAACTGACTAGGGAGCATGAAAGCAAATGTCACTATTGAAAATCAAAAAATATATAGATTATATTACCCAGTTTTAAGTATCTTTTACTTCTGAATGAATAACAGCTGTTCCTGATGTTTTGGAAGATAAAACAAATATACAGGAAGATAAAGCAATGAAAGAACGTAAAAATGCAAACAATCTATCCAATGGAAACTGGCTTACCGTAGAGACAAAATTCTAATGCTAGTGAGTCGTATTTTGCAGACATATAATGAAATATCAACAAACTAGATTAATGATTCTCATTACAAAAATAGCATTAAAGGAGGATTGAGAAAGAAGATACGCTAGTGATTAAAGTAAAAGCACAATTAAAACGGCAAATGAGTCAGGATGTAACACAAAAAGCTCTGAGGAAGGGCGATGATTGACAATTATATTAAACCCCTCACCACTCATTATAAAAATGTTCTTGATAATGAGTAAAGATTAGGAAAGCTAAATTAAAAAGAGCCAAATTTTTGCAAACGAGACACAACTATCTTTAAATAGAAGTCATAAAAATGTATAGATTAGATATACAACCAGTGTTAACTCATCATCATTAATAGATAACTGAATGTTTGCAGAAGAAAGTGAGGGAGGAAAAAGGAAGGAAGGCGACTTCAATTCAGTAAAAGCTTATTAAAATCTACCTTATTTTCAGCAATGCTCTAGGCAGGAGTATCATGCCTAACTTATTCCTAACAATCCCTATGCCTAGCGTAGCGGTGGGCTTAAGTGTGCCCTTAATAATTCAGTGAATGAATGCACAAGTAAAGCGAGCTTAAAAAAATGAAAGGCTATCAACTGTGCTCTCAAGTTGTTTTCAGTCTTGGCATTGGAGCACTTTATGTAACACACTGAAAAATTGTTTTGCACAGTTGTTGTCATTCCTATGTTTGACACTTTTCAAACTATGTGCTCATTTTTGTAAATCAGAGTCCTGAGCAGTTCAATTTTAGCTTCTCAGTTTTAAGTTGACTGCAATTTTTCTATTCAAATTTATCAGAATGCTTACATACATATATTTTATATAATCATTGATGAAGAAATATTCATCATTAAATTGTCTTGCTTCTTGGCTGCTGTTAACACCATGTGGTTTTAGGCAGCTGTCTACTCTTGCATCTAGGGATGTGCTCACATTTCAAGGAGAATCCGCTCTAATCTCAAGGAAATAGCTATTTGAAATATTTTGACAAATTACCAGTGTTCTTAAAACTGCTTCTACTTTGGGTGATCAACAAATGAATACTGACTTGGTTGATTACTAATATTCAGAAAAATGCTGCTACTTGGCTGATTACCAAATGTACATTGACAAGGATGTCTTGTTAGTCCATTGTCTCCTGTCCAGAAAGAGGATGACCTAAATGATTCTGATACCCACCTTCTCATGATGAAAAATCACTGACTTACATGATGCCTAAAGTCCCTTCCATGGAATGTGGGTTAAAAAGGTGCATATTCTTAAATTCAGTTTAACATATTTTCCTTAGTAACAAGGTTGTAATAGTTCCCATTAGGACTTTCTAGATCAGTAAAACTCCAAAGAGAGAGAGAGAGAGAGAGAGAGAGAGAGAGAGAGAGAGAGAGAGAGAGAAATATTTATATCACATTCAAAACTCCTACAAAGCATTTAGGAAATATTATTTTCAAGGAAAAAATAAATCCTGTCTTTTCCATAGCTTCTCATGAACAGGTTTAGAGCCCACAGAATAATGCAAGTATTTCTAAAGGAATTGCTAGGATCAAATAAGAAAAAGGATGGTAATCAGAACTGTATCTCCTGATACCCAGATGCAGCACATAACTATGGTGTCACTTCTCAGCTACAGTGCCTCTCTGGCTCTTGACCTGTTTGTTCATTTTTGTTTATGCTGATTCAAGTCCTCTGAAACTCTGAAACAAGATAAATTGGAAAGGGACATAAGTGGGTAGAAACACATTATATTCAACAAAATTTTGCTTATGCTCTCAAGTGTTATATTCAATATTTATAAGTTCTAGATCATATTGTATTCTTTCTGGTAACAGAAAAAGAAAGATATATGTAACTTATGTCTCTCATATGAAACAGTTTCCAGGTACAGAAGTATCATAACTATAATAAAATTAGATTCTTTTGTTGCAGGGTGCAGTTTTGGGAATTTTAGCAGGGCCAGCATTGTTCTAAACTAGCTCCAGAGGTCTCTAAGGGCTCGTAGAGAGCCAGGTAATCCCGGGCCGTCTAGTAGTTGTCCTTTTTTCTTGGAAGGTCCTCAATCTTGGCAAAAGAAACCTCTAAATTGCTTGAGACCTGTCTCATACTTTTTGGTTTGCACATCCACTGGCAGAGACAGGGTCATCTGTACTCACTCTTATGCAGAACCAGAAACTTATGTCTACTTTTTCCCTTTATCTTTCCCATGTTTTCAATTATGGTTGTATCTGTCAACATGCACTCCCCATCTTGTGCTTATAAAAATCACAGACTGACTCAATCAGTAGAGTGAGTCTCAACCAGTAGAGCGAGACTCACTCAATCAGTAGAGTGAGTCTCCTCCTCAGTAGAGGAGGAGATGGCCTGACTTCAGGAAATAGACAACCTGACTTCAAGGAAGATGACCTGCCCTTCCCCTCCCCTCTCCAGCTCCCCTTTCTGCTGACAGCAATTTTTGTCATTCAATAAAATTCTCCACCTTTACCATCCTTCAATTGTCCACATGACTTCATTCTTCTTGGACACAGGACAAGAGCTTGGGACCCCTTGAGTGAAAGTACTCAGAAGGGCTGTAACACCAGCCCTTTGCCCTCATCAGGGGAAGGTAGCTGCCCCATGTGATGAGGCAAGGGACAAACTGAGTTACTAAAGGAGCATTGTAACTGCCCCTCTGGGGCTTCAGGATTGCAGGCACCCTCATCTGGGCACTACTGCATTCCCCTCTAGGTGACACATCTGATGTGGCTGCAGGTCATTCATGGAGCTTGCTCCTATGCCAGCATCCTGAGCAGCTGGCCAGAACCCACACTCAATCCCTCACATCCTCCATCCCACAAAAGGTTGAGTACGGTAGTCCAGGTAAGCAAGTGACCCTTCTGCATGTTCAGAAAAGGGGCTGAGAAAAATTCTACATCACTGATGCAACCAGTTTCCTTGAACAGATTCTGCCTAAATTCTTGCAAGCTTTTGGTTAACTTCTAAAGTTCTGGTAAAGTTGAATTTTATCGTATTTGCAAGTTTTTGTTGTTGCTTTTATGAAAGAAAAAATTTTTAGACATCCTTATCTAACCATTTTTATTAACATCACATAACTAAAGATTTATATCTGCCATATAATTTAATGCTATTACTTACTATGATTTGTCTTTTTTCTCTTTTTTCCCCTTTCTGTCTTCCTTCTCCTTTTCCTTCTCTTCCTCTTTTTCTTTTCTAATTTCTGTTGCTTAGATTGAAATCTTCCACTAGCTCAAAATTTACTATATTTTTTTTAAATTCTGGTGGTTACCCCTAATTTACCAAGACTCCACAATAGGATACTTTTTGCCCTTTTTCTGAAAGTTTTAAATGTTCATTTCTTCCTCACATAAAGAAATGATTAATGTAACATAACTATATCAAAATATTCTTGTCTGCTGACTCCTGTTTCCAGTCATTCTCATATAATGTTGTTCACCTGGTGGGACGCTAACACTGACTACCTGAATAAAACTATGCCCATGTAGACACATGGGTCTCTGAAAGCTCTATCCTCAGCCACCCTCTTTGAAATTCTTTCCCACCACCCTCTTCTTTACTCATGGCACTTGACCACATGAATATTCCAATTTGATGGCCGAACACTGTAGTTCTTTACTTCCTCATGATTTTTACACTTCTTTTTCTTTTTTCTTCTTCTGTACTTAAATATTTTTCACTATATCACTGTTATCTTACTACATGGTTCTGTTATCTATTTTAACCCTGAGGTCTGAGAGTGTCTTCGGAAGGTGGACATTTCCCCATTCATTATGCTCAGTTAATAGCACCATGTAAACTATAAGATGTTCCATGAGATGTAACCGAGCTCTGCGAGTTTAGTTACATCCTGTATGAAATAGACTATTTTATAGTTACTTTATTTAAAAGATCATTATCAACATCATATTTTCAATACATTTTTGCTCAAAATTAATATATTTAATTTGCTCTGTATCAACCAGATGAATGTTCAGTCATATAACAAATCTGGTTTTAGCTTCCTAATATTGAAATGAAGATTTTAATGACTTTTCTCCTTAAAATTCTATAAGGAACTGAAACATGTATCTTGTTAGGATACAACTTGGTTTTAAATTCCAGAAAATATAGATTATTTTTATCTATTCATTTATTAAAACTTGAGTATGAAACTAGAAAAAAATGCAGCTGACATGTAGTCTTCTCTTGACAAATGCACACAAACAATAATAACCTGAACAAGAGAGATGGAACTACATCTAAAGAAGATAATTCTCTCTGTATATCAGAGAAATACAAATCCTTCATTATTTAGAATCATCTCTCTATTTTTTTAGCAGCCTGGAAACATTAATTTTAAACACTAATGGGAATTAGTAGAATGCTCCTAGATACAGAATAAGGTCCAAATTTAGTCTTAGCAGCTGTAAGCAATCATCAAACCGAATTACCTGGAGGAAAATGGAAAGAGGGCAGATGCTGGCCAATTACCATAAACTAATTGTACCAGGGCACCTGGTATGAAAAGAATAGTAAAGCTTTTTATTAGGCTGAAAGAAAGCTATCATGTGGGGAAAATTCAAGCTGTTTCTGTCTATCAGGGAGGAAACTAAAATTTGCCTTCAGGAAGGACTCCTTTGTTCTAAAAGGGCCCTTATGGTAATGCAAGCAAGTATCCACTTATTATTTGGGGGGAACTTTCATACACAGTGGAGAAGTCTAAATATGGTTGCTTCTGAATGAGCTTAATAATATGAATTGAAAGTCTTTGACAGAACTGTGACACATTAGAGTTATAGATTTGTGTTTTCAAACCTGGATTATAACTTCCAATGACCTTAAAATTATTACTTGTTCTTGATAGTTCTGTGATTGTTTTCCAGGAGAATTATTCACAGGAGATCAGAAATGCAGATAGTAGAAGAAAACATAAAATATACTTGTCTTGACACTGAAGAGTCTAATTGCAAGATTTTCATTGAAGGCTGAATAACTTGGATCTGTGAAATGCACCTCAGTGATTATTCTGTCTGGGTCATTGGGAACAACTCACAGTGATGGATGAGATGTAAGTTTCTCTGAGAAAAAAACCGATATTTTATTGTCAGTCATCCTCAAAAAAGCTTGATTACAGGTAGAAAATAAAGTGAACATTGAACTAAGGAAAAAATTAATTTCTTTTTTCTTATTGCTGCTTGGGAACATTTTAGCCAGTACTCTTGGATGTAGATACATTAGAAGCATTTCTGACTGTTGGGATGTGCTGACCCTCACTGAAAGCAAATTAAGAACAGAAATGGATGTAAACTCTTAAAGTATTCCAAGGTAAGTGTATTGGTCCATTTTCACTCTGCTGATAAAGACACATTCAAGACTGGGCAATTTAAAAAAGAAAGAGGTTTAATGGGTTTACAGTTCCACATGGTTGGGAACTGTAAGTTAACAATTATGGTAGAAGCAAGGAGGAGCAAGTCACATCTTACACGAATGGCATCAGGCAAAAAGAGAGTTTCTGCAGAGAAACTCCCATTTTTAAAACCATTAAATCTTGAGAGATCCATTCCCTATCATGAGAACAGCCCAGGAAAGATCCACACCCATGATTCAATCATCCTTCTGGGTCCCTTCCACAACATGTGGTAATTATAGGAGCTACAAGATGAGATTTGAGTGAGGACACAGAGCCAAACCATATCATTCCACCCTGGTCCAAATTATATATTTTATTTCAACACATTTCATCCTATATTTTATATCTTCACATTTCAAAACCAACCATGCCTTCACAACAGCCCATAAAAGTCTTAACTCATTTCAGGATTAACTCAAAAGTCCTCAGTCCAGAGTCTCATCTGAGACAAGACAAGTCCCTTCTGCCTATGAGCCTGTAAAATCAAAAGCAAGATAGTTACTCTTTAAATACAATGGGGGTACAGGTATTGGGTAAATACGGCCATTCCAAATGGGAGAAATTAGCCAAAACAAAGAGTCTACAGCCCATACAAGTCCATAATCCAGCAGGGTGTTCCAATCTTAAATCTCCAAAATGATCTCCTTTGACTCCATTTTTCACTTCCAAGTCATGCTGATGCAGATGGCGGGTTCCCATGGTCTTTGGCAGCACTGCCCCTGTGGCTTTGCAGGGTAAACCCCCCTCCAGGCTGCTTTCACGAGCTAACATTGAGTGTCTGTGGCTTTTTCAGACACACAATGCAAAGCTGTCAGTGGATCTGCCATTCTGGAGTCTGGAGGATTGTGGCCCTCTTCTCACAGTTCTACTAGGTGGTGCCCCAGGGGCTCCCACCTCACATTTCCCTTCTGCATTGCCCTAGTGCAGGTTCTCCATGAGAACCCCCACCCCATAGCAATCTTCTTCCTGAGCATTCAGGTGTTTCCATACATCTGAAATCTATGGGGAGGTAACAAAATCTCAATTCTTGACTTGTGTGCACTTACAGGCTCAACACCACGTAGAAGCTGCCAAGGCTTGAGGCTTGCACCCTCTGAAGCCATGGCCTGAGCTCTACATTGTCTCTTTTCAGTCATGGCTGGAGCAGCTGGGACGCAGAGAACCAAGTCCCTAGACTGCACACAGCACAAGGACCCTGGCAGCAGACCACAAAATCACTTTTTTTCTTAAGCTTCTGGGCTTGTGATGAGAGGGGCTGACATGCGCTGGAGATATTTTTCTCATTGTATTGGTGATTAGCATTCAGCTCCTTATTACTTAGGCAAATTTCTGCAGCCAGCTTGAATTTCTTTTCAGAAAATGGGATTTTTTTTCTAGCAGGCTGCACATTTTCCAAACTTTTATGCTCTCCTTCCCTTATAAAACTTAATTTCTTTAACAGCACTGAAGTCACCTTTTGAGTGCTTTGCTCCTTAGAAATTTCTGCCACCAGATACCCTAAATCATCTCTCTCAAGTTCAAAGTTCCACAGATCTCTATGGCAGGGGTGAATTGCTGCCAGTGTCTTTGCTAAAACATAAGACTCACCTTTGCTCCAGTTCCCAACAATTTCCGCATTTCCATCTGAGACCACCTCAGCCTGGAGGATATTGTCCACATCATTATCAGCACTTTGATCAAAGCCATTCAACAATTCTCTAGGAAGTTCCAAGCCTTCCCATAATATTTTGTGTTTCTCTGAGTCCTCCAAAATGTTTCCACCTCTGCCTATTGCCCAATTCCACAGTTGCTTCTACATTTTCAGGTATCTTTTCAACAGTGCCCCACTCTGCTGGCACCAATTTACTGTATTAGTTCATTTTCATGCTGCCGATAAAGACATACTTGAGATTGGGCAATTTGTAAAAGAACAGTTTATTGGATTTACAGTTCCACATGGCTGGGGACACCTCACAATTATGGCGGAAGGCAAGGAAGAGAAAATCACATCTTACATGGATGGCAGTAGGCAAAAAAAGAGCTGTCCCGAGAAACGTTTTAAAACCATCAGATCTTGTGAGACCCATTCACTATCACAAGAACAGAATGGGAAAGACCTGCCCCTATGATTCAATCATCTCCCACTGAGTCCCTCCCACAACACATGGGAATTATGGGAGCTATGAGATGAGATTTGAGTGGGGACACAGATTCAAACCGTATCAGTCAGGTTTGGCCAAGAGGGCCTAAACATTCCCCTCAGCTTAGCTAAACTTTAGACAGGCTTCTTCCTGATTCTCTCTTCTTCCTTTTCTTAGAGCATTTTCTTCAGAAAATTTGTGATCTTCAATTCTTTCTCTGCCTCTTTGTGATGTAAATCTTCTTAAAAGTCTCTTATCAGTTTTCTAACCCAGAACCTATCTTTCTTAGTTCCTTGGGAGCCATCCCTTTGAAATGTAATCATCAAGAGAGATAGCCCCACTTTCTACCAGTTAGTGTGAAAGAAAAGAAACTGATTTAGATGAGCTCCTTGCTCACAGTTTTACAAGATCCTTCTGTTATGAAGATGAGAAAAAAAGTTTACTTTTCCTTTGGGTAAGGTCAGTTAGCAAAGACAGATAACCAGTGATCCTCCTTATTACTAGACACACACACACACACACACACACACACACACACACACACACCCCTCTTCTACCATTTGTTCCTGTGGAGTTGAGGTGAGACGGAGTTCTGGTGTTTCTATTCTATTGCAATAGCCTTGAATAAAGTCTTTCTTACTTGTGTAACATTGTCCAGTGGAATTTTTGCTTCTGACACAGATATTTGAAGAAGCAGGGATTTATAAAAGTGTTTACCAGGAGAGAGCTCTGAGATGGCTGATAACTAGCAGCTCGGGATTGTAGTTCCCAGTGAAAGTGCAGAGAATGAGAGGATGCCACACTTTCAGACTAATTTTTGTTGCTCATGGAAGAGGAGATTTCCAGCAGGGGAGCCCCATGGGTTGCCAGTGTGACTCTTGTGGCTGGCGCGGCGGTTTTGCCAGTGCCTCAGCGCTGTGGTTCTTGGTGCAGAGTAAACAGGACTGGGTCCCCTTTTAGTAGACGTTTGGAGCTCTGGGAAGGTAGAGTCGCCTACTCAGCTGATTGAAAAAGGGACTCAAGAAGGAAGCCAGACCAGAGATTCCCAGGCAGAAAAGCACCATGAATCTTAACGCTGCTGTTTTAGCTGGTGCAGTGGGTTGCTCAGATTCCGGAGCTGGGAATCAACAAGTTTGACATCCACTCAGAGACCTAATTTGAAAGTCAGTAATTACAAAGACAACAGGTGGCTAAATTTACAATGATGGGAAGAAAGCAGCATAAAAAGGCTGAGAATACCCAAAATCAGAATGCCTCTCCCTGTACAGGGGATCACAGTTTCTCATCAACAAGGGAACAAGGCCTGATGGAGAACGAGTGTGTTCCATTAACAGAATCAGGCTTCAGAAAGTGGATAATAAGAAACTTATGTGAGTTAAAAGAACATGTTCTAGCCCAATGTAAAGAAACTAAGAATCTTGAAAAGAGGTTTGACAAAATCCTAACGAGAATAGACAATTTAGAGAGGAATGTAAGTGAATTAATGGAACTGAAGAACACAATACGAGAACTCTGTGAAGTATGCACAGGTTTTAACAGTCGAATTGATCAAGCAGAAGAAAGGATATCAGAGGTCAAAGACCAACTTAATGAAATGAAATGAGAAGACAAGATTAGAGAAGAAAGAGTAAAAAGGAAGGAGCAAAGTCTCCAAGAAATATGGGACTATGTGAAAAGATCTAATTTACATTTGATAGGTGTACCTGAATACCATGAAGAGAATGAATCCAAGTTGGAAAATATTCTTCAGGATATTATTCAGGGAAACTTTCCTAACCTAGTCAGGCAGGACAATACTCAATCCCAGCTAATACAGAGAACACCACAAAGATATTCCTCAAGTAGAGCAAGCCCGAGACACATAATCATTAGATTGACCAGGGTTGAAATGAAGGAGAAAATTCTAAGGGCAGCTAGAGAGTAAGGTCAGGTTACCCATAAAGGGAAGCCTATCAGACTCACAGCAGATCTCTCAGCAGAAACCCTACAAACTATAAGAGAGTGGGGTCAATATTCAATATCCTCAAAGAAAAGAATTTTCAACCCAGAATCTCATATCCAGCCCAAACTAAGCTTTATAAATGAAGGAAAAATAAAATTTTTCATGAATAAGCAAGCACTCAGAGATTTCATCACCACCAGGCCTGCTTTACAAGAGCTTCTAAAAGAAGCACTATATACCGAAAGGAACAACTGGTATCAGTAATCCCAAAAACTAACCAAAAGGTAAAGAGTATCTCCATAATGAAGAATTCATATCAACTAATGGGCAAAATAGCCAGCTAGCATTAAATGACAATATTAAACTCACAAGTATCAATATTAATCCTAAATTTAAATGGATTAAATGCCCCAATCAAAGACACAGACAGGCAAATTGAATAAAAAGTCAAAACCCATTGGTATACTGTATCCAGATCTATCTAATAAGTAAGGACACACAAAGACTCAAGACAAAGGGTTGGTGGAAGACTTACCAATCAAATCGAGAACAAAAAAAAAACAGGAATTGTAACTTTCATCTCTGACAAAATAGACTTTAATAGTAACAAAGACTAAAAGAAACAAAGAAGGACATTACATAATGGTAAAAGGATCAATGCAACAACAGGAGTCAATGATCATAAATATACATGCACCCAATATAGGAGCACCCAGATACATAAGACAAGTTCTTAATGACTTATAAAGAGACTCGGACTCCTGTACAATAATAGTGGGAGACTTTGATACCACATTGTTAATATTCAATGGATCAACGAAATAGAAAATTAAGAGGGACATCTATGATTTGAACTCAGAACTGGAAAACCTCAGTGAATATTTATAGAATTCTTCACCCCAGATCCACAGAACATACATTTTTCTCAGTATCACATTACACCTATATTGAAAGTGACCACATAATTGGAAATAAATCCCCCTTCAGCATTTGCATAGCATTTCACAGACTTAAATGAAATATTGGTTGGCTCTTTGTTATTTTCTTCCTTTATTTCTTCCTGTCTCCACTGTTAAGCACAATTATCAGCATAAAAGAGGTTTTTAATACCTATTTTTGATTGCATTCCAGCCCGGGCAATAGAGCAAGACTCCTGTTCTCTCTCTCCCTTTCTCTTTTTCTTTCTTTCTTAAAAAAAAAAAAAAAAGTGTTTACCAGTGCCAAAAACACCTTATATTCAAAATTAACAAAACAAATTGTTTCCGGTTTTGTGGGGTTATTCTTCCTCTGTCCTTGATTGAATTAACAATTTTGTCTGTCATTTTTCATTTTCTTTTTTTTTGTAACATTTTATATGTAGCTGAGGGAAGTAATTCATGAAATAGGTCCATGTTTAGTAGTGTAAGAGGGATTTATGAATTTTGCTAATTCATGGGGCATGCCTATACTTGATCATGCTTAAAATTTTCTTAATAATGTATTTTCATTTTGTAGTTTGTAAGTAATTAAGGGCATAATAGGTTCTGTTCTTAATTTCACATACTAGTCTTATGTGTCTTTGATTATTTTCAGCATGGTGTGATATTCTATGTATTTTTAAAACTGAGATACAGAAATTTTAATCATTATGAGGGTCAATAAAATTGCATCCTAAAAATACTTATATTTTTAATAACAAGCAAACAATGACTGCATTTGTTATTTTGTTTGCAAATACAGTAGAAAACTACAATGTAGCAATTTATTTTGGAGAAAATATCTTACAACAGGACTTCAGGTTTGAAGATTGAATATTTAACTCTTCTATCCTGATATATGTATAGAAAAAGACATATGATTTTAAGAGTATAGCATAAGGTGTTAAATAAGACGTAACCAGAATATTGTGGGAACCATATGTGAAAAACATTTAAGAAAAGTTGAAAGAAGAAAAGACATAAGAAGAGTGGACATAACAAACAGAAAAATTTGTTCAGTGTGGACACAGATGGTCAAATTAAAAGAAATGAGTTTAACTTATAGGGAAACAGATGGCAGCTTAATCAAGGAAGAAGAAGGAAAGGGAAGAAATTTTTAACAGAGTTGTCCAAAAACGGAAATGGCAGTCTCAAATGTCAGCAAATTTTCATACATTTGCTAATGAATTTGACAGAGGTAAAGGTGTTCAAGAAAATTCTGTATTGCTGCTTATGGGGAAGATTCAAACATTGAATTCTGGGTAAGAAAGCGTTAAACTTTAGCCTTCTAACAACCTCGCAGGCAGGGTTACCATGCTCATTTGTGCAAGTGCCCTGAGACTTTTTCACCCTGTCTTGGAGACAGTGACAAAAGACCTTTGGGCCTTATGTTTCATCTGAGAAAGAAGAAATAGCCTTGGGCAACTTAAATGGCAGCAGATTTACCATCTCCCTACCTGCTCTCAACTGCATAATTCCTTGTCTTTTGTGAAATTTTTCATTCCTTTTCTAATTAAGGAGTACAGTTCCCATAGTTTAGCAATTAATCTAAAGAATAATTTAGATTATTCTTTTTAAATTGAATAAGTAGATATCAATTCCCATATAAGCTGCAAATGGCATGTGCTACCTTTAGAAATGACTGTTGGTCATACATAAGCCCGGTATATTTGATGGTCAGTTTCATCTAAACCCGATACTTAAACATGACCTAGGCATCCTGTTGTGTTCTTCACTCATCACTCTATTGCAGTTACCTTCCCTCCCTTCCCCTCCCCTCCCTTCCCTTCCCCTTCCCTTCCCTTCCCTTCTTTCCTTTCTTTTCCTTTTGTTTCTGTTATTCTCTTTTCACCCTTTTACAAGTTCATACTTTATACCGAGAAAAAAATATAAGAAGCTTACTTCTTCTTACATAATATTCAATTTCTGGCTTATTTTCTCCTTTTCTATTTATGCTTCTTCACAATTCTTTATAGCTTTTCCTAAACTGGATCTTATCTCCTTTCTTTCTACCTTCCATTCTTGAACACTTACTAACACCTTTTAGATACCTAAGACTAAAAAGTGAAATAAAACATGCCTTCATCTCCCAAGAAGATCATTTTCTCTGTTTTCCTTATGTGAAGAAATAGTTCAAAACATTTAGAATGTGAAGAAGCGAGCCTGTGAGTGGCAAAGTTTGGGCCGACATCTTAGTACAAAAAGCAGTGATAAGCCCCATGCCTGCCCTATAAAATAATTACTATTTTTCCTAAGAATCATCATTGTGTCTTTCCTCAGAGAAGTAAGTTCCATGTTGAAAGTACAAAATAATACATTCTGTGCTTGATTAAAAAATTATTTTATGGTATGGCAGATAGTTTAACTTACTGCCTTCCCTGTTCTTAACTTTTAGATCTCTTTAAGAGACATTTATTAATTAAAATTGCTAAGCTTTTTTCCCCCCAAGATGGTGGATTGGTGGCTTTAACTTGCATCAGTCACTTAGAAACAGCAAAATATGCAGAAAAATTAACTCCGAGAGTTTTAATTCAAGAAAGAAGATGGGAGAATAGTGAAGGACAACCCAGACCCCAGAGAGGAGAAGATAGGCAAGCAGCCCCCATGACAACATTTGACTAATAGCAGTAAGTGAAACACCAGTAGGAGAGGGGCGGTTGGTCTCTCTCTGTGAATCACATATTCACTAAGAATCTTTGCAACCCAAGAAAAGGGAAAGCACACTATTTCTCCCAAGCCCTGGAGCTAACTTGCCGAGAGACTAAGAGATGAAAAGATCGCCAGACACTGGAGAAAGCTGAAGGCCTTTTCCTAGACTCAGGAACAAGAGGAGGATACCATTTTTAATCTGGACTCATACAACATCAGTCATTGTTTGGTGACCTGAAAGTGGCAGCTAAGCAGGCATTTTAGTCTCAGGCCAGAGACAACGGAAAGCACGTGTAAACACGGACCTAATGGACTCTATTAAACGATTCCACAATCAAAGATATAACGAGAGTAGCTAGCAAAGCTGCAACAGGAACAAAACCTCACATATTAGTCTTAACCTGGAATGTAAACGGCCTAAATGGTCCACTTAAAAGACATAGAATGACAAATTAGATGAAAATACAGGACCCATTTTTCTGTTGTCTTGAAGACCTATCATACATGTAATGAGGCTCACAGGCTCAAAGTAAAGGGATGGAGGGAGAAAGACTGTAGCTCAAAGGGAAAGCAAAAAAAAGAGCAAGGACTGCTTTTCTTATATCAGGTAAAGCAGACTTTAAATCAACAAAATTGAAAACGGACAAAGGACATTACATAATAATAAATGGTTCAATTCAACAAGGTATTCTAAATTTACACACACCCAAATTAAAGCACCTGTATTTAAAAAATAATAATAGGCCGGGCGCGGTGGCTCAAGCCTGTAATCCCAGCACTTTGGGAGGCCGAGGCAGGTGGTTCACGAGGTCAAGAGATCAAGACCATCCTGGTCAACATGGTGAAACCCCGTCTCTACTAAAGATAAAAAAAATTAGCTGGGCATGGTGGCGCGTGCCTGTAATCCCAGGTACTCAGGAGGCTGAGGCAGGAGAATTGCCTGAACCCAGGAGGCAGAGGCTGCAGTGAGCTGAGATCGCGTCATTGCACTCCAGCCTGGGTAACAAGAGCGAAACTCTGTCTCAAAAATAAATAAATAAATAAATAAATAATTGCTTGAGAACCTAAGAAAAGACTTAGATTCTGCACCATAATAGCGGGGGACTTCAACATCCCACTGACATCATTAGAGAGATCATCAAGGTGGAAAATTAACAGAAATTCTGGAGTTAAATTTGACACTTGATTGGACCTAATAGACATCTACGCCACCCAATAACCACAAAATACACATTCTTCTCATCTGCACATAGAATGTACTCTAAGACTGATCACATGGTTGGTCATAAAGCCTTAATAAATTCAAGAAAATCAAAATCATACCAAGCATCATCTTGGATCACAGTGAAATAAAAACAGAAATCAATACCCAAAGGAACTCTCAAAACTACAAAAATATATGGAAACGAAGTAACTTACTCTTGAATGTCTTTTGGGTAAACAATGATATTAAGGAAAAAAAATTCCTTAATATATTCCACCACTTTATTTTCAGTTTATGTGTGTCTTTATAGGTAAAATATGCTTCTTGTAGGCAACAGATTAATGGGTCTTATTTTTTCATCCATTCAGCCACCCAGTCCTTTCATTGGACAGCTTAGTCTATTAATATTTTATGTTAATATTGATAAGTAAGGACTATTTTTGCCATTTTGTTATTTGCTTTCTGGTTGTCTTGTGGTCTTGTCTTCCTTCTTCCTTTTCTTTCTGTCTTCCTTGAGTAAAGGTTATTTTCTCTGGTGATATGATTTACTTCCTTGCTTTTTAGTGTTTGTATATCCATTGCACGTTTTTTGGTTTAAGGTTACCATGAGGCGTGTAAATATTTTCTTATAATTATTTTAGCACAATAACAATTTAACACTGATTGCATAAACAAGCAAAAAGAAAACTAGTAACTTTAACTTTGTCTACCTACTTTTGAACTTTTTATTGTTTCTATTTATATCTCATTGAACGGTCTGTGTCTCAAAAAGTGGTGCTAGCTGTTACTGTTTGATTGGTTCACTGTTCAGTCTTTTTACTTAGGATAAGAGCAGTTTACACACCACAGAGAGGGTGTTATAATACTTTTTTTGTTTTTATGTGTACTCACTGTTACCAGTGAGTTTTGTAAGTTCAGATGATTATTTATTGCTTATTAACATATTTTTCTTTCTGATTAAAATACTCCCTTAATATTTCTGTAGGATAGGTCTGGTGTTAATGAAATCTCTCAGCTTTTTTTTCTCTAGGAAAGTCTTTATTTCCCCTTCATATTTGAAAAATATTTTATGATATACTATTTTAGAATGAAAGTTATTTTCTTTCATGGCTTCAAATTTGTCATCCAAACTCTCCTGGCCTGTAAAATTTCACTGAAAAATGTATTCCAAGACACATAAAAACTCCACTGTACGCTATTGTTTCTTTCCTCTTGTTGCTTATAGGATTCCTTCTTTATCTTAATCTCTGGGAGTTTGATTATTAAATGCCTTGAGGTAGTCTTCTTTGGGTTAAATCTTCTTGATGTTCTGTAACTTTCTTGTAGTTGTGTATTAATATCTTCCTTTAGATTTGAGAAGTTCTCTGTTATCCCTTTGAATAAGCCTTCTACACCTATCTCCTGCTCTCCCACCTCCTTAAAGACAATAACTCTAAGATTTGCCCTTTTGAGGCTATTTTCTATAACCTGAAGGTGTGCTTCATTGTTTTTTATTTTTTTTAATTTTGTCTCCTCTGATAGTGTATTTTCAAATAGCCTATCTTCAAGCTCACTCATTCTGTCATCTTCATCCATTCTGCTGTTAAAGAACTCTGATGCATTCTTCAGTATGCCAATTGCACTTTTCAGCTGCGGAATCTCTGCTTGACTCTTTAGTATTTCAATCTCTTTGTTAAATTTATCTAAGAGCATTCTGAATTTTCTTTACTGTTGTTATGTTGAATTTCTTTGAGTTTCCTCAACACAGCTATTTTGAATTTTCCGTCAGAAAAGTAACATCTCCATTTCTCCAGATTGGTCTCTAGTCCGCTATTTATTTCATTTAGTTAGGTCATGTTTTCCTGGGTGATACTGATGCTAGGAGATGTTCTTCGATGTCTGGGCATTAAAGAATTAGATGTTTATTGTTGGTTTCACAGTCTTTATTGGCTTGTTTGTACCCGTTCTTCATGGGAAAGCTTTCCAGATATCCAAAAGAACCTGGGTGTTGTGATCGAAACTGTTTCTGCTTTATGGGGCACACCAAGATCAGTAACACTGATTCCTGAAGACTCATAGAGGTACCAGCTTGACCGTCTTGGAAAACATCTGAGAGAATTCTCTGGATTATCAAACAGGGTATCTTCTTCTCTTCTTTTACTTTTTCCCAAACAGGGTCTCTGCCTCTGTTCTGAGCCATCTAAATCTGAGGTGGAGTGGCACAAGCTCTCCTGGGCTACCATCACTATGACTGTGCTGGGTCAGACCTGAAGCTAACACAGCTGTGAGTCTTGCCCAAGGCCTATTGTAACCACTCCCTGGCTACTGCCTATGTTTTCTCAAGGACTTGGGGCTCTACAATCAGCAGGTGGCAAAGCCAGCCAGCCTGTGTCCTTCCCTTGAGGGTGTCAAGTTCCCCTCAAGCCCCGTGTAGTTGAGAGGTGACATCCAGGAGCCAGGAACTAGAGTCAAAAACCTTAGAAGTGTACATGGTTTTCTACCATACTGTAGCTGAGCTGCCACCCAAACTGCAAGATGCGGTCCTTCCCAATCTTCCCTCCAATTTCCTGAGGCTTAGGAGCCTCATCTCATAGGCTCTGCCACCACAGGCAACAGATGTACTGCCTGACTGACACTGATGCTTCCTTAGGCTCAATAGCTATTAAGACAGCTTATGGTGAATGCTACCTGGCCTGGGACTTACCATTCAGGGCAATGGGCTCCCCTCTGGCCCAAGGCAGGAACAGAAATGTCATCTGAGAGTCAAGTCCCAGAACCAAAGATCCCAAAAGCCCCCTTGATTCTCTACCCCTCTGTGGTCATGCTGGCAACTAAAGTGCAAGACAAAGTTTCCTTACTTTTCCATCTGCTTTTATCAATCAGAAGCAGTTTTACCATGTAGCCACAACAGCTGGTAATGTGCTGAGTCTCATCTAAAGCTAGCAATTCTCAGGGTGTCACCCCAAGTTTCTCAACATAGTACCTGGGTATCACTGCTGGTTATTCAGGATCCGAGGAGTCCAGTTAGCAGGTAATGAATGCTGTCAAGACTGGGACCTTCCCTTCAAAGCAGCAAATTTCCTTCTGGGCCAGGGTATGTTTAGAAATGTCATCTGAGAGGCAGGACTCAGAACTGGAGCTTCGCGACTCTTCTGCACTCTTCTACTGTGGCTGAGCTAGTGCCCAATATGACAAAGTCCTCCCCACTCTTCCATATTCTCTCCTCAAGTGGGAGGAAGTGGTCTCTTCTGGAGCTGCAAGTGTGCAGACTGTGTTTACGGGAAGAGTGATGGCAGCACTCCCTTAGCTGCCCTCTCATTAGGTCCTGTGCCCCCCTAGTCCACTGTCTCTGTGCCCATCTTAGCACTAAACTCACCTAAGAGTTGCAGTCTTTATGGCCTAGACTACCTTTCAAGTTTAATTCGAGATACAGAGCACTGTAGCCCTTAATGGCGAGGTGTGCAGGCACTTAAATTTGGACCACTGGAATCAGCAATTTCCCTCTATCTAGGGCTGCTTTAAATGCTTGGGCATCAGCTAAATTTGGTCTGGTTTTTCCTTCGGCTCTAACATAACACTACTGAGTTCAGTGTCTCATAATTACCTAGAGAGTATCTCTGGGCACTGAGGAAGGGAAAGCATAACAATTGTGAAGCATTGAACTCAGTCCTGTCCTGTTACAACAGAAAGTGGAGAAGAGGTTTGAAGGGAGGGGTTGAGGGGTGGAATTGACAATTAAGAACTGCTTTTTCTACCTCTTTAGTGCCACTTTCAGTAATATGAATTTAATATCAGGTACTATAAGGGCTTATTATTTTTGGTGTTTAATATCAGGTACTATAAGGGCTTATTATGAAGGTGTTTCTTGTGTGTAGATAGTTGTTAAATTGGTGACCTTGAAAGGGAGACTATGAGTGAAGGCTTCTATTCTGCCATCTTGCTCCACCTTCCCTAACAAATATTTCTTAAAATAACTTTTCTATTTTCTGGGTCAAGGAAGGAAATAAAAATAAAGTAACGCATTTAGAGAATGCTTTCTCTTTATTAAGGACTATATTCAGACTGCTTTAAATATGTGATGTCATGTAATCCTTACAGCAACTCTGTGAACAAAATACTGTTATTTCAATTTTACAGATGAGAAAATTGGACTTTGAGTAACATGATTAAGTAAAAGCAGTAACTGTAGAAGTAGGAATTGAACCAAAAATTATCTGTTCATATTATGCACTATGTTAACTAATACCAGGAAATCCTTCTTTAGGTAAAAAGTATTTCACAATGGAATAACCTCAAGGTATAAATTATTCTGTTGCTGAAAAGGAATGCCATGCTATTTTTCTACACAAGAAAAAAAAATGTTCAAACTTTTATGATCTGGTTTATATTAGGACAACTATCTTTGTTGTATGAAATCTGTTCCTCCAGAAATAATTCACTTTAGTATGAAGATTCTGCTCCATTAGTCAGGGAGATCAGATTCCAACTGTGTTCTCATATGAACATGATGAGTGACATTTGACTGACTACCTTAACTCTCTGTGACTAGTTCTTTGTAAAATGATGAAAATGAGAAAGACTTGGTTATTTTGTTTTGTTTTGTTTAATCCCTAAATGAATCATCCAGAAAGCTTTTACAAGGTACTATACAAGGTCTCAAGCCAAATCAATAAAGTCAGAAACTCTGGTGGTAGGTTGTAGGCCTATGTTTTAAAAAGCTCTTTAGCTTTCACTATTGAGCAGCCAAGGTTGAGAATTATTAGGTGGCTTAAATAAATAGATGTATGATGGATGAGATCATTTTCGGTACTAACAATTTATAATTCTATGACCAACCCAACTATACCTTGAACTATTTCTTTTGTCAGTATAAATTTATTGAGTTCTTATTTTAAATCTGTCAGTGTGCCAAATAAAGAGGACATAAAGATAAACTTTCCATGCTCTTCCTCTAGGTTAACTCGCGGTCCTGAAGAAACTTGAGAATTTCCATTAGCATAATGGTGAATCCTATGAATGTACATTTTTTATTGAAGTCTATTAGGCAAGATGCTAGAGGTCATTACACCTTGATATCAACTTTATATAATTGTTCTGCTGCCAAAAGACAGAAGACAGAAAAGATTCCTTCTTCATGTCTTTGCATATCAACTTTTAAAGTAGATTAATTATTTACCATTTAACTGTATTTTATCAGTGATAGATTTATATTCTTTTTCTGCACTAATGTGAAAAATTTAACCCAAAACGTTGCTTTGGTGTGGCAGGTATTTAGAAGTCATTGATTCAATTATTTCATCAATGAACAGATTAGTAAAGTGATTTGAGTGATTTGCCCACCATCATACGTATGGCTTATACCTTATTGTTATTGACAGATCTCACGTGTCATGTTCTCACTTCAGTGATAATCCTATTAGAGTCACCATTTCACCCATTATATTTCACCCAATATATTGAGGAAGGTAATACATTGTTTGCTTACATATCAGAAGATGTGGAATGGTGAGTTACGCTTGCTTGACGGGAAATCATAATATCCTTTGTTATAATCATAATAAATAGAATTCATTATCGTTTGAGAACCACTTCTTTTCAGACATTTATTTGACCTTGGATTTTAAATAAAATAATATTTTAAATCAATGAGGATATATTACAGATATTGGCATTCCTCTTGGGTTTTCTTTATGATGCATTATATTTTATCTCACTAAATTGGTAATATAAATTTTAACTCTTTTATGCAAATATATGTTAAAAAGTGGCTAATTATGATTCAAAGCTACCAAAGTAAACCTTCTAAATTTGCACTTCTTTTTTGAGATGTCTTGAGTTTTATAGGTATGCTCCTACTGCAGCAGGCTAAGGGTAGATAAACAAATATTTTGTTTGTTAGGGTTTTTTTTTTTTCTACTTTGCAATTACTTTTTCTCCAAATCACTGAGGAAGATGGTTTTGTAGCTGGGAACATTAAGTTCATGTTATGTCCTTTAAGTAATTTAACTCTTAACACCAATGATAACTGACCTGGGAAGTGTAGAAGTAGAGGCAAAGGAGAATGTAAAGGAGAAATTAAAAATATTGCAGGAAAATAGGAAGTTGAGACCTTAGAACTGACTATTATTTTTAACAGTGACTTCACTGGTGACTTTTGATGGGGTGCAAGAAACACTTCCGCAGATTATGGCTCATTGGCATTTGAGAAAAAAGAAAAGCAAGGCCACTCTGACTTTGGCTGCTGTTCTTTGAAGCAGTTCATAAAAGCTATGAAGGTTGTATTCCGACTTCCTTCCTCTGTTTCTCATAGACCCTAATGTGAGAGTTGTGATATTTTATACCTGGAGGAAAGAAACAAAAACACAGAGAAGAATTTGAACAAAAGCCTTGCTATGTTCCCTCCAGTTTATTACCAATAGATCATACCCCCTTTTTTGTCCAATAATACTTCTATGCAACTGTCCATTTTTCACTGCATTTAGGAATAAAACACAGTTTTGGGGAGTCATTTCTGAAATCTCCTGTGCCACGAAAAAACTTTTATTGAATACATTTGTATGTATTTCTCCTATTAATCTGTCTTCTGTTATAGGAGTATCACCATAAACCTTGCAATAGATGAGGGAAAAAATATTTTCTCTTCTACACCTGAATGAGAACATTTTCAATTGAATTGTGGATTCAAAGATTGACAAGAGTGGGTTCAAGAAGAGAAATTTTGAGATCATGATTATAGACGTCTCTGTTGAGATGCTTTGCTACAATGGGGAGCAAATATGTGGAGCAGAAATTGGAGGAAGAAATGGTGTAATTAAGGGGAGGTTTTGTTTGTTTTGTTTTATTGTTATTTCAATAGTTTTGGGAAAATAGGTGGTGTTTGGTTACATGAATAAGTTATTTAGTGGTGATTTCTAAGATTTTCGGTGCACCCATTACCTGAGCAGTGTACGCTGTAACTGGTGTGTGGTCTTTTATCCCTTAAGCCCCTCTCACCCTTCCACCAGAGCCCCCAGAGTCCATTATGTCATTCTTACATCTTTGAGTCCTCATAGCTTAGCTCCCTCTTATAAGTGAGAACATACAATGTTTGTTTTTCATTCCTGAGTTACATTATTTATAATAATGGTCTCCAACTCCATCCAGGTTTCTGCAAATGCCATTATTTTGTTCCTTTTTATGGCTGAGTAGTAGTATCCTGTGCCATATATACACACATTTTCTTTATCCACTCATTGGTTGATGAGCGTTTAGGCTGGTTTTGTGTTTTTGCAATTGTAAAGTATGTTACTATAATCATGTGTTTGCAAGTGTATTTTTCATATAATGGCTTACTTCTTTTCCTCTGAGAGATACCCAGTAGTGGAATTGCTGGATCCAATGTTCTACTTTTAGTTCTTTAAGAAATCTCTGTACTGTTTTTGGTAGTGGTTGTACTAGTTGACATTTCTAACAGCAGTGTAAAATACTCCTTTTTCACCACATGCATGCCAATCACTATTTTTTTTCAGACTTAAAAACAGACAGATTTTTTAAGCATAGTAATATATATGACTTTTTAATTTATTTTTGGTTACATGAATAAGCTCTTTAGTGGTGACTTCTGAGATTTTAATGCACCCATCACCCAAAACTTGTACTCTGTACCCAATGTGTAGTCTTTTATCCCTCACCCTGCTTCCACCCTTCCCTCTTTATCCCCAGAATTCTTTGTATCATTATTATGCCTTTGCATCTTCATAGCTTAGCTCCCACTTATGATTGAGAACATTCAATGTTTGGTTTTCCATTCCTGAGTTACTTCACTTAGAATAATAGTCTCCAATTCCATCCAGGTTGCTGCAAATGCCATTATTCCATTCCTTTTTATGACTGAGTAGTGTTCCATGGTGTTTATATATGTACATATATGGAATATGTAGTAATATATATATGGAATATGTATATATATGGAATTTGTGTGGGGGGGGGCATGTGTGTGTTTCACATTTTCCATATTCTTTATTCACTGGTTGATTGATGGGCATTTGGGCTGGTTCCATATTTTTGCAATTACAAATTTTGCTGCTATAAACATGAGTGTGCAAGTATCTTTTTTATGTAATGACTTCTTTTCCTATGAATAGATACCCAGGAGTGGGATTGCTGCATCAAATGGTAGATCTACTTTTAGTTCTTCAAGAAATCTCCGCAATGTTTTCTATAGTGGTTGCGCTAGTTTACATTCCCATCAACAGGGTAGAAGTGTTCCCTTTTCACAACATCCATGCCAGCATCTATAATTTTTTTACTTTTTTATTATGGTCATTCTTGCAGGAGTAAGGCAGTATTGCATGGTGGTTTTGACTCGCATTTCTCTGATAATTAATGATGTTGAGCATTTTTCTAAATGTGTGTTGGTCTTTGTTTTCATCTTTCTTTCTATGGTGCCTCTTCGAGTAGCTTAATAATGAACCTTCTGAATTCTTTTTTTGGTTATTCAGAAATTTCTTATTGGTTTGAATCCATTGCTGGAAAGCTAGTGCAATCTTTTGGTAGTGTTATGGAAATTTGCTTTTTCATATTACCAGAATTACGTCTCTGGTTCCTTCTCATTTGACTAGACTGTTTCAGTGAAAGGATCTGGAACTCAACAACTGATTGTTAGATTATTTTGTTCCACAGGGTTATCCCTTGATGTGGTGCTCTCCCCCTTCTTCTAGGGAAAGGGCTTCCTGAGAACCAGACTGCAGTTACTGTTACAGTCTTTCCGAGTTTAGCCACCCAAAGGGGCTACCAGGCTCTGACTTGGTGCTGAAGAATGCCTGCAGAGTCATGTGATGTGACCCAATTTCAGGTCTCCCAGCCATGCATGCCTGCACCTACTCCAATGGAGGTAGCAGGGGAGCGAAGTGAACTCTGGGAGTCCTTGGTTGTGGTTTTGTTTAGTGCACTGGCTTTCTCAAATACTGATTATGCTAGCAGTAAAGTTATCACACAGACAGACTTAGGACCTCTGGTTAGCCAGGGTGCCATAGGAGGTGAAATTAGCTGTTGTTTTCTCTTCTTTGGAGGGGGGTTGTTCTGTTATGCATTGCTGTAATAGCTTGAGTTAGTTGGGCTCCAGTCAGGAGTTGACACTTTCAAGAGAGCATCAGCTGCAGGAGTAAAAGGGGATATACTCTTGCCCTGTGTTGGCCAGGATGAGTACTTGTGTTTCTCAGGCAATGAGTGGGGCCATATAGCTCCCAAGAGATTGTGTATTTTTCCGTCAGAGTTTCAGCTGTCTCACAATATTTGCTGCAGCTAACCCCTTCTTTCAAAGGGTCTGCGAATTCTTTCTGTTTTCCTGGTATATTCCTGTGGTCATTCCGGGAGCAAAAGTTCACAATGTGAGTCTCCAGACGTCGTTATTATTATTATTATTGTCTAAGTGGGAGCTGAATATTAGTCCTGTCTCCCATCTTCCTTTTTTTACAGACATTTTTGTTTGTTTTGTTTAAGGTAATAACACTAGCAGGATATTTATAATCTGATGATGTGGTAGAGAGAAAGGAAAAACAATGATGTAGGGGACAGAGAGATTTACTCGAACAATGACCTCAATTGAATGTGAAAAGTTGTAGGATTTAGATAAGAGCAAGCTTACTAATCTCTGTAACATGATAGAATGCAAAGTCTGTAAGGGTGGACTATGGTAGGTAGAATGGTAATGGAAATCTGTGGAAATTTTCTTCTGACCGTTTCCATCTTTCTAGGTAAGTAGAACAAAAGACTACCTTCTGAGAGAATGATTTGAGAGAAAGTGTCAGAAGTTTAGGAAGAATGAGAATGTGTGAAGATATGCCAGGTAAATACAGTATGATTGTCATGCACTGTAAGAGTTCACTTAAAATTTTATGGTCTGAACATAAACAGACATCAGTAGGCTGGTTTTATGTTTTCCAGCAACCGGTCTGCACAAGCACAAGAGCAGAGTTGATGGAGATTCGAATTAAATTATGGTTATAATTTTTGCCAACATAATACAAAAAATACAAAGCAGGGGCAAGGATGTTGATAGCATAGGCAGTGGAATAACTATGGTACTTGAATATAAATTATGGTACTTTACACTGGGTAATTTGAAAACAGAGCATATCAGGTGAGAGACATTAAAGGGGTGACCAAATCAGAAGATTGGCAGTCCTATGAAATTGAATTACTGATAAGGTAGGAGTATTCAAGGGAGTAAACTGGAAAGGCATGAGGTATAAGTAAGAGAATAGGACACATAAAATTGGAATATGGAGACTTTGAAATTATTGGCCTTGGCAATGTCTGAGCTATAGGTTGAGTGGCTGAGGAGGAATGAAAGACAAGATCATTGGAGTACAGGATCTGAATGCTGGTGAGAAAGGTTCATCCACCTTCTACTGAAAATTTCCATTTTCAGTGAAATCAAGAATTAACACAGGGATAGTATCAAATAAAATAACAATGAGTTTTAGGAGCTAAACTCTTGGAGAGCTACGGGAAAGAACTTTGATCAGTACATGACTATAAAAATGAGTGACAGTAGTTGATTTAGGAATTAGGAGGGAATAACAAAAAGACTAAAGGGAAATAAGAATATCATCAATGCTACCTATGACCAGTAATATGTAAGCTGATGAAGAAAAGTATACTTATGCTTGAGAGGATTACAGAATAGAAAGTATTCTCAGAAAGAATTCAGGCTTCTGTGACAACAAGTTTTCCTTTATAGTTAAAGCACTATAGCACTATTATATATATAGTTATCGCACTATTATTTATTATTTATAATATACATATTATATTATATATATAGTTATAGCACTATTATTTATTATTTATAATATACATATTATATTATATATATAGTTATAGCACTATTGGAGATTTTGCTGGTGGTGGACAATGAATTTTTAAGGGCAACGAAAACATGTTTTAGGAGTTGGGTAGAGATGAAAGATGGATATAGAACAGGGCATGTGCAGGCCCTTATAGGACATAGAATCTCAGAGATAAGAGGTGATCTTGGATTCTAGGACTTTCTACAAAAACTGGCATGAACAGTGGTCCTGGTAGAATCAAAGGTAGAAAAGGACAACGCTATGATTGATTGAGGAGGAGAGGAAGAATAAGTGGGCTTGTAAAAATGCCTCATAACTTTTGCAGAAAGAGATAGAAGCTTTGTAGAGGCAAGACCTTTTTCAGAACAGGGCCTTTGGTGCTGACCTCTCCAGAAAAATCAATAGGCCTGCTCATTAATTTATTCAATGCAGTTGGGAACCTGACATTGCCTACTCTGGATGAGGGTATGCAACCTCTTTTGATCTTTGTCAATTTAGCAATCACATAAATTTGATTATGCTCTTGCCCACTTTAAAATGTTAAATTCTTCTCTAATACAATCCCAAAAGGATAACTTTCAGTTTTTAGCATGGCATGTACATGCTCAAATATTGATTCCAGCTCCTCCTTTTACCTTTACCATTATTTCCCACCCTAGATTAAACCATCGTAATGGACTTGTTGCCATCTAAAAAAGCATGTTCTTTTACCTTCCCAGAATGCTTCCCAGAGCCGCAAGTCTGCTAGCACCTGTATCCATTTGGAAGCCCGAGTCTCTCTTCTTTGCTTCTCAAACACACTTTTCTGAAACATGTTTACCCTACCTCTCCCAAACAGTCAATCACACTCTGTGCTCACCAAGCACTGTAAACATAGCTCTATCATAAAACTTACCCATTTCATAATCATTATTGTTTACATGTCTAATTCCATCATTAGGCTGTATTTAAGGAAAGAGTTCCCATTTTAGACTTCTTTGGATCCTCAGCATACAACATGACACCTGACACTAAGCACCAACTGAATTATTGTTTGTTTAGTTTACTTAATGACTAATAATAAATTCTAAAATGACAAATAAAAAAATAAATGTTAACCATAAAGTGAATTTCACCAACTAAAGCTTCATTTAGTTTCCAACTCTTCATAACATGAAAAATCCTTTTGAAGTTTTAGGCATATTAAACATTCATTACTGAAAATCATGTAAGGCACTCAAGTTTAGCAGAGAAGAGTAACTGTTTTCTAATTATAACTACAGCATCTACTGCTAGAAATATGATGTTAAAAATTCACATAACTTTTTTAGCTTTAGTTTTCTCATCTGTAAACAGATGAGAGAGATAACAATATCTGTCCTGGTATACAAGGTTATTGTGAGATTAAAACAATATAATATATCTGAATGTTCTTCATTAAACATGAAGTGCCATATACAGGGAAACCCTGGGAGATTTACTTCCAGGTCTAGCTGGGTTCAAGCCTTTTAAGACATCAGAAGGTAAAGGGGAAAGAAGATGCTGATGAGAAAAGATATTAAAAGAATTGGAATTTCTTTAAAAGAGGCCCCTCAAGGGAAAGTCAGGTCCACATCAGGTGTGACCAAGGGTAGCCTAGCTCTGGATTGTTCAGCTACAAGCCACTGCAAAATCAAGGGCTCTGGGGAATAGGGGAAAATGGAATAAGGAAAAGCAGAGCAGTAAAGAATGAGCAATCTCATTTGTTTAGCAATTTTGCCTGGATGAATATGGCTGTTTTACATATTAATTTAGTCTAATATATTTCAGGAAAACATGTTTTTTTTAGAATTTCACATAAAATAGAACTACTTAAGAAAATTTCTGCATGTAGAAAGGAATATGATGTTAGCTGAATATTATCTTAATTTCAGATATTTACTAAATAAAACTTTTTAGTGTTCTTTACCAGCATTCATTCAAACCTATATATGTGGAATTAAATTGTTTTTAAAAGTTCACTGTTCAATAAATGTCATTTTAAAAAGAATCACAGTATAAAATATAAAGTTGCTAGCAGATACAGAAAGTGGTAAATATTTGAGTGGTCTAGATTTTTTTTCTATGCATAAATAGTTTCTGTTTTAAAGAACCACACACAGGCTTTGACTATGACTTATATAACTTCTATAGAAAAAATAAATCGATGGATAAACATGGCTGGATTTTCCTTGTAATGTTCTATGAGGATTGCCAAAAATTGATTTAAACGTTCAAATGTTTGTGAATGCTTTGAAAACATTGGTATTAAAGTGATAAGCAAATTCAAACTATTTTAGCATTATGAGTTAAACAGATTTAAATAATCTCAAAGGCAAATAAGTATCCAAAAGAATTTAGTGCATAACTATCTTAAGGCTAATTTAATGTTCTTATTATGCTTTCTTTTGATTTAGGTTGATTTTAATGTCATCATGATTCTCTGTGTGGGGTAGGAAAGACAGAGACAAAGACAGAGGCAAAGTAAGAGTGAGAGAGAAAGAGGAATTGAATCTGCCATACCATATTAAGCATAGCTCTGCCCTCCATTGTTGGATCTACACATTTTATCAGGTTGCCTTATCATCAAAAAATTCTTGAAAGTCTCAGTATTAGTAATTAGTATTTTTACCAAAGTTTAAGTTAAATCACATAAGAATGATTAGGGAAAGTTCTTATGTTTATAAATATGTAGGGGGGAAAAAATCCAATATTATCTGAGCTATCTAATCTCGTGCTCTGCAAGCCTCTTCTTTCTGTATTTAGGAATAGTGCAGTCTATGAGATAATTGTCTTATTTTAAAAATGAAATTTTGTTTTTTCACTAATTTTTATTCCATATAGTAAGCTATGCATCCATTTATGCCTACTGTTAAGACCAACCTTTCTATGTTCAGCTGTACTCCTTCTACATTTGGTTTATTTTTCACCTCTTATTTAAATAGAGAATGGATGAATGATCTACCAGTGATGTGGTTAGAATGAAGCTGTCTTTGGAGCCGAAAGCTGGACTTATTAAGAAACTTTTCACAACATAAACACAAAGCAAACTTCAGTCACAAATTTTCCTATACAGTTGTACAACTGATCTTAGACTATGATGGTTGCCAAATCATTCTTAGTATCTTTAAAAAAATAAATAAGATCATGTTTTTATTAGACCTTTTGTCAAGTACATTGTGAATACTACTAAGAGTTTATATATAAGTATTTTATCTCTCCTTAGTTGCAAAGTCATGAGTGATAGTTATTAATTTTATATTGAGAAGTTTCATCATCTTTCATAAGCATTTGGATAATTTACTTCTTATAGATTTTTAAATGATGAATCTTTTTTTTTTTTAGAGACAATATCTTACCCCTATAACCTAGACTACAGTGCAGTGGCATAATCATAATTCACTGCAGTTTCAAACTCTTGGCCTCAAGCCTTCCTTCCACATCAGCTGCCTAAACAGCTAGGACCACAAGCACATGCCATCATGCCTGACTAATTTTTACTATTTTTTGAAGGGGTAGGATATTGCTATGTTTCCCAGATTGGTCTTAAGCTTCTGAACTGAAGCCATCCTCCTACTCTGGCTTCCCAAATGGCTGGAATTACAGATACAAGCCACTGTGTTGGCCCAATATCCTTTTATTCCTCCATAAATTAGTGCAACCATTGTGGAAGACAGTGTGGCTATTCCTCAAGGACCTAGAAATAGAAATGCCATTTGACCCAGCAATCCCATTACTGATTATATACCCAAAGGATTATAAATTGTTCTATTATAAAGACATATGCACAAGTATGTTCATTGCGGCACTGTTTACAATAGCAAAGACAGGGAACCAACCCAAATGCCCATCAAGGATAGAGTGGATAAAGAAAATGTGGCACATATACACCATAGAATACTATGCAGCCATAGAAAAGGTTGAGTTCATGTCCTTTGCAGGGACATGGATGAATCTGGAAACCATCATTCTCAGCAAACTGACACGGAACAGAAAGCCAAACACTTCATGTTGTCATTCATAAGTGGGTGTTGAACAAGGAGAACACATGGACATGGGGAGGGGAACATCATACACTGGGGTCTGCTGGGGACTAGGGGGCTAGAGGAGCAATAGCAGGGGCAGGAGGTTGGGGAGGGATAACATTAGGAGTAATACCTGATGTAGGTGACGGGGGTATAGAGACAGCAAACCATGGCACGTGTATACCTATGTAACAATCCTGCAAGATCTGCACATGTACCCCAGAACTTAAAGCATAAAAAAATAAAAACACAATCTTGTCACATTTCCTTCCATTTCAGACTATGTCTATCTTGATTCCTTAATAAGCAAAACCAAAACCAAAAATTTTTCTAGCACTTCAGCTTCTAAGAATATGCAATAGAGGTGGTATTTTCCTATTTCTCCTACTGAGTAGTACAATGAAAAAAAGAAGGTTGGATGTGCACGTTCTGCACACGTACCCCAAAACCTAAAATGCAATAAAATAAAAAACCAAGCATAACAAGACTTTTAAAGATGAAGAGAGAAGGACCTCAGGACACATGGAATAACACATAAGTAAAAGGTTTCTGTCATCTTTTTGTCTCCTATATTCCAGGCTTATAGCTGAGGAAGATGACAACCCAGAAATGCCAACTATCATAGACAAATAAACCACCAAGAATAGCCTCTCTCTAGCCAATACACCAGGAAAAAGACAGGCTAGCAGGACAGAACATTTAGACAATATGCCTCTCTACCCCAGCCAAACACCACACAAAATGGTAGTCACACCCACACCGTCAAAGAAATGAGGAGTGGGGAGCTTAGACTTCCACCATCACTAGTCTAAAATGATGCACCCTAATCTTTCCACTAAACCAGTGTCAAAAGACCTAGCAGGAAACCGGATGTTCATCTCCATCAACATGTAACAACACTCTTCCCTCATGATGTACGTGGAACAGTGGCAACCACATGGGAAGCCTAAACTCTCACTCCCACCCAATAGTAACAAAGTGCCCTGTGGCTTGCCCCTCATTAGAGTGCTGTTGGAGGAGGCACAGTGAAGAAGCAAGACTTCCACAACTGCCCCAGTGAAACTATCCCCCTCAGTGTGCTATGAATAGAGGCTGGGGAACAGGTAAAAGGCACTGCTGCACTTTCCACCCAGGGTGATAGCAATGGAAGCTAAGAAGGAAGCTGGAACTGCCAAATTCGCCAAGCAATCATTACTAGTCCCCCACCTAGAGTGTCAATGGAGGTCAAGTGGAGAGGGAGGAGGCTGAGAATCAAAAAACTACCTAGCAGGTACGACGATTATTACCTGGGTGACAAAATAACCTGTAAGCCAAACGCCCGTGACATGAAATTTATCTATATAACAAACCTGCACATGTATCCCAAGCCTAAAATAAAAGTTAAAAATAAACAACTATAATAAAAGTAATAAAAGCTATTTACGACAAACCAACAGTCAATATCATACTGAATGGGCAAAAACTGGAAGCATTCCCTTTGAAATCCGGCACTAGACAAGGTTGCCCTCTCTCACCACTTCTATTCAACATTGTACTGGAAGTTCTAGCCAGAGAAATCAGGCAAGACAAAGAAATAAAGGGTATTCAAATAGGAAAGGTGGAAGCCAAATTGTCTCTATTTGCAGATGACATGATAGTATACCTAGAAGACCCCATCACCTCAGCCCAAAAGCTCCTGAAACTGATAAGCAACTTCAGCAAAGTCTCAGGATATAAAATCAATGTGCAAAAATCACAAGCATTCCTATACACCAATAACAGACTTAAAGAGAACCAAATTAAGAATGAACTGCCATTCACAATTGCTACAAAGAAAATAAAATGCCTAGGAATACAACTCACTAGGAATGTAAGGGACCTCTTTAAGGAAAACTACAAACAACTGCTCAACGAAATAAGAGAGGACACAAACAGATGGAGAAACATTCCATGTTCGTGGTTAGGAAGAATCAATATTGTGAAAATGGCTATACTGCCCAAAGTAATTTACACATTCAATGCTATCCCCATCAAACTACCATTGAATTTCTTCACAGAACTGGAAAAAACCACCATGAATTTCATATGGAACCAAAAAAGAGCCCGCATAGCCAAGTCAATTCTAAGCAAAAAGAACACAGCGGGAGGCATCACAGTACCAGACTTCAAACTATACTACAAGGCTACAGTAATCAAAACAGCATGGTACTGGTACCAAAACAGAGATATAGACCAATGGAACAGAACAGAAGCATCGGAGGCAACACAACATATCTACAACCATATTATCTTTGATAAACCAGACAAAAACAGGCAATGGGGAAAGGATTCCCTATTTAATAAATGGTGTTGGGAAAACTGGCTAGCCATGTGCAGAAAGCAGAAACTGGACCCCTTTCTGACACCTTACACTAAAATTAACTCCAGATGGATTGAAGACTTAAACGTAAGACCTGACACCATAAAAACCCTAGAAGAAAATCTAGGCAAAACCGTTCAGGACATAGGAGTAGGCAAGGACTTCATGAACAAAACACCAAAAGCATTGGCAACAAAAGCCAAAATAGACAAATGGGACCTAATCAAACTCCACAGCTTCTACACGGCAAAAGAAACAGTCACTAGAGTGAATCGGCAACCATCAGAATGGGAAAAAATCTTTGCAGTTTACACATCTGACAAAGGGCTGATACCCAGAATTTACAAAGAACTCAAACAGATTTACAGAAAAAAAACAAACAAGCCCATTCAAAAATGGGCAAAGGATATGAACAGAAACTTTACAAAAGAAGACATACATGAGGCCAACAAACATATGAAAAAGTGCTCATCATCATTGGTCATTAGAGAGATGCAAATCAAAACCACATTGAGATATCATCTCACACCAGTTAGAATGGCAATCATTAAAAAATCTGGAGACAGCAGATGCTGGAGAGGATGTGGAGAAATAGGAACACTCTTACACTGCTGGTGGGAGTGTAAATTAGTTCAACCATTGTGGAAGACAGTGTGGCGATTCCTCAGGGACCTAGAAATAGAAATTCCATTTGACCCAGCAATCCCATTACTGGGTATCTATCCAAAAGACTATAAATCGTTCTACTATAAGGACACATGCACACGAATGTTCATTGCAGCACTGTTTACAATAGCAAAGACCTGGAACCAACACAAATGCCCATCGATGATAGACTGGACTGGGAAAATGTGGCACATATACACCATGGAATATTATGCAGCAATCAAAAATGATGAGTTTGTGTCCTTTGTAAGGACATGGATGAATCTGGAGAACATCATTCTCAGCAAACTGACACAAGAACAGAAAAAAAAATACTGCATATACTCACTCATAGGTGGGTGACAAAAATGAGAACACATGGACACAGAGACGCGGTCTACTATACACTGGGGACTGTTGGGGGAAATGGGGGAGGGACAGCGGGGGGGCCTGGGGGGGATAGCCTGGGGATGAATACCAAGTGTGGGTGAAGGGGAGGAAGGCAGCAAAACACACTGCCATGTGTGTACCTATGCAACTATCTTGCACGTTCTGCACATGTACCCCAAAACCTATAATGCAGTAAAAATTTAAAAGAAAAAAAAAAAAAAATAATAAAATAAAAACTAGATCTTTTTAGTTTCGCTAAGAAGAATCCATTACTCAATATGAAAAAGAGAAAAAGTAGACAACAACTAAAAATAAACAGAGTTTCAGCAACCTGTGGAGCTAAGGTAAAAACCACACATCTACAACTATCTGATCTCTGGCAAAGCTGACAATTACCAGCAAGGAGGAAAGAACTCCATGTTCTTTAAATGATACTGGAGCAACTGGCTGGCCATATGCAAAAGACTGAAACTGTATCCCTACCTTCACCACATGCAGAAATCAACTCAAATAGATTAAAGTCTTGAATATAAGATCTAAAAGGTCAAAAACCCTAGAAGAAAACTATTCTGGACCTACGACTTGGCAAAGATTTCATGATAAAGTCTCCAAAGGCAGTTGCAACAGAAACAAAAGTAGACAGGTATGTCCTAATTAAACTAAAAAGCTTCTGCACAGCAAAAGCAACTAGCAGCAGAATAGACAGACACCCTGCCGAATAAAAACTGGGTAAAGTGAACATGGGATAACCACTCTTTCTTACAACTGCATGTGAATTTACCACTACCAAAAATAAATTTAAAAAAAAGAATCCCTTCCTCTAAACAAACACAAATTTAAAAGAAAAACTGATATCTGAACATTGTTGTCTGCAAAACTCCTTTTCTGAAATCCCTAATACAATTTTTTTTACATAAAAATATTTTAATATGAAGGCTGTTTACAGTTATAGTAGAGAAAACCCCAAACTGTTAAGTTTTATAATAAAGTATTTTTCTATAATAAATCCCCAGAATGTTTAAAATATATGAGTACTTCTGTTATACGGTATTTCTCTCTACTGGCCATGCCTAATCCTTGGGGCCAATGAGAGACGAAACAAAGTGGTACCTTTCTCTGCAAAACCAAACTTCGTGTAGACGAGCAAGTCCTTTACATATTGTGTAACACGCTGTTGGATACCTTTCTGTATTAGTTTCCTTCTTTCTGCACTCATTCTAAACCCTAATACAATTTTAATAAGATATATGCACTAATAGAAAATTGAGATGAAATACATTGGAACCAGGAATAGACAGTTGGACAAAGAAATGAAGTAGGCAATGGTTCCAAGTAAAAACTTAGACCCAATAATACCATTGAGAAAATAAGTGAGTCATAACTATGAGGAGTCCAATATAATTCTCAAATATACCAGTCCAGATGCTGCAACAATGACTAACACAAACATTATTCTTTTTCCTTTCAATCAAATTTTTCAATATCATAAAAATAACTGATTCTGTTACCCCCAAGAAGGTACAAAATAAGTTTCTACATTATGAGGAATCAATTAGAATTAGAATTCATGTTTTGTAAAAGTTAAACATGTTTGAAAATGAATTTTGTGATTTTTGTCATGATTACTATTTATCCTATCTAGGTTTATGCTGCTAAAAACACTTAGGAAAAGTTGGTTATAAACTCACACCTGTAATTTCAGCACTAGTTTTAGCGCTTTGGGAGGCCAACACAGGAGGATCCCTTGAGGCCAGGAGTTAAATACCAGCCTGAGCAGCATAATGACATCCCATTTCTTTAAAAAAAAAGATTAAAAAAAGGTAGTTTTTAAAATTAGTCAGGCTTGGTGGTATATTCTTATAGTTCTAGCTACTCGGGAGGCTGAAGCAGGAGGATTGCATCATCCCAGGAATTTGAGGCTGCTGTGAGCTATGATCATGCCACTGCACTTCGGGTTGGATGACATAGCAAGACCCTGTTTTTTCAATTAAAAAAAAAAGCTAATAATTTTATTGATATGTTTTAAAAGATTTGACTAATCAAGTTTATAATATTTAAGTTTTCCAATAATTTAACTTTATATAATATTTGTTTTTATTTATTAGTTATATCTGCAGTATTAAGTACTTAGGGGAATAATTTTAGCTCAAATACACTGAGTATCAAAGCAAAGACAAAAAGTCAAAAGCCCTTTGGATGTTTAAAATTTCAGTATGACAAAACCAGCCAGGCACAGTGGCTCATGCCTTTAATCCCGACACTTTTGGAGGCTGAAATGGGAGGATCACTTGAGGCCAGGGATTTGAGACCAACTTGGCCAACATGGTGAAACCTCATCTCTACTAAAAATACAAAAAACAAAAAATTAGCCAGGTATGGTGCCGTGTGCCTGTAGTCCCAGCTACTTGGGAGGCTGAGGCAAGAGAATCACTTGAAACCAGGAGGCGGAGGTTGCAGTGAGCTGAGGTTGCACCACAGCATTTCAGCCTGGGTGAAGAGCAAGACTCTGTCTCAAAAAAAAAAAAAAAAAAAAAAAAAAAAAGGCATTAACACTCCTACCTTCTGAGAGAGCATTTCTAATAACCTGGGTGCCTCTTTTTAGAATGAATGTGTTCAAAATTAATAATTTGTATTTCTTCAAGTGTTAGCAGTATCAGAGCCAGCATAGCATCTGGCACAAAGCAACTGCTCAATAAAAGTTGTAAAATAGTTTATTTTACTTTGGACATAAAATGTAGCTGAGGTTCTTATTTTGAACTAGAACTTAAAAATGCAATCGGTGGGGAAAATATATAATTCATAGTATTATCACTATGAATCAAAATGTTAAGATTAGCATTGTGTGATCAAAAGTTATTCAAGTTATAAAATATAAAGGTGGAAATAATCAGCTTGATTCTGATATGCAATTGAACTACAGTTTCATGAATTGTTCATTTACTTTGGCTTTGTAGTATAGTTTGAAGTCGGGTCTAGGGATGGCTCTGGCTTTGTTATTTTTGCTTAGGATTGCTCTGGTTATTCAAGGCTTTTTTGTTTCCATTTGAATTTTAGGATTGTTTTTTCTAATTCTGTGAAAAATGGCGTTGATCATTTGATAGGAGTTGAATTGAATCTGTATATTGCTTTGGGCAGTATGATCATTTTAATGATATTGATTCTTCTGATCCATGAGCATGAGACCTTTTCTCATTTGTTTGTGTCATCTATGATTTCTTTCATTGGTTATTTTGTAGTTCTTGTAGAGATCTTTTGCCTCATTACTTAAATGTATTCCTAGGTATTTTCTGTTTCGTGTGGCTATTGTAAATGGGATTGTGTTCTTGATTTGTTTTTCCACTTGAACATTATTGGTATATAGAAATGCTACTGATTTTTGCACATTGATTTTATATCTTGAAACCACTGCAGTCGTTTATCAAGTCTAGGAGTCTTTTGGAGAAGGCTCTAGGGTTTCCAGGTTTAAGATCATGTCATCAACAAAGAGAGATAAGTTACCTTCCTCTTTTCCAATTTGGATTCTTTTTATTTCTTTCTTTTGCCTGATTGGTCCAGCTAGGACTTCCAGTACTATGTTGAATAGGAGTGATGAGACAGCAGGAATATCCTATGCCAGTAACTGGCAGTGAGTATGCTCATTATGCACAGTTGTGCACATGTCTAGGCAACTTCAAGAACTGTACAGATTACAAATTGCAGAGACAGAGCTGGGAATGGGGAGTGAGAGATAGATAGATAGAGAGAGAGAGAGAGAGAGAATTCCTAGCTGGATGCTGGAGGTGAGAATGGAACTAAGAAAATAATGGTGTTTTGTTTTGTTTTTTTTTTAATGGTACAGTCTCATGTTACTTCACTTGATTCAGGTTTAAGAAAAAACCCGAATCAAGTGAAGTAACATGAGACTGTACCATTGTAAATCTTATTATCAACCATTTGTCTTCACACTGAATTAAAAATTAAATATGCATTGGCATAGATTATGAATGCTAAATGGAAGACAATTTGTGCCCATCTTAAATCTTAAATTGGAATTTTTCTAGGGACAGAATCTCAAGAGTAAAATAAAACCTTCAGCTGACCTCTTCTCCCTCTAAATTTGCATTCCCTACAAGAGCCAGCAAAAAGTTACTTGAAATAAATCCGGTGGAATATGGAGGAAAAGCTTTCCGTCTTTTGGCAGCCCTGTGAGTGTAAGAAGATAATTCCCATCTTATTTACCTTGTGTTATGAGACAGTTACAGATGTATCACAGCTCTTCTCAATCACTTAGTCTTGAGTTTATTAACTTTTAGCGGCTGGAGTGATGGCTCATCCTTTGAGAAAGGCAGGGGATGTGCTAGTTGTTAAGTGACTTAATAAATAATCTGTCACTTTTCATGGTTTACTAAGCTGGAGCACATTTATGAAGGACAAGGAAGAAGACTCCTTAACTTGTTATATGAGGCTTTTGAGAGCTGAGTAAAGAATTATTTCAAGGTAGCTCAAGTTCTCTTCCTGATTTACATTTACTCTGATAAAATAGAGAGATATGAGACCTATTTAGAAGACAGATCCCATATTGGCTATTGAGCAAATAAAGAAAATAAGAAATCACATACATTCATATTTCTATTGCATACACTCTCACTCATGCATATTTTATTTGAAGTGTTAAAAGTGAAGAAACTCTCTGTTTTAGCTAAGAGGAAACGGCTGGCCCCAGACTGCTCAAATCCCAGCTCTGCCTGTGTGACCTGAGAAGGTCACTTAAGTTTTTATTATCAGTTTCCTTCTCCATAAAATAGGATTAATAGTAGTACCTACCTTTTAGAGTCATTGTAAGAATTGAAATTTTTTATAAATATTTAGAACAGTGTCTGGCATGTAAAAAATACTCAACAAGTCATAATAATTTTAATTAATCAAAGCTGGCCCAAATATTAACTTTGTTAGGCAAGTTAACATTTAAGTAAATTTGCCATTAAGATTTTTTAATTTACAACATCCTTGGTACTACTGTGCTAATCCACTGTGATGAAATAGACTGAAACAACAAGAACTGGATTGGCTCTTTCAATAAGAAATTATCAGGGAATCTCCTCTTCTTCTTTTGCCCTAGAAGATCCTGATAGTGTGAAGTCAAGAGAAAATATAATATTCCACTGTCTCATATTCTTTGGTAAACCAGGGTTTTTTTCAAATATGCTACCTTTGCTGCAACATCTGTGTGAGTTAAATGAAAAAACAAATCTTTTACTTTGTAAGCACATTGCTTTTTCTTTCTCCCACAAGTGAACTCTGTTTGTTAACACAGAAAAAGCTGAAATAAGGAGTCTTCAAATCATGACACCACTTTGTATTTGTAAGGGTATTTTTCTAACATTGACAACAACTGTGAGGATTTTAAATCTGGTTTTAGTGAACATGTTGGAGAATTTTAAGGGTCTAAATTAAGCTGATCTTAGTTTGAATAAGAAAAAATATATAAAAAACTATTAATCATATACATTATTTCCTGCAAAATTTTCAGCTGAGTTGTGGAAACACTGCTGGATCTGCTTTTGCGACTATCGTTTTTCATCCAGAATGTGGTCGGTACAACACTTGAAGCATGAAATTCTTCACTATGCTAATTGCAGAGCCTGTGATATGAATGCCAATGTAGGAAATAGGATCAAAATAGCATTGCAACATTTCATGTTGCATAAAATGTTGATTAGTGTAAAACCAAATCTTGAGAGTCATATTTTAAAAGAAGATGCCTGTCTTTCGCAGGCAATAAAATCACCATGTTTTTGTTCCTCTGCATTTGACAATTTCTGACAAATCTGTTACTCATCACTACCTATTGCTTTCTTGTTATTTTGTAAAATTCAGATTATTTTATGTAACACAGATCTTAATCACTTTCTCAAATTCTCTTGATTACAGCTGCCCCCTTGATACTGGTGGATGTCTGAAACTGCCATGAGTGAAGTATGCTGGAGTCATCTGAAGTGTCTGTCTGGGGCCAGCCAGGTCCTTGCTCTGAAAATGCCGATGCTTGTATCCTTGATTGTCTGTGTGTAGCCAGGCCAATGTGCTGTGTGACCAGATTTTCTGCCTCCTCCTCCCACTTTCCAATTCAGATGAGATATCACATCACAGGAGGGGATTCTACATCCTGAGTTTCTACAGAAAGAGCCAAATGAAAATCCTAGAATATAATAGAATTAATTCCCACAACTATTCCTTTCCTCACCTATGCTTGCTGAGTTTTCTCTTCAACTTGCTGCATTGTCATTTTTGTTCTTGCCTCAGAGTTTCTTTCTTAGGAAAACTGGGCAATGACAATTATATTTGTCTTGTGTTTTGAGAGAGGAGTCCTATTTTATTCTTTTTTCTTCTTGAATAAAATTGTTATTTTTAGGATTAAACGCATTAGGTTTTATAATTTCTAACAAAAGTGTGCTAAAATATTGATATTAGCAATATGAACAAATAATTTGATATGGCTTGGTAAAAGACAGATAACTAAATGTCTACTTTTATCTTGTAAGGAGTTCAAGATGGTTCAAAGCAAAGGAATGTGTCTATTTGTAATTACTCTTAGGAGAAAGGCAAAATCCAGCTTGCTTAACAAGGCTCATGCTTTTTATTTTCCAGGAAACAAGAAAAGAGGCTAACCCTCAGAGGTCAGCAGGATAGTTGTTGAGGCAAGGATAATGACTCATAACATAGAATGAATCTAACAAAGGCAGAGATAGAACATGTTTTTTTTGTTATTAAAAAAAATAGTTTAATTCATGAGAAAAGTATTACAAATTTGAATGATTATGCTTTTACAAACTTGTTCTCAAAAAATTTATGGAAAAAATTAATGAAAATAAAGAAAAAAATAGACAAATTTACCATTAACCTCTAAAATTTTAACAACCCTCTCAGTAACTAGTAGCTGAAGCAGAATTAATAATAGTAATAGTAATGATAATATGTAAACAACATGAACAAATTATCATAAACAATAGGACATGTGGTTCTTAAGGGAAGCAAATATTTTTTACAAAAAAATTAGTAAGCCTAATTTACTGACTCTATGACAGGACGCTGGACTTATATAAACCTACAGGAGTTTATTTGCTTCTTTGTTGTTTATTTGTTTCGTCTGTTTGTTTCTGATTTGTTTCTTGGGAAAGGAACGTAATGGGATTTGCAACCCTCCTTCCTGACAACTTCACTCCTTGAAGAAGGAAGGAGATTCTTGCATATGGTCTTTAACCCAACTGCCCACTCCCCGACCCCAACCTGCCCACTCCCCGACCCCAACAGAGAGGACCTATAATAGAGTAGCCCAACAACACCCTTTTAAAATACTTCAAATGTATGATTTAAAATGGGATTAAACAAATATATCTTGACTATCAATTCTCTTGATAGTCACAAACTATAATGAATTTCAGAGAAGAGCAAGGGGAAAACCTTTTGGATTTTCAGGATTACCTTTGTTCTCTACTTAGCTAACAGGAAGCAACTCTGATGAATGAGAACTCTTCTCCCTAGCATGACTTAACTCCTGCTCAGCACCGCCTGTGCAGAATCAGTGACAACAGCTGCTACTGTGAGCAATTGGGATCCCCAGTAACTAATTTGCATGGAAGAGGAGGTAATCAGTTGACACAGGATGCTGCAATCAACAAAATATTCTTTTCCAATCCTGCGTGGGCTGTTTAACACTAAAGATGATCTCATGGTTCCAGACTGAGGAGGAGAACAACAGAGATACAAAAGAGACTAGTAAGCCTATGTTTTCACATAAAAACAGAATATGTTTCTAACCATCCTAAATGATAAATACTTGGTCTTCATCCTAATACAGTATTTGACACTTCTTGCGTTAAAACTTTTTCCTTTGTCATCAGAGAGTTTGTCCTCTCCTACATACTTCTCCTGTCAGCATTCATTTCAAGTAAGTCAATGCTAGTTTTCTTTAGGACTCCAATCTAAATCTTGTTTAAATCACATCAATGAAGTGTCTGTCACACCTATACTATGTCTTAGTCCATTCAGGCTACTATAAGAAAATACCTTACACTGAGTGCTTTATGAATAATATAAATTTGTTTATCACAGTTCTGGAGGCTGAGGAGTCAAAAATAAAGGCAATGACAGATTGGGGGTTTTATGAGAGCCTGTTTCCCGGTTCATAAATTGCACCTTCTGGAGTCCTCACATGGTAGAAAGAGTGACTCTTAACAAGGCAATGGGGAGGCATTTAGTCTATGGTAACAAGTCTCTAAAACTAATTTGATTAGGTGCCTGAGCACAGCAAGGTGGGAGGGGCTGTTAGATTGGTGGGCAAGATTACTTTAGGCAATAAACAGGTAAATAAGACTTCAGAGCAGACAGTACAAGGGAGTAAAGACCTCTTGGAGAAGAACACCTTGTCTGGAATCAAGCGAAACTCTTTGAAGAGGAACTGTCTAAGCTACTTGTTTTTACAAGTAGTTTAACACCCAAGTAACCAGTGGAATCCTCTAGAGTGTATTTAAACTCCCCAAAATTCTGTAATAGGGCCTTTGAGCCTCTATGCTCAGGCCCAGTCTCACGCTGTGAAGTGTACTTTCATTTTCAATAAATCCCTTCATGTGGTCTAAATTACGTTCAAATATTAGGTAAGCTAAATGCTTTAAGGCCATAAACTGCTTCTGTGGCTTTTGAAAATTGTTTAACTTTCTTGCTTTCTAGCCTGGTAAGGCCTAGGGACATATGTATTTGGCCACTCCCCTAGCTATGCTGGAAATAGTCAGACCTTATCAGAACATAACTGATAAGGTTTTGCATTCAAATTAAAATTGCTAAGTCACCTTTGTAACATGAAATTGAGACTACTAGAAACAATTTTACATTCAAGGTGTGTAAGAACAGTAAAATGTGGTTTTGTTTTTGTAAAATGTTGTAAAAGTTTTTTGCTTCTCTAAAATTTGTGAGTCATAATTTTGGCTACATAAATAATTTATGGTAATCTGGAATTCCAAATCAAGCTTCAGTTTTTTATTTAACATGTTTAGGTACATGGGATTGCCAAAATGATGTTTGATCTTCTTTACGTTATATTTTTGTGACTAATACTAATATATGTTCCAGAATTATAGAGAATTTCTATACTTCTAATGTCTAAGTATATGCTATAAATTATATGTGTGGCTACAATGTTAAGTCATTATAAACCACAGAAATAACTAAATTTTCTTGTATAAAGCTACTAGCCCAACTAGAACAAAAATAATTAAATACCAAGAAAATACTTTGTCAGATTTTCATGTTAAGCCAGCTGATGCTAAACTTGTTTGAATAAACTCCACAGTCTAAATAAAATTACCTACAATAACCATCAGTTATCAGTGCTATGTATCTAATTTGGGAAAACAATTGGTATTCAAGAGGATATAAGTCTAATGGTAATTAAGCATGGACTCACAGAGAGCCAGGATGGACACCTTGTCATTTCTGAGTTCTTAAAGCTTTCGTTATTAAAAGTTCTGCATCCCATGACTCAACATGGAAAAGATAAAATTATCCAAATTAAATATTTCGGTGTGGTAACTTACAAATTGCTAAAATAGTGTATAGCCAACATTTGGTTCCATATACCTGGGAAAACAATAAAGAGTTTAGGTACATTTGGTCACCTGGTGAGTCACTTAAACATTTTATAAAGGGATTCAATTCAATTGTTATTTTCAATGCATGTTTTCTGGTTGTATCAAAGCTTTCCCATGCAAGACGGCTGATGTTATAACAGTAGATTATTATGCTACCGTGCATCTTTACCATGTAAAGAAAGCTTTTTATGATTTGAATCTCCTGAGAACATCAGAGAAAGACTGTCCTTGCCATTCACACTACAACAGAACTTCAGGACTTTGGGTGTTGGGTTCCTGATCTCACAACTGAGAAGGATCCCTCCATACTCATGGAACCCTCCATAAAACTAACCAGGGAAATTTCTCCCAAGAACAACATGGCATCATGAATGAGAACAGCTTTTCCAAAGTTCACAGATTAAGACTTCTATTATCAGGAAACTCTTTGAATATTTTCTTTGCTTATGCCTCTATAAACAATAGAAGTAGAGAAGGGATCTGTTGTGTGCACTTACAAGGCATCCTTTTACTTGTGAAGAAGTTTTCAGCCAGGCTTCTACATAGATAACCTTATATTTTGGTAGATAAAGAATAAAGTCCTAATGTAAGTAAAAAAATAAAAATAAAAAAACTTTAATGGTACGTATGTTGCCTCATAGTCAGAAATGAAACATTTGTTCACTCCTCTTAGACTGTGGAGTTTATGCAAACCCACATCATGGGTCAAAGAGAATATTGCCAGAAGACCTTCACTCTTTTAGAAGGGCATGATTTGTTAGTTCCTTTTTCCATGGTTTAAAATAAAAGAAGTAATTAATAGAAATGTATCCTCCATAAGAGGCTTTATAGCAAATTCTACTGTAAAAGCTAGTTACACAACCGACTTTAAATTCTCTTGTGGTACTATAGAATTGGCTGAACAGGGAAGTATCTGTGCAGCTGCTGGAACTTGTGGCCTCTGGAGAAATACATGAAATGAAGATTATAGAAATTGAGTGGTAGGGGATTAACTAAGAGACTTCTTAGTCAATTGAGGAACTTTTTATCTAGCTCATTCTTTGATCCATTTGATTTCAGGAGGTTTGGCTTGTAGAGACCCTGAGTAAGGAGCAAACTCCAAATTCTTAATATTTTTCTCCTGCTAGTCATAATAGTCTCCCTGGTGTGCTGTATTCTCGTAAAGGTTTTAATGCTTGCACGCAGCCATCTCTAGAATGTCATATGGTCTCTTCAACTGGAATGACAAGAGCTGAAAGAAACGTGCAAACATGAGGACACTGTAACCTATAAATGATGTGCTGAGACTAGAAAACTTTAAGTTCTGGTCACGTTCTCACCTAAGTGAGAACGTGACCAAAAGGGGGAATTTTCTTTTCTTTCTTTCTTTCTTTCTTTCTTTCTTTCTTTCTTTCTTTCTTTCTTTCTTTCTTTCTTTCTTTCTTTCTTCTTTCTTTCTTTCTCTTTCTTTCTTTCTTCTTTCTTTCTTTCTTTTTTTTTTTTTTGAGACGGAGTTTCGCTCTTGTTACCCAGGCTGGAGTGCAATGGCGCGATCTCGGCTCACGGCAACCTCCGCCTCCTGGGTTCAGGCAATTCTCCTGCCTCAGTCTCCTGAGTAGCTGGGATTACAGGCAAGCGCCACCATGCCCAGCTAATTTTTTGTATCTTTAGTAGAGATGGGGTTTCACCATTTTGACCAGGATGGTCTCGATCTCTTGACCTCATAATCCACCCGCCTCGGCCTCCCAAAGTGCTGGGATTACAGGCTTGAGCCACCGCGCCCAGGCTAAAAGGGGGAATTTTCTAAACAAAATTCTAGGAGGCCATTGTCTTGGACTAAATTCATGCACTAAGCCCCAGCAGACCAAACCAAACCAAAATGGAGCCGTCTGTATTAAGACTTTAAGGAAATACATAGATCTTGAACATATCAGGTTTTGATTTTTCTTCTGCAAATCCCTGTAACAAATACTGCAGACAGCATAGGTATCCACCCCCTGAAGTTCCCAATAAATCTTTCAACCAAATTCATTTCTTCTTGCCTAGGGACCATCAAACTTCAGATAATCATGCTACAAAAGTTGCAACCAGTTTCAGGTGAAGACATCACCCCTGGCCATCGAGAAACTGCCCAGCCTCCACTAGACATTGCAGGGCAAGATTTCTGTGATCCCCAATAGGTAAGGACTACCCTCCAAGCCAGCATGAAGCGGTTTCAGAAAAGACCGTTGGTCTCTCTGTCTCCCATAAAGATTGGTAATGGGGATCACATCTTTCAGCTGGGAGATGAGGCAGGAAAATAGGGTCCACAGGCAAGAAACATAATTCCAATTCACACTTCAGTTATGACAGGAAATATCCTCTCCATAGGGTGTACACCAAGCAAATGACTTTGTAACTTTACTTCATCCTCTTCATGTACATAGGGTGTACCCCAAGTAACCAATGGAATCCTCTAGAGGGTATTTAGATTCTTAAAACTTCTGTAACGGATCTTTAAGCCCCTATGCTCTAGCCTTCACCACAAAAGTACAAAAGTACACTGTAGAGGGTTCTTTTATTTTCAATAAATTCCTTCAGTCCTTCCTAGCTTTGTTTGTGCATTTTGTCCAGTTCTTTGCTCAAGACACAAAGAACCTGGACACCCTCTACTGGTGACACCCACTCCCTCCAAAGGAATATAAATCGTTCTACTATAAGGACACATGCACACGAATGTTTATTGCAGCACTGTTTACAATAGCAAAGAACTGAAACCAACCCAAATGCCCATCGATGATAGACTGGACTGGGAAAATGTGGCACATATACACCATGGAATATTATGCAGCAATCAAAAATGACGAGTTTATGTCCTTTGTAAGGACATGGATGAATCTGGAGAACATCATTCTCAGCAAACTGACACAAGAACAGAAAAGGAAATACCACATATTCTCACTCATAGGCGGGTGAGAAAAATGAGAACACATGGACACAGGGAAGGGGGTACTACACACTGGGGTCTATTGGGGGGAATAGGGGAGGGACAGCAGGGGGGATCTGGGGAGGGATAGCCTGGGGAGAAATGCCAAATGTTGGTGAAGGGGAGGAAGGCAGCAAAACACACTGCCATGTGTGTACCTATGCAACTATCTTGCACGTTCTGCACATGTACCCCAAAACCTGAAATGCAATAAAAATTAAAAATAAATAAATAAAAATATATAAAAAAAAGAACTTTCCCTCTTCTGTTCTCTCTATAGCTTTATAAAGGGTCATAATTTTGTTGTCACTAAAGCTCTAAAGATTAATGCTTTTTTTGTGTTATCTTGTTGCTTCTTCTCCTTTTTTTCTTCCACTACTACTAGTCTATTTCTTTGGTGAGCAATTTCTCACCAGGACAATTCCTTCTGACGTTCTGCTTCCTGACTTCCTCAAATCCAATGTATCCATCCCATTGTACCAGAATTTCATTCTTATAATTTTTTTCGTATCATCCCATGCTCAGAAGTCATCTATAGCTTTTTAATGCCAATCACACCAGATCTCTACTTACTATGCTAGGTACATCTGTGTCACAGCACCATTGTGGATGCAATTTATTTTTTCTAAAAATGTCATTCTCCTAACTAATAAAATCTATGTCACCATTGAAGCCCTGATTCAAATTTCTTCTTTTCACTGAAACTTTACAAACCTTGTTGGCTTGGCCACAATTCACCACTTCTTTATCTGTGTTTCTGTACTGATTCATTAAACTTTCCATTGATCTGAAGAAATTTATACAATTAATGAATTTCAGTTTCTTTTTTTTTTTGAGACGGAGTTTCGCTCTTGTTACCCAGGCTGGAGTACAATGGGGTGATCTCGGCTCACTGCAACCTCCACCTCCTGGGTTCAGGCAATTCTCCTGCCTCAGCCTCCTGAGTAGCTGGGATTACAGGCACGCGCCACCATGCCCAGCTAATTTTTGTATTTTTAATAGAGACGGGGTTTCACCATGTTGACCAGGATGGTCATGATCTCTTGACCTCATGATCCACCCGCCTCAGCCTCCCAAAGTGCTGGGATTACAGGCTTGAGCCACTGCACCCGGCCCCATTTCAGTTTCTTTCTGCAAGTTCATCATTAACTTATTATGATTACAACCCTTATTTTACTATTAATATCTCATTGGCCTATGACTAGTCTCCCTTCTTATGTTAGCTCCTTGAGAGAAAAGGCAAGATCCTTGGCACATTCTTAAAATCAGTGTCAGCATCTGACACCAGTGCCTTGGTCATTGAAAGTCCCGGTAATACTGTTTCTCAGCAAGCTTTATTACATGGTTAGTGTCTCACTTACTTTTTGATAATTCCTCTTGATTACCTGAATGTGTATTTCTTATTACTAACACTTGGAATATGCACACACCATTCTTTCCAGCCCACATGAGAAGCAATTGAACTTGCTTTATATCAAGAAAAAAATACCCATTTAATTAATTATAATTTTTTGTCTCTTAGTGGAAGATGGGCTAAAATTACTTTGCTGATTTTCTGAATATTTTTTTTAATTTGATAGACTAGAGCAAAACCTTGACAGTTAAAATGTTACCTATTTATTTATTTCTGTACTTAATTTTATTAGATTTTTAAAAATATTCCATATGCTTATTGTTGTGAGGGTCAAAGCACTCAAAGACAAGACATTGCCCCTACTCTCAAGAGTGCAGGCTAGTACACAGCCCAATATGTAAAGAACTAACATTCAAAGTCAAATGAATCAAGTCATAAAGAGAGCTGAAAGCAGTGATATAAAAGTCAAAACTGAAGAATTAGTTCATCCTAAGAGACTAGAACACACTTAATGAAGAAGCTGGCCATTTAGAGAATATTTACCTAACCAAGACCCTGCCTCTTGGCCCATTTATAGCAGTGATTGGTTCACTTTGAATTCTTTCACTGAAGTTGGTTCTGTTTCTTTATTGGTTTCCTCAAACAACTTACTTATTCCTCTTTCATCCATTCTGCCATCTCAAAAGATGGTAGATACTTGCACATTATTTTTAGCTGTTAATTGTTGTTTAGCTATTTTATTGAATACAGTTATTTGAGGAGTTAGGCACTATTAAGCACCACTTAGCAGGATATATAGAGGTTTCATCAAGTCAATTCCACATGGCAATGCTGTTAACCTAACATTTCCCAAATCAGGGTCATTGCATCAGCTGCCTGGAAAATAGTTCCACAGAAATGCTGCACATTTCACTGATCATGTTTTATGAACAAATGTCAGTTTTCCTCAATAATTCTTAGATGTTATTAACTTTTTAACATTGTTTTGAAGTAGTTCAATTGACCTGAAGTAAATATTATATATATATTACCAATCTGGAAGTAAAAATTAGGTATATATAAACAGATATTCATTTACTGATTATAATTGGAAAGTTAATGAACTCACCTCTTTGTAAACTACCTAAAATTGCTATCCAAAAGAATAAGAGAAAAAAATACAAAACAGATTTCTCTAATGCTGATTTCTAAAGCAATTAAAGTATTAATAGTCAAAATACTTTATTTTGTATTTTAAGCTATTCATATAAGTATATACTAATGTTTTAGAATGTTTTAAAATATCTCAAAATACTTATAAGTTCTTCCCTACGTCCCTGACACTCTCCTAATTCCTGCAATATAATTTACAACATAGTCTCCTAAAATTAATGGACTTAGAGCATCTCATTATTAGAATAAATTTATTCTGAGAATAAATTAAAATTTAGAAATATATCAATGCTCATGCAATTACTGCATTTGTAGAAGCAGCATCCTGCTACAACCTTGAAAGAATAATCAGTGCAGTGGAGAAGATGGAGAATAGGAAAATTATGCTGTGCTCTCCAAGTGTCCAATTTTACATTTTTAAGCCTCTGAAATATTAAAAATATTCTCTGTATCATTGATATTTTTAAGACAATGGAAGGTAAACACCTAAAGAAACTTCCTAGACAACACCTTTTACCCACAAGCAATATAAAGCATATAAAATAAAGCATTAACTTTTCAGTAGAGGCAGTACTAACAGAATTGTTGTTTAAATCTCATTTAATACTTCTCTATGATTGGGCAACATATATTACCTCCCTGACTCAGTTTTCTTAAAGATAAATAATACACACTAAGTTTCCAAAAATCTTCCCAGAATGTAGCACTTTGTTTTGGTTTTCTACAAATGAGTTGTGAGTGATAAATCAAAGTAGACATCATGCCATTTACAATAACATATGTTACATTTTTTTATTTCCACATATTCTATGCATTTTTAATCCTCCTAACAAGCTTTGGACAGCTTGGGGTTAGAAAGGAATGAAAGGTGCAGTTTATGAATGATTTCATGTACCTTACATCAGTCACTTTTGCTTTTTGTCACCTCACTTAGTTGGAGAAAACAATAGAACAAGTAATATCCATTTTTTTCTTCTTCATTTTTCACAGACCAACAAGAATCAGGAAACCTAGAAAGTATTATACTGCTTCCACAGACAGAAAGCAGAATCTGTGATCTCACTGCTAATGAGAAGGCTTCTTACTGGTTTCTACTGGCCCTGTTCTCAACTCACTGAAATGAGTCTATCTGGCTCTAATGATGGTAGTCAATATTTACTGAATGTTAGCTTTACACAGGCATCGTGCTATATACTCTTAACTGCCCTTTGTAAGCTGCCCCCAAAGTAGACATCATTATTACTCCCATATTAAACTCATTTTACCTCAGATTAAAAAATGACTTAGGGAGAGGTCATTTACCTATTTACTAATTAACCTAATACTATTTACTATTGTCACAGATCAAGTAAGTTAATAAGCATTAAGACTGTAGGGTCTAGGAGCTTATATATCCAAGACGCTCTTAACCTGCCAGAAGGTCCTGTTCATTGGCCCCATTAAACTATTTATTTAACTTCACATCATATCTGGTTTAGATTCTCTAAAGCTTGTCTAAACGTGATATCAATGACAATGGTGGGGCAATTTTGTGAGCACTGTATACATCAACCCTATGCTTTGTTCACTCCTAGCTCCCTGCTTCCTTCTTTTCAAATGGCACTATAGTAGCAGGCTCTTTCACATACCTGGTGGAAGAGAAGGAAAGGCAAACAGATCTCTATTTCCTCTAATGGAGCTCAGGAGAAAAGCAAAAAATTAGTAATATTAGAAAAATATAGTCAAGTTTATATCCTGATATTCCCACTTTTCATGCTATCTATTGTGAATTACATTTTCCTAGGATGGCAGTGATATTAATATCTTAAACAAAGTCACCGATAAAGTCACAGGGGCAGGGAGAGAGACAAGAATAGAACCCAGTAGGCCCGACCTTTCATACTTTCAGCTGTAAGAACATTCCAGAAAAAGAAAAAAAGTCCATCATCTATAAACCATTATTCTTATTTAATCCATATTTATAAGGCTATAAGCTTCTGCAAATTATTTGAATTGGGGTCATTAGTTATCATTTTTAAATTAAATTTGAAGATGAATTAGGATATTCAAATTTTCTAGCTAACCTAAAGTTAAACAAAGGGATATAAATTTTAAATGACTCAATTTCCTGTTTCATCCATTTGTCTTAATCCTGGAGAAGAACTATGACCTAGACCTAGAAAACTAGAGTCAACTTGTGACATTAATTGAATAGAGGGAGAATGAATACCTCCCTTAATTTTTAATAATGTTTCAGATTCATTTAAAATGAATATCTTGAGATGTTTCAGACTAGGAAGTATGAAATGCATAAAATTGTTATCTGAATCTGATTCTTCCCATATGTGGATATAAAGGTCTGTTAGAAGGGCATATATTTGGACTCCACATTCTTTTTTGTTTTGTTTTTCTGGAGAAGGAGTCTCATTCTATTACCCAGGCTGGAGTACAATGCTGCGATTTTGGCTCCCTGCAATTCTCTTGCCTCAGCCTCTGGAGTAGCTGGGATTACAAGTGTGTGCCCCCACACCCAGCTACTTTCCGTATTTTAGCAGAGATAGGGTATCACCATGTTGCACAGGCTGGTCTCAAACTCCTGACCTCAGGTGATCTTCCTGCCTCAGCCTCCCAAAGTGCTGGGAGTACAGGCTCAACTGACTTTCTGCATTCTTATATGCTCAAAATATTATCTTCCTGTATGCATGAGGAAACTAGGATGATATGATGGATGAAAAGAACTGTCAATAGCTTTGAGTGATACTGGCTGTCTATATAGCAGTGCAGATTCTAATCCTGGACAAAGTTTATTCTTACCCAAACAAACCCAACATTTTCTTTAATATAATGGTTTGTTCTCGGAATAATAGATAGCTCTTGCTAACTGCCTACCTATTCTCTACTACCAAGGCTAAGGGCTATATGAAACTACCCATAAATGAGTGAGTCAAGTCCAATTTTTCTTTTGCCCAGAAGGTCACCAAGTGCTCTTCCAAACAATGAGTAAAGAATAAAAGTTCATATATGTGTCTATTTTGATTTTTAGCATTGAATACAATTATGCAAGAAAGTCATTTAGAAATAATGTATTCTAATTGCAGACATTTTCATTACTTGAAGGAGAAATAATGTGATCGTTACAGAGAAATGTCATAGTCCAGAGATTTGTGGGATCATCGACAATTAGAACTGTATGGGACCATAGGGATTATCTACTGTCACCCCTAATTTCATGCATAAGTTAGTGAGAAACTGGGGAAGTAACAGAACATGTGTAGGGTTAAACAATTTACAGGAAGGATTAAAATGATAATCTCTTGGCTACAAAGCAGTACTGCTTCATTACATTACCTTCTTTAACTACTTCAAGAATGCCATTCCCGTAATGACTTAGTCTGAGTGACAAAGGATTCTTTCGGGTGCCACTGAACCAGCTGGAGACTTCCCTGGCCAGTGGTGCCTCTGCTAGAGTTTCACTGGCAACACTCAATCTGACCAGCAGGCTGTGCTCAGCTCCAGGCTCACCAGTCCAGATCTCACATCCACCTCAGACAAGCCTGGCTTGGAGCAGTGAGGGATATAAGAGTGAGTCAGTGCAGAGTCCAGCCATGGTGCCCAGCCAGGTGTGCCAACTGCTGTGGTGGTGTAGCTGTCCCAGTCACCAGCTCTGTGTGAAGCTGTTGCTGGACCAGGTGTACTGCAAAGAAGCTCCTGCCTTAGGCACCTGCATCTAAATTAGAGGAATACAGTGGAACCCAAAAAACACAGAGATGCCAGCCACCCTGGATCCCCAAAGAGGGTGTTACAGCATGTTACAGTTCTGGCTAGGAAAGCTTTGAGATCTGGGCCCCAGGAGGGTTGCAGCTTGTTCATGTTGCAGTTCTTCCATTCCTTCCATCCACGGGCTTCCTTTTGGCAAACAGAGGCATCTCCCAGCTTATTTGATCCCATTGCCCCACTCGGCCTGTAGCTCCTGGGCTGTCCAAGACCCACCACCACCTACTGTCTTTTGGGGCAGCCACCTGTTGCAAATGGAGATGGGAGGACTACAGCATTACAGCTCCTTTCACACTGGCTGTTTGGTGAGTCCCAGTATTTTGTGCCATGTCCAAGAAGAATGAGGTTACATGGACAACAGGAGAAAGAGCAAGGTGGAGAAAAGTTTTATTGAGCGATGGGAACAGCTCAATAAACTGTGAATAGCCGTGACCTGAAATTGGGTAGTCTCAAAGTGTGGCTGAGTCCAGGGATTTTATAGGTTCAGAATGAGGAAGGTGCAGGCTGTAGGTAGCCTTGGAAAAGGCAACATTCAATTGGTTAAAAAGAATTATTCAGAAAGAACCAGACAGGAAAGAGTGGGCAAACAGGTATAGAAGTTCTCACTCCAGTTGCAGATTCCACCTGGAACTGGCAGCCTGGTTTTCAGGCTTCTGGCTGTTTTGGCTTGAAGGTTGGGTTTCAATGGGGACCTGCCCCCATCTGCCTAGGAATTTGTCTGCCTCCAGCCACTATCATAAAAAATAGCAAACTGTTTTCTTGAGATACTTGAAAGACACCTGAAGGAAGAAACAGATTTGAAGTTCTCTTGCCATGTCTAAGGCAAAGGAATTCTCAAAACATTATGTGTGAACGTGTGTGTGTGTGTGTATGTGTGTGTATGATTTTAATCAAATAAGTATGCTAATGACATGGGAAAGATGACTGAGTGGAACAGAATCCAGAAGTAAGTCTTTCTATATGTGATAATTTAATAAATGGCAAAGATGGCACTTTAATTTGGGGAAAAAGATGGATTATAGGACAAGTAGTCATATTCCTATGGAGAAGAAAATATATGTGGGACTCTGAACCTATTAGGATTGCTTACAACTTTAAGTAACAAAAAACCCTTGTAATACAGTAGCCTAAACATAGGAAGATCTGTATTTTCATGTGAATCTAATGGAGTGTGATTCAGCCCAGACAGCCGCTCAAGGACACAGTACCCTTTCTATCTTTCTGCTCCATCATCCTCAGTGTGTGATTTTCACTCTCATGACTGCATGACTGGCACAGGAACTGAAGCTACAGTACCTACATTTTATTCATAAAAGAGAGAAAAGACGATAGGGAAAGGGAGCCTCGTGAGATTTTTTCCTTTGTTTTTAACAGGCTTTTGTTTTTACTTAGAAAAGGATGCTTGACCTATATAACCCAACTAGGGTTATATGGCCTCAAAACTGCAAAGAAGTCTGAGATCTCATGTATGAGTTTCTACCCTTGTTAACAGAAAAATGCCAGGAAAGCAAGATTTAGGGCAATTGTAGAATAAGCCAACCCACAGAATCTGTCATATATATAAAAACAAACTAGGTAAATTAAGGCATTAAATGTAATATAAGCTAAAATAAAAGCTTATAAAAATATAGGAAATTACACGTCCACCAAAGATCTGCTGAGACATTCGTACGTAAAACTGAAAAACTGTATACAATAAAGGGAAAAAACTTGCTTAACAATATATTTTATTTACAAAAGAATCATAAGCTGAGTTAAATAAGTAAAATATTCAGAACAAATTTCTGTTACACAGGTGGCAAGCATAGTCACATGTACCAACACACATGGTGCATACACACATGCATGTGCACACACATACAACACACAAAGAATTTACAAATTTAAGACAAAGATAAAAATCCCAAGTGAATAAATAAGCAAAGTATATTAATTGAATAATTTCTGGAACAATAATTTGAAAGAGTAAAAATGACATATAAAAAGATGCTCGCTTTCCCTAGTCAATGCCAAAATGTAAACTAGCTTAAAACTAAAATATTACTTTACATTTATTAGACCTGCAAATATTTTCTAAAGAGAGAGAGTAAAATATATCTCCTATCATGAGAACCCTGGAAAATAATACATTTTTTTTCTGGTAGTGGAAATGTGAAGTTTTACAACCTTTACAGAAAGCAATCTGGCAGCATCTTTTAAAATCCAAAAAAAATAGCTTTCCTAGGAACCTATCCCATAAAAATAAAGGCAGTAGTACATCAAGATATAGCTACAAAATTATTAATGGCAATATTGTTTATAGTGACAAAACACTGGGGAAAGTTTAATATCAATAGAAAAACGGTTGGCCAAGTATGTAGTTCACTATAAAAAATATTTTTTGCCATTAACTAGAAGAATTTCTATAATTTTTTCAGTGAGAAACAAATTTGCAAAACAAAATCTCATTTTGAGCAATAACAAATATATAAATAGATGGATAATTGATAGGTATTTATGTATGTACATGCATATGTTTCCATGTGACTGAAACCAAAGTGTTACTGTGATCAGATCTGCCTCCCCTTTCTTCTGGTTGCTCAATTTTGTAATTTTTTTGTTTCCTTTCTCATGAAGTGAAAGGTCCTCATAGCTGATGACTTCCCCAATGAAAGCTGAAACTTTACCTTCACTGGCTACCTTCATAGACAGCATTCATAGGTCACCACATTGATTCAGCTCTTTTTTAGGAACTTGGGCCAACTCCTGTCCAGTCCAAACTGGTTGGACCACCTACCCTTCAACTGAGCCAGTGCAAGTGCCCAGGAAGTGGTCTTTTGTTGTCAGAGGGCCCAAAACTACACCTTCAGATCACACTAATGCTGCCATTTTCCGTATATGGGTCCTATAAAATGCTGCAAGCCCTAACTACACTTGGGCAGAATGAACTGATTACTATTGCCAATCACTTTTCCTTGGGCATTAGACCACTCTGTTTCTCTAACACATAAATATCCCTCAAACTTATCTTCAATGAGGTGGATTTGAAAGCTATTTTCCCACCTCCTTGCTTAATGGACTTGTGAATAAATCTTTTCTCTTTTGCAAAATTCATGTCACAGTGATTGAATTATTGCTCAGGGGCAGAAGAGACCTGACCAATAACATGATTACATTAAAATGAGAAAAAAATGCAGGAATATATGCTGGATTGTTAACATAAGTGACAAGGTTGGAGAGTTGGAGGAAGGATGGGAGGAGATGGAGCATAATAAACCAAGCCAAAAAGAAAAAGAAAAACGTGCACCAATACCAATATGACAAAAGATATAATCTGCTGCTAATCGTGTATTCATATAAAATTATGTTTGTTCATACAGATATTTACAGATACATTAAAATTAAAATAGCAACATGGCCACTTCGGTTTAGAATAATGGGTGTGACCATGTCTGGAATATTGTGTGTGGTTCCAGGCAAATGTCAGAGACAATTTAGAAAATTCAAGACAATTAGTAGAGCAACTCAAGTCATCAGTGAGTGGAGAAGCTTCCATTTGAAAAATCTAGGAAAATAAAGATGAAGATGGACTAGCTTCCTCCTTTTCTCATCAACAAGCTTCATACTCTTTTCCCCCTGAAATTCAACATATGATTTTACCACCTGTTCTACAGAAAATGGAAATCAATAGACTAAAATTATTCAACTTCTCACTGTTGTGCCTATATACGAACTTGTCTGCTTCCACACATTCCTCCTTCCCTTTTCCTGACTATGTAAATATTGAGCCCTCGTTCCAGGCTCTGGAATGAGTAAATTAAGTTATCCACATACAATCCTCTTCTCAGAAAAGGGCTTCTATTTATTGTCTCTCCTTCCCCTTGTACATCTTCAGTGTCTCCCTCTTTGGGCTTTATATATTGTTTATTACTGTGCTAAATATAAATCTTTTATGTAAAAAATCATTATAAGTCTAGGCTGGAAAGTGCAGAAAATGTGTCTATAACATTTTACATGTCTGAAAACAAGAAAGTCATCAAAGACTCCTAAGAGTTTGTCAGAAAGACTCAGTAATTTTAAGTACTTTATATGAGCCAGGCATGGTACAATTTGAGAATCAGTAGAAATAACCACTACGATGGATAAAATTTGTCAAACGATTTTTAATTACTGTGTTCACGACGATCATTTTATAAAAACAAAAATTAAAAATGCTCTGGCCATCTTTAAAAGATGTCTGGCAATTAACTCATAACTGTGACAACAGTTAATAAAAGAAACTAATCAAACATTTATCTTTTCTACAAATTGTACTTAAGAGTAACCAAATAATTAATGAGAGAAAGCCTTTCTTTATAGACTAACTCCAGCTAATGATTAAAAATGGAAATACAGAATTGAAATGTTATATTTTGCAGCTCTTAATGAATTAATAGATCTAGGGAATGATTCTTAATCACTACTAATTTTCCAATAATACAGAAAACCAGACACTTTGTGCCTTCAGATGAAAGAAGGAACCATTATCCATACAGCAGTCTTCAAAAAAATGGAACTAGACTAAAATCAAGATTATAGATTTAAATGACAATTTTCAGAAAATATGAGGGATATAGGAACACATTATACAGTACTCTTCAGCAACCAGTAAAATTTAAACCACAACAAATACTGCCAGATAAATGATTCAGTTATTTGAATAAATCAATATAAAGGGAAAAAGTGGGTAGGAAAGAAGAAACCTATACTGTAGTTTAAAAGAGATTGTGAGGTAGGTATTCAATCACAATGAATTGATTTCAATCATTTCAATTCTGAATTAACAGTAACCTTCCTAGTCCAGACCTAGGACTTCTCTTTGCATTATTTATCAACACTGGAGATTTTTCAAGGAATATACTCCGAACTGTCCAATCAGTCGAAATCAGAATCTTTTCTCAGGGCATTATAACACTCTCTTCTTTGCTTAAAACTATTTTCAATTCTCCCTTCTTCTCTTCCCACACCTTACTCAGGGGCTTATTAAATACTCATATTGTTTATTAAATTATCTTTCACTTTAAATGACTATGAATTCTCTGAATGCAGGAACTTTCTTTATCTTCTTTGTTGCAGAATCTGAGCTCTTAATAGTACTACCTATCTTGGAAGACTACCCCAAAACATTTGTCAAATAAACTGACTCGTTGGCCTTAGACAGAAGTGACTTTTCCTGGGTTTATGTTGCATTTCAATCCTGAATTGAATAAATTAATGGTAAAAATAGCTATGGAACAACATTAAAATTTATATACTAACTAGGTGTTTAGTAATATTAAAAATTATTGTTTATTTCTCTTTTCTGTGAGTCTCAAACAAAACAGCCATCCACTTAGGATTTAAGCAACTGGGAACATTAAAATAAGTGTGATTTCACAGCCAGGAGGTATACCCCCAGTGATGGCAAATAACCCCTGCAGAAGCAGTCCACCCCTGCAGAAGCAGTCCTTTCTGAATATGGATTTTAGGGAAAAGATAGTGTCTAACTAACCTAGTAGAAATAGATGACATATGTCTTTAAAATCCCAAGGAAATTTTAACATGCAATTTTCTTAAAAGCACTTTGACTCTAAAAAGATGCATTTCTTACTTGAGGGCAAATTAACCATAGAGAAGAAACTATATGCGAGTCTATGCCTAAATGCCAGTGAGGATGTTCATTCATTCTGAATATTTTCAGACCTTTTCCAGAAGAAATTTTTACAGTGTTCTGATGAGCTTTTCATAAGTATGTAAAACTTTTCTACCCCATTTTCAATCCCATCCTAGTCACATCTTCCTGATTCCCCAAAATTATTAATTTAATCATTTTTTTTGTTCACTTCCCAAGTGCCACTTCTGTGTTTAGACCTATTGGTCCATGGCTTTTTTTTTCTACCCTGGTCTCATGATGTTCAAATTCTGAAATTGTTCTTTCTTAATCATTTGAATCTAAACATTTTAAAGTCCTCTTTCTGGGGTTCCAATCAAACATGGACTGACGTCAAAGGAAAGATGAAAGTAAAGGACACAAAATCAAATTCCCTGCCCAAGATAACTTTTTAATAAGGTTATTCTTTAGTGATTTGTGTGTGTGTGTGTGAGTGTGTGTGTGTATGTGTGTGTGTGTGCGTGTGTGTGTGTTATACTTTAATTTCTGGGGTACATATGCAGCTCTTGCAGGATGCCATGGTGGTTTGCTGCCTCCATCCCTATGTCACCTACATTAGGTATTTCTCCCAATGGTATCCCTCCCCAATCTCCTCACTCCCACTGTCCCTCCCCTAGTTCCCCCAAAAGGCCCCAGTGTGTGATATTCCCCTCCCTGTGTCCATGTGTTCTCATTGTTCATCACCCACTTATGTGTGAGAACATGCAGTGTTTGATTTTCTGTTCTTGTGTCACTTTGCTGAGGATGATGGTTTCCAGATTCATCCATGTCCCTGCAAAAAACATGAACTTTATCCTTTTTTATGGCTGCGTAGTATTGCATGGTGTATATGTGCCATATTTCCTTTATTCAGTCTATCATCAGTGGGCATTTGGGTTGGTTCTAGGTCTTTGCTATTGTAAACCGTGCCACTGTGAACATATGTGTGCATGTGTCTTTACAATAGAACAATTTATAATTCCTTGGGTATATACTTAGTAATGGGATTGCTGGGTCAAATGGATTTTCTATTTCTAGGTCCTTGAGGAATCGCCACACTGTCTTCCACAGTGGTTGAACTAATTTACACTCCCACTAACAGTGTAAAAGCATTCCTATTTCTCCACATCTTCAGCATCTGTTACACTCCCACTAACAGTGTAAAAGTATTTTTATTTCTCCTCATCATCTCCAGCATCTGTTACACTCCCACTAACAGTGTAAAAGTATTTTTATTTCTCCGCATCATCTCCAGCATCTGTTGTCTCCTGATTTTTTAATGATTGCCATTCTAACTGTCATGAGATGGCATCTCAATGTGGTTTTGATTTGCATTTCTCTAATGACCAGTGATGATGAGCATTTTTTCATATGTTTGTTGGCCGAATAAATGTAGTCTTTTGAAAAGTGTCTGTTCATATCCTTCACCCACTTTTTCATAGGGTTGTTTTTCTCGTAAATTTGTTTTAGTTCTTTGTAGATTCTGGATATTAGCCCTTTGTCAGATGGGTAGCTTGCAAAAACTTTTTCCCATTCTGTTGGTTGGTGGTTCACTCTAATGATTGTTTCCTTTGATGTACAGAAGATCCGCAGTTTAATTAGATCCCATTTATTTTTTGGCTTTTGTTTCCATTGCACTTGGTGTTTTAGTCATGAAGTCCTTGCCTATGCCTATGTCCCAAATGGTATTGCCTACGTTTTCTTCTAAGGTTTTTATGGTGTTAGGTCTTATGTTTAAATCTTTAATCCATCTGGGGTTAATTTTTATATAAGAATACAAAAGAATCACAAGTGACAAGGAATTGCAAAGTACTCTTACAGTTACCAGGTTCAAGTTATTTTTTTCAGCTGTGATAATTAAGCAAATGGCACCTTCTTACCTGGCTCAAATAAGTATTTTGTTCAAAGGAAAATGACGATTCATGAAAATTTTTATTATTTTATTACATTTTATTATATGTTGAGGGAAAAGAAATTTCCCAACCTAAGAATTGGGTCAAATGTGTATTGCATCTTTGTGGCTTAAGCAAAATCACTGGAAATTACCTTTTAAAAATATCACCTTGTTACTTCTTTGGAGCTCTATTTTTGGCTTCTGCTTGACACTGTTACAACACTTAACATTTGTTGACGCAATAAGCAGAAGACACTGACCAGAATCATTTTTTAGAAGGTCATTTTTTGCAAGCTAAATATAAAAAAGAGAGGCAAATTAGTTTCTTTACACATTTAATGTCTTAGCACAGAAACTAGAGTGTTAATATTTAGAAAACCTTTAACACAAAAATCAAGGTAAGATGGCCATGTTTTGAAACCAAAACTTATAAAATTCATTATTTAGGTAGAAATTGTTTTTTATGTGAACTGTAAAAAGAAGTACCATAACAATCACTCTGCACATGTTTATAGCATATACACAAGCTGTGGCTCTTATGGAAATCCTAAGACAAATGGAATGTGTTCAGTTTGCTGCAAATAACATCTTCAGAGGCAGCAGAATAACAGCAGAATGAGCCCATTGGGGACAGGTAGTGGTTCCAACAGTCCTACCTTAGATTCTGCATCTGTACAGAGAGCAGACACTAGCTTAAACAACTGTGGAGGTGCTGCTGGCACGCCATAACTTTGAAATCTATGAAATGAAACAAATGTATCGGAAATATATCTATGGTGAAATCACCATTTTGTTTTGTCAAAGGGAAGTTTCTTGGCTTCAAATGCTGTTTATAACTAGTTTTCATCTTATGGACATATTTTTAAAAGTGCTTTTGCCTTGCTGGCTTCTGACCTGAAGGACTTGCTGCTTTTAAAACAAATTCACAGGTCTTTTATCCCTGAAACAAATTCTTCTTAGGGTGTCCTTTGTCTTTCAAGTTTCTGATTACCAAACACTCAATGTCCTTTGAGCATACAGGACACTCTTCATATTACATCGTGACTTCTATCCAAAGAGATCATAAAAAATAACAGAATCACAAAGGACAGACACGTTAAAAAGTTAGTGCAGCATTTAAAGAAATAGAAAGCACCTCTGACAAGCTACATAAGGACTGCCATTACAGGCACTAAATAGTTTTCATTCTATATAGTTCATGACATATTTGATTTAGACTTTTGATTCAGTATGAGTCCAATTAATAATTTCTACTGATATTTTTATCTTTAGAAAATAATTAATTATATGAAAGTTATCAATAATATTTTGCTTGATGTCTTACAAATAATGTATTTATATATACAACATCATATTATTTTTTCTTGTGGAACTTATGGTCTTCCCTAAAACTTCTGAGTACCTCATAGATACACAAAATTATAAAGTTAAAAAGTACCTGTTAAAATTATCTATATATATTATATCATAATACATATAATAATATAATTGTATATAGTATATTTTATATTATATATTACAATAGTATATATAGCACATAGTATAATATATATTATATGACATACACTTGTATGTAACTATATATTATTTTTGTATCATATAAAATAATTATGTTGTAGGATGTATTTCTATATCATTTGTATATTATACATAATCAGATATATTTAATATATAATTATTACATATATAACATACATCATTAGTATGCAATATAACATATATTAATATATGACATAGATAACAGTATATATTAGTATTATATTATCATATATATTATTTTAACTTCTCAAGCCCTACAATTATATGACATACTAATATATATATATTATTATACTATATATCAATACAATATCTATTATATAAATGTTATGTTATATGTGATATCTATAATATAGGTATTATGTAATATAGATATATAATCATTAATGAAAGTATATTATTGATATATAAGTATTAATATATATTATATGAAATAAATTTATAGTATAGTATACCGTTATACTATAATATACAATATATTATGACATTATAATATAATTTCAGCTCATTGTAGGCAGCAACCGAAATAACACTGAACATATAGATATTTGATTCAGCTTCTTTTTCTGTACTTTACATAAGTTGCAAATAGGAATGGTACTCTGATGTTTTCCAGTTTACCACTAAGAATGATAAGCAAATCATACCATAATTTAAAAAACTTTATGAAATATATAAAATACGCAATTATTTCACATTAAATCTAAGACCTCTATTTATCTTTCATAGTTTTGTGAAATATATTTTTACATGGCTCACAAAGTCTGATACTATGATCTGGAAAGAAAATAAAATTGTTTGTCTTCCTATAAGGGGCTACAGTTCTTAATCCAAATTTGTAGAGCTACATCCTTACTGTGCATCTCAAATATATTTACATTAAAAATGATACTCATTTTACTTTAAGGAATAACCTATGTTCCATTCACTCCAGAACTTAAAGCAGGAAATTATGAATAAATTATTTTAGTGGGGAAGATATTTTCATTTTAGAGTAGTTATATGCTCTAAAATAGAAGTTTCTGAGGTTATTTACTCCTGCTATTCCCTAATTTCAACCTATCACAGGACAAGGTGACAGTTAACTAATGATAATCTCTTGTTATTTATAATTCACCTAATTTATTTTAGTGCCCATATCTTCCAAGTTCTCTTTTCTTAAACTTAAATCAATTTTCTTTCTTCTACCCTGATCATTCCAGTCAACCAAAATGATTCTTTATGGAGGTGGTGAAGTAGAGACTTTTTCATGGTAACAAAATTCATTTTTCCTTTTTCATATGAATTTTTCAGACTCAATCTTCTAGATGTCTGGCCCCTTTTACAGAAATGAGAAACAAGTTTGAATTATGGCAAATTGGTGACAATTAAGTCTAATGTTCCCATTGTCTGAAAAATCTTTGTTTTAAAGCCTTTCAAGATCTCCAATTTCCAGAAGAATTCAAGTGGCAATTTTTAATACTGGGTCAAAGAATTAACCCATTTATGCCTAGTGTTTCATTATTGGAACGCTAAGCTGTGGGAGTAATTTATATACTACTCCTCAAGGTCATTGTTAAGGTCTAAATTTTTCACAAAAGAAATGTTCAGCCTCTGCCCTAAACATTAAAAGGGAGAAAGCTGGGAAAAGAGTAGAGTGCATAACAAATCACTATATAGTCTTTATAACCACCTAATATGCCTGGATTTTTATTGTTTGTTTCTGCTGATGTCTCTCCAGCTTCAGATAGTATGCTTTTTCATTTTATGAGGTATGATTCTTTCCTATAAGTACAAGTGTCCGCATTTTTTTTCTAAAATTGATGTCATCTTTGGATCATGGTCAAAATCTTTATTTCTGACTGTTGACTGAATGCTCTAGTTAGTATCTTGCATTGATGTGGATAGGTTTATAACATTGGAGACTCCAGGAAGAAATAGGGCAATAAAAGGTGGTTGTCAGCGAAAAAAAAGAAAACAGATAAAAAAATCAAAAAGATAGATCAGAAATTAATAAGATTAGTTAACTTACAATGTGTAAATAGCAATGTGGTAGGAAAGAAATGATGGAATACAAAGGGAGTAGAAAGGATGTTTCTGAGGTTGCCTCTGGGTATAGTTCTGACTTTCAGTACTATCGTAAAACTTCATATACACAAACACACTCACAACTTGAAATAATTAAAATCAACCAGGATGTGGAGGAAGCACAAAATGGGATACAAACAGTAATAAAGGAACCTAATTGTATTACAAATAAACAATAAAGCTACACCTCAGCATGTAGTAAATAACGGAGCTCATCTAAACAGCTCTAAAAAACAGTATTGGACCATGTGCAGACAGGCTAAAGACAAACTGCACAAAAATATTCTGCTCTAGGTAGTAAATTTATTTTACATAGGAATATGATTAGCAATTATGAAAGTAGGATTTTAGTAGAGACTAAATGAATACATTATAATGTACTATGAATAATGAAAGTCAGGTCTGAGATTATAGGAGAAGTTACAAATAAAAACGGAGGTTCAGGAGCAGTTGCTCATGACTGTAATCCCAGCACTTTGGGAGGCATAGACGGGCGGATTACCTAAAGTCAGTAGTTCCAGAGCAGCCTGATGGCGCAACCCCATCTCTACTAAAATTACAAAAATTAGCCGGGCGTGGTGGTGGGCACCTGTACTTCCAGCTACTCCGGAGGCTAAGGCAAGAAAATCGCTTGAACCCAAGAAGCAGAGGTTACAGTAAGCCTAGATCATGCCACTGCACTCCAGCCTGGCGACAGAGCGAGACTCCATCTTAAAATAATAATAATAATAATAATAATAATTGAGGAAGTCTAGATGAACCTGGAAAATGTTATGTTAGTGAAATAAGTCAGGCACAGAAAGACATATACCAAATGATCTCATATGTGGAATCAAAAAGTCCCACTCATAGAAGCAGAAAGTAGAATGCCACCTACCAGGGAAAGGGCCTGGGAGGGTAGGGATTGGAGAGATGCTGGTCAAAGGATACAAAAATTCAGTTAGGAAGAATAAATTCAAGAGCTCTATTCTACAATATGGTGACTATAGTTAATAACAATGTATACTTGAAATTTTAATTGTATACTTGAAATTTCCTAAGAGAAAAGTTAATTGTATACTTGAAATTTTCTAAGAGAGTATATTTTAAGTGTTTTCACCACAAACAGATGTCAGGTAATTAATAAGTTAATTAGATGAATTAGTCACTCCACAATGCATATTTACATCAAACTATCATATTGTATACTATAAATATATGCAATTTTTAGTTTTCAATTAAAATACATTTTAAAAAAAGAATTGAGGACAAGTTGAAATCAGAGTTAGTATATACTAATATTTTTAACATTATACAGAGAAAAATACACATATTGATATAGTTGTTCACTTTATATATCAATATCTGTATAATTTTCCATGTATATCTCTGTACATATGTACACACATATGTACATATTTGTCTATGTTATACATAGTGTGTGTGTATCTGTGTGTGTATACACACACATAGATAAAGATTACTTTATATCCACTGAGAAGGTCTAGAAGCCATAACATTACAGAAACAATGAACATATCTAGTTCCCGGACTTTTGTTTCTTAACGCTAATTCCCAGTAAAAGTACAAGGGTGCAAGAAAAATGGTTGATACAGGGTTGAGCAGAAAAAGTACTAGATGAGCATGGAACCCTTCACATTGCCAGAAAGTAAGCAAATGCTTAAAACAAATTATTGCAGCATGTAAAGGAGATAGGAGCAAATTTGAAGAAGCTACCAATAACCAAATCTGGATCAAATTGAGCAAAATTATAAATAATAATTGTAATATATTATAAATCACAGAATAAGATAAAATTTGTGAGTCTATGCTGATATAAATATATAATTGAATAAGTAAATAAATGGAGAGAAATGAGAATCTTTTACAGTAAAATTTCAATATATGAAAGTAATGGTGAAAATAAAAATCACCATTTGCAAATATCACTGTAAAAACTAGGGTAGGTAAGAACCATCAATGAATACTAAGATTAGTGGTTAAAAGTATGATGAGAAACAGGATATTTAGCAATACTTTCCCACAAGAAATATATTATTATAATTACAAAGGGAAAAAGTCATTTTACAATGGGGAAACTTGTTAGACACTACATTAACCAGTTATCAAAATTAGCATTACCATTAGTGACAAATCTCATCACATGCCTTCTGACGTGATGCACAAAAGAAGGACATATCATCTCATTTATGGCAGTCTTGCAAACAGTGCATGAGCAAATATTATCATCAAGAAGTATTAAATTGCAATTGAGAGACGTTCTACAAAATAGCCATTTCCTCTCAAATGTGTAAAGGTCATGAAAGACAAAAAGACTGAGCAATCATTTCAGATCGGATGGAACTGGAGATACATGACAACTAAATACAATCTGGGGTCCTGGACTAGACAAATAGAATGATGGCAAGCTTTGAATACAATGTCTATTATTTAACAATACTGTATTAATGTTAATTTCCTGATTTTGCTACTTGTACATTGGGTAATCATTTTATCTTTTGCAAATACTTTCTGTTCTCTCTTTACAACATTTTATATGTCTAAAATTATTTAACATAAAAAAGCGTTTATACAACTAATCAAAACATCTTTAAATAAATATGCACCTACAAACTAGTGAGACATATTTTAATAGCCATATCAGAAATTACATATTAAATTGTGTTTTATGCTTCATAGAAGTATCTTATTTGGATGCTATTTTAGTGAAGATTTTTTGTTAAAAAATCATTCAAATACTTCTTGTAGAATTGTTACAAAAATGAATTCTGTCTAACTGGGAATATTCTTTTCTTTATTTAAAAATTATTATTTTTTTTACTGGTTATCCAGATGGGATAGATACCTAGTAGATAGATAGATGATAGAGATGAACATATACAAATATTCAAACACTAATCAATTCAAATTCATATATGCATTCCATTATCTTTGTTCCAATACAAATATTTGTTTTTAAATATTATGATAATCCACAAAAGATAGATTTTTCACCAATGGTAATATTTAAAATCTATTGCAATAATTCTTTGCAAAAAGGTTATAAAAATTTTGAGGCAGTAATAATGTGTTGGAATTGATGCACAAATTTCTAAAGTGAAAGCTTTTAAGTGTGACAGCACTTGTAATTTCTGCTGTTTATAAAATTGATTTTATTCAAGACTTGATGATAGACATTTTAAGGACCCAGAGGTGCCTTCTGAAAGCTGTAATTCAACAGTGCCAGGCTAAAAGTGCTCAACTGACTTGTCAAACAGGACTTGCCCTGCTGTAATTGCTATGATTATGACATAAATCAGTATGACCAAAACCAATTTACATTAGTTGGATACATTTGAAAAGGACACAGGAGTTAAGAATAACAGCAGTAACTCTGAATATCCCTATAAAAACCTACATTCTGGCTTCTTCCCCTACCCAATAAAATGAAAATGACTGGCTTTCACATTTCAATTATTGTACAAGAGCATTTCTATGCTATTAGCAACCAGCTTGTAATGGCCTTTTTATATTTCCTGACGTAATACAGTTTAATTTTAGAATAATATTTATATTTTATGTCACTTTTCACCATTAGTTTTTCCCTCTGGCCCTCGTCAATCTAGGTAATTTTTAAGTAAAAATCTACTTAAAATAATGACTTAGTGTGTAAAATCTAAATGTAATATTATTTACATGCTATAGAACATTAATAATTATTAATAATTATTAATTAGCTATATTAATTTTGTTAATAAAAATAACTGCATATTTAAAAATATTGCCTTTTTGCATTTATTTTGTTCTATGTTAATTTTACAATAATATTATTTCAAACACAAAAATCTTCAGATGTTTTTGATACATTATGTCCTCTTTATTTAATATTTGGCTTCAAATTTCAGGTCTGGCCTAGAACATAGGACCTACAAGCCGAGTTCACTGTTTTTGGCCCTACATATAACTTAAAATATTTAAGTTGGCTAGATGAAAATAAAATAATAATTTATTCTTAAAGTTTTATTTTATTTTTGATTTACACATAATAATTGTACATATTTATTAGTTACATTGTGATGTTTTAATATGTGCATACATTATGTAGTGATTAAATCAGGGTATTTAGCTTATCCATCATCTCCAACATTTATTATTCTTGGTGATGAGAACATTCAAAATACTTCTAGTTATTTTGAAATGTAAAATACAATATTGTATATTTCAGAAAGCCAAAAGTTATTTATCCTAACTGTAATTTTGTACTTGTTGACCAATCTCTCTCCATCTTTCTCTTTCTCTACTCTGAACTTCTGTGAAATCAACTATTTCAGATTCTGCAAGTGAGTGAGAACATGCAATATTTGTCTTTCTACTCCTGGCTTAGTTTATTTGACATAATGCTGGCCAGGTTCATCAGATTTGGGAAATCAAAGGACTTCTTTCTTTTTTTAGGCTGAATAGTATTCCACTGTGTAAAAATATCACATTTTTAAAAATTGATGTATCCATGATGAACTCTTAGGTTGATTTCATATCCCAGCTATGTGAATATTACTGCAATAAGTGTGAGAGTGCAACTATCACTTCAGCATACTAATTTCATTTTCTTTGGATAAATACCAAGTGGGACTGCCCAGATTATATGCTAGTTCTATTTGTAATTTTTTGAGGTTCCTCCAGACTATTTTTTCATAATGATTGTACTAATTTGCATTTCTACCAACACTGTACAAGGGTCCTCATTTCTCCACATCCACACCCATGCCTATTCAAAAGTCAATAAGATCTATTGTTATTTTGGTAATAGTCATTCTGACCAGTGTGAAGGGATAGATCACTGTGATTTTGATTTGCTATTCCCTGATGATTAGTAATTTTGAAGAGTTTTTTTGTATACAGGCATACCTTGGAGGTATTGTGGATTCAGTTCCAGACTGCTGCAATAAATCAAATATGGCAATAAAGTGAATCAACATTTTTTGTTGGTTTTCCAGTGCATATAAAACTTTTGGTTATACCATACTGTATCTTATTAAGTGTGTGAAGCATTGTCTTTAAAACTGTACATACCCTAATTTAAAAATAATTTTTTGCTAAAACATGCTAATGATCATTTTTACCTTCAGCTAGTCATAATTTTTTTGCTGATGGAAGATCTTTCCTCTATGTTGATGGCTTCTGACTGATCAGGGTGGAGATTTCTGAAGTTAGGGTGGCTGTGGCAGTTTCTTAAAATGAGATAATAATGAAGTTTGCCAAATGTATTGACTCTTTCTTTCACAAAAATATTTCTTAGCATGTGATGCTGTTTAATAGCATTTTACCCTCAGTAGAACTTCTTTCAAAATTAGAGTCAGTCTTCTCAAACCCTGCTGCTGCTTTATCAACTAAGACTATGGAATACTCTAAAATGTTTGTCATCATTTCAATAATATTCACAGCATCTTCACCAGGAGTGGATTCCATCTCAAGGTACACTTTCTTTGCTTATCCATAACAAGCAACTCTTCATTCATTCAATTTTATTATGAACTTTCCATAATTCAGTCACATCTTCAGGCTTTGCTTTGGTTCTCTTGCATTTTTATCACATCTACAGTAACTTCCTACACTGATGTCTTGAACCCCTCAAAATCATCCATGAGGGTTGGAATCAACTTCCAAAATCCTGCTAATATTGATATTTTAACTTTTTCCCATGAATCACAAGTGTTCTTAATGACACTTGGATTAATAAATTCTTTCCAGAGTTTTTCAATTTACTTCATCCAGATCCATCAGAAGAATTACTATCTATGACAGCTATATTCTTAATGAAATATATTCAAAATAACTCCTTGATTCATGTGCTATAGAATGGATCTTGGTTAACATGCATAAAATCAGCATTCATCTCCTTGCATATCTTCATCACTGGAGCGCTTGGGTGACCAGGTGCACTGTTAATGAACAGTAAAATTTTGACAGGTATTCTATTCTGAGCAGTAGGTCTCAACAATAAACTTAAAATATTCAGCAAACCATTGCAGTAGTATTCACAATAGCCAAGGTAATATTCAACTTGGCTATTGTGAAAATTACTGCAATAAACGAAGAGTGCAAATATTGCTTCAATGTACTAATTCATTTTCTTTGGATAATGACATATTCTGTAAACAAATGTGCTGTCACACAGGCTTTGTTCCATTTCTAGATAATAGGTAGAGTAGATTTAGCATAATTCTTAAGGGCCCTAGAATTTATGGAATGGCAAATTCACGTTGGTTTTATCCTAAAGTCACCAGCAGCATTAGCCTATGACAAGACAGTCGGCCTGTCACTTAAAGCTTTGAAGCTTTGAAAGACTTCATCTTTCTAACTATGAAAGTCTTGCATGGCATCTTCTTTCAATATAAAACTGTTTCATCTACATTGAATCTTTTGTTTAGTTGACCTGCCTTCATTTACTATCTTAGCTAGAGCGTCTGGATAACTTGCTGCAGATTTTATATCTGCACTTGCTGCTTCACCTTGCGTTTTTACATTATTAAGGCAGCTTCTTTCCTTAAGCCTCGTGAACCAACCTTTGCTAGTTTCAGACTTTTCTTCCGTAGCTTCCTCACCTCTCTCAGCTTTCATAGAATTGAAGACAGTTAGAATCTTGCTCTGAATTAGGTTTTGGCTTATGGAAATGTTGTAGCTGGTTTGATTTTCTACCCAGACCACTGAAACTTTCTCCATGTCAGCAATAAGGCTGTTTTACTTTCTTATCATTCATGTGTTCACTGAAGTAGCATTTTTGTTTTCTTTCAAAAACTTTTCTTTGGCATTCACAGCTTGCCCAGATGACACAAGATACCTTGTGTTTGGCCTTTTTCCACTTTCAACAATCCTTCCTCACTAAGCTTTATCATTCCTTGATTTTGATGTAAAGTGAGAGCCCTAGGACTCTTCACTTGAACACTTAGAGGCCATTGTGGGATTACTAATTGGCCTAATTTCAATATAGTTGTGTCTCAGAGAATAGGGAGACCCAAGAGGAGATAGAGAGACAAAGAAGTGGTCGATCAGTGGAGTAGTCAAAACACAAAAAAAAACATGTATTGAATAATTTTGTCATCCTATATGTGAGGCCGGTTGCCTCGCCAGGAGCTCGGGCACGCCCATCCCTCTGCACGCCTGAAAACTATGTCACCAGTATCTGCACTCAACACACACCCACTTCTGCACTCCACACCAGAATCTGCACTCAACACACGCCCACTTCTGCACTCCACTCCAGAATCTGTACTCAACACACACCCACTTCTGCACACTGCACCAGAATCTGCACTCAACACTAAACTCTGCACTCAGCACCTAGCCAGCCATTGGAAAACCCCACCAAATTTTAAAAGAAGCCCCGTCAAAACCTGCCCAATAGCACATTGCCCCGACCAGCCCACTCACCAGAAATCCCGCCTACCTACCAATAGCAGCTTGCCCCAACCACATCCTGTTTCTCCACAGTCGGTCAAAACGCCTTCACTCTCTATAAAACCCCAAGCCCGAGAGAAATCAGGTGCGACTTCCCTGGCCCCTTCCCCCAGGACCATGGAATCTCGCCCAGGAGCTAAATAAATTGGCATTTAATTTTCTTATACTGGCCTCAGTTTCTTCATTTTAAACTTGGCAACAAACCTTACATTACATGTGTATGGTTAGTGGCACTCTAATACAATTACAACATTAACACTGAAGATCACGGATTGCTGTAACAGATAAAGCAATAATTTCTCAAAGTTTAAAATATTTTGAGAATTATCAACAGGTGATCTAGAGATACAAAGTGAGTGCATACTGTTGAAAAAAATGGCATTCATAAACTTGCTTAATGTAGTGCTAACACAAACATTCAATTAGTAAAAAATGCAATATCTGTGAAATGCAGTTTTGGTGACCTTGTCAAAAATCAGTTAGGTATAAAGTTTGGATTTATCTAAAGTTTCTTGACTTTATCTGTTAGCCATTTGTATATCTTCTGTTGATGAATGTATTTAGATCTTTTGTCCACTTTTTATCAAATAATGATGATGATCATTATTATTATTATTGAGTTGAGTTCCTTATATATTCTGTATTTTAACCTGCTCTCAGATGTGTGATTTGCAATTATTTTTTTCCCATTCTGTGGCATTGTTCCACTTTATTTTCTCTGTCATGCAGAAGCTTTTTAGTTTGATTTCATTTGTCAATTTTTGTATTAGTTACCTGTGTTTTTGAGTTTTTAGTCAAAAATTCCTTGCCTAGAACAATGTTATGAAGCATTTCCTCTAAGTTTTCTTCTAATATTTTTATATTTTCAGGTCTCACATTTAAGTTTAATCTATTTTGAATTGATTTTTGCATAGGGGGAGAGGTGAGGGTCTAGTTTCATTTTCTTCATGTGGGTTACCAGTTTTCTTTCCCAGCACCATTTATTGGAGAGACTGTCTTTTCCTTAGTGTATGTTCTTGGTGCCTTTGTCAAAAATCAGTTAGGTATAAAGTTTGGATTTATCTATAGTTTCTTGATTCTGTTCCATTGGTATATGTGATTGTTTTTATGCCAATGCTATGCTGTTTGTTTACTGCAGCTTTGTAGTATATTTTGAAGTCAGGAAGTGTGCATCCTCCAGCTTTGTTCATTTTGCTCATGATTTCTGTGTATAAAAATACAAGCTCAGGAAATTCACCGATGTTGGTATTATCCCTATAAAGATCATACAATTAGTCAAAGGTTTTTTCAAAGCATTATGAAAAACCTAGCTCTGTTTCTTTTGTTTTTCTTTCTTTGGTTTTTGTTGTTGTTGTTGTTTTTGGCTATCCAGATGATATTTGTAGTTTTTCTTTTTTGTTTTTTAAGTTCCAGGGTGCATGTGCAGGATGTGCAGATTTGTTACACAGATAAACATGTGCCATCATAGTTTGCTGCACCTATCAACTTTTTAATTATTTCTCCTCTACTAATTTCAAGTTCAGTTAGTTTGGATTTTTTTTTTTTTCTAATTCCTTAAGATACAATGTTAGGTGGTCTATTTGAGAGCTTTCTAATTTTTATTTTTTGCTATAAACTTGCCTCTTTGAAATGCTTTTGCTGTATCCCATAGGTTTTAGTATGTTCTGTTTCCATTTTTATCTGTCTCAAGAAATTTTTAATTGCCTTTCTAATATCTTTATTTACTTAGTTGTCAGGCTGGAGTATGTTGTTTTGTTTCTTTAAATTTTATAATTTCTAAAGATCTTCCTTTTATTGGTTTCTTGTTTATCCCAATATGGTCAGATGAGATATAATCTTGATTTTATACTTGTATAGATTTTGACCTTCCCTCTTCCAAGAGAGCATAAGCTCTGGACTAGTGCCTGACTTTTTCTATTCATTGTCTGGGACCTTGAGTTAGTTGTTTTCACTGTATGTCCAAAGTTTATTGTGTGAGAGATGGGGAATGATGGGAAATCAACCTGTAGGATCTTAGTCTTTTATACACAGAAGTTTGAGGAAGGCCAGGATAATGCAGATGAATTCTTAGATTTTTTACTAGCAAGAAGCCTACTTTAGAACAATGTATTTCTTATCTTTTCCTTATATATAATACCTAACCATAGTCATCCATAATTATAAGTATTTGCTAATAAATTCAGTTGGATCAATAGATTTTAGAAAGGCAAAGGGGGAAGAAAAAAGTAAACACATTATGCTCCAATGTGATGTGTGAACATTCAAAATTTATCTGCATTGTTACTGTGCCCTCTATCTTACTTTTCCTACCAAAAAAACACTGTAAGATATATTTCAGCAAGTCACTGATAACTTGGAGGAAAGTGACATTCTCCAGAAAGTTTAAGAGAAATAAATAAAGTTTTGGAGAAAAGTAGAATAAAATATGGAGTGAAATATGCTGTCTCTAATTCATCACTTCTGATCATGGACAACCTCATAATTATAAGTATAAAAGCAGGTTTTGAAAATTTCTAGAGGCTGGCTAGCCTTATTTATTGAGATTTTTAGTAACTGTTGAGTGCTTGTCTGCTGCATGATGTTTTTCAGTGCAGGATCCCATCGGATGAAGGAAATAATTTAACTATGCAATGTCCTGGACCTTTGGCAGTTGTTCCACAGCAGCTGTGCTGTATGAGAGAATACAGCGACTTCTGATATTTTTACCACAAGGCATATACATTTAACTCTAGGAAAGTTTAGGATCTCTTCTCTTAAACAATAAAGAACACTAAAAACAAAAAAGCAATCCATCTTTAACCAACAAACTTATCTTCTAAGAATCCCTGTCATTATTAGAAAGATTATAAAATGAACAGAAACTTTAAAATATTGAATACATATAAAAATTTTGTTTGTGTACTTGATTGCTACTGTTCAATTAAGTTCTGCAATTTTTTTTATATCTTATAGTAAATAAATAGTAATGTTTTTCATACACTAGATTGTATTATAATTAAAAATTTATGTTTAGTTTTTTTCAGGGCCATTTGAGAAAACACATTTCGCATAGATCATTTTCTTTCTTTTTTTTTTTTAAGGTGTTGAACATAGATCATTTTTTAATTCCATCTAAAATTTTCACACTGAGAAAATAATGAAACTATAAAACACCTTTCAAAACATATTTTCTCATAGAAATAAAAAAATTTCAGATTTGTTCTGCAGAAAATAAGTTTAACTCTAAATTCAATTGAATCAGTTTTTGAAAGCTTTTTTTTTATGAAATAAACACTCTAAAACTTGAAGATAAATCTCTGGACATATTTTAATTTATCTAAATACAGATATTAAGTGGACATTTGCAGTTGTTTCTTTCTAAATATATTTGGGATACTTAATGATAGTTAATGATAACCAGCTACAAAAGAAGTATATTCATTATTAAGTCTACAGGCACAGAAAAAAAGAAAAATAAAGTGTATATATATATATATATATATATATATATATATATATATTTTTTTTTTTTTTTTTTGAGATGGAGTTTCGCTCTTGTTACCCAGGCTGGAGTGCAATGGCACAATCTTGTCTCACTGCAATCTTCACGTCCCGAGTTCAAATTATTCTCCTACCTCAGCCTCCCTAGTCACCCAGATTACAAATGTGCACCACCACACTCAGCTAATTTTTGTTTTTTTTAGTAGAGATGAGGTTTTGCCATGTTGGCCAGACTGGTCTCAAACTCCTGACCTTAAGCAATGCACCCTCCTCAGCCTCCCAAATTGCTGAGATAACAGACTTGAGCCACTGCACCCAGCCAAGATAAATAGGATTTTAATTCAAACAGTATAGATACCAAAGCCTGTGTAATTTCTTTAAGTTCTTATGTATAATATGCTAATTCGAACTTGAGATCTTTCACTAAAATAGAGTTCAGAATGAAATACAATTTTATTTGTACAAATATTAACTTTACATATGTAAATATCAATAGATTAGTAAATATGAATTTTTACTGCATATATGTAAAGGAGTTTTTAATTATTTAAGATAAAATTCCAATATTACCATGAAGTTTATTATGCAATAATTTATGTGATATAAATATGTAAACTAAAAATTAATAATTGGAGTATTAACTACTATATTTTTTAAAAACATTTTTAGAGTTCAAGTTAGCTAAAATGTTGAAATCATATGGGTGCGCTCTTAAATAACATAAATTAATTATTAAAACTCCAGGCTGGGCACGGTGGCTCACACCTGTAATCCCAGCACTTTGTGAGGCCAAGGTGGGCAGATCACCTGAGGTCAGGAATTTCAGACCAGCCTGACCCACATGGAGAAACCCTGTCTCTACTAAAAATGCAAAATTAGCCAGGTGTGGTGGCAAATGCCTGTAATCTCAGCTACTCAGAAGACTGAGGCAGGAGAATTGTTTGAACCCAGGAGACAGAGATCGCGCCTTGCACTCCAGCTTGGGCAATGAGTGAAACCCCATCTAAAAAAATAAAAAATTCCAAAATCATAAAGTGAAAAAAGAGAAATAAAGTATTTCCTTTAAAAAAGAAAACAAATACACTCAGGGAAAGAAAGAAAATAAAACCACATATGAAAGAAAACGAAATGTGTAATTTATGTAATTACATTAATACAATTAAACTGCTAGATAAATACAAAGATTCTCAAGTTGGCTTTTAAAAATTAATTCAGCCGTATGCATTTGTAAGAGACAGAACTCAAACACAAATGTACTGAAAGGTTGAAAACAAAACAATAGAAAAATATTTTAACAAAAGAAAACTGGGATCACTATATTTGTATCAGACAAAACAGACTTTGTATCAAAAAGTATTATGTGATATTGAATGTCATTCTATATTGAGAAATGATTTGATTCAATAAAGGAATGTAATAAATGTAAACATGTTTCTTTAATAAGAACCTAAACTGATCAAAGAAATATATAAAACTACAAGTTAATAAACTAATAAGCATGTCAATAAGGTTTTACATGTACCTTTATAAATAATTAACAGAACAATTTTAAAAAGTAATAAGAATATAAAGAATTATAAGAAAACGATTAACAAGATTATCCCATGTAATTAGAAAATATTCATTCTGTTCAATATAGATGAAATGTTTACAGAAACTATATGAAACAAGTCTTAAAATGTTCTATGAGTCCTATGCTAAAATACTTTATTTTCAGGATTACCAATCCAAATCTTTTACCAAGTGCTTCTAAAGTCTAAGAGTTTTGGTTTTGTTGTTGTTGTTGTTGGGGTTTGTTTGTTTGTTTGTTTGTTTGTTTTGAGACAGAGTCTCACTCCATCACCAGGTGCCAGGCTGGAGTGCAGTGGCGTGACCTTGGCTCACTGCAACCTCCACCTCCCTGGTTCAAGCAATTCTCCTGCCTCAGCCGCCTGAGTAGCTGGGACTACAGGCGTGCACCACCACGCCCAGCTAATTTTTTTGTATTTTTAATAGAGATGGGGTTTCACCATGTTGGCCAGGATGGTCTCGATCTCTTGATCTTGTGATCTGCCTGCCTCGGCCTCCCAAAGTCTGGGATTACAGGGGTGAGCTACTATGCCCGGCCAGGCTAAGTGTTTTAAATTGAGACCTGATGAATATAGGGCTTTGTATCAGATACAGGCTGAAGAATAATATGTCCTGTTCCTCACTTTGTAATCTCCCATATGTCTAATGATGCTAGAAATGGGTGTGGTAAGTAAGAACTCTCTGTGTAGCCTTTGGCAAGCTCCAGAAGGAAAATAAAGGGATTGTAGGGAAAGTCATGCCTTCTACAGGAGAAAATTATTTGCCATTTGAAAAACCATTCCCGGTTCGTTCCTGAGCCCTGGAGTGACTTCCCAGCAAACATCAATTGACAATGCAACCAAAAATGTCCATCATATTCTATGTATTGCTATATCCAACAAATCTAAAACAGTCACAGCAATAATTCAAAATTGGATAAAAAAGGGTACATTTCAAATTTGGTTAAGTAGGTTCAGAGGACACGAATATCTGAAGAAGTAGTTCAGAATCTCTTGTCATCCACATTTGTTTCTTATAAATTTTTATAGTTTGGCTTTGTGGTGCCACCCACATCTCAAATTGTAATTCCCACCAAGGGAGGAACCTGATGGGAGGTGACTGGATTATGGAGATGGTTTCCCACATATTGTTCTCATGAAAGTGAGTGAGTCTTTATGAGATCTGAGGCTTCAGAAGTGTATAGCAATTCCCCCCTTTTTTTTTGTGCCTTCTCTCTTGCTACCTTGTGAAGAAGGTGCTTGCTTCTCCTTTGCCTTTTGCCATAATAAGTTTCCTGAGGCCTCTCCTGCCATGCGAAACTGTGAGTCAATTAAACCTCATTTCTTTATCAATTACCCAGTCTCAGGTAGTTCCTTATAGCAGTATGAAAATGGATGAATACAATCTCTGTTTAATTTACCTGTAGTATAATACAGTCGTAGTGATGTAAATTCTTTGGAATGTATTGCAATTTGTTTGGTAGGCTCTACAAAGTCAATGGTAATGATGCTGTGTGTACATAAATAAAAAGTATTATTTTTTAATTTGCTAAATAACTTTAATGTTCCCAAGTTCAGTATTGTAACTATATTATTTTTCTATTCATTCAATCATTCACCAAGATAAGTGATTTAGAACATTTCCACTCTGTTGTGTCTGATGAATTTATCTTTGTAGTCCTAATAATAATTGCCCATTTTAGACATATCTGCTGCAACTGTCTTGTGGTTAAATTTTGAATGGTACAGCTTTGTATCTTTTCACCTTAACATATTTGTGTCTTTGAATTCATAAATTTAGAAAACCAACATTTGTGGGTTTTCTTCTATCCAGTCTGGTAATCCTCACCTTATAATCTGAGTTTCAACAGAGGAAACAGACAACCTATAAAATGAGAGAAAATTTTTGCAAACTATGCATCTGACAAAAGTCAGCTTCTATAAGGACACTAAACAAATTTACGAGAAAAAGATAAACATTAAAAAGTGGACAAAACAGACATTTTTCAAAAGAAAACATATATACAGACAAAAATCATGAAAAAAAGCTCAACATCACTGATCATTAAAGAAATGCAAATCAAAACCACAATGAGATACCATCTCACACTAGTCAGAATGACTGTTAATTAAAAAATCAAAAAAAAAAAACACATACTGATGAGAATATGGAGAAAAAAGAATACTTATACACTGTTGGTGAGAGTGTCAAGTAGTTCAATCACTAGAAGACAGTGTGATTATTCCTCAAAGACCTAAAAACAGAATTCCATTCAATTCAGCAATTCCATTACTGGGTATGTAGCCAAAGGAATATAAAATGTTCTGTCATAAACACACATGCACATGTATATCTGTTGCAGTACTATTCACAATATCAAAAATATGGAATCAACCTAAATGTCCATCAATGGTAGACTGGGTCAAGAAAATGTGGTACATATACACCATAGACTACTGTGTAGTCATAAAAAAGAATGAGATCATGTCCTTTGCAGGAGCATGGGTGGAGCTGGGGATCGTTATCCTTAGCAAATTAGCAAAGGAATAGAAAACCAAATACTACGTGTTCTCCCTTATAAGTGGGAGCTAAACGATGAGAACACATGGATACGTAGAGGGGAACAACACACAGTGGAGGCAATTGGAGGGCAGAGGGTGGGAGGAGGGCGAGGATCATAAAAAACAACTAATGGGTACCACACTTAATACCTGGGTGATGAAACAATCTGTACAGAAAACCTCACAGGTTCACCTATATAACAAACCTGCACACTTTTAAAAATAAAAGTTAAAAAAAGAAATAATGATTACAAAATAAAATAAAATATTTATGCCACAAAATAAAATTTCAAAATATTATAACTTGGGCTGCCTCTGAAAGGTGGATGGTTCTAAGACCAGTTCAAAAAGAATGGATTCCAAGACATCTGTTTCTTCAGTCACTTTTTAAGCAAGTCTTCTATGGCTGTATCTGATGGATACAACTTAGTTTATACTAACATGTGCCCCAGCTGCTAGGAAGGCAGGGAATGTGTTTCTGGCATCCATTCTGGGAAAGCACACACAAGTGCCTAGAGAAACACTCCAAAAAAAGATGAGTTTCAAAGGTACTGTGAAGCCAAAATCCTGGCACATTTCCATGAGATAGTCATCAGCATGTGGGTGAAAAGTGAAGCTGGGAATTTAGACACAACTACCCAGGAATTATGACTTGCTAAATTAACTATTATGGCAAGCTAAATTAACTATTTAGCTTGCTTATTAATTGTAATTTGTTTCTTCTGTTATTTCTAAAAGAGATTTTGTATGTTATGCTATTTGTCAAAGTAAAGCAGAATATATAGCAATGTGTGGAGAAGACTTATATGTAAACAAACATGATTAATAGAGTTGTAGCCCATGCAGAAACCAAGGCAAACATGTATTTTACAGATAATACTTTGGAGGTCTCTATGTTAAGAGCATTTCTACAAGAGGAGATAGAGTAAGACTCCATTTCTGGAAACACTGGGAGCAAGAATAGGAATTGCAGTTATTACACCACAGATTTCAGGAGTAGTTCCTCCTCTCCTACTTGTTATTCCCTTTCTCAGAAATATTCCACATATTGATGAAAGAAGGATTGGGTTTTTACCAGCAGCAGGGAAGAAATTCTAAACAATGAAACTCAAAAGAAGGGAGAAGAAGGGAGCAACAATAAAATTAGCTTATTTTATCATTAGTTGAAGCAGTAATGTCTCAGCTATGCCAATTAAGAGTTGGGGAAATAGTTACACTTTTGCAGACTTCATTATTTTATCAATCTTGAAGATAAAATTGCAGTGAGAAGTTGACACATTTACTTCTAATATGGAAAATATTTAAGGTATCCAAATGAAAAAGGGTTCCCTGCCTCTGCAATATCCTCTCCTACAGAGTCCTGTATACACGTTTTTTCTTTTTTTTTTCAATCATTGTTTTATAAATGTTCAATTTTTTTTTATTGCATTTTAGGTTTTGGGGTACATGTGCAGAACGTGCAAGATAGTTGCATAGGTACACACATGGCAGTGTGTTTTGCTGCCTTCCTCCCCTTCACCCACATTTGACTTTTCTCCCCAGGCTATCCCTCCCCAGCTACCACCCCCCCCCCCCGCTGTCTCTCCCCTATTCCCCCCAATAGACCCCAGTGTGTAGTACCCCCCTCCCTGTGTCCATGTGTTCTCATTTTTCTCACCCACCTATGAGTGAGAATATGTGGTATTTTGTTTTCTGTTCTTGTGGCAGTTTGCTGAGAATGATGTTCTCCAGATTCATCCATGTCCTTACAAAGGACAAAAACTCATCATTTCTGATTGCTGCATAATATTCTATGGTGTATATGTGCCACATTTTCCCAGTCCAGTCTATCACTGATGAGCATTTGGGTTGGTTCCAGGTCTTTGCTATTGTAAACAGTGCTGCAATGAACATTCGTGTGCATGTGTCCTTATAGTAGAATGATTTATAGTCCTTTGGATATATACCCAGTAATGGGATTGCTGGGTCAAATGGAATTTCTATTTCTAGGTCCTTGAAGAATCGCCACACTGTCTTCCACAATGGGTGAACTAATTTACGCTCCCACCAACAGTGTAAGAGTGTTCCTATTTCTCTGCATCCTCTCCAGCATCTGTTGTCTCCAGATTTTTTAAAGATCATCATTCTAACTGGCATGAGATGGTATCTCAATGTGGTTTTGATTTGCATCTCTCTAATGACCAGTGATGATGAGCATTTTTTCATGTGTTTGTTGGCCTCACGTATGTCTTCTTTTGTAAAGTGTCTGTTCATATCCTTTGCCCATTTTTGAATGGGCTTGTTTGTTTTTTTCCTGTAAATCTGTTTGAGTTCTTTGTAAATTCTGAATATCAGCCCTTTGTCAGATGGGTAAACTGCAAAGATTTTTTTCCATTCTGTTGGTTGCTGATTCACTCTAGTGACTGTTTCTTTTGCCGTGCAAAAGCTGTGGAGTTTGATTAGGTCCCATTTGTCTATTTTGGCTTTTGTTGCCAATGCTTTTGGTGTTTTGGTCATGAAGTCCTTGCCTACTCCTATGTCCTGAATGGTTTTGCCTAGATTTTCTTCTAGGGTTTTTATGGTGCCAGGTCTTATGTTTAAGTCTTTAATCCAACTGGAGTTAATTTTAGTGTAAGGTGTCAGGAAGGGGTCCAGTTTCTGCTTTCTGCACATGGCTAACCAGTTTTCCCAACACCATTTATTAAACAGGGAATCCTTTCCCCATTGCCTGTTTTTGTCTGGTTTATCAAAGATAATATGGTTGTAGATATGTTGTGTTGCCTCCGATGCCTCTGTTCTGTTCCATTGGTCTATATCTCTGTTTTGGTACCAGTATCATGCTGTTTTGATTACTGTAGCCTTGTAGTCTAGTTTGAAGTCTGGTAGTGTGATGCCTCCCACTGTGTTCTTTTTGCTTAGAATTGACTTGGCTATGCAGGCTCTCTTTTGGTTCCATATGAAATTCATGGTGGTTTTCTCCAGTTCTGTGAAGAAATTCAATGGTACCTTGATGGGGATAGCGTTGATTCTGTAAATTACTTTGGGCAGTATAGCCATTTTCACGATATTGGTTCTTCCTAACCATGAACATGGAATGTTTCTCCATCTGTTTGTGTCCTCTCTTATTTCGTTGAGCAGTGGTTTGTAGTTTTCCTTGAAGAGGTCCCTTATGTTCCTTGTAAGTTGTATTCCTAGGTATTTTATTCTCTTTGTAGCAATTGTGAATGGCAGTTCATTCTTGATTTGGTTCTCTTTAAGTCTGTTATTGGTGTATAAGAATGCTTGTGAATTTTGCACATTGATTTTATATCCTGAGACTTTGCTGAAGTTGTTTATCAGTTTCAGGAGTTTTTGAGCTGAGGTGATGGGGTCTTCTAGGTATACTATCATGTCATCTGCAAATAGAGACAATTTGGCTTCCAACTTTCCTATTCGAATACCCTTTATTTCTTTTTCTTGCCTGATTGCTCTGGCTACACGTTTTTTTCTTTAAGGAAAGGGAGCATATGGATATATACACACAATGTGAGCATATACAATGTGAGATAAGATTAAAACTCCCTAAGTTTTTTCTGGTTCTCCTTTAAATCTTTCATAGAAACCTCTGTATAAAAAGCAATTAAAAGGAAATGAAAATTCTTGACTTGTATAATTTATTTTCTTAATTTTGGAGATTGTTTTTGTTTTCTGTTGTTTTGTTTGTGTTTGTCCATTTATTTCAAAGACCCCTGAGTTTCTTTGTCACAGAGATTTTCTTTCAATAAAAATTGCCTCATGGGCATGGTATATTATTTCTTGGGATCTTTGTATCTATCCATCTATACTGTCAAGAATATCTCTGAGCCTTAATCCCACCTATAACATCTTTCTTATATTAATTCTTATATATAGGAAATTTATGGTGGATTTAGATTCAAACATGGGCAGACACAGAAAGTGGATACTCATCGTTAATTAAAATGGGTATCAGAAAGCAAATGAGGAAAGAAACACAGATTTTGTCACTTATATCTATTCATGTCTCCTAGGAAACAGTGGAGTCCCTGATTTCTTGACCTCTTCACTACTGATAAAATGTTCTTCCATTTATGTCCACAGATTACCAAAGATTATATAACTGTGCCTAGCAAACTTATATATTTTCTTAGTATTGAAGCAGGAGATTTTCCCTGACCCTTTCATGAGTGGGAATTGGAGTGCATGGGTGCCAGCAGGGGCAAACTTCACTCATGACCTGCTGTACTCAACTCCTCGTGGGAGGAAGCATGCAGGTATGCAGGTATAGGAGCCAGGGTGATGGCAGGAACAAATTCCACACTGGCCACACAACAGCATCTAGGGGGAATGCCCGCAACCCCTAAGGCCCCATAAAGAGTGTTAAAGTCAGTGCTTTTTTAGCTTTGCTATCTGCATATGGCTTAAGTGTTAACAGCACAGCAGAGGGTTAGTGTGACAGCCTTTTGCACCAAGCAAGTTCTTCTCCAGTGTCCAGGAGGAATAAGGTTGCATGAACAAATTGGAGATGGCAAATGTTGGGGGGTTTTATTGCTGATGCAAGTGGTTCTCAGAGGGAAAGGGAGCTGAAAAGGTGACAAGGTGTTCTTCCCCCAGAGATACACTGTCATGCCATCCCTCGGAAGTCAAGCTGCTTCTCTTTGACATCCAACTGTAATCTCCAACATCCAGCTGCTTCTCCTCTTCTCTTCCTTCTGCCAGTGGATCCTGGGGTTTTTATAGGCACAGGGTGTGGGACAGGGTGGGCCATGGTGGTTTTGGAAAAGGCAACATTTGATCAGAAAACAGGAACGTATGTTCTCACCTTTGGCCATAGCTCCAGGATTGATGGTGGGACCCTTGCTGGGGACGTGTCATGTTCTTCCCAGAATTTCCTTGCCTCCTGTCCCTAACAGTGTGTTTGATTTTCCACGGTACAAAATGATTATTTCATACTATTTCTTCCGTAGACAATTCTACCTCTCAAACTCTCCTAGCAAATGGCTTTATCTCTTACTTTATAAAAAAGAGAGACACCACTACTAGTAAACACACATCTAGCAACTCGTATGCATTTCTGCCTCTGTAACAGCTGTGCCTCTGTGCTGTCTTGATTAGTGCAGGGCCTTTGCTCCTCTCAAAGGTCCACACATCCTCTCTAATTAGAATCTCAATTTTTCTCACAGTATCTCTCTTTCCATTATCTCCCTTATATCCTGCAACACTAATTTCTGTCTCTAGTGAATCATTCTCAATGGCAGCATATGAACTTATTAGCTCCCAGCTTAGAAAAAAATTAAATAATGTTCTTCCATATCACATTTAGCTACCATTTCAATTTTTCAAAATGATTTTTCATTATGATGAATAAATGTAATTGAAATATCTTCTTCTGTAAGATTTAAGGGCAACTCTGCTGGCTTTCATTGACCTACTTTGCCTCCTTTGCCACATCCTCCTCTGCTCTATATAATATTGTTGGGGTGTATCCAGACTTGTTCTTGACTTCTTTTTCTTCAAACATATTGTTGCTCCATGGCAGCATATCTAATTCTCTTATTTTAAATGTTAGCCACATGTCAATGAACCCCAAATTATTATCTCAAGTAATATATATATATATATATATATATATAGCCACTATAATGTATCATTAGTAATTCAATATTATTGCTACTTTAGCTAATGCTCCATGTGGATGTATGCAAGCCAGGTGGCTCCACTCATGCTTGTTCTGGAAAGTGGAATGAAGAGGACCTGAGATCACTCTAGAGGGTAGAGCATGCTGCTCCCATTGAATCTCCCAAATACACTTTCACCAATGTATTATAATCTTTATAAAACTTTCCACTCGATATTTTTATTGAAGTTCTAATAGATATTTCTAACTTAACATAGCCAAACAACAACTCTCACCTTCCATCATCGACAAGCAGTATTCATTCCTACTCAATAAATACTATCACTTACATGCAGTGTTTTAAGCCAAATATGCATCAGTTGTTCTTGACTTTTCCTTTTATTTCACCTCATTTGCATGGTAGGTACACGTGGTTAATTGAACTAGACTGCAGAAGAGCTTTATAAACAGTTTTGGGCCAAACTAGAGGCAGACATTAGGTGTAGATTAAAATCAGGCTGACTGTTAGCCTCTTTTACAAGCCATTCCTCTAGCATAAATCTTTGCAGTACTGCCATCATGACATGAGGAAGTGTTAATAAATGAAGATTGCAAGGAATATTGCACTAGGTGGAGAAGGAGAGTTCATTTCTTCCATTATAGGCTTATTCATTATAATATATATCATTAATAATTCAATATATTATTGCTACTTTCAGCTAATGCTTCATGTGAATATATGTAGGACAGATGGTTCTGCCCATGCTTGTTTTGGAAAATGGAATGAAGGGGGTCAGAGATCATGCTAGAGGGTAGAGCGGTTAAAAGAGAAAAAGAGGGACATTACATAACGGTAAAAGGCCTTATTACACAACAGAGTGCCTATAACAAATGACATTATAGTGTGTATTTCAAGATAGCCAGAAGAGATTATGCTACATGTTGTCAGTACAAATAAATAATAAATGTTTAAAGTGATAATTGTGGTAATTACATCAATTTGATCATTTTACTATGTATTCATGTATTGAAACATACCCCATAACATTCTGTCAATTGTAAATTTAGAAATTAAATACAAAATGAAGTCAGAAACAAGACATTAAAAAGAAGAAAGAAGTAAAAGTAAAACATGGCTACAGCTGGAGTTAGTTTATAAATTTGGTGACAGGTTAGACTTATTCTTCACTCCTTTTCATATTATTTTCCTTCTAAATGCATACTAAATAGAAAGTTAAAATATTATTATGCACATATGATGAAATCTTGCAGGAAAACTTCCGAAAATGGAAAAAAAGCTGGCATAACAATTTTTGATGAAAGAGTAAATGCTCTTACTTTAACATTGGATGAAAGCAAATATATTATAAGCCTACAAGCACAATTGTTAACCAAGCCTTTTTATTACTGCAGTACAAAAAAATTAAATTGGAAAAAATAAAATTAAGGGCTACAATTCTCTATGTTTACTGAAAAACTAGCTTTTCAGATGCTATAAATGTATTATCCTCACAAAGATCTTTAAGACAGAAAACTGATTGTTTTAAGATATGTTTTCATTTTTATTAAAGCCCTCTGAAGAACAATCAAGAGAAAACATTTGTAATGTATGACTGATGTGTTGTACATCGTGAAAATAAACCCAGAGAGATTCATTACTTAGGCAACACTGTGTAGAATGTATAACTATTTTATGTCTTCTGATGCTTCTTTTGGCTAAAAATGGAAATAATAAAATTCACTGCATTCTGTATGCTGTGGAAAGGAATGTTTAATATTCTCAGAGCATCGTGTGGCTATACGGACGTATGAGATATTCCAGTTTAAAAAAATTTTTGCTTTATGTTTCTGGCATGTGAATGACAAAGAGAAAATTCCTTCCTCCTCTGAAGAGAAAAATCATAGAATAATAGAATTTAAAACTTCAGGATGTCATTAAAACACTCTACTTGTCAGAAGATGTCTAAGACTTTAGATTTCAGCAAAGCAATCATTTAGAACTACTCATCACATAGTGACATCTCAAATCCCAACTCCAACATGCAGCTATGACTAAACATTCCATGGGCTGCTGTGACTCCTTCTCCTTTGATAAACTGTAGTACCTATTTTTCATATCAGTCAAAGGCAGAAATGCAATTAAGGATATAGAGTCAAAAGGAGTAATCCCTAGGTTTGCCTTGTGCTCTAGAAACTCATAGCTGTAAGATATTTCTGTGCCTCTGTTCTTTCATTTGTCAAATAGAGATATTAATGTATTTACCTCAGAGGGTTGCTGAGGAGTAAATTGGAACAGTAACTGATGTATAGCAAATGAATTTTATGGAATCTAACCATTATTTTTAATCATGATTTATCATCAATTTTCTAGTGCCAATTCTCTCAATTTTTATGTATTTGCATTTTTATATTAAATCATCTCTCACATCCTGAAGACAAACATTTCCTTTTTTAAGCACTTTAAGCTCAACACAAATGGAGAATATTCAGCAAAGCATTTTCTAAAAAAAAAAATACTATTTGGTTTAGAAACATTACTATATCTTGGTAGAAAGCAAGAGAAAAACTTTTTACACAAACAGGTTTACTATAAAATAGACTATGAAATATTTCAAGAAATATGGTTTTCATAGTGTTTCAAGGAATATGTTTTACATACATAGTGAAGTAAACACTAGTTCCAAAATGCCAAGAGCTAAGAGAAGCAGGTCACAGAGTAAAGAAAACTGAGGATGAGAATTTTTCCAAACATTGACATTAAAATATAGCATTATATTTGTCTTTCACTCTCTACTTGGCCCAAAGTTCAGGGAAAGGGAACTTGAGGAAGAAAGCCACCTGTTTACTCTGATAAATTTCTATGTAAAGAATAATTTAATATTTTCTGGGAGAAAAGTAAAGAGAATTAATCAATCACTTTCAAAAAACTTTTGAAGAAATTTGTCCTAAATTTCTAGAAAGCAGTATGGTTGTGAATATAAGTGAAGATATTTTCTTTTTAAGGTAAAACATATATAGTTAGTTAAGTAGAAGGGCTGTAGAATTACCTCTAGCTCTGTTCAGATGATTTTGTTTGAATTTTAAATAAACTATAAAATTATTATTAGATGTAGTATACTTTATATCTATTTCTTATATAATTATTATATGCTTTCTAGATAATCAATATGATACAGTCATCATGATACAATCAGGAAATCACTTGGTTGCCGTTTATAAAATTGGCAGTTTAAAATAAGAGAGAGTAGAAAATTAGTTCCACAAATCTAAATTTGAATCTAAAGGTTTAAAATATAGAATGAATGAAACCAATTATACATTTGCAGTTTAAATGTAGATCTATTGTCTAAATGTTTATTTTCTTAATTATGTCTATGAAATGAATCATGGAAATTACTAAAGAAAATGGCTGTAATAATTATTTTACTTTCAAGTTTGATCTTCTGCCTTTGGCTATTCACATACCACTTATATTTCCACATCAAAGTGTTTCAAATTATTAAAGAGTCATTGGATTTAAAATTGATCCTAAAGAGAAAGCAAAATTAACTAATATGTAAAGTTACCATTATCTTTTTAGGATGAGAAATTTCATGTCCCAAACTCATTCTTTGCAGTTTATCAATAGTAATTTCAGCAATAACAATTTTATACTTCTTATTTTGTGAAATCTTTAAAATTGCCTTTGTTCTCTCTGTAGTGAAACCATTTGCATTCAGACAATATTGCAAACTAGAATAGTGAAGAGATTAAAATATTCAAATAACAATAACAAATCACTGATAGTTTCAATACAACCAACATTGCCTGAAAAATATACCTCACAATATCAATACTTATGTCTTCGTTATCTTTCAGTGTTGAGCAGGTATATTTTAAACAACTGTTTACTGCCCTCACTTTATTTTACTATATGCGCTGGGGAAACAATTCTGCCATGTTCCAATAAGCATGATTATTTTTCTTCAGAAGTAGCTGAACACCATGCTTATTGCAAGAAAGCTAGGAGGAGGCAAGATGGCGTCATAGAGGTGACTCAGGATTGCAGCTCTCAGTGAAGGCGCAGAGGGTGAGTCCTAGCCACATTCTTGGATGTTCCTTTTATGCCCACAGAGCGTTGAAAGTCCCAGGTGTGGGAGAGACACGGGACGCTAGCGCACTTAGCTAACACAGCCAGCTCCCACTGCCTCTTCGGCCGGCGCTGTGGCAGGATCCGGCGCGGAACTCACTGGTCTGGGTGCCCTGTTAAACCAGCAATCTGAGATTTGGAAGGGCAGATTGGCATGTTCATCTGATTGAACAGGACTTGGACAATGAGCCAGACCAGGAGTTTCCTGGGAAGCGTGATCTGAGCTGGGGTAGTGGGCAGCGGCACGGGAGATCGCACGGATCCCAGTGCCCTATCGGCAGGCTACTGGGGCACCAGTGAGAGAGTCGACCTTTCAGCTTGGGGAGAGGAAGAGAGAGAGAGAGAGGACGGACTCTGAGGCAGGGAGCTGGGTGATCAGGCTCGGTGGGTCCCACGCTCATGGGGACAAGCAGGGCGGCTACTGGAGGTGCTTGGGGCTGAGAGTTTTGCTGCTGGCATCTAGAATGGTGAAGCCCGGTGAGGGAGGGGCGTCCACCATTGCTGACGCAGTCCACCCCCACTGAAGTACCGCCCAGGACTGACGCAGCCCACCGTTGCCGAGGCAACCTGCCATAACAGAGAGTCTCCGCCAGGAGCCGGGAGTGCTCCACAGCAGAAGGGAGCCCAGCAGCAACAGGGCGGACCCGTGCTAGCAGGTCAGAGCCCTGGCAGGCAAATAGTGAATAGACTGCCACCTAGTGGGGCAGGACAGTGCAACAGATACTCATAAAGAAAGCCCCAACTCCCTGAGACAGAGCATCTAAGGGGGGGAAAAAAGGGTGGTGTTTTATGAGTTCTATTGCAGCAAACATAAACAACCTCCCAACAACCCTGAATGAACAACGGAGCTCACAGCTCAGCACTGGAGCTCCTCTAAAGCACAGACTGTCTCCTCAAGCAGCTCCCTGACTCCTGTATATCCAAGGAGTCACCCCAGAAAAGGACTAATCAGACTGACATTTGGCTGACATTATTCTGGAACAAGGACAGCAGAAGAAGAAACTGGTATCATCCCTCACTGTTCCGCAGCTGCTGCAGGTATACCCCAGACAAGCAGGGCCTGGAGTGGACCTCAGCACTCATACAGCAGAGGGGATAGACCATTAGAGGGAAAACTAAGTAACAGAAATACTTCATCATCAACAATCTCAGCATCCACACAGAGACCCAATTGAAAAATCAGCAACTACTAAGACGACAGGCGGATAAATCCATAAAGATGGGAAGAAACCAGCGCAAAAAGGAGGAAAGCACCTGAAACCAAAACACTTCACCTCCTACAAAGGACCAAAACTCCTCACCAGCAAGGGAACAAAGCTGGATGGAGAATGAGTGTGACGAAATGATGGAATCAGACTTCAGAAGGTGGATAATGAGAAACTTCAGTGAGCTAAAGGAACATGTACTAAACCAGTGCAAAGAAACTAAGAACCTTGAAAAAAGATTTGAAAAAAAATTCGAGGAATTGATAACAAGAATGGACAACTTAGAGAGGAATATGAATGAATTGAAGGAGCTGAAAAACACAACACAAGAACTTCGTGAAGCATGCACAAGTTTCAACAGCCGAATTGACCAAGCAGAAGAAAGAATATCAGAAGTTGAAGATCAACTCAATGGAATAAAACGAGAAACCAAGATTAAAGAAAAAAGTACAAAAAGGAATGAACAAAATCTCCAAGAAATGTGGGACTATGTGAAGAGACCCAACCTACATTTGATAGGTGTACCAGAATGTGACGAAGAGAATGAATCCAAGCTGGAAAACACTCTTCAGGATATTATCCATGAAAATTTCCCCAACCTAGCAAGACAGGTCAATACTCAACTCCAGGAAATACAGAGAACACCACAAAGATACTCCGCAAGAAAAGCAACCCCAAGGCACATAATCGTCAGATTCACCAGGGTTGAAATGAAGGAGAAAATACTAAGGGCAGCCAGAGAGAAAGGTCGGGTCACCCACAAAGGGAAGCCCATCAGACTCACAGCAGATCTCTCGACAGAGACTCTACAAGCCAGAAGAGAGTGGGGGCCAATATTCAACATCCTTAAAGAAAAGAGCTTTCAACCCGGAATTGCATATCCAGCCAAACTGATCTTTATAAGTGAAGGAAAAATAAAATCCTTCACGAACAAGCAAGTACTCAGAGATTTTGTCACCACTAGGCCTGCTTTACAAGAGCTCCTGAAAGAGGCACTACACATAGAAAGAAACAACCAGTTCCAGCCATCCTAAAAGCATACCAAATGCTAAAGACCATCAACAAAATGAAGAATGTACATGAACCAATGGGCAAAACAGCCAGCTAGCATGAAAATGGCAGTATCAAATTCACACATAACAATATTAATCCTGAATGTAAATGGGCTAAATGGACCAATCAAAAGACACAGACTGGCAAATTGGATAAAAAACCAAAACCCATCGGTGTGCTGTATCCAGGAAACCCACCTCATATGCAAAGATACACAAAGGCTCAAAATAAAAGGATGGAGGAAGATTTACCAAGCCAATGGAGAGCAAAAAAAATCAGGAGTTGCAATTCTCATCTCTGATAAAATAGACTTTAAAGCAACAAAGATCAAAAGGGACAAAGAAGGTCATTACATAATGGTAAAAGGATCGATACAACAAGAAGAGCTAACGATTCTAAATATATATGGACCCAATGTAGGAGCACCCAGATATATAAGGCAAGTTCTTAATGACTTACAAAGGGACTTAGACTCCCACACAATAATAGTGGGAGACTTTAACACTCCACTGTCAATAGCAGACAGATCAACCAGACACAAAATTAACAAGGATATCCAGGACTTGAACTCAGACCTGGAACAAGCAAACCTGATAGACATTTACAGAACTCTCCACCCCAAATCCACAGAATATACATTCTTCTCAGCACCACATCACACCTACTCCAAAATTGACCACATAATTGGAAGTAAAGCACTCCTCAGCAAATGCAAAACAACGGAAATCATAACAAACAGTCTCTCAGACCACAGTGCAATCAAGTTGGAACTCAGAATTCAGAAAATAACTCAGAACCTCACAGCTTCATGGAAACTGAACAACTGGCTCTTGAATGTTGATTGGATAAACAATGAAATGAAGGCAGAAATAAAGAAGTTCTTTGAAACCAACGAGAATGAAGACACAACATACCAGAATCTCTGGGACACATTTAAAGCAGTCTGTAGAGGAAAATATATAGCAATAAGTGCCCACATGAGAAGAGTGGAGAGATCCAAAATTGACACCCTATCATCAAAATTGAAAGAGCTAGAGGAGCAAGATCAAAAAAGCTCAAAACCTAGCCGAAGACAAGAAATAACTAAGATCAGAGCAGAACTGAAGGAGATAGAGACAAGAAAAACCCTTCAAAAAATCAACAAATCTAAGAGCTGGTTTTTTGAAAAGATCAACAAAACAGACAGACCACTAGCCAGACTGATAAAAAAGAAAAGAGAGAACAACCAAATAGATGAAATAAAAAAATGATAAAGGGAAAATCACCACAGATTCCACAGAAATTCAAACCATCATCAGAGAATACTACAAACAACTCTATGCACATAAACCAGTAAATCAGGAAGAAATGGATAAATTCCTGGATGCCTGTGTCCTCCCAAGCCTAAACCAGGAGGAAGCCGAAACTATGAATAGACCAATAACAAGGTCAGAAGTTGAGGCAGCAATTAAGAGCCTACCATACAAAAAAAGCCCAGGTCCAGATGGGTTCACAGCTGAATTCTACCAGACACACAAAGAGGATCTGGTACCATTCCTCCTGAAACTATTCCAAATAATCCAAAAAGAGGGAACCCTTCCCAAATCATTTTATGAGACCAACATCATCCTGATACCAAAACCTGGCAGAGACTCAACAAGAAAAGAAAACTTCAGGCCAATATCCATGATGAACATAGATGCAAATATCTTCAATAAAATACTGGCAAATCGATTGCAACAGCACATTAAAAAACTTATCCATCATGATCAAGTAGGATTCATCCCGGGGATGCAAGGCTGGTTCAACATACGCAAGTCTATAAATGTAATTCACCACATAAACAGAAGCAAAAACAAAAACCACAAGATTATCTCAATTGACGCAGAGAAGGCATTTGACAAAATTCAACAGCCCTTTATGCTAAAAACCCTCAATAAACTTGGTATTGATGGAACATATCTCAAAGTAATAAAAGCTATTTACGACAAACCAACAGCCAATATCATACTTAATGGGCAAAAACTGGAAGCATTCCCTTTGAAATCCGGCACTAGACAAGGATGCCCTCTCTCACCACTTCTATTCAACATTGTACTGGAAGTTCTAGCCAGAGCAATCAGGCAAGAAAAAGAAATAAAGGGTATTCAAATAGGAAAGGTGGAAGCCAAATTGTCTCTATTTGCAGATGACATGATAGTATACCTAGAAGACCCCATCACCTCAGCCGAAAAGCTCCTGCAACTGATAAGCAACTTCAGCAAAGTCTCAGGATATAAAATCAATGTGCAAAAATCACAAGCATTCCTATACACCAATAACAGACTTAAAGAGAACCAAATTAAGAACGAACTGCCATTCACAATTGCTACAAAGAAAATAAAATACCTAGGAATACAACTCACTAGGAATGTAAGGGACCTCTTTAAGGAAAACTACAAACAACTGCTCAACGAAATAAGAGAGGACACAAACAGATGGAGAAACATTCCATGTTCGTGGTTAGGAAGAATCAATATTGTGAAAATGGCTATACTGCCCAAAGTAATTTACACATTCAATGCTATCCCCATCAAACTACCATTGAATTTCTTCACAGAACTGGAAAAAACCACCATGAATTTCATATGGAACCAAAAAAGAGCCCGCATAGCCAAGTCAATTCTAAGCAAAAAGAACACAGCAGGAGGCATCACGCTACCAGACTTCAAACTATACTACAAGGCTACAGTAATCAAAACAGCATGGTACTGGTACCAAAACAGAGATATAGACCAATGGAACAGAACAGAGGCATCGGAGGCAACACAACATATCTACAACCATATTATCTTTGATAAACCAGACAAAAACAGGCAATAGGGAAAGGATTCCCTATTTAATAAATGGTGTTGGGAAAACTGGCTAGCCATGTGCAGAAAGCAGAAACTGGACCCCTTTCTGACACATTACACTAAAATTAACTCCAGATGGATTAAAGACTTAAACGTAAGACCTGACACCATAAAAACCCTAGAAGAAAATCTAGGCATAACCGTTCAGGACATAGGAGTAGGCAAGGACTTCATGAACAAAACACCAAAAGCATTGGCAACAAAAGCCAAAATAGACAAATGGGACCTAATCAAACTCCACAGCTTCTGCACAGCAAAAGAAACAGTCACTAGAGTGAATCGGCAACCATCAGAATGGGAAAAAGTCTTTGCAGTTTACACATCTGACAAAGGGCTGATATCCAGAATTTACAAAGAACTCAAACAGATTTACAGAAAAAAAACAAACAAGCCCATTCAGAAATGGGCAAAGGATATGAACAGAAACTTTACAAAAGAAGACATACATGAGGCCAACAAACATATGAAAAAGTGCTCATCATCATTGGTCATTAGAGAGATGCAAATCAAAACCACATTGAGATATCATCTCACACCAGTTAGAATGGCAATCATTAAAAAATCTGGAGACAGCAGATGCTGGAGAGGATGTGGAGAAATAGGAACACTCTTACACTGTTGGTGGGAGCATAAATTAGTTCAACCATTGTGGAAGAAAGTGTGGCGATTCCTCAGGGACCTAGAAATAGAAATTCCATTTGACCCAGCAATCCCATTACTGGATATCTATCCAAAAGACTATAAATCGTTCTACTATAAGGACACATGCACACAAATGTTCATTGCAGCACTGTTTACAATAGCAAAGACCTGGAACAACCCAAATGCCCATCGATGATAGACTGGACTGGGAAAATGTGGCACATATACACCATGGAATACTATGCAGCAATCAAAAATGATGAGTTTGTGTCCTTTGTAAGGACATGGATGATTCTGGAGAACATCATTCTCAGCAAACTGACACAAGAACAGAAAAAGAAATACCGCATATACTCACTCATAGGTGGGTGAGAAAAATGAGAACACATGGACACAGAGAGGCGGTCTACTATACACTGGGGACTGTTGGGGGAAATGGGGGAGGGATAGCAGGGGGGGATGGGGGGGATAGCCTGGGGATGAATACCAAGTGTGGGTGAAGGGGAGGAAGGCAGCAAAACACACTGCCATGTGTGTACCTATGCAACTATCTTGCACGTTCTGCACATGTACCCCAAAACCTATAATGCAATAAAAATTAAAAAAAAAAAAAAAAAAGAAAGAAAGCTAAATACCTCTCTACAGTACACCATAGAATGGCCCTATAATTATTTAATAATATAATTTAACTAGAGAAAAAATCATGGTTTGTAAAGAATGCTTATTGATATTCTTATTAAAATTTCTATTTTTAGTGCTATCAGAGTATACTTTCAACTTAATTAAAGAAAATGGAAATTAGCTTTAAAATATTTTTCTCAGAAATGCATTTCTATAGGTGTAGAAGGTCCTCCTTACTCAAAATTCCTATATGAAATTTCAGACAATTGTATTCCAAGTAGAGCTTTAGATACCTTAAGCAGTCTTCCTTATGAAAACCATTAAAAGTACAAACAATTAAACAAAAAAAGAACTACCAATAGAATAAACAGACAACCTACACAAGGGAGAAAATATTTACAAACTATACATCTGACAAGGGTCTAATATACAGAATCTATATGAAACCTTAACAAATCAACAAACAAAAAACAATAATCTTGTTAAAAATGAAGCAAAGAACATGATAGAAAGATCTCAAAAGAACACACACAGGTGGGCAATGAACATGAGGAAAAATGCTTAACATCACTAATCATCAGGAAGATGCAAATCAAAACCACAATGAGATACCATCTCACATCAGTCAAAAAAATGGCTAATATCAAAAAAGACAAAAACAACAGATGTTGATGAGGCTGTGGAGAACAGAGAATACTTATAGATTGTTAGTGAGAATGTAAACTAGTTCAGCCATCATGGAAAGCAGTTTGGAGACTTCTCAAAGAACCAAAAAGAGAATTACCATTTGATCCAGCAATTCCATTACAGAATATATAACCAAAGGAAAATAAGGAGTTCTACCAAAAAAGGCACACACACTCACATGTTCATCACAGCGCATTTCACTCACAAGAGCGAAGTCATGGAATCAACCTTACCCCTGTTAGAATGGCTACGAACCAAAAACAGGAAGGTAATTGTCTCTTGCACACTATAGGGAGAATCTGAATTAGTGCAGCTGTTATGGAAAACAGTATGAAGGTTTCTCAAGAAGTTAAAAATAGAGCTACCGTATAATCCAGCAATTCTATTACTGGGTATGTAGCCAAATAAAATAAAATTAGTAGTTATCTGTACTCCCCTGTTTACAGTAGCAGTGTTCACAACAGCCTAGACATGGAATCAACGTAAGTGTTCGTCAATGAATGAATGGATAGAGAAAATGTGATGTATATATACTCAAGGAATACTATTCAGTCTTTAAAAAGAAGGAAATCTTGCCATTTGTAACAATATGAATAGACCAAGAGGACATTATGTCAAGTGAAATAAGCCAGGCACAGAAAAACAAACACTGAGTGACCTTACTTACACATAGAATCTAAAAAAGTCAAATTCATAGAAGCAGAGAACTAGAGTCTGGGGTTAGGAGTGGGGAATAGGGAGATATTGTCTAAAGGACATAAAATCTGTTATAAAGGAGTATAAGTTCAAGAAATACATTGTACAAAATGGTGGCTACAGTTAATAACAATATTTGAATCCCAGAAAATTGCTGAAAGAGTAGATTTGAAGGGTTCTTACTACAAATAAATATGGGATGGTTATATGCATAAATATAGTAATGCATATGTTAACTGGCTTGATTTAGCCATTCAAAATATATACACATTTCAAAACATCACGCTGTATGACATAAAATTGCACAATTTTTATCTGTCAATTAAAAATAAAAAAGAAGGAAAAGGAAATTCATTGTATTCAAGTAATTTCAATAAAAATATTGCCTAGAATGTGCTACCAAGAGTCCTGCTTTAATAAATAAATGTGACATTATAGTCACAAAAAAATGGGAATTTAAACTATGGAAGTGGAGAGACTCATCCAATGTATATAGATAAAACTAACCAGGAAAAGGCTTAAGCCAGAACTTTAGCTATAAGCCTGAATATGAGAAAAAAATAGTTGATGACTTCTAAATGTATATTTCTAGGGTTAGTTATTTCCTCTGATCCAACTAAAAACATTCATCTGTATTTCTGCAGGTACATCAAGTAAGTTATTTCCCAAATTTAATTAATTATCTTGCATGTTACAAAAATCCTCTTTCTCTGTGTACTATTTCAGGGGTTGAAACCTCTGTAGACTACCTTACCTAGGCTCCCCTGCCCCCTGACTTCCCGTTGGGCTTAACCAATGGGAGTCTTTAAGAAGAAATCGAAATATGAGAAGAGAGAGGCTGGATATTTACTGATCCACATCCCATTGCACTAGGAGCTTCTTTCTGGCAGCGGCTGCTGCAACTTTAGCTCCCTCCTGCTGAGTAATTGTAACTGTTTCTCTTGTTGGTAGTGTCTGGCTGCCTCACAATGCCTTACTGGTTCCCTTCACCCAAACCCACCTTTGTACGTAGATTTTATTAAATTATTTCTAAGTAAACTGTTTTTAGTTATGCCATCTGTTTCCTGCTGGGTCCTGACTGATAAATCATCCATAAATCCCAGATGGACTTCTTAGACAAATGCAAAGGTAGTCATGATCATTTAATAAATAGAAGCTGGCAGCCAATCTTCAAAAATAAAAACATAGTATTATTGAAAACAGGAAATTTTCCTCACAGAGGGACATAAATAATTTAGAAATTATCTATCCTTGAATAAGCAAGTTTTCAGCTGCAAACTGTCATTTATATTCTCTTGATTTTTTCCATACAAGCTTCAATAGAATAATGTTACTTAGTATCCTTTATGTGGTCTGTTTAAGTAAAAGATAAAATAGTCAAACAGTCTCCTGATGTTCACAGTATTCTCATTTCATCTCTAAAAGATGTTCATCTTTGAATAGCAATGGTGAACACCAACGCTATCTTCCATAGGGTTTTACTTCTTTTAGACAACTATCTCAATTTTATATTCTTTATATTGTTCATTTCTCTTTCTCAGTGAGAAAACTCCAATGCCATTTCTTTTAGAGAAATAATTTATTTCTAGTCTGCTGTCAGGACCCTTATCTGTTGAGTGAAATTCATGCCTCTCATAAATCAACTTTCTTTAAACTCCCCCTCTGTTTGTTTCCCTTTCTCTTTGCTTCTTGTCTTATTTTTTTTTCTTATCTTCCTTTTCCCACTGTCTTATCTCCTTTTGACTATTCATGGAACACTGACTTAGTCTGGCTGTAAGCTTATGTGTTAAGGATAATTTTTCCAAACAGAATTATCTTAGCCATTGATTGTGGTATCCCCAAGGTTCTAATAAGGCAGAACCTCAAAGGCTTATTCACTAGCTCTCTCAGTAGAAACATGATAGGTCAACGGTGTAAAATTCTCAAGACTTCAGAGCGGCTTGTTTCTATTCCTTTGGGAGGTGGGTTTCATCGGAGAAGCTGTTGGAGCTACACGTAGATTGGCTCTGATTACAACCTGCCTGTAGGAAATGGTGAAAAACCAGAATTGGGTAGACCTACTGCACTGACGACTAGTCCATAAAAACAGAAGAAACCTGGAGAAAGGCTGTGACCATTTAAAGATATCGTTTATCTTCCCTATAAGGAGAAAGAATGTTTCTATTATTGGGCAGTATCCATAATGTGAGTGCATGGAAGTTTCACTTTTAAATGCACATATCTGAAAATGTAATATAGAATAGATAAGCATTCTACAAAACTCAGAGTTCTTCTGTCAATTAAATATTTCAAAAGAACAGAATTCATCATTTTTATTGCCTAGAAAATCAACAGTATGCAAAAAATGAGCAAATGAATTTGAGTACTTTAGTTCAAGCCTTTACTGACATGGTTACTCCTTTAGATCCAGAGAAGAAATATATGCCAGAAGATATCAACATACGTTCCAGACTATTTTTAACAAAAGCCTTTGCTGGTAGCTACAGCTTTAATTGTCAATTATGTCCAAAGGGATTTTTTACTTCTAAGTTATTTCTTATTCCAAGATTTTAAAGGACATTATTATCAATGAGCAAGAGTTATATTTTGTTGCATTAAATAATGGTCTCATATTGTTTCCTATTTTTCAAAGTATAATTTGTAATTTTCTCAACTAAACAAATTCACCTGTCTTATGTCTTCCTAATTTCCACTGCAACTTTGGAAATTATGACTCTAAAAATATTCATATTGTTAATAAACCTAGAAGGGAAATCAATAGAAACAAAATCTTCATCTCACCTTGCAAAAGCTCTCCTACCCTCTTACCCCGGGCAGACCCTCAACATGGAGCAGCCAATCTCCTGAGCAGATACTAAAATCTTCCACTGTTGCTGGGGAGGCTGACATCCTCCTCTCCCCGCATCACTGTACCCTAATGTCTGTTGCTCGGTGATAGCTCCACTATCATGTGGACTGACATTGGCATGGTTTTCGTTATGTAATGACTTTTCCAAGGGATTCATGTAATTTCTTCAAAAAGTGTGTTCATGTACCATTTTTCTTTCCTTGTCACCTACTTTATTCTATCTCAGTTGTCTTGACAGTATAATGGTTTTTGTCCCAAGTCAAAAAAATGGCCTCTTAGTTTCTTATATGATAAATGTACAATTCCTTTTTTTTTTTTTTTTTCACTCTTCCAGTATCCAGGCAGATAGGAGCTACAGACATGTCTACAAGATCTGGGCCAAAGGTTAAAGCACAGTGGCTGTTTCAAGAGTGTTGTTTTCTACTTCCAATCAAGGAGTCATTCTGGATAGAAGTCTTCCTTAACCCATAGCCGTCTGGTGATGATTAATTAAGAAAAAATAAAATACTTGGCCCTTAACATATGATAAATTTATAATAAATATTGTTATTATTCTGCATGTATAATTATACTCATTATAAATAGCTTGTTGTAAAGATAAGGATATTGGATTTAAATCCAGATTTTAACTCTGCTACCTGTGTAATAATATACAAACCAGTTAACCTTGTTTTTTCCACCCTGACTCTTATCAAGCTTCACCTACATAAACATTTCAATAGTTTCCCCTGATACCACACAGAAGTCCAGATTCCTATGTATATTATATAGGACCTTTAATAATATGAACCCTGAGTTTTCATTTGTATACCCCTGTGACAAACGACCACCCACCCATCATGCACTCTAAACCGTAAACTCCATGCTGTTTCATATCTGTGACCCTCATGTCATCCCCCACTTAAAATGCCCTTTTACTTTCCTTTTCAAAATAAAATGTTAGTCATGAAGAACCAGTTAAAATATTCCATGACACTCTATTAGAGTCCCCTAGTCAGTTAGTACCTCTAATATGCTCACTCATAATTCTAGGACATTTATATTTCAGTAACTATGTTGCTGTGGGCATGTCTACTTACCATTTATATACCTACCAAAGTTGAGGATAGGGATTTTATCTTGCTATTTTTATAACCTCAGCAACTGGTTTCTTTTTTAATAGCATAAAATCAGTCCGAAATATTGGTAGGAAAAAAAAAGTGAGTAAATGATATGCATTGTTCCAGGCCTCAAAACTCTCATTTGTAAAATTAGGAGGTTATAGCTATGATCATTTGGGTAAACTCTATGATGTCATTATTCTTAATAGTCTTGTTTTAAAAGAGAAATGTTTCAATTTGATTATAATCCATATTTTATTCAACCTAAATAAATTACTAACAAATATATTAATTTTCTTATGTTCACAATGTTATTGCTGCAGAACAAACAGTATTGAGAACATTTTTCATAAAGGTGTTAATTTAAATAATATGATCCAGAGACCTTTCACTTCGAAGTGGGATAAAGTAGTCTGTAGCAAACTAACACTCTTGCAAAGAGTTTTAATTGTACCTGCAAACAAATCCAGGTACAATTTAAGAAGTCCTTAATTTCAATGCACCATTGAGCTACAGAAGTAGTGAGTAATGGAGCATCTAAAATTATAGAAAAGAAAACCTTTAAAGAAATTATCTTAGGAACAGTTACCTTTCCCCTGTGGGCAGGCATTTTCCAGTTCTGAGAACGGGCTGGAATCTGAGATTCAGACTTTTCTGGGAATAGAACTGTGTGTAGCAGGGCATGAAAACCAACAAAGCTGTGGAGATCATGTGGAGCCAGAGTAACTTAACTGTAGAACTGAGAGATCTTAAGACATAGCAGGGTTCTTGAGAAATCTGGCAAATGTTTAAAGAACAAGAATTAACAAACTGAACACCTCTGAAAAGCAGAATGGAATTTTTCACAATCCCACAGGACTAAAAGGAGACTTCCCAGGGAAATGAGCCCTAGTTAGCACACCACATTATCGGTTGGATCCTGTGGAGGGCTATGCTCTGAGAAGAGCATGGAATGAAACAAACACAGAATGAGTCTTACTATAACCACAATCCTGCTTTAATTCAGGCCAGTCCCTGATTGAATTAAGGTGGTCAACTTCCCTTCTTTCTAACAGAAGCATGGTGAATCTTCCCTGGTAGAAGATACCATCCAGATTCACTATAGTATTTTATACTTATTGTTCAGCATTCAATGAAAAATTGCCACCCAGGCAAAGGCCATGAATAGATATTTCTCAAAAGATGATATAAAAGTGGCCAACACATGAAAAAATGCTCAACATCACTAATTATCAGGGGAACACAAAGCAAAATGACAACGTGATACCACCTTACTCTTGCAAAATGGTCATAATTAGAAAGTCAAAAAAATAATATTTGTTGGCATGCATGTGGTAAAAAGGAACATTTTTACACTGCTGGTGGGAATGTAAATTAGTAAAACCATTATGGAAAACAGCATGAATAATCCTTAAAGAACCAAAAGTAGATCTATTATTTGATCTAGCACTTCCATTCCTGGGTATCTACCCAAAGGAAAATAAGTCATTATATGAAGAAGACACATGCACACACATGTTTATAGCAGCACAACTTGCAATTACAAAAATGTGGAACCAACCTAAGTCCTCATCAACCAACGTGTAGATAAAGAAAATGTGGTACATATACCCTATGATATACCCTCAGTCATGGAAAGAAACAAAATAATGGTCTTTTACAGCAAATTAGATGGAGCTAGAGGCCATTATTCTAAGTATAGTAACTCAAGAATGGAAAACCAAATATTGTAGTTTTTCAATTATAGGTGAGAGCTAAGCTATGAGGATGCAAAAGCATAATAATAATATAATGGACTTAGGGAACTCTGGGGAAAGAGTAAGAGGGGGATGAGAGATAAAAGACTACATGCTGGGTGCAGTGTACACGGCTTGGGTGCTCTGCGTACACAAAACCTCAGAAATCACCACTAAAGAACTTATTCATGCAATCAAAAACTACCTGTACCCTCAAAAACTATCGAAATCAAAGACAAATAAATGTAGAAAAAATTACCACGTATAATTCAGAAAATACCAGATATATGCACCATATATACAAGTGATTCATGTGTTGGCACTAGCAGACAATGACTTTAATTATTATTGGTAAAGCCAAGAAAATACAGACAAAGATAAACAAAATAGATCAAAAACAGACAATATAAGAGAACTGAAATTTATAAGAAGAAAGAAGAAGTTCTAAAGCTGATTTTAAGAATATATTGATTTAAGAAATCAATGGACAAGATTAATAACAGATTAGATACAAGAAAGATTAGTGTTAGGGAAAATCAATAATTAAAAATATTAAAAGACGGAAGTACAAAAATGCATAATACATAAAATAGTGTAAGCGATATGTGAAATAAAGAGAAAAGACCTAGCATGCCTATAATTGGCCTCTCAGAATGAGAAAAAAAGAGAATGAAGCAAACACAATATTTAAGATAAAATGGCCAAGAGTTTCCAAAAACAGATGAAAGACACCAACACACGGATAATAGAAATTCAGCAAAACATAAGCTTAATAAATAAATATAATATGACTTGGGGAAAAAAATAAAATTACACTTAAAATTTTCATCTTTTCTTTTTCTTCCTTCTTTCTCTATATTCTTATGCTTTTTACCAGATTATTTTTATTTTCCACTTTAAAATTACTCACATCTTTTAATCCACCAGACATTTTTCAATTTCAGTTAAAATTTTGAACTTTAAGAGTAAACAATCAAATTACCCTCAACATTCAATCAAAAAACTATTAACTAATGCAATTACATTTTACACCTAGTATTCTTTCAGAACACTTAGGAAGCAATATTAATCAATATATAATAAATGTTAATATTTTAAGGCAAAACTTTTGGAGCAATCCAAGTTATTAAGACAGTTTTGCAACCCAGCTACTTATGAATGACCCATGAATTGGGAGAGGCTATCGGAAAAAAGAAAGTGGCTAACAAATTGCACTCTTCATTTAAAGCTGAGAATTATGCTTATAGTTCTAAAGATCTCTGCATTAGTTCATTTTCACACTTTTATAAATAAGTACCTGAGACTGGATGATTAATTTTTTAAAAGAGGTTTAATTGACTCACAGTTCCACATGGCTGTGGAGGCCTCAGGAAACTTACAATTATGGCAGAAGGCAAAGGGGAAGCAAGAAGCAAGACACATCTTACATGATGGCAGGAGGGGCACGGGGATAGGTGTCACACTTTTTTTTTAAATGTTGTAAGTAGTATGTTTATTGTTGAATGTAAGGTAAATCTAACAAAATCAAAGAAACAGGAAAATAACTCCACTGTCTAGAATTGCCATACTATTCTGGGGTATTTTTCTGTAGTTTGTATGTGTGTGTTTATGCATAACATAAAATATATGCATTTCAGAAATATTTAATAATGGAAAAATTCTTGAGTGTTGGCAATGTTATGTTAAAATTCCACTTAAAAAGAAATTTTATTGAATCGGTGATGAATTATCCAACTATTAACTGAATATTTACTGTGTGGTAGGCACTGAAGTTTGAGAGATAAAAAGAATCCTCAGGGAACATATGGGGTGTTTGTCTGTAAAATAGACAAGTAAATGCAAAATTATAATGCAGTGTGATAAATGTTTTGATAATGATAAGCCCTGGAAGTTTTGAAAGTCACAGGAGACACTGTTCACTCAGCCAAGGGAGAGAGTGCAGCCACATCTTCACTACCTGGAACAGGTAGCAGGAACTGAGTATCTCAGCAAGTGTGGAAGATACCTAGGTAAACAGGAAGAAGAAGGCATCCCAAGAAGGACAGTATGTACAAGCCTCTGAGGTGTGAGGTAATTATTTCTGAATGCAGTACTCTGACCTCCATTTTGTCCAGGAGAAACCACACACTGGATACATTTTCTTTTATGCCAATAGAAACCACAAGTTATGGACCCATTGGCAAAATGACTTTGCCTTCTGCCTGCCCCACTGAGTCACTTAGAATTCTAGGCTTGCTCTTCTGGGAGGAAGTTACAGAGCCTTCTCTGTATCCAGTGGGAAATATATTTTTTACCCATGACAGAAAATCTGTTTAATCATTTGCATATAATAGACCATATGCTGGCACAGGGCTGGGAGGTGACATGATAAAGGCAGAGGAATTCACTTGCCACAGGTTCGGGTGATGAATATATCAGGCAGGTCTTCACCTGGGGAAAGGATATAGATGCAAGTATGCTCAGGTGGGATAAAATCTTCCTACAGCCCCAGTGCCACTGTAGTTAATGCAGAGGTTGTGTAACGCAGGCACATACCTTGTTAAATGAAACAATAAAAAGGGCAAAGTCTCTGCCTGAGTTTCTCTAAAGATGAATAGAGAAAGAACTGAAGTTATCTTTATTTGACCAGATCATTTAAAAAAATCATGAAGCCATAAAACATCCTTTTTGGTACATGGAGATTTCATATGTTCATGCAGACAGTAATACGTTTTTCTACTTTTTCTCCTACCTCATTGCACAATGAGCCTATAAGTCTCCTTGTTAAAACTACATGTGAGAAAGTATAATTAAAGATTGCAGTAGCCAACCTTACATGGCAACTAACCTGTGTGTTCCTGCATATGTATTATTTCATTTTCTCAGCAACCTCATGGGACAGAGTTACACAAATAAGGAGGCTCTGGGAGGTTAAGAAACTCACCTAAGGACACAGCTGCTTAGTGGCAGAGCAGGGACTCAGATCCAGGTCTGTTTGATCTTACATTCCAAATACATTCCTCTGTACCACTCTGTGTGCTAAACTTTGTAGATCCAAGGTATAACTTCTGCTTTTTAAATATCAAGGTTCTTTTTCTATTGCATTTTAGGTTTTGGTGTACATGTGAAGAACATGTAAGATGGTTGCATTGGTACACACGTGGCAGTGTGATTTGCTGCCTTTCTCCCCTTCACCTATATCTGGTATTTCTCCCCATGCAATCTCTCCCCAACTCCCCACCCCACACTGTCCCTCCTCTATTCCCACCCAACAGACCCTAGTGTGTAGTGCTCATCTCCCTGTGTCCATGTGTTCTCATTGTTCAACACCACTCTATGAGTGAGAACATGTAGTATTTCATTTCCTGTTCTTGTGTCAGTTTGCTGAGAATGATGTTCTCCAGATTCATCCATGTCCCTACAAAGGACACAAACCACCTGGGAATCTCCTGGTCTGTGGGCAATAAAAATCCATCTGGAAATGCGGCGTCCACTCACCTCTGTGCTTTCTCTGGGAGCTGCAATCCTGAGCTGCTCCTAAACTGCCATATTGGATTTTCCTCCAGGTGTCACACTTTTAAACCATCAGATTATAAGACAACTCACTCACTATTATGAGAACAGTATGGGAGAAACTGCCCCCATGATACAATTACTTCTTACCAGGTCCCTCCCTTAACATTTGGGGATTACAGTCTGAGATGAGATTTGAAATGAGATTTGAGTAGGGACACAGAGCCAAACTATATCAATCCACTATGGGGATAATAGCAGAGAGCGGAGGACAATCTTATACAGATAACTGAGTGATGACACAAAGAAGCTAATGTCATTGAAAGAAAAGCTTTTAATACATACAATTGCCCCCGGTAATGAGAGGCATAGCATGCCAAACAGGCTACACAAAGCCTGTCATATGCACGGGTAGTAAAGCAGACAGACAGAGAACTGGGACTATACTTGTATGACAATCATGGTAGAAAGTAACTAGGTGAAAATATTCCCTGCTAGATACTAAGAGGAGCCAGGGAGGTGAGGGTTAGTGGTTGGGAGGATTTAAAAACAAATTCTGCATGTCCACAAAAACTAACTTGCAATAACGATGTAAACAACATTGATTGTTAGTTTGGCCCTGTGATCCAGCAGGCTTATGGAGCGGTTAGGAAAAACAGATGTGAAATAGTCAACACAGAGTCTGAAAATATGATTAATACAGGAGGAAATGGCTCAAATTCCAATGTTCAAGATGCATACTTTCATACTTTTTCCTGATTTTGTTAGCTTCCCTGTGCATGCTATAAATAGCAAATAATAAGTTTGTCCTTAAAAGGAGAAAGGTCTCACAATATGTACCTGGTGCTTTACTGATAAGGTCAGCCATTTTTTGTGTATATGTAGAACACTGTGATTCTGGCATTGGTGACCTTCATTCATTAATTCACTTATAAAGTATTTATTGGAACCTACTATGTGTCAGACATTGTGCTAGATGATAGCAATACAACAGGCACATTGTGCTAGCCTAACTTGTGCTAGCCTAACTGACTGCATCTCAGCTGCAAGCCTGTCAAGCTTTCTCTAGCTTCTCCCTCCCTGCCACGGCCCCTCAGGTGCATAACTGGGTCACACTGTACTCAGAGTTTTGATGTTTGGGTCACGCTGTTCTTAGTATCTATAACCACTGTAACAGCATCTTGCTTGGCAAGTCCACCCGATATTGTGAATAACATCCCCTTCCTGATTGAATGGAAAGTACCTGAATACCCACCTTGGAAACTAGTAATTACGGGAACGCACCTACCTCCTGGTTACCAGCTCTCTTCTTCTAACCTGCTTGTTCTGCTTCTGTGAAATTTTGCTTCAGCTTGACCCCCTCCCTTATCATAAGCAAGGTATAAAAAGGAATCAAGCCCCTTCTTCTGGCCGAGATTTTGAGCCTGAGCTTCCTCTTGGTCACCAGCAATAAAGGACTCTTAATTTGAAACTCAGAGTGCGCAGCTTTCCTTCCAACTTCCTTGCTAGGGTATAACAGCATAACATCACCCTGCTCTCATAAAACCTTCCTTTAGCCGGGTGCAGTGGCTCACTCCTGTAATCCCCGCACTTTGGGAGGCTGAGGTAGGCGGATAACGAGGTCAAGCGATCGAGACCATCCTGGCCAACATGGTGAAACCCCGTCTCTACTAAAAAATACAAAAATTAGCCGGGCATGGTGAAGCGCGCCTTTAGTCCCAGCTACTTGGGAGGCTGAGGCAGAAGAATTGCTTGAATCTAGGAGGTGGAGGTTGCACTCTAGCCTGGCACCTGGTGACAAAACAAGACTCTGTCTCAAAAAAAAAAAAAAAAAAAAAAAAAACCTTCCTTTATCTGTTTGCACTGAAAGTGAAAATAGAGATAAGCATATAGGTGATTATGTGGTCTAACTTAGAAAAAGAAAAGTTAACTTGTAGATACCTTTGTAAACGTACTTTATGAGGATTGGCGGGGTTGGACCCAGATTATTATGGGCTTAATATTTGATCGTAATATGAAAGTAAAAAACGTAAAATGTAGATAATTTTAGCCACTCTTTCTCTCTCAATTATATGTTGTATATTTGTTTCCCCAATATTGTTGATCAGTTGTAATCTCTCCTAATAGTGGTCTTGTTCAGGATAGTTTGAAGTCTTTCAAAAAGCTTATGCATAAGAAACCAATTATAACACAATGAGTCATAAAATAGTGAATATTCTACAGAAACACAAAAGATAGAACTATCCTATGACTATGTCTTTCACTTAGGAGTTTAATAAATCATCCCTTTTTTTTTTGAGTTTTTTGCAAGTCTCTGCACTAAGATGTGAATTAATAGAATTTATTTCGTCTTTCATTTATTTTAACGGACTCAACCTGGGTTGATATGTTTTGCAGTGTGTAGACCAGCTTGTTCTGCATAATGTGTATGGTGTTAGGTGGTCGTCACTGGTCCTCACAGGGACTTTCACTTTCAGCTTCAACATGTAAACATTTTCATGTTGAAACAGTTTCAAAGTTGTCACTTCCATTATTGCAATAAGAAAAAGACTGAACAAACTTGAAATCAACAAATTTTCCCAGATGCATCAGAGATTTGAGGTAATAGGGAAAACCCCAGACTCTGGAGAGATTGGAGAATAATACAGAGATTCATAGCCAAATACAGAGAATCACAGCCAAGATCAACTTAAGAGTAACAGAACTGTTAGGCCACAAACCTGTGTGCATACTTAAATGGTAATTTTTTTTTTTTTTTTTTAGACTGAGTTTCGCTCTTGTTACCCAGGCTGGAGTGCAATGGCGCGATCTCGGCTCACCGCAACCTCCACCTCTAGGGTTCAGGCAATTCCCCTGCCTCAGCCTCCTGAGTAGCTGGGATTACAGGCACCTGCCACCATGCCTATGAGTGAGAACATGCGGTATTTCATTTTCTGTTCTTGTGTCAGTTTGCTGAGAATGATGTTCTCCAGGTTCATCCATGTCCCTACAAAGGACACTAACTCATCGTTTTTTATTGCTGCATAATATTCCATGGTATATATGTGCCACATTTTCCCAGTTCAGTCTATCATCGATGGGCATTTGGATTGATTGCAGGTCTTTGCTATTGTAAACAGTGCTGCAATGAACATTCCTGTGCATGTGTCCTTATAGTAAAATGATGTATAGTCCTTTGGATATATACCCAGTAATGGGATTGCTGGGTCAAATGGAATTTCTATTTCTTTCTTTCTTTCTTTCTTTCTTTCTTTTTTTTTGAGACGGAGTTTCGCTCGTTACCCAGTCTGGAGTGCAATGGCATGATCTCGGCTCACCGCAACCTCCACCTCCTGGGTTCAGGCAATTCTCCTGCCTCAGCCTCCTGAGTAGCTGGGATTACAGGCACACGCCACCATACCCAGCTAATTTTTTTTTTTTTTTTGTATTTTTAGTAGAGACGGGGTTTCACCATGTTGACCCGGAGGGTCTCAATCTCTTGACTTCGTGATCCACCTGCCTCGGCCTCCCAAAGTGCTGGGATTACAGGCGTGAGCCACCGCGCCCGGCCCTTAAATGGTAATTTTAATGAATTGCTGGAGCTCAGTGTAGGCTAGTGTGAGAGTAACAATTCCTAGGGTTTCAATCCTAGAGCGACTCTCACATTTTCACAGGTTTTACCTAAAGGAGTCTCACTCTATAAAGATTAAAAAAATCCTCATGTTTATGGCAAAGGAAAGAATAAAGTAACCATTTTTAATATAATCTCAGAGCATTTTCCTTAAGAAAGTCCTACTCTCAAAGGGAAATCTTAACCAGATCCATATCTAAACTGGGAGAAGGCCAATTACTTAACTTTAGCTCCATTTAGACTTCCTACTTCATCTAAGGAGTGGAAAGGAAGCTAAGAAATATTCCTGAAAGGCAACAGCCCAGGGATGGAGACCCACAAAAAGATTGAGATCCAATTATTATATAATAGAACACTTACACACACACACACACACACACACACACACACACACACACACACACCTTACCATCACATCAACAGGAATCCTGTATAATAACAATGAATACGACTACAGGAGCAGTAGATCCTAAATAAAGCTCAGATCCTAAATAAAAAGGAGTTTCTAGGGAAACACAAAGACAACAGGGGATACAGAAAGCAGGACTCTAGAGGAGTCTGAAGCTCTAGCTCCTACATCCATAGCAAACATTGAAAACAGCCTACCTCCTAACCAAATTAACATAATTTCTTAGGCCAAAGACCTATATATCTCAGTTCATATTACCTAATACATCATGCCTAGATTTCATGAAAAAAAAAATATATGAGGCATGCTAAAGGGGAAAAAAAGCACAATCTGAAAAAACAAAACAAGCATCAGATCCAAAATTAGATATGACACAGAGTTAACAGGGATGTCAAAATTACTATGATTCTTATGTTAAGATCTCAAATGGAAAAAATCAAAATAGATATGCAAGAACAGATGGACAATATAAGCAGAGAGATGGAACCTCCATGAAAAAAAATAAAGAAAAGAAATTCTAAAGATCAAAAACCCTGTAACGGAAATGGAGAATGCCTTTGATATGCTCATTAGAAGACTGGACATGGCCAAGAAATGAATTAGAGAGCTTCGCTCATTTCCTATTTAGAAAAGAAAAAGTGCAGCTTGCTGCCAGCACTCATTTAATTTTACATAAACACAATCTTTGAGGCTGAAGCAAATCTGACTGATTTTCAATGTGAAAATAATGTATAAAAATTGTTTTTTGCTGGTGGTGTGTGCCTGTAGTCCCAGCTACTCAGGAATCTGTGGCAGGAGAATTGCTTGAACCCAGGAGGTGGAGGTTGCAGTGAGCTGAGATAGTGCCACTGCACTCCAGCCTGGCAACAGAGCAAAACTCCATCTCAAAAGCAAAAACAAAAACAAACAAAACTGTTTTTGGAGTTATTTCTAAAGAAAACTTGCCTGTAATCCTAATGTAACAGAAATGTACAAGAGAGTTCTTGGGGCAAATGGAAAATGGGTTTAAATATATGTCAATAGAAACTTCTCATACTGGCTATTATAATTGCAACTCCTCGATCAACAACACCAGTTCATGGGCCCAGACAAAGAAAAGAAATGAACTGGACAGAGATTTAACGGTGAGAGGAAAGAAGAAGAAGCAAAATTGGCAATGAAGATATAATAAGCTTAATATTCTGGGAAATAATATAGAATTAAATCAAGTAGGGGAATTGTATTTATATGAATAATTTGTAATAAAATTTATATGCGCTAGGTAATTATACAACATACTACTTCCATTCTTTGGAGAAATGAGCCTAAGCTAATCTTTCTTAGATGACAACATCAAGGCATTGCACTTTAGGCCATTGAAAAATATTTTGGATATATTATCTGTTGATTGCTATAAAATATTTTTAATTTATTTTAATTCTCTGACATGTTGTTTCTTGCAGAGGAAGGAATAAAGTAACCATTTTGAAAAAAATCCCAGAGTATTTTCCATAATAAAGTCCTACTCTCAGAAGGAAATCTTTAGCAGATCCATATTTTCTCTTCCTCTCTCTTTCTCTCTCACCTCCCTCTCTTTCTTTCATTCTTTATCCTTCTCATTTCCATTTTATGCCCTCTTTCTCTCAGCAGAAACTCTCTCTCTCTCTCTCTCTCTCTCTCTCTCTCTCTCTCTCTCTCCATCTCTTTCTCTCTCTTTTTAGGATTATTTACAGAGAAAAGCCAACTGTCCTGTCATGAGCAGCCCAGAGGAGAAGCCAATATTGTAAGGTACCAAGGTCTTTAGCCAAAACAATAGAGTAAGTTATTTTGAAAACAAAGCAAATCCTACTGGTTCAGTCAAGTCTTCAGATGATTTCAGCCCTGATCAGCAGCTTGACTGGAACCTCATCAGAGACCCGGAGCCAAAACTATGCAGTAGCCACTCCTGTATTTCTGACCTGCAGAAACTATGAGATAACAAATATCTATCATTTTAAACTTCTACATTAAGGGAAATTTTATTATGCAGCAATATATAACTAATAAGATACCAAGGGCCTAATTTTAATAAAAAGCTCTAACCAATGTGTTGGGGGATGTTCATTTTATATACTAATATTGGAAAAACAAGAGTTTTCAGACAGAGCTAAGATCAGTCTCCAGGGTACTGAGCCACATGGGAAAACATGGGCAAAAACCAATATTGGCAAACTTGAATTCAAGCTGGGAAAGTGAATTGGTTAGATGGATTCTACTTATAAGAAAATAGATCTAAGTTTTATGTTTATAAGAGATGAGGAGTCAGGCATGGAGAGGAGTAGACTTTTGGAATAGCATGATCTCGCCCTGCCTACAAATCCAAGCTTATTTCATGCCACATCTCTTCAGTTCATCCTGTTATAGTCACATTGGTTTTCTATTGTTTTTTAGGAAAGCCCAAGCCCATTCCTTTCTCAGGATCTTTGAAAGACTCTTCAACCAGCTCCTAGCATAACAATCCCCTTTCCCAGCCACACTCTGTAAGTACATCCACATTCTGGTGTTTCTCTTCCAAAATGTATCTCAATCATTTATATATTTATTTCCTTTCTTCTTAAATGTTATTAAACATTAATAAGGCAGATATATTTACTCTTCTGTTCAATTCTATATTCACTGAGCCTTATATATTTCCTGGCACATAGAAACTACTCGGAAAATAAGTGTAGAATCTTATTATAGTCCAGAACAGGTGATTCCTCACAACCAGAGGTATAGTAATTGCTAGTCTCAACTCTTTGCCCTTTCCCTGCATTATAAGAATTTATAGGAGCAAATGACGTTAGCAGATAAATGTGTTTCCCAAATGAGTTGGATTCTCCTGTGCTGAGGATTTCAAGGGAGTACTGTTTTCTCTAAGGTAAGGCGGTGGTTCTCAAATGGTAATGTGTATCAAAATCACCTGAGGGGCTTGTTATAACACAGATGGCTAAGCCCCATCCTAGGTTTCTGATTCAGTTGGTATGGCATGGAGTTCCATTAATTTCAATCACTAACAATTTCCCCGGTGATGCTAATGCTGTTAGTGCAGCAATCACACGTGGAGAACCACTGATCCAAGGAAGCTTCACCATATCCAGTAATATTTACATATGTCCTTTATTACTCCCATACTTGTCAAAATGGAGATAAGCAAGTAGTAACACCATTTACGCAGGCACTTATGCTTTTTGCTTGTTAAACCTGAAAAAATTAATGAATCTCTAAAAAAGGACGACGTGGGGGGAAAAAATGTAATTTCAAGCAAGTAAAAAATGTAACTTCAAGCCAGGAAAAAATGTTTACAGGCTATTCTATCTCTCAGTAAAATAAATAAAACTCATATTCCAAAAAGTAGCTTACATAGAATTGATGTCATGCCTCTTGGAAATGCCAACAAAAGACATCTGGGAGTTATTCCATGAGCAAATTGTGTGGGGGATTTGGAATTTGGGTAGACATGTGTTACAGAAAATTTGACACATTTCTTTAAAACCTATATTTCTATATCTTAAAATTCTGGAGTTCTGTTCTAATTATTATGGAGATATTACTGTTATTAAAATTAAGACACTATTCATTCTTAAATCCTTGGTCCTTAACACAATTTTTTATTTATTTAGTGGGTTATTTGTTTTATGTTTTAATTGATAAAATTCTATATTTTGTAAGGTATAAAATTAAAACAATATTATAAATTTAGTTATACTAAGACAGGAGCATTGGGCACATTAGAAGTATGAGGAAGACTTGTATTATATTAGTAATAAGAATAATCTTAGACATGAGCCAACCACTAAGGATAATAAGAGTAGTAATAATAATAATCTGACACATGAACCATTCTATGCCCATTGTTATATTTCTAGGGTCTCTAAAGAGGACCAATAAATAACATAAACCTCACACTGCAGACTTTTCCCTTTCCAAATTCTGAAGAAAAAGAAAAAAGGAATCTGGTACAGTCCAAAATCACTGTAATAAACAATAAAAGCAAAATCAGAGTGGAGAGCTTAATGTGAGCAAAAAATGCCCTTCACACAAAAAAGAACCTACTCAGGTTAAGATTTACTGCATAGAAGATTAGAGGATACGCACTACTAGTTTAACGTTTATCACAAACTTGTCAAAGATAAGCCACTCTTTTACACTGGAGTAGAGTAAGTAAAGAAATGGGAAGGAAAACAGTGTTGTACTAGCTTAGCTCCCTCAGCAGGAAACATGAAAAGAAAGAGGTATCCCCACTACTGATACTTCTACTAGTACTGTACTTTTCAAAGTAATCCCATTCTTTATATGAAGAGACATCTGTGTTTATAGATAAAAAAAAAATCTGGCCTCAATAGTTCATATCATTGTATTTGTTTCTCAAAAACTTCTTAGCATGCATTCAAGGTTCCTCATGATCTCATCCACATCTCTAACACCATGGTTCATCCTTGCTTTGTTCCTTCCTCAGGACCCAACATCTTCTCCCAGTCCAGGTCTCCCCATCAAGAAACTACAGAAAAAGTTAATTGACCTTCCCCAGGCTGAAGCATCTGCATAAACCTCACATTGCAGACTGCTACACTTCTTCAAAATAATAGACTTACACAAGTCCTCATGCCAGTTCTAATCTTGTGAGACTAAACCACTATAGCAAGGTCCAGAAACCAGCAGTGGAACATGTCTATCAACTGTGGTTCTGCCACATTATCCTACCACTCAAAGAGCTTACAATTTATTTAAAACATTAATCATGAAAAGCAGACTAACAGTACTAGTCTGTAACACCAATGCTTTTCTACCATTAATATTATAATGTGTAATGAAGTATACTAATCTTATCAACATAAAGTCTGTTCCATGACATTAGCCCATTCCTCTATTTTCCAGTTTCCAGCTTCTCATGTCTTGCATATTGTACAATTACTTTATAGATTCTACTTCATAATATTGTTTTCTGTAATTTCAACATAATTTAGAACAAGATAAAAATTCATATAGTCATCAAGTTCAAAGGGAGTATTCTCCCAGATACATTATTATCTGGACCATAAAACAAACTTTAACAAAGATAAAAGGAATTGAAATCAAAATCAGAAAGGTATGTTCTGTGACCATATTGAAATTAAACAAGAAAACAATCACAGAAATATATCAGAAACATTCTAAAATACTTGAAAATTTTAATACAAAACAAATTCCAAATAACCTATTATTCAAAGATAAAGTGTCTGGGAAAATTAGAAAGTATTTTAAATGTAAAATAAATTAAAAATAACATATCAAAATGTATTCAGAGGAGATAAGGAAGTACTTAGAGACAAATTTATTACATTAAATGTTTATGTTTTTAAAAGAAAGGTGTCTTAGAGACAAATTTATTACATTAAATGTTTATATTTTAAAAAGAAAGGTGTCAGCAATCTAAAATTTCATATTAGTAAACTAGAAAGAGAAGAACAAACTAAACCCAAAGCAGTCAGAGTAATGATAATACTAGCAGTAGAAATAATAAATATTAGAGGAGCAATCAATGAAATAAAAAACAGAAAACAATAAAGAAAATCAATGAAATTGCGATCTGGTTCTTTGAAAAGATCAATAAAATTAAAAAGCTTCTAGCTAAAGTAACCAAAATAATAAAATAAAGAGACACAAATTACCAATATCAGGAACAAGAAAGACACTATTACTATATACCACATGGACATTAAAAGAATAATAAGGAATAAAAGCTCTGAATAACATAATGCTCATAAACTCAACAACTTAAAAGGAATATACCAATTCCTTAAAAATTGCAAACTACCAAAATACATTTATGAAGAAATAGGTAACTGGAATTTTTCTGTATCTATGAAATGAAATAAAATTAAATTTGTAATAAGGAAGTTTCCACAGGAAAATTTCAGGCCCAGACGGTTTTTAAAGGTGAGTCATACCAGACACATAAGAAAAAAATAATACTAACACTACATAATATATTCCAGAAAACAGAAGAGGGAACATTTGCCAGCTCATCAGGCCAAGATTGCCCTGATACCAATGTAAGAAAAAGACATTATTAGGAAATAAAATTACACACAAATATCGCTTATAAACATATATGTAAAAAACCTCAACAGATAATAAAGTTGAATTCAGCTATAGAGAGAGGTTAAAATATTATGACCAAATAGAATATATCCTAGGAATACAAACCTAGTTCAATATTTGTAAGTTAAAAATGTAATTAACAGACTAACAAAGAAACACCAGTCATTATACAAAAGTCAATATCATACTCTGGTTTCTCTTCAGATCGTATAAATCTTTTGCCTTTACAGATGTCAACATGTATTTACAAGAAAAAGTCTTAGTAGCTAGGGATAGAAGGTGACTTCCTTAACTTGAAAAAGGAAATCTAAAATTAACTGCAGATATTACATTTAATGTTGTAAACTGAATGTTTTCTTTCTAAGATTGGAAATAAAGCAAGGATGTCCTCAACCCTCCTAGTCATCATTGTACTGAAAGTTCTCATCAGCACATTGAGGCAAGAAAAAGAAATAAAAGTCATGTATATTAAAGAGGAAACAATAAATGTCTTTTTTTATGTAAGAAATGGTTTTCAAGGTTGAAAATTCAAAACAATTTTTTAAACTTCAAAAATGAATGAGTGTCTATCAAGATTATAGATGATAAGATCAGTATTGTAAAGTATCTAAGCTAAAAATCAGAAAACACAAGAAAAAAGATCAAAGAAGTTCTAAGTAAATGAAAATGCATATAATTTCCATTGATTAGAAATCTCAATATTGTTAAGATGTCAAATATTCCCAAACTAATCTATAGATTCAATACAATCTCAACCAATATCCTAGCAGGATTCTTTGTAGAGATCTACAAGGTGATTTAAAAATACATGGACAAGAAAAGGAACAAAAATACAAAAACAATTTTGAAAAAGAAGAGTATGGTAGGAAGACAAAGACTACCTGATATCAACACTACTAAAAAATTTCTGAAATTAAGACAAGATGGCATTTGTGAAAAGAGAGACAGATAGATCAATGGAATTGAAGCAGTCCAGAAACCGCAAACCTTAGTATTAATATTCCTTTAAAAAAAGTTACAAAAGTAATTCAGTAAAGAAAGAATAATCTTTCATTCAACAAATGGTGATGAAACAATTTGACATTCATAAGCAAGAAAAGCAAAAGAAAAAATTTTAACCTATACCTCACACCTTATATACAAAAAGTAGCTCAAAATGGATCACAGGCATAAATCAACAAGTTTCACAGAAATATAAAACTTTTAGGAAGAGAATGTGACCAAAAAATCTTTGTGACCAAAGCATTTTTAAGTACAACATCAAGATACAATCCATGAAAGAAAAAAAATGTATGCATTTACTATTATTAAAAATTAAAACCTTTATGCTGTGAACAGCTCTGTTAAGAGCAGAGAAAAACAAGCTATATATTAGTGGGAAAACACATATTAAGTCCAACATCTGACAAAGTACTTTGTATCTAGAATATGTAAAGAGCTTTCAAAACTCAATAATAAGAAAACAATACATATTTTTAAATGGGCTTAATATTGAATAGCCACTTCAGAAAGGAAGATATATGAATGTCAACAAATACATGCAAAGATGATCAATATCATTAGTCATGAGAAAAATGAAAATAAAAATCACAAGATATCACTAAGCATACATTAGAATGCCTAAAATTAACAGCTAAAAAATTATGATTACCAAATTTTTGTCCAAATAAAATGTGGTGAGCTCTCAGACACTGGTGGTATGAGTGCAAAATAAAACGTACATTATATAAAGCAGTTTGGACATTTCTTATGAAGTCAGACAAGAAAGTTCAGTATTTAGTGTCTAATGGAATGGGAAAAGAAAAAAAAGGAAAATTAAGAAAGTAAAGACTCAAGGATATTTCAGTCACAAGTTCCTATTAAGATATACCAATATTACAGGAGTTATTAAAAAATTATGTTTTGGCAGCTAGGAAGAATAAGAGAGTTCTGGGTGGAATTTTTCCTTTAATAAAAAGCCCCAAAACATTTCTTCTCTAACAGAAGAGTAACAGAAAGCAGCCTGAAGAGTCAGGTATAAATTTGCAAACTAGAAGCTTTTATATGTAAATGGAGAGGATCCAAGATGGCTTATCATTAACAGCTTGGGATTGTAGCTCCCAGTGAAAGCACAGAGAATGAGAGGATGCCACACTTTCAGACGAATTTTCATCACCCACGGATCAGAAGATTCCCAGTGGAGGAGCCCCACGGGTTGCCAGTGCAACTCTTGTGGCCGGCGCAGCAGTTTTGCCAGTGCCTCAGTGGCAGCTCTTCATGCAGAGTAAATGGGACTGGTTCCCCTTCTGACCAACATTTGGAGCTCCGAGAAGGCAGAGCGGCTTATTACGAACTCAAGTAGAAGGCCAGACCAGAGATTCCCGGGCAAGCACCATCAATCTTAACACTACTGTTTTAGCCGGCGCAGTGGGTTGCTTGGAGTCCAGCACTGGGAATCAATAAACTGGACGTCCACTCAGAAACCTATTTAGAAAGGCAGTAATTATAAAGATGACAGATGGATAAATTTATAACAAAGGGAAGAAACCAGCCTAAAAAGTCTGAGAATACCCAAAATCAGAACCCTTCTTCCTCTACAGGGGATTACAGTTCCTCATCAACAACAGAACAAGCCCTGATGGAGAAGGACTGTGTTTTATTAACAGAAGTAGGCTTCAGAAGTTGGATGATAAGAAACTTCTGGGAGTTTGAAGAACTGGTTCTAACCCAATGTAAAGAAACTAAGAACTTTGAAAAAAGGTTTGACGAAATGCTAACAAGAATAGACAATATAGAGAGGAATATAAATGAACTAATGGAGTTGAAAAACACAACATGACAACTTAGCAAAATATGCACGTTTCAATAGCTGAATTGATCAAGCAGAAGAAAGGATATCAGAGGTCAAAGACCAACTTAATGAAATAAAATGAGAAGACAAGAATAGAGAAAAAAGGATAAAAAGAAATGAGCAAAGTCTCCAAGAAATATGGACTACGTGAAAAGACCTAATTTACGTTTGATAGGTGTACCTGAATGTGATGGAGAGAATGAATCCAAGCTGGAAAATACTCTTCAGGATATTATTCAGGAAAACTTCACCAATCTAGCAAAGCAGGACACTCTTCAACCCCTGGTAATACAGAGAACACCACAAAGATATTCCTCAAGAAGAGCAACCCCAAGGCACATAATCGTTAAGATTCACCAGGGTTGAAATGAAGGAGAAAATACTAAGGGCAGCCAGAGAGAAAGGTCAGGTTACCCACAAAGGGAAGCCTATTAGACTTACAGCAGATCTCTCAGCAGAAACCCTACAAGCCAGAAGAGAGTGGGGGCCGATATTCAACATCCTTAAAGAACAGAACTTTCAGCCCAGAATTTCATATCCTGCCAAACTAAGCTTCACAATTGAAGGAAAAATAAAATAATTTATGAACAAGCAAGTACTCAGAGATCTTATTACCACCAGACCTGCTTTGCAAAAGCTTCTGAAAGAAGCATTATACATAGAAAGGAACAACCAGTATTAGCCTTTCTATAAATGTAAGTAAAGAGCATCAACATAAAGAATTTACATCAATGAATTAATAAAATAGCCAGTTAACATCAAATGACAGTAACCCTAAATTTAAGCCGACTAAATCCCCCGATCAAAACATACAGCCAAAACCTAACGGTATGCTGCATCCAGACCCATTTCACATCCAAAGATACACAAAGACTCAAAACAAAGGAATGGAGAAAGACTTACCAACCAAATGCAGAGCAAAAATAAATAAATAAATAAAAAGCAGGAGTTGCAATTCTCGTATCTGATAAAATAGATTTCAAAGCAACAAAGATATAGTGGTAAAAGGATCAATGCAACAATAAGAGCTAATGATCCTAACACCCAGATACATAAGACCCATAAAGAGATTTAGACTCAATGAGACAGAAAATTAATAAGCATATCCAGGACTTGAACTCAGATCTGGAACAAGTAAACTCAAAAAATATTTATAGAGCTCTCCATTTTAAATACACAAAATATACATTCTCCACTTTAAATACACAAAATATTGGTTGGCCATTATTAATACCAATTTTTCTGCGTGTGTTTTTAGTGGGTATGGTTGTGAGTGTGTGTGGGTGCACACATGCATGTGTCTTTTTGTATTGTAACTACCTCATGGTTTGAATGATGTTTGTACTGCTGGTTGTGTTAACAGAGCACATTTTTTTGGGTGAGTCCTACGTGATTTTTTCATGTTTGTTTTATCTGGGGGTTGTTCATGAAACTGACAGATGTTTTTCTAAAACTACTATTATCAGTTTCCAAATACAATACTTCTCTATTCTGGTTTTTCCTGAGTGAGCCTGATTTTGTTGCTGGTTTTCATCATCTATGAAGGTAGAAAGAGTACCCTTAAAATCCCTGTTGCCAGTTTGAACACCCCTGTTGTATTCTTTTCTCTGTTCATTGTGTCAGCAATTTTGTGAACATGCTTAGATGTATAGTTTTGATAACCATAGTTTTAAGTCTTTTATCTGTGCATAATAAAAAGATATATATAAATTAAAAATAATAATAATAATACCCATTTTTAGCATAAAGCAATATTCTCTTTTTCTCTCCCTCTTTTTCTTCCTCTTTCTTCCTCTCCTTTACTCCTTTTTTTCTCTTTCTTTCCTTCTTTCCTTTCAAAAAAAGAAAAGAAAAAAAAGAAACTGAAGACAGTACAGAAGTGCTTTTCATGGTGCTGGTAATGTCTTTTTTTCTTGATATTGATGCTGTTACAGAGATGTCTATTTCACAAAAAAATCACTGCGCTGTCCACGTAGGTATATGTGTCTGCATATATACTTACATCAATGAAAGTATTACCAGTAGATGCTAGTAGATGCTTTATAAATATATATATATATGTAAATGCCAGCAGCTGTACCTGGAAGCCAGGTACATTCAAAATGGTGGTTTCCACTCTCTTTTCCTTGTCACCACATGTGCTGGTATGATGGCAGCCACCAAGTGAAACCACCTTTGCAGGTATCATGGTGACTGCCAGGTAGAGTCCGCATTTGCATAATACTAAAGACTACTGTGGGAGGGCCAGTCATTACAGGGGCTATGTAGATAGGATACCTGGTCAAACCAATCCCCTAGACCCTATGTAAATTAATGACCACCTCCTCAAGCCTCTGTACAAAGTCAATTGCGTTCCAGCAAACCAGAGCCCCTCTGTTGGGCGACCCACTTTCTCAGCATGGGAAAAACTTTTCTCTCTCTCTTCTTTTTTGTCTATTAAACTGTCTGCTCCTAATCTCACTTGTCATGTGTCTATGTCTTGAATTATTTCTTGACAGAGACAAGGAACCAGGGTATATATCCCAGAAAATGAGCTGTTTCAGCAAGATGTAATAGGAGAAACATGAACGTGAGTCCTTCAGGCTCCCTCTTCCTTTAGGTGTCCTTGGCCACACTGTGCCTATGTTTTCAGGTCTACAAAATAGAACTAGTAATACAAGCCCCAAGAATGTTACAAGATTCAAATAAGTTAATAACTTTTAAATACTTTTATAGTACTTTATAATTGAATGTAGATTTATACTGCATATAAGATTACATTGAAAAAATTGAAACTCTCTCCAAGGAGAGTCGGTCTGTGCCTCTGAAGTAAGAAAGTGATTTATTTTAAAATGTATGGTATACAAAATGGATACAGATTTTGTTTTCTTCAGAAATATTACTTTACATCCATATCTAAAGTTATATGTTATTCAACAATATCATTGGGGTAGTATAGAGGCATTCTTTGTCATATTGTGTACTTAATTCTATTCAATTTCATATAATTTTTGTACCAGCCAACTTTTCTCTTTTGACTTAGTATATGTGTGTGTATGTGAATGTTTGTGTGTTTCTGTGTACATGTTTATATTTGAATGCATCTTCAGTCATGGTACTGCAACTGGGAAAAAATAAGCAACTGAATATTCTGCGTACTATGATACTATGAGACTGAATGTTCTTATACCTTCAATCTACCTATTATGAAAATAAAACAGATTTTCTATATTTAGACTGCAAAGTAAAATGTAATGAAAGCTAAACATTTTTATAGAACTGCAGTGCATAAGGTGGAAGAAAGGAAAGAAATGTAATTTATATAGATCAGGTCAGTGGCAAAGATGAAGGAACAGGAAAAAAAAGGAGGATAGCTGATAAGTCAAGAGAAGAAAGATGTTTAGCCAAACAACAGAGCTTGTGAAAAAAATATATAAAATTAACAGATAGAAAATTTTATTTCTTCTTAATACCTTTCTAACAATGTCTATGAATAACTAATGTAATACTTGTAAAGACTTTAAAATGCTGCATCAATTAGAAAATGTAAAAATAGATTTGACAAATAATCAGGGATGAATCATGAAGATGAATCTTTCCTTCAATCTCCAGATCTTATACCCTTTGAAGATTGTCCTTTATGCAGTGAAAGGAAAATAAATATCAGGGGCCCCAAGTCACTAAGCTAAAGGGAAAAGTCAAGATGGGAACTGCTTAGGGCAAACCTGCCTCCCATTCTTTCAGTCACCCTTTTGCTCACTGAGATAAACCCACATCTGATTGCTTCCTTTGCAAAGGCTAACAGAAACTCAAAAGAATGCAACCATTTGTCGCTTACCTATCTATGACCTGGAAGACCTTCTCCACTTCAAGTCTTCTTGCCTTTGCTTTGAGTTGTCCCGCTTTTCCAGATGAAACCAATGTTCATCTTGCATATGTCGATTGATGTCTCATGTCTCCCTAAAACGTAACACCAAACTGTGCTCTGATCACCTTGGGCACATGTCGTCAGGACCTCCTGAAGTTGTGTCACAGGTGTGCATCCTCAACCTCAACAAAATAAACTTTCTAAATTAACTGACACCTGTCTCAGATTTTCAGGGTTCACATTGGTAACTGCTTTTCAGTTAGTAAACTTAAGTTACAAGCTTTCTTCATCAGTGGGTCAGTTAACATATGTTCTTTAAACTAAGTTTATTTTAAATGCAAAATCTCCTCCCCAAAATCTTCACTTTTAATTTTATCTTACTAAAACAGTGTCCTCTTAGATAAAATTAACATTTTGTTTCTCATTTTACAGTGAGAAATAGCTATTTCTCATAATTAAGTCAGTTTCTTGATTTTAAGATTATTCTCATTTATCTAATCCTAAATTAGTTTAAAATTAATCACTACAAATAAGATAAAATTTAATTAAAAACCAATTCAACCAGTTCTTGAAGAACTAACTATTCATTAAAATCTCAAAGCTGGATTTCACATTATAATACAATAAAATTTTTGGTCAGTGACACTCAAGTGATATTATACTTCTGTGTTCCCAAAAAATAAAAATTAAAAATTGGGCAGCAATGCACCTGCTTAATAATAAATATTATACCTTCAAGGTATTTAATCTCTAAGTAAGTAAGAGTGTAGATTATTTTAACTGATGAACATTTAAGTCCAGGTCTGACTATAATATCCCATCCAAGTCCCTCTTTTATATTTTTAAACAAATCCTATGTATCATATCACTTAGGCAAGGTGATATGGTTTGGCTGTGTCCCACTCAAATCTCACCTTGAATTGTAATAATCCCCATGTATCAAGGATGGGGGTCCAGATGGATCACTGAATTATGGAGGTGGTTCCCCCATACTGTTCTCATGTTAGTGAATAACTCTCATGAGATTTGATGGTTTTAAAAATAGGAGTTTTCCCACACAATTTCTCTTGGCTGCCGCCATGTAAAACATGTTTCACTAGCCTTCCACCATGATTGTGACACCTCTCCAGCCATGTAGAACTTTATACATTATCCACTCTCAGGTATGTCTTTATTAGCAGCATGAGAACAGACTAATACACAAGGTATTGGATATAAATAAAGTTTACACTAAAGGAGTTTATAATCTGTTTGGGAGATATGACCTACACATGGAAATTCAGAAACCAAGAGCCAAATTAAAATTAAAGAAATAGGAATGGCAGTGTTGCCAAATAAGTGGTACAAAAAGTGAAAAAAGCTAGAAAGGGTAAAAGAGTTCTGGGTGGAATTTTCCTTTAATAAGAAGCAGCCCAAATAATTTCTTCTCTAACAGAAAGCAGCCTGAAGAGTCAGGCATAAATATGCAAACTAGAAGTTTTTATATGTAAATGCAAACAGCTATACCTGGAAGCCAGGAACATTCAATATGGCGTTCCCCACTCTTTCCCTTGTCACAACATGTGCCAGTATCATGGCAGCTTCCAGGTAATACATGGCAGCTTCCAGGTAATACCACACTGTGCATGCATCATGGCATCCATGGCGAATTTACATAATAAAAGTCTAGGGTGTTAGGGCCAGGCTTTTCATAGGCTATGTAGATAGTACACCTGGTCAAACAAATCCCCTGGGTCCTAGTAAATCAATCTCTGCCTCCTCAAGCCTCTGTACAAAATCAGTTGCCTTCCATTCCAAACAAATATATTTGAGTTCAAAGAAGAGATCCATCTGAGCTGGAGTTGGATCCAGGGACAACTGTGTTTGTGCTGTATGCTGGGAAGAAAAAGAATGAGACCTATCCTCCTCTGCTAGGTGCTTGAAGTCTGATGAACTAGAAAATGTGATCAGTAAACCATATATGAGCTGAATCTAAAAGTATATGTGTAATTTGAATATGTATGTAAAAGAGAGAGGGGCCTTGCAAACATAAAGAATGGAGAAGGACAGTAGTGTTTTTGAACTATGGACTTGGCACTTGACGTGTCCCACTTTCATCTCCACAATACTGCAAAGTCATTACTATTTTTATCCCCGTTTTCTAATGAGAAGACAAGTTAAAACAAGTGAAAAACTTGCCACAAATTATTTAGCCTGTAAAGTGGCAGAGGTAAGATAATAATTTGAGCCTCTCTGGCTACAAATCTCTCACAGGTACAAATATTAAGAGAGGAGTCCTTCTTCATACGTTTTTTGTGAGTAGAAGGTTTGTACTCAACTCTCTTGGGTATATGTCTGTGGTCATAAAATCCCAACTCTCCTATATTACTTATGTATTCATTCTTTTAATTATTATATAACAAATTACCTCAAATTTAACATTTTAAAATACTTTATTTATTTATCATATTTTTTTTTTAGATGGAGTCTCACTCTGTCACACAAGCTAGAGTGCAGTGGTGTGATATCAGCTCACTGCAACCTCCAACTCCTGGGTTCAAGCAATTCTCATGCCTCAACCTTCCAAGTAACTGGGATTATAAGTGAAAAAATTAGCCATGCCTGGCTAATTTTTTAATGTTTTTGTAAAGACGGGGTTTCACCATGTTAGCCAGGCTGGTCTGGAACTCCTGATCTCAAGTGGTCCTCTCACCTCAGCCTCCCAAAGTGCTGTGATTACAGGCATGAGCCACTATGCGTGGCCCAACATTTTAAGACACTCCATTTATGTGAGTCAGGAATCTGGAAACAACTTAACTGGGTCTTTTGTTTAGAGTCTCACTAGCTGCAATCAATGTGTCAACCAGGCTAGAGTCCCATTTGAAATTAAAGGTACTCTTCCAAGTTGTTGTGGTTGTTGGCAGAATTTAATTTCTTACCTTTGTAGTACTGAGTCCCTCAGCTCCTAGAAGCTGCCTTCGGTTCCCTGCCACCTGGCACTCTCCATGGCAGTTCACATCTTAGCTGCTTGTTTCTTTAAGGTTAGAAGGAGAGTTTGTCACTCAGGGAAGGTCTAGTCATTTTGTCAAGGGTTTTCACCCGATCTCACTTGATAACCTCCCTTTTGACTACATCTAAACCACTGGTTTTGGGACCTTAGCTATATATGCAAAATTTCTTTACCTTTGTCATATGACATAACCTAATCAATGGGCTGACATTTCATCTCATTTGGCCTATTCTACTTATCAGCAGCAACTCAAGGGTCCTGCTCATATTTAGGAGAAGGAGATTATACAACATCATAAATACTAAAAGGTAAAGGTAACGGGAGGTCACCTTAGGGTCTGTCTGCCACACCTTCCTTCACAACCTTGTGGATGCTACCCTTCAATGTTTCTCTGCAGAGTAAATACAGGCAGAGGAGCAATAAAGGATCATTCTGGATGCATAACTCCTGCTTATCAACTTTTCACTACAAAGTAGGTATGAGAGAAGGAGATGGGAAGCATTTGGCAAGGGAAGATACCAAGTAACACTGTGTTTTAAAACCTATACTTGAAACTTTGTTATTGAGCAGATCCCAGACATCATTTGATGAATCTCTTATCACACAAGTACTGTAGCATATTAGTTGAGCATCATTTGAAGCACCAAATATTAGAATGCCACTAGACACAATGGTATGTGGATTCAAAAGCAGTAATGGTGAAAACAGTTTGAACTTCCTTACATCTATTAGAAGAGATAGCAAGTGAGTAGCTATTCTTTAGATAACTTTTTTATGATTAGTATCTTACTGATTTTCCAAAAAAGACCAGAGAACTTGCTAGACAAATTCTAAAAGCACTGTAAAACTGGATAAATTGTTTTTGTTGTTGTTGTTGTTGTTGTTTTGTTTTTTGGTTTTTTTTTTTGAGATGGGGTTTCGCTCTTGTTACCCAGGCTGGAGCGTGATGGTGCAACCTCGGCTCACTGCAACCTCTGCCTCCTGGGTTCAGGCAATTCTCCTGCTTCAGCCTCCTGAGTAGCTGGGATTACAGGCACGTGCCACCATGCCTAGCTAATTTTTTGTATGTTTAGTAGAGACGGGGTTTCACCATGTTGATCAGGATGGTCTCGATCTCTTGACCTTGCAATCCACCCACCTCGGCCTCCCAAAGTGCTGGGATTACAAAAACTGGATAAATTGTTTTGATGGAGGCATGTGGGAGACAAGTTGGGAACAGTTAATTGATTTGGAAAAAAATTGCAATACGGGATGATCAAGTCATATGAAGCTTATATATTTTGAACGATGTTTGAGCCTCTAGTGTGATTAATGAGGAGCCCTACAGAATATTTCCCACTGTTCACTGACTCAGTGCATGTCTATCATCGAAGCTTAAGTGAATCCAAAGAAACCAATGAGCCACTATACTCATAATCATGGAAGCCCATTCTATGACAACTCACAGACTTCATTCTAAAATGTGCAGCAAGATCCATTCAAAACTAAGGTTGGCTACATCCCAAGGCTGGCTACATCCAAAGGCTGGCTACATCCAAAGATCAAGCAAAATTGGGTCAACAATGACTATGTGACGTGTTTAACACAGGCCTGATCATCATTACTCTATACCCAAGACACTCAGTTTGCTCTATATTCACACCATTTGTTTGCTCTGACAAATCTTTCTAATACTGACAGCAGAGTGTTGCTGCCTTTCACTTTCAACATCTCAGAGTAAGTTCAACCTCTGAGGATAGGGCTTGCTGGCTTTCATCAGGATCAGATGTATTACTTAGGAAGCCACACATACCCACTCCGCAAATGGAATACAAGCTGGCAGAATCAGTGCAATAACTAAACTACCTACTGAACTGGAACACACCCACAAACTTCGATTTCTCTCTCCAGTTATGCATCTACTGTTGTAATAATGTTTTACACCAAAGAAAGCCTAATCACTACCCAGATGTTTTTAAGCCACAAACATTAATTTTCAAGTGTTCAGAGAATATTGGACTCAAATACCCTATAGGCTTTGTTAAACCTAATTTAAAACCCTAAAATTACAACTTATTCAGAACTTACCTCTTAAGCCTTCCAGATATACCTAATACCCTGTCCGGTGGAATCCACTTACTGAAGAATTAATAGGCTTATGAGACTTTGAAAGAAAGTTTGCCATAGGGAGTCACACTGCTGACTTAGTTATTATAAAAATAATGCTGTCTTTATATTTTTCACTATTCCTGAATCCTGTAAATCACACTGAGCATCACTGGGTTTTATTAGGGAAGGGAATGTATTGCTAACCTACAGGCTTAATAGAAAATAACCACCTTTTCCACCTAAATTCTTTCAATAAATCAACCCTAAATTTTAAAATCTGAAAACTATACATTTTGCATTATGCCACAATCTTAGACCAATCTTTTCCAGTGAATTTTCTCTCAAAATCCTCTCTGATGCCTGAAGTTTCATTATTATAGACTCATAACTTAAAGCTTTTATCATGGTTAAAACATAAATGTTTCCAGAAAAAAAACACTTTATTCTAATACTTCATTTTCTTAATGTTTTGTAGGAAGAGAGACACATTTCTGAAAGTGGATAACAGGAGAGAGCAGACGGATAAAGAATGAGAAGGCAATGTATACCAAAGTTGCCACTTCTTAAGTATATTTAGAGGTGGACTTTACAAATAGAAAGAAATTCATATTCATCATAATTGTTGATACTTAAATTACAAGAAATATATCATTGAGATCATACTGCTTGAAATTAGCATTGAGAATAAACTATAATCTAATGCAAGTATATCTATGTATCAAGTGAATACCTAAAATCAAGTCAATTTGACTTCTCTATCTCAAATGTTTAAAAATATTCAAGAGAGATAAATTAAAATATTAGAAATGGAGTTGCTGATTCATTAATGTAGCAAGGTAACATAACTGGAGGTTCATTAGAGCCACTCCTTGTAACAGTATGCACATCATATCAAAATCATAAATCAATTTTATTTTTTACAAATCCATCAAAACTGCCATTTGTATCAAGTGTGTTAAGCTAGAGGTATAAAAAAGTACTCCACATAGAGAATATTTATGATACTATATAAAATATTGAAAACAACCTACCTTTTTGTCATAGATGAGTTTATTTAAAATTAGGAATAACCTCAGAGGTAGGAAGAGCAAAGAAAAATTGATTCCAGAAAACTATTGGCACATTGAAGCAGGCATTTTCCTTGGGTTGGCATTTCAGAAGCCCCTGAATACAGGAGATAAATAAAGCCTAGAGACAAGCAAGATGGAAGATCAAGGTGAGCCCCTCCACACAAAAGAAAGCTCCCTAAAGGGAATGGAAATACCTTCAAAAAGTCTATTCATTAAAAACTGTTCCATAGAAGAAAATAAATATGGTTACCTATCTCAACCTTTGGTCTAAGTAGAGCTAGAAATATAAGAAGTTCTGCTGGCTGATTCTAATTCTGAGTAAAAGGAAGAAGCACTCTACCAACTATCTCCCCCATGGAAAGGCAACCCAAAACACGGAAGTGACAAAAGAGAGTTCTAGAAATGCTCGAGTTCTTTCCTGAAGAATTGGAAAGAGGTTTCCTGACACACAGAGAAAGTGAACAGAAATTTCCCTGTTTGTCTCTGATTTTTTTTTCTTATGCCCTACCCTTCCAGTGATCTCACAGTACTGGTATAAACCAGAGGAATATTGGTAACAGCAAGGATCAAGAAGTACCTAGCCATTCCTGAAGGAGAAAGAGAAAAAGTAAAAAGCTTTAAAAGCATGTTTGAGAAAATAATTTAGGAAAATTTCCTAGATCTTGCTAGATATGTAGATATGCAGATATACAAAATCCAGAGAATATCTTAAAGGTACCATAGAAGATGAACATCACCAAATTATATACTCACCAGTCTATCCAAGGTTAACATGAAAGAACAAAAGTAGACAGAGAAAAGCACCAAATCAGCTGTAAAGGAAATCCCATCAGACTAATATTAAGAGTCTTCAGCAGAAACTTTATGAGCCAGAAGAGATTGAAGGCCTATTTTTACCTGCTCAAAGAAGAGAAAAAGCCAATAATATTATATTCTATCAAACTAAACTCCATAAGTGAAGGAGAAAAAAGCATTTCTCAGACAAGGAAATGCTAAGAGAATTCAGCAACACTATACCACTCCAACAAGAAATGCCCAAAGAAGTTTTAACATTGAAAGGAAAGGACAATACTCAACAACATCAAAGCACACATAACAGAAAGCTCAGAGATTCTATAAGGCAATTACAATTGAGACTTTAAGGCAAGCAGCTGACAACACTACAACAAGAACAAAACCTCACATATCAACACTAACCTTGAATGTAAATGGCTTAAACTGTCCACTTAAAGATTTAGACTAGCAAGTTGGCTAAAACGTAAGATCCTACCATCTGTTGCCTACAAGAGACCCACCTTATAGCTAAAGACACAGACTCAAAGTAAAGAAGTGGAAAAGGATATATTATGCAAATGAAAAACAAAAGTGAGTAGAAAAAGTAACACACTTTAAACCACAACTGTAAAATTGAGACAAAAAAAGGGTATTATATTACAATAAAGGGTTCAATAAAACAAGAAATGGTAACTATATAAATATATACACACCCAACACTGAAGCGCCCAGAGTCATACAATAAATACTTTTAGACCTAGGAAAACATATTATTGGCAATGCAATAATATCAGGGGACTTCAACATCCCACTGACACCACTAGACATATCATCAAAGCAGAAAATCAACAAAGAAACCCTGGACTGAAACTAAACTGTAGACCCAATGGACCTAAAGTACATTTACAGAACTTTCTACCCAGCAACTACAGAAAATACATTCTTCTCATCTGATTATAGAGCATTCTCCAAAATCAACCATATGCTTGGCCATAAAGCAAGTCTCAATAAATTCAAAAAATTGAAACCATATCAATATTTTTTTAGAACACAATGAAATAAAATTAGAATGAATACCAAGAGAAATTCTCAGAACTATACACAAGTACATGGAAACTAAGCAACTTGCTCTTAAACAACTTTTGGATAAACAATAAAATTAAGGTAGAGTTCAAATTTTTTTCTGAAATGAATGAAAATAGAGGGACAATGTGCCAAATCCTAAGGGATACAGCAAAAGCAATGCTAAGAGGAAAGTTTATAGCATAAAATGCTATAAACAGATAGAGAATTTTCAAACAAATTAACAACCTAATGTCATACCTGAAGAAATAAGAACATACCAACCCTAAAGCTAGCAGAAGAAAAGAAATAACAAAGATCAGAGGAGAAATAAATGAAATATCAATGAACTAGAAAGCTGACTTTTTGCAAGGATAAACAAAATTGACAGTGCTACCTAGATTAACCAAGAAAAAAGATAGAGGATTCAAATAAGCCTAGTCAGACTTGATAAAGATGATGATGAGATAGAAATACAAAGGTTCATCAGTGACTACTATGAACACCTTTATATACACAAACTAGAAAATCTAGAAGAAATGAATGAATTTCTGGAACAATACATTATGCCAAAATTGAACCAGTATAAAAGAGAAATCCTGAAAAGGTCAATAATGAATCATTAAATCAAGTCAGCAATAAAAAATCTTCCAAAAAATTAAACTCCAGGAAAATATGAATTCACAGCCAAATTTTACCAGATAGCAAAAAAGAGCTATCACCAATCTTACTTAAACTATTTCCGAAAATCAAGAAGGAACTCTTTTCTAATTCATTCTATAAATCCGGTATCACCCTGATAACAAAATCAGGCAAGGGAACACACAAAGAAAGATTACGGCCAAATATCGCTAATGAAATAGATGCAAAAATTCTTAACAAAGTATTGGCCAACAAAATTTAATAGCACATTAAAAAGATAATTTATTATGATCAAGTGGGCTTTACTCTAGAGATGCAAGGATGGTTCAGCATATGCAAATCAATAAATGTGATTCAGCAGGTAAACAGAACTGAGACCAAAAACTATATAATTATCCCAATGAATTCAGAAAAAAATATTTAATAAAATCTGACATCCCTTCATGATAATTAAAAAAAACTCAACAAACAAGCCCTCAAAGAAACATACCTCAAAATAATAAAAGCCATATATGACAGTCCTAAAACCCACATTATACGAAATAAAGAAAAGTTGAAAATGTTTTCTCTAAGAACTGGAACAAGATAAGGATGTCCACCATCACCACTACTATACAACATAATACTGGAAGTCCTAGTCAGAGCAATCAGGTAAGAGAAAAATAAAAATAAAAAGCATCCAAAATGAAAGAGAGAAAGTAAAATTATCTATTTGTTGACAACATGATCATACATCTAGAAGATTAAAAAAAACCCTAACACCTTCTCCGAAAGACTTCTAGATTTGATAAGCAACTTCAAGAAAGTTTCAGGATACAAAATCAATGTACAAAAGTCAGTAGTATTTCTATATTTCTATACAACAATAACACTGGATCTGAGAACCAAATCAAATACAATTCCATTTATTATAGCCACAAAAAAAAAATGTGAGAATAGTTTTAACCAAAAAAATGAATGGTCTCTGCAGGAAGAACTATAAAATATTGAAGAAAGAAATGTTAAATAGCACAACAAATGGAAAAACATATCATGCAATGTATTAGAAGAATCAATTTCATTAATATTATCATGATACCAAACCAATCTAGAGATTCAAAGCAATTTTTATCCAAATACCAACAGCATTCCTTATAGAATTAGGAAAAAAAAATCCTAAAGTTCATACGGAACAACAAAAGGCCTGAACGGCCAAAGCAATCCTAAGCAAAAAGAACAAATCAAGAGGCATCACATTCCCTGACTTCAAATTATTCTACAAAACAATGGTAACTAAAACAGCATGGAACTGGCAGAAAAGTAGACACACAAATCAATGGAACAAAGTAGAAAACACACAAATAAATTCAAATACCTACAAACAACTGATCTTCAACAAAAGTGACAAAAATAAACAATGTAGGAAGGACGCCATATTCCATAAATGGTACTTGGAAAGTTGGCTGGCCAAGTGCAGAAAAATAAAACTGGATTCCTATCTCTCACCATATACAAAATTATCTCAAGATGGATAACAGACTGAAACTACAAAAATTCTAGATGAAACTCTAGGAAAAATTCTTCTGGACATCAGCCTAGGCAAAAAAATTGTAATGAAGGACCCAAAAGCAAAGGCAATAAAATAAAAATGTACAACTGGGACTAATTAAACTAAAAAGCTTCCATGCAGCAAAAGAAATAATCAACAGAGTGAACCAACAACATATAGAACAGGAGAAAATACATGCAAATTACACCTCCAGCAAAGGACTAATGTCCAGTATCTATAAGGAACTCAAACAACTCAACAAGAAAAAGCAAGCAACCAAATTAAAAACTAAGAAAAGGAGATAAACAAACATTTCTCAAAAGTAGAAATACAAGTGGTCGACAGACAGATGAAAAAAGGTTCAACATCACTAATCATCAGAGAAATGAAAGTTAAAACTACTCTGAGAAATCTTACACCAGTCAAAATGGTCATTATGAAAAAAAGAAGTAAAACACACACACACACACACACATGCACACAAGAGATGAGGCCTGGAATTTGAGACCAGCCTGGGCAAGACTCCATCTCTACAAAAAACTAGATAAATAAAATAAAATAAAATAAAAAATAGCCAAGCTGCTGCACATACCTGTAATCCCAGCTACTTGAGAGGCAGAAGGGAGAGGATTGCTTTTTCCCAGGAGTCTGAGGTTGCTGTAAGCTATGATTACACCACTGCACTCCAGTATGGGTAACAGAGTGAGACTCTGTCTCTAAAAAATAATAATAATAAAATTAAATAAAATAAAAAATAAAACAAAGTATACTGGAAGATGTCCATAGGTTATATACAGATACTATTGCATTGTTTATAGGGGACTTAAACATCCTTGAATTTTGATATCAAAGGGGATCCTATGATTAATCCCCTGTAGACACCAAGGGACCACTCTATCACTCAGTTGTTTGAAGTGTCAATGCTGAGTGTGAATTAACTGAAAATTTAAGTTCACTGAATAAGCTAATTGGAAAAACACCAAGTAAGAATATTATAAAAAGAATTTAAGAAAACATTAATTTAGCACAAATTTAGGGGGATTCTAATGATATTTTCTAATTTATTTTGGCAACATATGTTTGGAGCTAAAAGTGTTTACTTGTACAAATTAAAAAGTTATAAAAATGTAAGATGTTTAAGGCCTATGGTTATCCATTGAATTCATCAGCAAGTACATTCCAGAAAACATTGGCTTTTTCATGTAGTGTCAACAGTGAACTTTATCACTTTTGAGAACCTAACTATCACTGGTTTCCAAGAATTTTTGTCAGAAATAGAAGTTAAATATCTTAACATACCCTAACATACCACATCTTAGTGGCTTAAACATTTATTGCATTTTTAGTTCAAGCCAAGGATGGATTTCTTTACAAGTGAAAAGAAATGCCTTCAACTACTATTATTGAACACTGAACGGTTTTGTTTGGAATTTAGTTTTCACCACAGATTTATTTTTCTTAATGAATTGAATTTAAATTCCAAGCCAAAACAAAATGTATGCAAAACTTACGGCAAAGTTATTTCAATGACAACTAAATGTTGATGGGATCGCACATAATGTTAAGCTACTTTATATACTAACCATGCTATCAAATTTTAAAAAGTGAGAAATCCATTTATACAAAGTTGTAGTGAGTATATTTTACAAGATCAAACTACAGTTCCAACAGTGTCTTGGGAACCTCTATATAAATGCAAAGGAAATATCTGCATTTCAGAATCCACTTGACTGTGCAATTGCAGGGCTTGCACTTAACCGTCAAGTAGAAATCATAAATCTGCAATAAAATGACATGATAAATGGTGAATACCAAGAGAAAAATCTAATTGAAACATATAAATGCCTTCCAAGCATTAAATATGCTCAATTAAAATCATATGCTCATAGATTTATATCAGTATTTGGCAGTAACTATTTGTATAAAAAGACATTTTCAAAGATGAACTACACCAATTCTTATTAGAAATTATCATAAACAGCTGAATATTTTCAATCAATTTTGAAATATGAACCACTAATTTTGAACATCAAATAAGCAAAATAATATGTGCCCCCAAAATCAAATAAAATTTCACTCTTTTTCTTACATCATTGTATTATAAAATGTTCTCAATTATATTATTTTTTAATTTCACCAACAAAAATGTTATGGACATTTGTTTTCTGTCTTGTTATATGAGTTATTTAATATCCTTAGATTCTCTAATATTCTTGATTTATTCTCTTGGCCTACAAGCTTAATATTATTATCTGACTCTTGTTGTCATTAAACTTAGTTTTAACAAGTCTCAAAATTCTGTGACAGGTTTTTGGTTGTTTCCATTAAAATGTACTGATTTAAAAAACTAATGACTGAAAACCACCACATATTAAAAAAATTAAAATGGGTCCATAAAACATTCTTATTTTTTTCTGAAGGTTTTTATGATGCATTCTTATTATTAACCAGTCTTTTACTATTAAACTTAAATGGCCAATTGAAGCAAAAAGTTCTGAGATTATTCTTTTACCACTGATTAAGCTTGGGTGGCAGGTATTAGGGATATACTCATTTAGCCTTCCGAGGCTTCTGGGCAGACTTGGTGACTTTGCCAGCTTCAGCAGGCTTCTTGTCCACTGCTTTGATGACACCAATAGTAACCGTCTATCTCATATCATGAACAGGCAAATGACCCAGAGGACAATAGTCAGAGAGGCTGTCAAAACACTCAGTCTTGTCAGAAATCATTTCAACAAGGGCAGCATCATCAGATTTCAAGAAATTAGGGCCATCTTCCAACTTATTACCAGAATGGTATTCAATCTTTTCCTTCAGCTCAGCAGACTTGCAAGCAATGTGAGCTGTGTGGCAATCCAGTACAGGGGCATAGAAAGCAATGATTTGGCCTGGGTGATTTAGGATAATCACTTGAGCAGTGAAACCAGCTGCTTCCATTTGTGGATCATTTTTGCTGCCACCAGCAACATCGTCACAACAAATATCTTTGACAGACACATTCTTGATATTGAAACCGGTATTGTTCCCAGAATAAGCTTCACTCAAAGCTTCATGTTGCATTTTAGCAGACTTTACATCAGTTGTAGCATTGACTGGAGCAAAGATGACCACCATGCTGGACTTGAGAACATCAGTCTCCACTCAGCCCACAGGGACGATATAAATACCACCAATTTTGTAGACATCCTGGAGAGGCAGATACACGGACTTGTTAGTTGGATGAGTTGGTAGTAGGATGCAATCCAGAGCTTCAGACAGTGTGGTTCCATGGCATTAACATCTTTACAGGTGACTCTCCATTCCTTGAACCAAGACATGTGGGGACTTGGTTCTCATATAGTCTGGGTTCTTTAGATGGACAAGGCTAATAGGATAGATGTTTATGTGGTTTGGCTGTGTCCCCACCCAAACCTCATCTTGAATGCCCACATGTTGTGGGTGGGACGTGGTAGGAGGTGGTTGAATCATGGAGATGGGTCTTTCCCATGCTGTTCTCGTTATGGTGATGAGTGGGTCTCACAAGATCTGATGGTTTTATAAGGGGGAAGTTTTCCTGCATGAACTCTCTCTCTTTGACTGCTACCATCCGTGTAAGACTTGACTTGCTCCTCCTTGCCTTCCACCATGATTGTGAGGCCTCCCAGTAGCTTGGAACTGTAAGTCCATTTTAGGGGTGTTTTTAACAGCACATGTTCTGGAGGCAAGTGTGTTGTGAAAAAGCTACTATCTGATTCTTCACAGAAAAAGATGGCCAACTTTTAAACCAAATTATAAAGTTAACAATTCCCAACATATCCTGCATAGAATTCATTTGTAACCCCTACTTTGCATGTTTTATCATTTCATCTTACTATGTTCTTCTCACGAGTGAACTATAACACGACATCATCCATATAATTGATAAATATAGTCCTCAGAAGTATGGCAAAATGATTACATTCTTTCTCAGTACAATTAGCAGAGATGGAAAGTTGCTCTAACCCTAAGGCAGGATGAAGAAAGCGTACTGCAGTGCCAATAAAATAAAAGTAAACTGTTTATTAACTCAGAGAACAAAAAACACATGAAGTCACATAGACACCATCAGCTATATTTACTTTGCTTCCCAAATATATGACATGTGAAATAGCATCTGCAATTACAGTCATCTCCTGATAAAGTGTATTTTAATCTACTTTCCTACAAGATTTTCCTATCTTCTGTACAGGTCAAATTGTCAATTTAAGTGGGTGTATAAAAATATCATTTTTATATCCATTTTTTAAGAAGTTAATGGTGCCACTAACTGTTCAGGTATTGACTTTGACTTTGATGTACTTTTTGAGTAAAAATAGAATATTCTAGGAGCTGGCCAATTTTTACTATAAGAGCATTTACTAGTTCAAGAGTCAATGTGGTGATGCTGTTGCTGAACATATTTATTCCTGATATTAACTCAGCAGCTAAATAAATAACCATAGAAACATTTTTCCCAGACCTACCAGGCCCATTGTGAAACACAGATTGGGTCAAAAACTCCATTAACCTGAATAATTTAATTTCCCCCCTTTTCTTTGACTGGTACTCTTATGGCATTCTAAAACTGTTCATCTGCTTTTTATTTTCAGAAAATAATGTTATATATATATATATATATATGAAGGCCTGGGTATATCACTTTTCACAATCTAATATTTCTTTGGCTAAAGGTTTGCAGAAAGACAAGAGAAATATTTGAAATACGTGTATGTATATGCATTGGGTCTTCCCCAAGTGATCCTGGTTACTTTCCTATTAGAAAACTCTGTAGACTCCCTATCTTTTTCAGTCCTAGATATTGCATGATCAATTAATTATCTTGAAAGTTTGGAAAAATTCAAACCATTCTGATTCCCTGGGTCATATCCTATCTTGGTAACATGCTCACTTAGCCTGTAGTAATTGAGTTAACTTTTTTATTGAAATCAGTAGTTCACTTTATTGGCAGCATCTCCTACCTTTTTCCTCCTTTCAAGTCTGGAAAAAACAGCCACTACAGAGTTATTTAAGAAAAGTAATGCCTTCCTTGTCAATTTATGTCTTGGTGTTTTGGTGAAAGAAAAACATGTGTGTCTTTTCTTCCTAAATGTTAGATTACTTCCTCTACCTTATACATAATAATTTCTAGAATCTTAAGCTTCATTTAGTACAGTACAGGCTCTATTTAGTCTAGTTTTAGTTAACAAACCAAGCTTCTCTCATCTATTCAAGCACAGGGTATAGCATTTTTTAAGAACCCAAAATTAATAAATTCAGCCATGTTTTCCTCTCCCTGGTACAGTCCCTCAGTGTCTATTGCACCACAAGCTCTCCAGCTTTGGGCTGACATAAGTTTTAAAAGGTTTATAAAGTTTTTCATGTGTAACCCTTTCATCTGAGGTTTAAATTTATAATTGTAGGGTATTCTGACTCTAGTTATAGAAAAGGACAGTGACAGTTAATAGGGATCAGAAACGAGAATTTGCATCTGCCTGCAAGATAATAAGCTCATGAATTTAATGCAGGATCTTTGAACAAACACAGACCAGATCATGAGACCAGCGAAGACAGATGGATTCTACTGCTATAAAAAGTTCTGGGAAATTTTGGAGTTTGAGGCACTCACATGTATCTGAAGACTCCAAAATACTTTATTCCATGTCACTACGTTCAACTTTTTTCAAATAAATTCTAACTTTCAGAAGAAACACATGGAGACTGCAAACCTAATCTATGTTAAAATTCCAGAAATAAAAAAAATCAGATTCTATACATGAGAATTATCTACATAAACCCTGTGGCTATTAGAAATTATTTTAGGAATAGTCATAGAAAATCTCTGGTATAGTGCCTTTCTTAAATAAACATAATTCTATTAATTTATTTTGAATTTAGAGCTCTGATTCTATCATTTACTCTCCAATCGAGTTTTCAGGGACTACCTCACTCGATAGTCCTTGTTTAACTTATACATATTGTAATATGCTACAGCAACCATCATTTGATCTGTTCTCAATATTTTAATAATTGGAGTAATGAATCAAAAATGTGTCCTGTCTAAAGGTAACCTGCTCCTCACTGTCTTCAAATCTAACTACTTTGAATAATAAATCCCTTATCACCAACTTGAGGTCTGTTTATTGTAATGCCTTTTGGTATCAAATATTGCATTGGCTCACTGTAACAGAAAACGCTCTGGCTATTTTAAACAGCAAAGAGTGTTATATAGGAATTGGTGTTTTCAAAATTATTCATAGAATTAAAGAACTTCTCTATAATGTACTTCCAGAAATACTTTCAGGACCATACTGTAAAACCAGCTCACAAAAGGGACACCTACTTCAACTACAATCAAGCATCCTTTGTCCCAGCTTCTGAATTCAAGGTCCCATAATCTTTCTATAACTGAATTTCAGAAAACTACCTCCACAATAATTTATTCAGTGAATATTTATTAAATCTCTATTAGGAAGAACCACTACTGTGGGGGCTGCTTGGTAGATAGAAGGCAGAAGAAGATATGAGATTCTGGCATGATAAGCACAAGAAAAGGATGTGAGAGGCCGGGCACGGTGGCTCAAGCCTGTAATCCTAGCACTTTGGAAGGCCGAGGTGGGTGGATCACCTGAGGTCAGGAGTTCAAGACCAGCCTGGCCATCATGGTGAAACCCCATCTTTATTAAAAAATTAAAATAATTAAAAATAAATAAAAAATAATAAAAGAATGTGAGAGTACTAAGTTAGTATAGAAAAGGACTACAGAAACACTGAAAACAAACTTTATAAAATGTTTGATTTTGTAAGGAAAAACTTCTTTTTTGAGTACGGTTTACATGGCAGAAAACTGACAAACCATTAAGTGAGAATGTTTATATTTCTTAAATAAATATAATCCCATCAATTTATTTCATAGTGACGTTTCATATTTTTTACAAAAATTGCTAGTAGAATTTTTAGATTAGACAATATGGCAAATAGAAAAAACAAAATATTAGTTTTCATTTTTTTTGCTTCTCCACAAGCATTTTACCAGGCTTCCATTTTTTTTCACTGAGTAGGAAATGGATGTATACACAAACATTGCACTGAGAAGCTGCAATTCTAAAACCAAAGCAAAGAATTAATATAACTCAATAAATCAAGAAAAACAAACAAACATGACAATCAGAAAGAACTTAAAAACCCACTCAAATTATCCAACAAGGTTAGTACCAGGTGCAGGGACATTGTTTTACAGTGCATTTATGTCTGTGTGTGTTACTTATCTCATGAGCTATTTCAATCAATTTTTTTCTTTTGACAATGAAGATTACTCCCAGCAAAACATCTTAGTTGACACATTACTTGGATAGCCTTAATTAAAATATCTATTGGACCATAAATGAATTAAAAAGATATTAAGGAAGGGAGAAACCAAGTGGTTAATTTTATCTAATTTTCTGGGTTAATTTTAAGTTCCCTGAAAAACACGATTTTCTAGGTTATTCCTTTTCCATTTTTTAAAACTTTTTAGTGGAAAAAATGCTATTTCCAAATATTAAGCTTTCTCTTCAGCTTAATACCTTGCCAATCAGTATCCTGAAACGACTAAAAAAATTAGTTTGAATTTAGATTGCTATTAACCACAATGTAAATCAAAATTCAACTAAAATGTCTTTTTTTAATCTTTATCTCCCGCTACAGTTTTTGGTGTGTTATTATTCTTTTGTACTTTTTTTTTTTTTTTTTTTTTTTGAGACGGAGTTTCGCTCTTGTTACCCAGGCTGGAGTGCAATGGCAGGATCTCGGCTCACCGCAACCTCCGCCTCCTGGGTTCAGGCAATTCTCCTGCCTCAGCCTCCTGAGTAGCTGGGATTACAGGCACGCGCCACCATGCCCAGCTAATTTTTTGTATTTTTAGTAGAGACAAGGTTTCACCATGTTGACCAGGATGGTCTCAATATCTTGACCTTGTGATCCACCTGCCTCGGCCTCCCAAAGTGCTGGGATTACAGGCTTGAGCCACCGCGCCAGGCCTTACACTTTTAAATAACACTTTGCTTAACAATAAGGAAACAACAAATGCCTTAGTTTAAAAACAAAGAAAAGAAAAACTGTCCAACTGTCCACATTGTATTCTACTGCTAAATATCCAACCAGACACATCAAAAACTTTTCTTTTTAATTAATAGAAATGAGCTAATTTTAAAATTAGATTATTTGTTACAACAACATTTTGTCAATTTTATTTTGTAAATAAATCAGTAACACACTCATTTTTGAAATTGAGAATGTCATGAGCTTTCATTTGACTTTTTAAACATTTTTATCTGTGACAGAAGGAGTTGACGCTGGCAGTAAACAAATATTGAACTTCTTTTCAAGTTGTCCTATTCCCAGATGACTCCTTTTTAATGAAATTTAGCCATCTGGGAAGTTTATTCTCTATAACTTTCCTCTCTAGGGAGAGTATGCCAGTGAAATTCAGCAAATCGCTAAGTCATAAAAAGAGCAAGTAATTCTACTGTTAATGAAGCCAGAGATACCACTTTTGGGACTGAACTACAGGGGAATTAAAATTCCCCTCACCAATCTGAGTTTTATCAGTTATAAAAAATTGTAATTTTAAAAAAATAGTCATGCAATGTATATGGTAAAGATAATTTCTCTGGTTTAAAGAATGATTTTGTTTGTGTGGCATGAATCAGAAGGTGAGTTTTTAAGGTTATCTAATAAAGAATCATTCTTAACATAATAATCTGTTCATATTGAAATAGTATGACACATTTGGCAGTATTGTTAGGAGATTATTTGGCAATCTCTTCATTGAAAGTCGCTCCTCTCATAAAAATGGGCACCCAGATAGATATTTATGCATACTCTAACTTTGCTTATATGCAAATAATTACTGTAGAAAACTGCATCACCAACTTTTTAAAGTAGACAATGATGTAATGCCACAAAATCTAGCAATGGTGGGCATAGTTTAGGAAAGAAAGATAAAATAGCTGCGATGTACTTAGAAGCAAAAATCCATTTTGTCAGAAACACTATTGCCTACCTAATATCTATGCTCCCTTTCATTTTTACAGACTTTGTATATACTGTCAATACACCAACTAAAATCAACATTTATCAGCCTCTCTTGCTTCTATGGTGGCCATGTGTGTTAGTCTGTTTTCATACTACTATAAAGATAATACCTGAGACTGGGTAATTTATTTTAAAAAGAGATTTAACTGACTCACAGTTCTGCACGGCTGGGGAAACATCAGGAAACTTACAATTATAGCAGAAGGGGAAGGGGAAGCAAGGCATGTCTACATGGCAGCAGGTGCAAGAGAGAGTACAGGGAAAATAACAGACACCTATCAAACAACCAGATCTCATGAAAATTCACTCACTATCACAATTGCATAACACTTATCAAACAACCAGATCTCATGAAAATTCACTCACTATCGCATAGGGGTAAACACCCCCACAATCCAATCCCTGCCCACCAGGTTTCTCCCTCAACATGTGGGAATTACAATTTCAGAAGAATTTGGGTAGGGACATGGAGCCAAGCCATATTATTCCACACTGACCCTCCCAATTTCATGTCATTTTCACATTTCAAACTTAATCAGGCCTTCCCAGAAGTCCCACAAAGTCTTAACTCATTTCAGCATCTTAACTCAAAAGTCCAAGTCCAAAGTCTCATGTAAGACAAGTCATGTCCCTTCCATCTATGAGTCTGTAAAATAAAAAAATAAGTCAGCCGGGAGCGGTGGCTCACGCCTGTAATCCCAACACTTTGGGAGGCCGAGGCAGGTGGATCACGAGGTCAAGAGATCAAGACCATCCTGGTCAACATGGTGAAACCCCGTCTCTACTAAAAATACAAAAATTAGCTGGGCATGGTGGTGCATGCCTGTAGTCCTAGCTACTCGGGAGGCTGAGGCAGGAGAATTGCTTGAACCCAGGAGGCAGAGGTTGCAGTGAGCCTAGATCGTGCCATTGCACTCAGGCCTGGGTAACAAGAGCGAAACTCTGTCTAAAAAATAAAAAATAAGTCAGTTACTTTGAAGATATGATGGGGGTACAGGCATTGTGTAAATGGTTCCATTCCAAATAAGAGAAATTGACCAAAACAAAGGGTTTACAGGCCCATGCAAGTTCAAAACCCAGAAAGGCAGTCATTAAATCTTCAAGCTCTGAAATAATCTCCTTGGACTCCATGTCTCACATCCAGGCATGCTGATACAAGAGGTGGGCTCCCATGGCCTTGGGCAGCTTTGCCTATGTGGGTCTTCAGGATACAGCCCCTAAAGCTGCTTTCACGGACTGGCATTAAATGTCTGTGTCTTTTCCAGGAGCACAGTGCAAGCTGTCAGTAAATCCACCATTCTGGGATCTGGAAGACAGTGGCCCTCTTCTCACTGCTCCACTGTGCTGTGCCCCAGTAAGTACTCTGCATGGGGGTTCCAACTCCATATTTTCCTTCTGCACTGCCCTGGCAGAGGTTTTCCATGAGGAAAACCCTGCAGCAGACTTCCACCTGGACATCCAGGCATTTCGATACCTTTTCTGAAATCTAGTTGGCGCTCCCAAAGCTCAACTCTTGTCTTCTGTATGCCAGCAGGCCCAACACCATGTGGAAGCTATCAAGGCTTTGGGCTTGTGCCTTTTGAAGCAATAGCTCAAGCTGTACCATGGCCCCTTTTAGCCATGGCTTGAGCCGGAGGGGCTAGGACACAGGACGCCAATTCCTGAGGCTGCATAGAGCAGTGGGGCCCTGTGCCTGGTCCACAAAACCATTTTTTTTACCTAGGCCTCCAGACCTGTGATGGAAGGCGCTGCTGTGAAGATTTCTGACATGTTCTGGAGACATTTTCCTCATTGTCTTAGCTATTAACATTTGGTTCCTTGTTACTTACGCAAATTTCTGCAACCAACTTGAATTTCTCCCCAGAAAATGGGTTTTTTTCTTTTCTACCAAATGGTCAGGTTGCAAATTTTCCAAACTTTTATGTTCTGCTTCCCATTTAAGCATAAGTTCCTCATCTCTGTCTGAGACCACCTCAGCCTGGATTTCATTGCTCATATCACTATCAGCATTTTGGTCAAAAACCATTCCATATGTTTTTTGGGTTTTGTTTGTTTGTTTGTTTGTTTCTGAGACAGAGTCTTGCTTTGTTGCCCAGGCTAAAGTGCAGTGGCACATTCTTGGTTCACTGCAAACTCCAACCTCCCAGGCTCAAGCAATTCTTCTGCCTCAGCCTCGCGAGCAGCTGAGATTACAGGCATGTGCCACCACACTCGACTAACTCTTTTGTATTTTTAGCGGAGACAGGCCAGATATTCGTACTCCTGATCTTGTGATCTGCCCACCTCAGCCTCCCAAAGTGCTTCAATTACAGGCATGAGCCACCACATCCAGCCCATTCAACAAGTCTCTAGGAAGTTCCAGACTTTCCTACGTCTTCCTGTCTTCTTCTGAGCCCTCCAAACTGCTCCAACCTCTGCCTGTTATCCAGTTCCAAAGTAGCTTCCACATTTTCATGTTATCTTTATAGCGGTACCCCACTTTGGTACCAATTCTCTGTATTAGTCAATTTTCACACTGCTATAAAGATACTACCTGAGCCTGGGTAATTTATAGAGAAGAGGCTTAATTGACTCACAGTTCCGCATGGCTGGGGAGGCCTCAGGAAACTTACAATTATGACAGAAGGCAATGGAGAAGCAAGACATGTCTTACATGGCAGCAGGCAAGAAAAAGAGCTCAGGGGACACACCAGACACTTACCAAACAACCAAATCTTGTGAATACTCACTCACTATCATAAGAACAGCGTGAGAGGAACTGCCCCCATGACCCAATCCCCTCCCACCCTGTCCCTCCCTTGATATGTGGTGGTTACAATTCATATTACAATTCATATTACAATTCCAGACAAGATAAGATATGGGTGGGGACACGGAGCCAAACCATATCACCATGTTACTCATTGTTGTTCAATGAGATAGAAGCCATATTCGGCTCAGGCTACCTGGAAATGTTTTGTATTACTAAAACAAAATTTTCATGCTCTTTATTGTTTCTTCATTTTTCTCTATGCCTGAAATGTGGTCTGGAATTGTAGCAACCATCATAAAACCATCAGAATAAAAACCACATACCAAAGTGATAAAACTATAGGAAGACTAAAACATGGATGGTCTGATTGGACTGCCACCTCAGACCTGGACTACTTGCCTCAAAAAAGCTTGCATTATTCCAAAACAAATTCCTTTTTGTCTAAGCCACTGTGGCTGGAATTCTGTAACATCATGCCAAATGCAATCCCTAAGTGATAACCATTCCTCATGTAACTCCTAAAAAATTACAACAAACACCTTGAATGTGGACAACTGCTCATGCAGGCATCCATCATGCATCTTACATCCCATTGGTGGAAGAAAAGTCTATGTAAAAATATTATTAACTTTTGAAATAGTACTATCCACTGATTTTTGTCAAAAATGTTATAAAATCCTTTAATAAACAATGTAGTCTGCCCCTTCCTCTGGGAGCTCTGTCCTAAATGCCCATTAACGATAGACTAGATAAAGAAAATGTGGTACATGTGCAGCATGGAATACTATGCAGCCATGAAAAAGAATAATGGAGTTGGAGGCCACTTCCTCAGCAAACTAACACAGGAACTGAAAACTAAATACCGCATGTTCTCATTTATAATGGGAGCTAAGTGATGAGAAAACATGGGCACATTGAGGGGAACAACACACACTGGGGCCTTTCAAAATGTGGGGATTGAGAGAAGGGAGAGGATCAGGGAAAATAACTTATGGGTACTAGGCTTAATACCTGGGTAATAAAATAATCTGTACAACAAACCCCATGACACAAATTTACCTATGTAACAAACCTGAACTTAAAATAAAAGTTAAATAAATAAATACAGTAGGATAAGGTAATATAGAGTGAGAGTGCCTCCCATGAGCTGCCTAAGGTGCGCCATGCACAATGAACATTTCCAGGACTTTATGTCTGGAATGTGGTATGGAATTGCAGCAACCATCATAAAACTCCTTCATACAGAAAGTTTTTGGCTCCCATAGAGTCAAAGAAAGAAAGAAAAATCCTTAAAAAAGCATCTTAAATAGTCAGAGCTGACATTTCTTTCACTCTTTTTCATAAAATCCTTATTCAGTTAATTTTTTACTCTTTCTTCATATACATGTGACAATCATCTGGATCTCAGAAGCTCTGAGAGTCTGTCCTACCAATAATAATGCAAATGCTTCTCAGAAGTCCTGGGAATGTTCATCATGAATGATGACAGCTAAAAGGCAAATAGCCCAACTTCCCAAGTAGACAGATGGGTATGTTATGATCTTTAATTCTAGGTCAGATTGGAATCAGTATTTTTTACTGTGTTGGCAGCAACCTCTCTTAAGTCATGTTTAAAACTTCTCTTGTTTTTTTTTTTTTTTTTTTTTTTTTTGCCAACTCTGGAAAACAAATGCTTACAAACTATGTTACAATTCATAAATAAAAGGTTATTCATTTACAGGTAGCCACATGTCTTTTGAGCCATTAGATCAGCCTTACCCAAATTTGAGAAATCTTTCTTTATAATCAATCAAATTATCAAATATACTTGTTATTTGTTAACTTTACATGAAACAGTAATAACAAAGAAATTAACCTCTTAGGGAATATTTAAGAGTTATTCTTATTTATGGGATTTTTGCTTTGAAAGTTTTTTTTTTTCTTTCTTTTTTTTTTTTTTTTTTTGAAACAGGTCTGGCTCTGTTGCCCAGGCTGGAGTGCAGTGACACAATCTTGGCTAATTGCAACCTCCACCTCCTGGCTCAGAGGGTCCTCCTACCTCAGCCTCCCAAGTAGCTGGGATTACAGGTACATGCCACCACAACTGGATAATTTTTGTATTTTAGTAGAGATGTGGTTTCATCATGCTGGTCAGGTTGGTCTTGAATTCCTGGCCTTAAGTGATCTGCATGCACTGACCTCCCAAAGTGCTAGGATTACAGGCATGAGCCACCACCCCCGGACTGCTTTGGTAACTCTCAAATGAAAAAACAGTACAATTTAAGCAGAAGCCTCAGCCATTTCCACAGGGAGCTCTATATTTGGGGACGTTCAAAGTGTTCTTACACTGAGGTGAGGACTGGGCTTTACTTCCACATTTACTGGTAATTCAGTGTGGTCTGCCCCTGGACAAGGAAACCATCCTTGAGTGAGTCAGCTCTTACCATTCAGGGTAATTCTCAGAGAACGAAGCAGCCATGATCCATCAGTGGTTGACAACATGACCAGTAGTTGAGGGAGTGAGGCCCTACACCTGAAGGAAAATCTGGAAAGGGTGCCTTGGAGACCCTTCTTGTCAGTTGAAAACTTCTGGTAAACATTTATTTAGGATACAGATCTCATCACACTCTGTGCCTTGCTAGATACCCCTCACTCCTTGTAAAGTTTACAATATTTGTTCTTTTCATATCGTTGACCATTCAACCAATGTATTAGTCTCAGTTCTTGAATATGTAGATTTGTATCTCAGGCCTGCTTCCCACTATAAGTAAATGACCAAAGGTGCAACCTAAAGTGCTCTCTGTTTAAAGGATTTCCTCACTACTTTCTGGATCAACTCTGCTCACATACTATACAGTTACAGATAAAAACCAGTCCTTACTTGAAAGATATTGGTGGAGGGAGAAGCAACTAAGCAGTAGAAAGAGTCTGAGTCATCTGATTTTATTTTTCTACCTTACGGATTTGCTAAGATCCAATCACCATTTCCACTTTACACTGGAATACTGCTGTGCATGTTGAACTCTACAGGTCTGTCAAACAAATAACCACCGGTTTAATATGGACATGATCACCTAACTTTTTAGCCTGCCAGAAGCTGCTTTTTAGTTGGTCAGAGGAGTTAGGAGAGAGGTTAGGAGTTTCTCTAAACTTTCAGAAGATGATGATAATGATGATCCATATCAAACAATATAAGAGGTGAAAGGAGAGATTGGCCAAGTGAGGCCATGTGTCAGATTGAAAGCATGGGTATAAAGTTGTTTTGAATGCAGTCATCATGAATCTTTCACAGAGGACCAGGTCTCTCTGAGAAGTCCAGTTTTTCAAAAGGCTACACAGGAAGTAGAGAGGGAAAGTGGAGCAGTTGCATAGGGAGTCAGAACCACTGTGGTTATCCACAGGGCAGAGAAAGAAAGAAAGAAAACAAAATGTTTTTAATCCTTTCCTATCTTGTAACATTTATTAAGAGCTATAAGCTTGCCCAGTGCTGGGTACCCTACACATTCTATCTCATCTAATTCACACAACAAAGCAGTTTTCATTAGTTGACTCAACCATAAATGGCTGAGATGAATTTGCAATACAGACCCGCCCCTAACTTTGAAGTCAACACTGCCCCTACAGGTGACTCTCCCATCCAATTTTACCAATTTTATGTTTTTACCCACATGTAAAATATTTTTTAATCATAAAAAACATTTCATAAGAATTCTAGTTATCATCCAGTTATCTAGGTAAATCTAGAAAGGAGCCTGGGAAGCTCACTAAAGTAGATATGCTGAGTTGGAGAAAATCAAATTTTGTCCCTTACTTCCTCTAGCTAAGAAAATGTTTTAGGCTCCTCAACAGGGAAAGAATTGTGATGCAAACCAGGAAAAAGTATTCATTGAGATCAGTAACTTGTCCAGCTGTTCCTCATACTTATGGCTTTCAAATTTGTCATTGATATAGTTTGGACTAGGTTTGGGAACAATAGAGAGGAAATGTTCTAGCCTGGGAAAACATTTGTGGATTGAAAATATTTTTTTTTCTAAATAATCTACAAAAACTGTCCTACTTTTCAATGTTTTGAATGAATTGGCTTCAATCAATTCTTAAGACAAAACACCATCAATTGAAACATTATATTCTGTTTCTACAACAGGAAAAAAGAATAGAATTTTTTAAAACATCAGTTTCGTGGAATTTTACTGGAAAGGTAATTAATTCAATTTCTTGATTAATATGTTGAATCTGAACAAAACATTATGCAGAGTATTATTTAAGTGTTTGTTCTTTTTTCTTTCTTGTTTGTTTGTTTTGAAATGGAGTTTTGCTCTTGTTGCCCAGGCTGCAGTGTAGTGGCACCATCTCGGCTCACTGCAACTTCCGCCTCCCAGGTTCAAGCAATTTGCCTGCCTCAGCCTCCAGAGTAGCTGAGATTACAGGCGCACGCCACCATGCCTGGCTAATTTTTATTATGTTTTTAGTTGAGATGGGGTTTCACCATGTTGGCCAGGTTGGTCTCAAACTCCTGGCCTGGTGATCTGCCTGCCTTGGCCTCAAGATGCTGGGATTACAGGCGTGCCTGACTGTTTGTTTCATTGTTGAACATGTAATTTAATTAAAGGATATTAGATATCTTTAAATATGTATTATTTTTCTTCTATTATGTTGACTGACTGCCCTAGGAGTAAGAAAATAATTACCACAGGCTAAGATGTCAGCCAGTGAAATTACACCCCCTCAATTCTTAACAAGGAATTTTCATATTTGTGGATCTAGCAGCCTGATTTAGAGACAAAGCCTACCCTCTATATATGAAATGTTGGATGGACAGCCAATTGTAATGATTTAAGGACAATGAACAGTGGGACAAGTTATCTTCTTACTGAGACTCTTTACTTCCATGAGCTCCAGCTGGTGGACTCCAGCCAAGATCTGTATTGCTTTTGGCTGTGTTGGTGTTTTGATTTGAATTTGAATGTCTCCATACTAGGCAACCCTCTCTACTTTGGCACAATTCCTACCACTTCTTATATATTTTATATCCTGATCCAAACAATGATACTACCTATTGGACCATAAAAGCAATCAACTTTGTACAGAAGATGCTTCAGATTTCAAGAACCCTCTGCTAAAAGTTTAAAGATAATTATATTTAGTTTGGTAAGTGTGCAGAAAAACAGCTACCCTTGTACATTTCAGCTAATAAGTCTTCTTTTAAATGAATGGTTATAATAGCTGTCAAATTTTTAAAAATTTGTATTTTGAAGCTATAATTCTAATTCCAGAAACTTTTTTCTAAAAAATATTCATGCAGATACAAAAACTTTTGTGTGCAAGTGTTTGGCTGCATCACTCAAAGTAAAAAAAAAAAAAACCTGTAAGCAATCTAGATGTGCATTTATTCAACAGTGGTTATAGAAATCATGATACAGTTAGTATATATACATAAGAATGTCTCACATATCACATATTCACATATCGTATGTATTAATATTTATGAATTTATATATTCATATATCATGTGTATATGAATGACATGTATACATAAAATGAATGAATAATGACCATATATACATATTGGCAAGGAAAGTGTTCAAGTCATACTGTTAAGTTAAAAAAAAGCAAGTTGCAAATTACTTGTATGAAACCATTTTAGAGAAAATAAAGTATGTGTGCACATGTATGAAATTTATGTCTAAATTCATAAAAATATAATGAGTATTTTTAGGAAATTGAGAGAGTGATTTTCCAATCACAAATATTAAACAAGGTATATAATTATATATTTTATTATATATTTTAACATATATAATTCTAAGCTGCTTGAATCATAATGAGAAAAATTTCATAGATCGCTTATAATACAGTCAAAGAAGGGGAAGTTCTCCATTAAAATAAACACAATCCTTGAAAAAATACAATAACATTCATTAATAACAAGTATTTTAATATGCTTCTCAGCCCATACTGTTTGTGCCCTCTGCCTAAAACACCCTTCATAAATTATTATGAATGCCTCCTTCCCCAACTAGTTATTATCTGCTAATTCTACAGATCTCTCTCAGGTACTATCTTCTTATGAAAGTCTTCCCTAATCACTCCAGTCATATGTTCTCAGAGAAATCATATTATTCCATAGTACATGTGATGGTTAATACAATGAGTGTCAACTTCATTGGATTGAAGGATGCAAAGTCTTAATCCTGCATGTGTCTGTGAGAGCGTTCCCAAAGGAGACTAATATTTGAATCAGTGGTCTGGGGAAGGCAGACCTGTCCTTAATCTGTTGGGGCACAATCTAATCAACCTCCAGCAAATATAAAGCAGGGAGAAAAACGTGAAAAGGTTAGACTGGCCTAGCCTCCCAGCCTACAGCTTTCTCCCATGCCGGATGCTTCCTGCCCTTGAACATCAGACTCCAGGTTCTTCAGTTTTGGAACTCAGACTGCCTCTCCTTGCTCTTCAGCTGTAGCAGGCTTATTGTGGGAGCTTTTGAGGTCCCACAATTTTAAGGATTAATAGTTTAATACTTAAACTATTAAGTATTAGTAGTTTAATACTTAATAAACTAATATATTTATATGAATATATATATATGTATATATATATATATATATATATATATACAGATACACACATACACATACACACACACACACACACGCGTATATTCCATTAATTCTGTCCTTCTAGAGAACTCTGACTAGTATAGTACACATGATTGTTTATACTTATATATTTATTTAGGAAATTATTTATTTTATATACAATTCCTAGACAAAGCTATGAGCTCCATGAGGTCAGACATTGTATCTGTTTTTCTCACTATTAAATTACAAACACTGAAACACTGTTGGGCCATGATAGATACTCAAAATATATTTATTAAATGAAGAAATCATGAGTGAATTTTTTATTTAGCTACATTTTTGAAAATTCAGGATAAGTCTTTTTTGTTTTAAGTCACATAAAATGGATAAGAGGAAAATAAGCCATGAAAAAAAGGATGGAGAGGCAGCCTACCATTTTCAACTAGTTTACAATCTCACAGGCCTTGACAAGCTAACTTTTAGAGCTGTTTAAAATTACTTCTGTGCATAGAGAGGAGGCATTCATTCAATTTATTCATTAATATTATTTCATTAAGCCTTCAGCCCCTTATAGAGAAAAATCTTTCTAACAGTCTTAGATTCAATGTGGTGTTTCCTCTTTAATTCATAATCAGCTACCTCAGAATGTTTTAAAAGGCTGCTTTTCTCAACTTTTAAAACCAAGGCTTTCAGTTCTTACGAGCTTCATTTAAATTCTTGCTTTATTTTTTTCCCAATAATAGCTCTACTGAATCCAAAAAGTGTTTTACTCAGCACATCTCAGATTTTATTTTTCCAATTTAATTATTTTAATGCTGTTTATTTTTATTTACTTTCAAACTGACTTTTTATTGCTATTTTTACATCCTCAGGTCTCTATTTGATGTTTTTAAAGAGCTGTGTCACTAGATAACAAATTCTTATCAATTTTTCTGCTTGATCTCAGAAAATCTGCTGCCGTTTTATGCTATCTACAATATCATGCTACTCATGGAAGGTCAATGCATGTATGTTGGGTTAGGCCACTTGACATTTTTGAAAGAGGATCCCCCACTTATTCACATCATCCCCCCATGAAAACTAACTGTACATCTGGAATGTTGTCCAGCTTTCCTTCATAGAGAGGATGTGGCCCAAGGAAATATTTTCACAAAATTAGTTTGCACCCGATGCTCTAAATTCTGCTGTTTTTTCTTAATTTGTTATAAATGTGATTAATAATAAGCATTCATTTTCTGTTACCCTGTAGGTAAATTTTTTGCCAATATTAATATTTTCTCTGACAGATTGCTGAACTGATAATGATGGTATCGAATACTTGCAAAGCTCTTTATGATCTGCATAATAATTTCACATTTCACTGTGTCATAGCTTTTTACCTCTGATTCTAGTTAGATAATTCAATTACATAAAATAGTCACGTGATTAAGGACTCCTGTTCACCACTATACCAACTCTTCAGACACTATCAAAAGCCATCTACATAATCTCTTCATTTGCAAATGATTAAAAGCTTGAAAGTGGTATATTCAAAACAAAGATTGTTATAAAATTATAGAATATCAAAACTTCATGCAATTTAAAAAACAGTGAGTGCCAACCATGATCAAAAATAATAGATTTATATTTGTCTGAAAATTAAGAAAAATGGCTGAAGAAGTATCAGTTGTGAAGTGTTCCATATTTTTATGAAGAAACATTCAATGTTCATGGTTAGGAAGAATCAATATCGTAAAAATGGCTATACTGCCACAAGTAATTTACAGAATCAACACTATCCCCATCAAGCTACCATTGAATTTCTTCACAGAACTGGGGAAAACCATCATGAACTTCATATGGAACCAAAAGAGAGCCCACATAGCCAAGTCAATTCCAAGCAAAAAGAACACAGTGGGAGACATCACACTACCAGACTTCAAACTATACTACAAGGCTACAGTAATCAAAACAGCATGGTACTGGTACCAAAACAGAGATATAGACCAATGGAACAGAACAGAGGCATCGGAGGCAACACAACATATCTACAATCATATAATCTTTGATAAACCAGACAAAAACAAGCAATGGGGAAATGATTCCCTGTTTAATAAATGGTGTTGGGAAAACTGGTTAGCCAAGTTGAACAACAAGCCCATTGAAAAATGGGCAAGGGATATGAACGGACACTTTACAAAAGAAAACATACATGAGTCCAACAAACACATGAAAAAATGCTCATCATCACTGGTCATTAGAGAGATGAAAATCAAAACCACAGAAAGCAGAAACAAGACCCCTTCCTGACACCTTACACTAAAATTAACTCCAGATGGATTCAAGACTTAAACATAAGACCTGGCACCATAAAAACCCTAGAAGAAAATCTAGGCAACACCATTCAGGACATAGGAGTAGGCAAGGACTTCATGACCAAAACACCAAAAGCATTGGCAACAAAAGCCAAAATAGACAAATGGGACCTAATCAAACCAATAGCTTTTGCATGGCAAAAGAAACAGTCACTAGAGTGAATCGGCAACCAACAGAATGGGAAAAAATCTTTGCAGTTTACCCATCTGACAAAGGGCTGATATCCAGAATTTACAAAGAACTCAAACAGATTTACAGGAAAAAAACAAACAAGCCCATTGAAAAATGGGCAAGGGATATGAACAGACACTTTACAAAAGAAGACATCCATGAGTCCAACAAACACATGAAAAAATGCTCATCATCACTGGTCATTAGAGAGATGAAAATCAAAACCACATTGAGATACCATCTCACGCCAGTTAGAATGGCGATCATTAAAAAATCTGGAGACAACAGATGCTGGAGAGAATGTGGAGAAATAGGAACACTCTTACACTGTTGGTGGGAGTGTAAATTAGTTCAACCATTGTGGAAGACAGTGTGGCGATTCCTCAAGGATCTAGAAATAGAAATTCCATTTGACCCAGCAATCCCATTACTGGGTATCTATCCAAAGGACTATAAATCGTTCTACTATAAGGACACATGCACACGAATGTTCATTGCAGCACTGTTTACAATAGCAAAGACCCGGAACCAACCCAAATGCCCATCGATGATAGACTGGACTGGGAAAATGTGGCACATATACACCATGGAATATTATGCAGCAATCAAAAATGATGAGTTTGTGTCCTTTGTAAGGACATGGATGAATCTGGAGAACATCATTCTCAGCAAACTGACACAAGAACAGAAAATGAAATACCACATATTCTCACTCATAGGCGGGTGAGAAAAATGAGAACACATGGACACAGGGAGTGGGGTACTACACACTACGGTCTATTGGAGGGAATAGGGGAGGGACAGCGGCGGGGGGGAGCTGGGGAGGGATATCCAGGGGAGAAATGCCAAATGTGGGTGAAGGGAAGGAAGGCAGCAAAACACACTGCCATGTGTGTACCTATGCAACTCTCTTGCACGTTCTGCACATGTACCCCAAAACCTAAAATGCAATAAAAATTTAAAATTTAAAAAAAAAAAAAGAAGTGTCAGTCTGACTGCCTTGCTTGTTCCTATAGCCCTTGCTATCTTCTTGAATTGTAGTGGTGATTGCTAAATTTAATTCTTGTCTTGTATTCTGCTTTCACTTGAGTATACTCTCTCGCTTGGACCATAATATCAATTCTTAATGTCTTTCTTTAATATTTCAATTCCACCTTTCTCATTTGATGCTTAATGACCAGTGATGCATGATATGGCACAAGGTTGCAATGCTGGTAATATTTTTTCAGAAAATTGTCCTTTCTTTATCATTGGCTGACACTTTTTTGAGCCAATTCAATGTGCCAAGCATTGTGCTTGACTTCTAAGCTGACACCATTAAAGAGTATACAGTAATTCAGAGTTTGCAATTATACATAATTAATTAGAAACCTTGCATCAATTAAAAACATACAAGAATTTAAAAAATATATAGTGTAATATTATATTAGTCTTTATTGTATGAAGGAAACAAGTACTATCCCTTAAATTATACATGCATAACCTGTCAAGATATCAGATTAGCCAGTTTACTAGGTACACAGTAAATAAAATCCCAAAGCATCTAATATTGATTATAAAAATAAAAATCTGAAGATACAGAAAAGTAAAAGTTTCTATGACAGAAGACAACATAGACCAGCACTGGAAACATACTAAAAATAAAACTAATCGATTGTCGGTCACAAGCTTGTCAGAAGGCTGACACAATTATTTTCCTTCAGAGAGAAAAGTATGCAGACTTAGAGAAAAAAAATCACTAGAATAATCTGTTCACCCTGATTTAAAGTAGATAAATGTTCTTGATAATTTCAAACAGATTACAAATTTTAAAAATCTATGCCAGAAATTAGTTTTATAAATTTGTTAAATTAGAAAGGAATTGAGATGAAAACTCTTATCAAAAAATGGCATATTGTGGCTTTATCCAGACCATCAATGTTAGACTGGATAAAGAAAATGTAGGATATATACACCATGGAATACTATGCAGCCATAAAAAGGAACAAGATCATGTTCTTTGCAGGGACATGGATGGAACTGGAAGCCATTATCCTCAGCAAACTAATGCAGGAACAGAAAACCAAATACCACATTTTCTCACTTATAAGTGAGAGTTGAATAATGGAAACACGGGGACACACTGTGGGGGATTACACACACCGGGGCCTGTTGAAGGGTGGAGGGTGGGAGGAGAAAGAACATTTGGAAGAATAGCTAATGAATGCTGTGCTTCATACCTAGATGCTGAGATGATCTGTACAGCTAATTGCCATGGCACTGTTTACCTATGTAACAAACCTGCACATCCTGCACACGTGCCCCGACCCGAAAGGTTGGAAATCAAAGAGGGCAAATTTTTCAGATTCCAGAACAAAAAAAGAGGCTATTTATTTATTTAGATATTACAGATGCAATATTCTACCTTGGGTGTTGTATGTAGAAACAATTTTTCTTGAGCGCAATTATACAAATGACCATTCCTCATAACTCAAAAGAGTGAAAGTATCTTGTGGGCATCAGACTTTCCAATGCAAAGGATGATTAAAGTTGAGACAACCAGCTAAGAAACATATCATTTCCAGCTCCATCTTCTTTCATTTAGGAGAGAAGGAGTGGGAGGAAGACTTCAGGTTGATAAACAATTAATTTTAGTCTATTAATTTTCCATAAGGAAAATGACTAAAATTCACTTTATGAAAATTTAAAATGCATTGATTTGTACATCATACTGTGAAACATCACCAAGGAATGTGGCTAAAGATTAGAAATGTTGCTGAAATAGAGTACCCCTGAAATGATTTGAGAGAAGCTATCTTATTAAACTCCTTTCTAGCTTAAAGAATTTCAGTCTCGGAGCCGCAGTGGCCCCGGCCAGATGTCCTGGCGCTTGAGGAGGCGAGGTCATGAGTTCAAGGCCAACCTGAGCAACATTACAAGCTCTCATTGATTAACAACAACAACAACAACAAAATCAGTCTCAGTACTTTCTAAGTCATGTGTTCTCAAACTCCTGTACATGGAACATTAGTTTCTGAGTGATTTTAAAATGTATTGTGTAAGTAAAAAGAATTCTAGGAGAAATATATTCAAAACCTTTGGGTTTTAAAAGTTAAATTCATTTCTTCAGGACCTTGTGAAGTCTCTAAAGTACTACATGTGTTCTGCCTCCTGAGAAGGAGATATAACGAACAGTGTCTTTTAAACACATTTGACCACATTAAACTTTTCTTAAGACCACTGCTTCCAAATACATGCATGAAAACAATTACTTCTAGTGAATAATCAGAAACAACTGACTATATTTTTGCACTTTCACTCTTACTGTCACATTATTTCTAAGGGACAGATAGTTGTGCAATAAGAAAATTGAATCCAAACAGGTTGTTAGAAATCACATAGTAGCGGCCAGTCACGGTGGCTCATGCCTGTAATCCCAGAATTTTGGGAGGCCGAGGTGGGTGGATCACCTGAGGTCAGGAATTCAAGACCAGCCTGGCCAACATGGCAAGACCCCATCTCTCCTAAAAATGCAAAAATTAGCCAGGCATGGTGACATCAGCCTGTAATCCCAGCTACTTGGGACCCTGAGGCAGGAGAATCACTTGAATTCTGGAGGTAGAAGTTGAGGCAGGAGAATGGCTTGAACATGGGAGGTGGAGGCTACAGTGAGCCAAGATCTGTATCCAACCTGGGTTACAGAGTGAGACCTCATAGAAAGAGAGAGAGAGAGAGAGAGAGAGAGAGAGAGAGAGAGAGAAGAAAGGAAGGAAGAAAAGAACAAAGAAGTGAAAATCAATGCAGTTGCAAAGTTTAGAAAGAGGATGTCTTCCAATGTGAAAGAAAATGTCTTCTTTAAGAAAAAATAATTTCAATATTAAACAAGTACTTACAAAAAATAGAGGATAAAATACTTCCAAACTAATTCTGTTAAGCCAAAATAATCCTTATACCAAACAATGCAAAGAACATTGCAAGAAGAGAAAATGAATACTAATGTCTCATAATAAATATTATCAGTAAACTCTAACAATATTCAATCATGACCAGAGTTAATTATAAGAAAGTAGAGTAGGTTTAGTATTTAAAAATCAGCCTGTGCAAATTCCCATATTAACAGAATATGAAAATAAAATAGTACATATAAATAGATGTGAAAAAATTATTAAATTTAAAATTCATTTATAATTTTTACAGAGAACTTTAAACAAACTAGGAATACAATAAGACTTCCTCAATCTGATTTTTTAAAATTGAGACAGTCTCACTCTGTTGCCCAGGCTGGAGTGCAACATATATCTGTGGATATATGTTGTTGGTGGAAAATATTGTTGCCAAGATGAAAGGGGAAAATTCTGCATGGTTTAATTTTCTTAAAGAAATTTGAAATTCCTTTGCAATCTTAGATGATAATGATGAAGCACTACTGACTTGGATCATTTAAATGAAATTGAAAAATGCATAAAATAATCTTCTAAATTTTTCTAATTTTGGTAGTCTTACTCTTATCTGCCTGATACAGAAATGATTTTGCGTATAAGAAGAAGCCTATTTACCTTTTGAAATCTGTCATATAAGATAATTAATTAGTATTGGCAAAGTCTAGAGGAGCTTTTGTTATTATTTGTACATATCATTAAACATGGTATTATGGGCTGAATTATCCTCTTCAGCCCCATCAAAATTCATATGCTGAAGTTCTAACCCCTAGTGCTTCAGAATATGACTATATTTGCGAGAGGGTCTTCACAGAGGTAATTAAACTAAAAAGAAAAAGAAGGTCATTAAGTTGGGTCCTAATGCAATACAACTGGTATCCTTAAAAGAAGAGGAGATTAGATATACAGGGGGAGGACTATGTGAAGACACAGGGAGAAGACACCCATCTACAAAGCAAGGAGTGAGACTTCAGAAGACTTCAATCCTGCCAACATCTTGATCTTGGATGTCTTGGATATTTAAGCCACAACTGGGTGGCTTAAACAGCAGAAATTTATTTTATCATAGTTCTGGAGACAAGAAAAATTGTTATGATGCCTATAGCAAAAATGTACACCTATTAAGATATTTTGTTTGAACTCACAAATGAAATATGGTTCTTTAAAATTCCCCTTCTGGTTTTGAGAAAGTAGCTTAAGCCAAAGAGAAACAAAGCCATGATTTGCTTTTTGGTTATAGAGTATAGCCAAACATCATCTAATTAAGTTTTTGAATATGTGGTCCAAACTGGGAAAAAATTATGCTTACTCATGAGTCAACATCCTTATTCTTTTGTATTTTGTTTGCATTCTTCTCATGGCAAATAATTATATGCTTTTGCCTTTCAGAAAAGTACATGGATTTTTGGTGGTGGAAGTGTTAACCTTGCATATTGGAGCATATTTATTACCTTCATATATAATTGCACAGCATCCCAGATGTTTCTCTGAGAGTTGGAGGTTCCTAATGTGGCTCTGCCTTCTATGTGGGAATCAAAGAGGTTTCAGTGATTTTCTTCATTTGCTATTTCTAGTCTTCAAAGAAAGTTATGTACTATATCATAGAGTATTCTGTTTGACATTAAAAACTTTGATCCATCAGTATTTGCAACCAAAATATGTTATACCTTCTCTAAATAAGGGACAGAGAAACAAAAAAAGAAATACAAGGATCAGATTCTGGCTTTCAAAGAAATTCCTAATCCAAACACAGAAAAGTCTGGCAGGATTCTTCATCAATAAGATAATAACAAGCAAAAAGAGGAAGAATGGAAACAGAGAAAACAAGGAAGATTCTCTCCCATCTTCCACCACCAGTGACAGAGAGAACAATCCTAGCATCTCAGATCTTGCTCGTATGTTTCCTACTTATTAATGTTAACAGAACGTAAACCAAACAGCAAGAATGGAAAAAAGAATGTGAATCATTTGTCCCCAGTGATTCCCTCTGCTTTGTGCTGAACTAGCAAAAGAAACACACCCTGGAGCATCTGGGAAAGCAGCACCAGAAACATTCCACTCCACCACAAGACCTTTGCAAAGAACCAGACACCCTTCTCTCCAACCCACTCTCAATGAGAATTTTGGTGAATTAATTGAAGGTGGACACATGAAATGGGAAATTTGATGATTCTGAGCCATAAGTCTACTTTATCCTCAATTGTTTCTCTAAACCACCTCCTTTCTTAACTTACCTGTGAAGTATTGTGAAGTATTTATGAAAACAATAACGACATATGAAGTTGAAGAAGAAATTGATTTATTAACAATAAAACATGCTAGAGAAACATGGAACTGTATTCTCCCAATAAATTATAGCATCACTAATTCTGAGACAAAGATCATTTTGAATTGGGGGAAAGCTGATTTATAAATGCTTTAAAGAAAGGTATAATTATACTTAAGCTGATACATTAGTTGGGACTAAATAATAAGAGAGACAAAAATGTTCATTTATGCAATACTTCTCAGTTTTTATACATCTTTCAATAACCTTGTTATGGAAGAATTATTGTATTCTCTTTTTGTAGTTGATAAAACTGAGACTCCAAGATTAAGTGATTTGCCCCAGGATACTCATATAATAAGTATTGTTCATATTTTTTAGCCAAACATCATCTACTTGAGTTTTTTACTATGTGGCCCAAACTGGAAAGAATTAATTTATTATCTAAGACTCAAAGACTGTGACTTGACCCAGGATACTTATATAATAAATGTTGCTCATATTTTTGAGACTAAGAGTGATCAGATAAAAGTTTTTTAGTTGCCCTCAGTACAGAGAAGAGTAAATTAACACTCATAATATAAAAAATGTGTTTAAGATATATGCATAGGTATAATGTTTGGAAATAGTCTGCTTAAAGACATGAATTTTTGTTCAAGAATCTAAACTATCCTTTTATAAGTGTGTATGTTTTATATTAATTTTCTTTGAAAAGAATGTTTTTAATATACTATGAAAAATAAAACTTCTGCCCTGTTTCTGTCTGAATTACTGTAGAATATCAGCTAATCAAGTCAGTTAATGACTTTTTAAAATTGTAGATTAAAGATGTAACATTCATTTCACTGTGTTCTGTTTTAAGTGCCACGGTATCAAAAAGGGCAATGTTTTGAAAGAATGAAATATAACCTTGTTCTATATTTAATGTTTTTCCTACAAGGGTCCAGCAACATAGCAGATGTTAAACGTGACATTTGTAGTTCTGGGAGCCAAATGATACAGTGCTACCATCAGGAGTCACAGCCAAATCCAGAGAGTAGGTATTGAAAGAGAGAGCACATACTGAATTCTTCTGGGGTGCCTTGAAAAAAGAAACAGAAACACAAAATGGGGTGCAAAAAAAGAGTTTAAAATGGAAAGCAATTCATAGTCTATTGTTGAGGAAACAAGTAAGGTCACAAAAAGCGATATGTAATGTGAGGCCTTTTATTTACAAATGCATAATATATAGACATAGGTATATCTATATAAATACAGCACACAAAAATATCTGAAAATCAATACCACAGGATGTCAACAGTGCTAAGAGTATGACTTTCTTTTCTCCTTTTGATTATCTGTAGTTTCTGATGCTTATAAATAGATATAGATATAATCTTTGAAATTTTTAAGTTTATGCTTAAATTATTTTGGATAGTCTAATGAAACATGACACGTGTATAAAGTCTTGCACTGTGTGTATAACTCCAGTAACACATTCACATTATACTAGTCAACACTTGTCTTCTGTCTTTTTCCCTGAACTCTGAGCTCCTTGAGATTAGGACAGGGTCTTGTACTTCCAGATACTCAATTCCTAAACAAGGAAAAAGAATTAAATTAATGTATATATATTTTATCAAACTGAATTCCTATAACAACATTGTAACTTTTATCATCCCCAATTTTCAGATGAAAAATTTAAAACTTAGAGATGTTAAGTAAGCTAGCTAACGTCCTTCCCTTAAGAACTGATAAGAGCTTAGATTCAGACACATATCTGCCTGACCTCAAACTGGTATTAGTGTTAAGAGTTGATGTGAGTTAAATGGAAGAAAGGAAATAAGAAGGGCGAGCCATGCAGACCTAGGAAATGTTTAAAGTTTGAATGTAAAGCAAATGAATAGAACATAAGATAAAATATACTCTAAGCAATTACTTAACATAGGTATATGAAGTACACATAGAATGAGCTACAGTGTTCTCTCTCACTGGTACATCCAGGTGGGAGCTGGATACCTAGCAATTAAGAAAGTTGTAGAAGAGATTTCTGTCCTGGGAGGAGATGCTGTTAGGTGATATCATGACCTATCCAACTTGTTTCTTTGCCAATATTTTATTAGGATAAGTCTCCTGATTTTTTTTTTAATGAAGGCTGCAGGTGATTTTAGGGACAAACTTATTTATTTCATTGGCATGCTTTCATTTGGTGGCAAGGCACCCCTGGGCACATAAATAAAAATAGCAATTAGAGAAGGTTTAGCAGCAGGGAAAGGACAATTGAATCACAAGAGAAAGGCTCTTTGTTGCAATGAATTAGCAAAATTCAGTCCCACAGGTTTTGCGGAGTGTTCTTAAATAATTGAAAGTTGTGCAAAAAGTAGTGTCTCTGGGACATTATGCTTAACTGTTATGATACCTTTAATTAAAGAAGATATACCCATAGGTAAATGCTTAGGGCATACTAAGAAAGTAGGACAGGCTCAGGTTATCTGAAAGTGTAGATGAAGTAGTTTATTTCCTCTCTGAGGTTCATATTCAGAATAAGTTTGATGAAACCAGTCACCAAGTAACTCAAGAATGTGGATATGAATGAGGGAGGTCTAACAAGTAGTGCAGTTTAGAGCTACCTACATTGTCTAAGTACACACATTCTTAATTTGTCCCTGACTTTAGGGAAAATCCTAAGGCATGAAGATTGGGCCAAAAAAATGGAAAATCCAGATTGTTCATTCTTTGAATGCTTCTCAGGCACTTGACTAAAGAAAATTGCTCCATTCAGAAAGTGGAACTTGATTTTTCTTCTAGATCGCAAGTCACATGGATGCTAATATTAGAAATACTACATAGAGTATTTAATAAATAAAAATATCATTATGGAATAACTGCTAAGTTTTGACATTCTGGAATGATATGATTTGGCTATGTCCCCACTCAAATCTCATCTTGAATTGTAGTTCCCATAATCCACCTGTGTTGTGGGAGGGACATAGTGAGAGGTAAGTGAATCATGAGGGCAGGTGTTTCCCATGCTGTTCTTTTGATAGTGAATAAGTCTCATGAGATCTGACGGTTTTATAAAGGGCAGCTCCCCTGTACACAGCCTTTTGCCTGCCACTATGTAAGATATGCCTTTGCTCCTTCTTCACCTTCTGCCATGACTTTGAGGCTTCCCCAGCCATGTCGAACTGTGAGTCCATTAAACTTCTTCTTTATAAACTTCCCTGTTCAAGTATTTCTTCATAGCAGTATGAAAATGGACTAATGCACAGAATTAAAAAAAAAACTCAAAATCTCATGATAGAAATTTATAGAAAATAGAATCTTTTTACTTATTTTTTACTTACTCTTTTCATTCTTATCTAGAATCTTAAAGCCTATAATCCTTACAAGCAGCACAAAATAAATGCAGTCATGCACCATGTAACAACATTTTGAATGATAGAACACATATACAGTGATGTTCTCATAAGATTATAAAACCACAGTTTTACTAAACCTTTTGTATGTTTAGATAGTTTAGATACACAAACACCATTGTGTTACAACTGCCAACAGCATTCAGTACAATACTGTGCTGTACAGGTTTGCAGACTAGAAACAATCGATTATACCATACAACTTAGGTGTGTGGTAGGCTGTACTATCTAGGTTTGTGTAAGTGCACTCTATGATGACCACACAATGGTGAAATCACCTGATGATGCATTTCTCAGGTACTCCTGTTGTTATGCAATGCATGACTTTATGTCAGACAGAACTTGGTCATTATCAAGTTCAGAAAGTTCTCGCAGAGTGAGACCATAAAAAGACAATATTTTCCTGAGGAGTGTTTTTAGGAGATCATAATAAAGGATGAACTACATTGATATTCCCGATACTGTTCAGGGATCTGGGTATACAAAGATAAATAAATAGCTCCTGATCACAGAGAACCCATTCCTCTGTGAGGAATGTGGACCCACAAATAGATAATTATAATATTATTAAGTAGGTGCACTAATGGAGTTGTGCACATGTGCTAGGGGTGAACCCTAACTCAGACTATTGCATGATGGAAGAGCTTCCTTAGTATCTATTTGAACTTAGACCAATAATATGTGTGGGTGTTAACCTGGCAAAAGGGTAAGGATGGTGTAGTGTAGATCAGGGAAGGACATGACAGGCAGAAGGGGCAATACAGGTAAGAGTAACTCACTGAGAAAGCACAGTGGGAAACTCTGAAAAGCTCTAAATTGCTAGATTGCACATCATAAAGCAGAGAGTTAAGAGATATGGTCTACTCAAATGCCCGTCAATTAGTATATATATATATATATATATATATATATATATATATATATATATATATTTATATATGGAATACTACTCAGTCATACAAAGGAGTAAAATAATGGCATTTGCAGCTAGCTGAATGGAATGGAAGCTATTATTCCAAGGAAAGTAATTCAGGAATGCAAAACCAAATATCATATGTTCTTACTCATAAGTGGGAGCCAAGCTGTGAGGAAACAAAGGCATAAAAATGATATAATACTTTGGGGACTTGGGGAAAGGGTGGAAGGATGGTGAGAGATAAAAGAGGACACGTTGGGTACAAGGTACACTGCTCGGGTGATGGGTGCACCAAAATCTCAGAAATCAGCACCAAAGAACTTATTCAGGTAATCAAACACTACATGTTCCCCCAAAACCTATTAAAACAAAAATTAAAAATTTAAACAAACAATAAACAAGATAAAGAGATACATGGCTACAGAGCTAGGTAGATAACAGATAGTAGAAAAGAATGTTTACCACGTAAAAAATTTATCCTTGAGGAGTCTTTGAAGGATTTAAGGCAATCACATGGTATCATCACACCCAAATTTGAAATGGATCACTTTGATAGTCACTTGGAAATATATGTGCAGACTAAGGACTGTGGCTCGAATGAGAAACTTTGGGGAAAAGGACTTTTTTTAGTCAAAAAGGAAGAACCCACACAAAAGTGTAAAAGGAATATGCAGAGAAGTAGCTACAGAAGCAACAGACTGTTGTGTTATGACTGTCAAAAAAGTGAAATGCCTTTTCGAGAAGTCAAAATAGAACAAAAGTAGCAAGTGAACAAAATCAATCCAAAAAGCCAATTCCTGAAAGAGGTCTGATAAAATTATAATTAGGAAATCATTAACACATTTAATCTTTAATAAGAGCAGTTTTCTTTGAGCAATGAGAGCAAGAAACTAGAGTGTCATGGTTCATGGAGTAAATGAGGGACAATAAAGATCTAGTGATAGAATAAACATTTAGAGAAGTTGGTGGAAGAAGGGGAGAACTATCGGATGACAGAGAATGGATCTCTCAGCAAGGGTATGGATGAGGGCAAATGACGCAGGCCAGTAAAGAAGGTTTAAGATATAGAAAATAGAAGAGAGATTTAAAAAGACAATGGCCCAGGGGAAGTGTGAGAAGATGAGATCTTAAAAGGTAGAAGAATTGAAGCGGCAGCCAAGCCTCCAGAAATAGAACTAAGGAGCCACACGTTTACATCATCAATGGGAAAGTAAGAATTTGAGTAAAGTAAAATAAGGTGTAGAGCCCCAATTTCTTAATAAAGAGGTGACACAAGGACAAGGATTGACCTGATGCAAAAAAAAACAAAAAACCTTTGGTTTGTTTGTATTGTCTATTCTTTATAGAACAAAATATTAAGCTGGTACAATAAATTTATGTTAACAATTTCAAAGAGCATCTGGACAACCAGTATCTTACCACTAATATAACCACAGCTTACATCCTAAGTGTCTGAATAAGCAACTTCTAATCTCTAGAGAAACATACTCATCAAATTCAATACAAATTCATGCCTTCATCACGGGCTCTTTGTGGATGCCCAGAACACCTGTGCAGTAGTCATCTTCTGTATTAGAGCTTGACATGCTGTCAGTAAGTCTTGTGACAAAAGGGAATGTCAGGTTTTCCCTCCTCAAGGGTACTGTTAAAAAGGAACAGCCTGTTCTTGTTTAATTAGAATTGATTTTCTTGAAACTGGCTATTACCCTTAAGTCTCAATTGTTTTTTTAATTCCTCGAGATGAAATAACACTTCATTTGTTAACTCTTATAAAAGCAGAATGCTTTCTAATGTCTTTGGCTAATTGAAGATTTTGCTACTTGTTTATATCTCATTTATTTTGTGTTTAAATCTGTAAATATTTCTCATTATCAGAAATAGTCAATATATTATATCCAATTCGTAATTGAGACAAAAGTATAGTATTAATAAAATCTAAAGTTCCCCAAACCAGTGGGTCCATCTATCATATCATACTCATCCTCTATCTTTTTTTTTTCTGATAATGATTACATTCCATTACACCAAACAACACCATAGGCTTCACCATGGAAATGAACAAACTAAACATATGATAAAATGTGCCATTTCTAATTTGAACATTCTTTGTCCATAGATGCACCAACCTCTCCCTACCTGTTTGGAGCCCAGTGCTATAAATATTAACTGCTACATTAAAAAGACAGTCCAACTACACTTCACTTCACAGTGGTACCAGGTTAGTCTTTGGGGAGTCATTGAGGAGGCCGAAAATTATTTGATTTTGGATGCTCTATTAAGAAATCTAGTAATAAGCCATGTTCACATATCTTTCCTACCCCAAAATGATGTCTTTGGGAAGATGTGTATACTCATTTGAAATCTACTTTTCTGTGTTCCTGACACTGTCCTAAAGGATTTGAAATACTACTGCAGTCAACCTTCACGTGTTATATTTATTAGTCACATTTTTAAGAAAAACAAACTACAAAGGTTTAGAAATTTATGGAAATATCCATAACTAATTAGTGGCAAAGAAAGACGCTGAGAGTCCAGATGACCAGCTAACTAATGGAAGGGCCAAACATAAAGGTCAAGTTCCTGGCCGGTTGTCTCATGTCACCACAGTAGGCAACCACTGTGGGCGAAAATAAACATCCAATCCCCTAATAGACTTACAAATTTATAAATCTTAAAGAGCATTTGTGGCATTGATTGATACTGACATTTTCAACACTGAGGATGGCTATCTTTCTTCTCTGGAGACTGAATGCTCTGAAGTTTCAAAACGACCAACCACACAGTGTATCTGGGGAAGCTGAATGATAATGCCCCAAACTGCTCTATTCCAAGATCTCTTAGTGATATGCACTCATGCCCACTCTGCTGACAAATATCAATTCTTCCCCTTTTCTCAGGGATTTCACTTCCAGAATCTGTTCAGTTTTCTCCCTCTTCTAATGATTTTGCTTATTCCATTTTGTTAGAAAAGGAAAAGTTCTCAAAATGTACCCATTAGTTTCCAAATGTTTAATTCATTCCTACAATAACCTTATAATTTAGTAGAAACTTTATAAGTTACATATTATGAACCCTATTTTAATACGTGAGAAAACTCAAGTTAAAAGAGGTTACATGGGCCGGCCGCGGTGGCTCACCCCTGTAATCCCAGCAATTTGGGAGGCCGAGGCGGGTGGATCATGAGGTTAAGAGATCGAGACCATCCTGGTCAACATGGTGAAACCCCGTCTCTACTAAAAATACAAAAAATTAACTGGGCATGGTGGCGCATGCCTGTAATCCCAGCTACTCAGGAGGCTGAAGCAGGAGAATTGCCTGAACCCAGGAAGTGGAGGTTGCGGTGAGCCGAGATCGCGCCATTGCACTCCAGCCTGGGTAACAAGAGCGAAACTCCATCTCAAAAAAAAAAAAAAAAAAAAAAAAAGAGGTTACATGATTGCTGAAAAGGGGGTAGACTCCAATGAAAGTCCAGATCTGCTGAGTATAAATCCCAAGTAATTTCTGCTGTATAAGCTGTTTCCTTGATTTTCTGGCCTCAAAGCATGGAAAAGCATCTTAGGCTTTCCTCTTCCTGAGGAGAATGACATTAAGGTCACCAACATCTCCCAAAGTTTTTGTTTTCCTTTGTTGGTGACATCAAAGTAACCAACACCTCCCAAAGTTTTATTTTCCCTTTGTTTTTGTTTTGGAATTGTTTGTTTTTATAGTAAGAGCACTTAATATATGGTTTGCAAATATTTTCCTTTTGAATCTGAGGCCTACCCTCCTAACATTTTGAAGTGCATAATACTGCATTGTTAAGGAGAGGGACTATGTCATATGGCATATCTCTAGAACCCGCTTGTCTAACATAGCAGAAACTTTATACTAACTGAACAACTCTCCATTTCCTCCACTCCTCAAGTCTGGGAAACCACTATTATATGCTCTGCTTCTATGAGTTTAACTATTACAAATATCATACATAAGTGGAATCATGCAATATTTGTTTGTCTGTGAGTGGCCTACTTCCCTTAACATAGTGTGCTCCGGGTTTATCATGTTGTGCAAAGGGCAGGATTTTCTTCTTTTTTAATAGTGAATAATATCTTATTTTATGTATATGTCACGTTCTTAAAATCCATTCATCTGTCTATGGGCACTTGTGTTGCTTTTGTATCTTGGAGATTTTGAAGAACACTGCAAGGAACATGGGAGTGCAGATGTATCATGGAGAACCTGATTTCAGTTTTTTGGATATATATCCAGCAGTAGGATTCCTGATTTATTTGTATGAGAGTTCTATTTTAAACTTTTTGAGAAAACTCTACACTGTTTTTTATAGCTGCTGCACCATTTCACATTCTCACCAACAATGTACAAGGGTTCCAATTTCTTTACATCCTAACACTTATCTTTACATATATATATGACATTGTAACAGGCATGAAAAATATCTCATTATAATTTTATATTAATTCCTCTAATGATTAATAATGTTGGGCATCTCATATACCTGTTGGCTCTTTGTATGTCAACAGGAGAAATTTCTGTTCCAGTCCTTGCCTACTTTTTTATTTTTTTGTGATTACAGTCTTTGTCTATCATTTAGATAGATTATAATATATAAATATATAATATACATTTGGCATTTAGTTACAGGAATTGCTTACATTTCTTTGCATAGTTTGGAAATTAGCCCCTTATCGGATATATGGTTCGCAGATATTTTCCTTTTGAATTCCTTGTAGCTATCACAGCTTTTCTGAAAATCCAGGAGTGCCTTCATGTACTTCTGATGCTGACCTCTCCTGGCCATTTATGGTATTGCAGCTCCTTCAACGTAGTACGCAATATTGAGGCAGCTGTCAGCTGTTGACTGTTACAGATGAGCTGAGATGACCAGAGGCGCCTGAGAGGCTAACACTGCTAGGACGCACTGCCAGTAATTCTAAATTCCCTTCACAAGACTCTTGTAATTATCCAAATCCAAGTTTGTAATAGGTGGGGACTCCTCAGAGCTCTCTCACCACTCAGCCTGAGGGAACAGATTCCTTTGTTGTGGATACCTGCAGACTCAGGGAGTTTTTCCAAACTCTTGTTTCCATCATTGATTTGAATTCTCTCATTTTCATCTATCTATGTTTCCTGGTTTCACAGCTTTGTTTGCCTAATTCAACAGTGTGCCTCGCTTTGATAATTGCGCCTCCATACTAGATAATAAGAATAAGAAAAGCTGGGCCCTTTCACATCTGAAATTCCATCTTTCACTTCAGATAACTTTTTTAAGTAAGGCGCTCTGTCTTAATATCCGAAATGATACTCCAGCTGCAGTTGAAAACAGAGCCTTCATTTCTGTCTGGTACTGTGGACAATCACCACACTACTAAGAAATTTCATGGGTCATAATATTTTTTAAGCCACTGACAACCAGCCCAGTACAATCAGTTGATAAGTGTCAGTCATTCAAGATCAAATTTCTCTTCATACTAAGAGTCAATCGCTGGATAGGATATAATTAGAAAGCACAGCTTTAACATAAAGATTATCCAACTGGTAAAATATATTTGTACCATTATATTATGGTTGTAGCCTGATTAACAATTTTAGATGGATTATTTGGGTGACACAGTTTCTTAATAATAGGCTTGGAATTTTTTTAAGGAAAATTTTCATAGAAAGCATACGTATGATTTTGAGCATTTCTGAGTATGAATATGGTCAATCCTTTTGAAATTAAATTATAATGTAGGTCATTAAATCATGTAATTTGATATGTTAACCTCAGAAATGAGACAGAGAAGTGAGGGAGACATTAGCACAATGATGGGAGTATGAGAGCTATTTACCCAAGAAGTTATGAAGCTATGCATTGTCGTCAGTCTACAGAAGCACAGTTGGAAGTACTGTTCTCCATCATAGTTTTCATTTCTATTGACTCTTTTTATTTTGCCTATAGTATTTCTGCTTTCAGTTTAAGTCTTGTTTATTTCAAGCATTGGGTCTGTGGCATCCTGCTAATGACTGGTCATATAATCTTAACTATCTATGTGTCTATGTTTTATTTGGGTATAATTTCTTTGCCTTTTGCAAGGAGTTGATGAATATTAATACCCATTTACAAAAATATGAGAAGAAAATAAATAGAATTATAATCAAACAGGGAGTACTTAAGAATCTAAACTTGGCCTTGACACTGTGAAGGATATAATAGAAGTAGAATCCTTTGGGAAATAAGGAACAGAATATGCAACTTGAAAGTGGTTTAATTGATAAAAAGAGTTATTTTCTTCTGTGACAAAAGTTCTAGAGGCAAAGCAGTTTCAGGGTGTAGGTAGTAGTTCAACAGTAGAGCAAGAGCCCATGTTTCTTACACCTTTCTATTCTGCCACGCTTAGATAACTGGCACTCATTTTTGGCTTTTCTCTTGAGGGTTGCAAGATTACCATCATGGTCTCTGGCAACCACAGCAAGATAGAAAACAGAAAATCTTATATTCATCCTTTTAAAAAAATAAAGGAGCAAAATATATCCCAAAATATATTCCATTCAGGACTCATTGGCCAAAATTGAGTACACTGCCCAAGTCCTAGCTGCAAGTAATGCAGGCAAAAGAATGTTAGACATATTTAATCTCTACTGCAGGACCAGTATTCTGCTGGAAAAGAACTACAAAGGAGCACGTAGGGTGCAGACAGCTGGTAGATGATCAGTAGACACAATCTGCCACACAGTAAAAGGTATATTTTACTCTCATGAGTCTTAAAATTTACTATTACTAATAACACCATGTTGTATGTGATTGACAATTTATAAAGCACTTTCAAATAAATTACCTCACTTAATCTTTACATTACCTTGAAAACCAAGTTACTCTTTTCATGTTTTTTAACAAGAAAAGTTAATCTTGGTAATGAAAAAGACTACCAATATAGAACAAATTAAGTTTTATTCAATTTTGTAAGTCTAGTAGTATAGAAATTTAGAAATCACAGACATAAATTAGGACTAGAATGGACATTTAAGACTGGAGACTCAGTCAAGAAAACCAGGTGCTACATAGCAGAATTACCATTAAAATTAATTTATAATCTAGAGGAGGGGGACATTAGCAAACAAAAATTAGCACTAAATGAGTAACTAAACTCCAGGAAAGGGGCTATAAATGCAAGATCAGACATGAAGTTCAATCCCATAGAATTTATTGGGCATCTACTTTGTGCAAGAGTTAGCCTGTGGAGAAAGTCAGGCTAAATTAGGCTTAGTCTCTGCCCTCAAAGAGCAGAGTCTAATGCAACACCGATTAATAAATCTAATAGGAGTATGAATCCCAGTATTCCAGGGGAACATGGAGAAAGATGGAAAAATATAGGCAGACTTCAGAGAGGAAGAGGTATGTCATTTAACATTGAAGAAAGGATTGAGACCGGGAGAGAGTACATTACAGGTGGAGACAACACATATTAGCAAAGAAAGACAGTAATATGGAGTGAGTGTTTAGAAGGGTAGAGAAGGGAGCCTAAAAGAGCAGCTAGTATGTTGGGATAGGTTGGAATTGATGAGTGAGAAAGGATGAAGAATGGCTTCTAAAGTGCAAGTGTTTGGGAAGTATCTGTTCATGTCCTTTGCCCATTTTTAATAGGGCTGTTTTCTACTTGCTGATTTCAGTTCTTTATCAGCTCTGAATATTAGACCTCTGTTGGGTACATAGGTTGCAAATAATTTCTCACATTCTTTAGGTTGCTTCTTTTGCTGTGCAGAAGCTTGTTGGTTTAATTAGGTCCCATTGGTCAATTTTTGTTTTGGTGGCCATTGATTTTGGAGCCTTCATCATGAAGTCTTTGCCTGGACTGATGTTCAGAATGGTATTTCCTAGGTTTTCTCTTAGGGTATTTATAGTTTTAGGTTTCACCTCAGTCTTTAATCCATCTTGAGATGATTTTTGTATATGGTGAAAAGTAGATGTCCAGTTTCAATCTTCTGCATTTGACTAGCCAACAGGCATATGAAAAAACTGCTCATTATCACTAATCATTAGAGAAATACAAATCAAAACCTCACCCTAATCAGAATGGCCATTATTGAAAAGTTAAAAAACAGCAGATGTTGGCTAAGTTGCAGAGAAAAGTGAATGCTTATACACTGCTGGTGAGGATGTAAATTGATTCAGCCACTGTAGAAAGCAGTCTGGAGGTTTCTTAAAGAACTTAAAACTACCATTTATTTGACCCAGCAATGTCTTTATTGGGTATTTACCCAAAGCAGTATAAATTGTTCTACCATAAAGACACATGCACACATATGTTCATCACAGCATTATTCACAATAGCAAAGACTCAACCTAGATACCCATCAGTGGTGGGCTGGATAAAGAAAACATAATACATATACACCATGGAATGCTATGCAGCTATTAAAAAGAATGAGATAATGGCCTTTCAGCAACACGGATGGAGCTGGAGGCCACTATTGTAAGTTAATTAATCCAGGAGCAGAAAACCAAATACCACATGCTCTTTCTTTTAAGTAGGAGCTAAACATTGAGTACATATGGACACAAAGAAAGAAACAATAGACATTGGGGCCTACTTGAGGGTGGAGGTCGGAGGAGGGCGAGGATTGAAAAATTGCCTAATGGTTATTATCTGATTACCTGGATGACAAAATTATCTATACATGAAAGCTCGCTACATGCAATATACCCATGTAGCAAACCTACACTCGTACCCCTTGAACCTAAAATAAAGAACATTTTTTTTAAAGACCTTTATAATGAACCACTTTAACTTGATGAATGGTAAATATATTCGAGTGCAAGCATGAGCAAGATGAGGATGGAGGAAGGAGGCCGGCATGTGGCAAGGAGCCTGCTTGGCACTGTGAATGCCTGAGGGCCACGTGGAGGAGTTGTGGGAATGAGGCTGGATGAGTTTTAAAGGGCCAGGTAATGGGGGAAAGAGGAGATTCACATACAGGTAAGTGAGTATTCATAGGCCACAGTAGTTCTTAGTGGAGAAATGCCATGATCAAAGTATTATCCAACAATAATCAACATGACTGAAAGATGCAGCTTGTTCTGGGAAGGGTGAGTCCAGATGGGGGGCCCATGGCAGTGGTTACTATGACACAATGCCTAAGGGCAAAGATGGCAAAGGGACTTGAAACTGGATAGACGTGTGCCTCTGATAGACATTGCAGAAGGAAAAAAAGGCAAAAATCAGATGATGAAATAAATATGGGGGATGAAAGAAAAGTGAAAGATATTTCCAAATATTCTAGCATGACATACTAAAGCAATGTTCATTTTGCTAAGAGAAATGAGAGCGGCGAGATAAATAATTTGTTTGGAAGATAAAATAATGTCTGGTTTGAGACACACTGAATTTTTGGAAATGGTAGAATTCCAATGTGATAGATTCTTACATTAATGTTAAAGAAGTAAGATTAGAACTAGAGTCTCAGAGTATTAGACATTAAGCAATCAGACTTGAAAAATAGCAAATATGACGTTGATCCTGCAGGAATGTCAGTGTGGAGGTATTGGTAGATATATTAGGCAAAGATTCACTCACTAAAATAAGAGTGAGATTATCATTAGGCATTCCAAAAATGCGGTTATCTAAAAGCAAAAATTAGAGCATTTAATGTTTCATAGGTTCCTGTCCTTCTCCGCCTTATTCCATTCCCCCAGCCATGTCCTCTAAAAGGCCTTTTCTGGGCAATCTAATGTTTTTGTCTCCGTACCCTCATCCCAGTTCCACCTATTAACATTTATTACATCACCCTGTTGAATTTTCTTCATAGTCGCCATCACCATCTCAAAGTATGTTGCTTGATGAATTGATATATGTCCACGGTCTGCCACATTGGACTATAAAACTGCTGGACTAACATTTAGTACAACTTAGTGCTATCACATTGACACACAACATATTCATTAAACATGTATTGGAAAAACAAGAGAGTAGAGAGAGGAAGGAACAAAGGGTGAGAAGGAGACAGAGAGGAAAAAAGGAGTAAGAGAAGGGACAAAAGAAGAAATGAAGGAAAATTACATAAAATTCTTGCCTATGTGTTATGTCCAATTGTTATGTGTTAATGCATAACATATGCTAAATGAGTGTTTGGTGAGTAATTAACTAAACCAGAGAAATGAAGAATAAATTAAAACAAAATAGATACATGTTATAGAACACTTTACTAAACTTAGAAGTAACACATCAAATAGCCATATTTTCTGAGCCTGCAATAAAAAAAGAATGAAAAACTGTTCATTTTTACCTTATCTCAAAGTCATTATCACAATACCTCTGTTTTTCTCAGTGTGGAAAATCATACTGCTATGCCCTCCACCCAATCTTCAAACGACTAAGTTTTCAGTGATTCTGAAAAAGTGAACATTTCATACAGCGTCACTGTTCTTTCTATCTGTTGTGTGTATGTCATCATAAACTGAAGTTGATAATATTCTTGAAAGTAGGTGACGCAGACATCCAACCAAGCCCTATGGGTGAAGAAGGTGGGAAAAAATCCTCAAAGAAAACACACAAAGGAGGCAGACAAATAGATGGGAGACATTTGCATGTATCATATGCATTCCTGAGAGCTGCTGCCCAGGATTGGGATTTAGCTGGGCTCCAGACAATTTTGTCATTTTACTTAAAAAATGAGCCTCTCTTCTTTGTTTACCTTCTGACTGATGCGCTCTGACTCTGGAGCTTTGGTCTCGTGTACAAAGTAAAAACTTGGGCTGGAAGTAGTAGCTCATGCCTGTAATCCCAGCACTTTGGGAGGCCGAGACAGCTGGATCACCTGAGGTCAGGAGTTTGAGACTAGCCTGACCAACATGGCAAAACCCCGTCTCTACTAAAAATACAAAAAATTAGCTGGATGTGGTGGCACACACCTGTAATCCCAGCAACTTGGGAGGCTGAGGCAGGAGAATCACTTGAACCCTGGAGACAGAGGTTGCAGTGAGCCAAGATCATGACACTGCACCCCAGCCTGGGTGACAGGGTGAGACTCTGTCTCCAAAAAACAAAAATAACCTTGAACACATGGTCAAAATATCACAAGTAAATCATCCTGGTGTTTTGCAAAATTCTTGACAAATATCAGGAAGACTACCCTTCTTTTTGTCAGTCTTATTTATTCATTTATTTACTTTAACTTATTCTTTCTATAAGGCAGGCAGTAAAAGTTACAGAACTCTAAAAGGTAAATGCCATATCAAAGGGTGTTTTCAAAACGATCCCTTTTTGTTTCCAACTCAAGGTGATATCAAAGAATAATCGCATGTTACTTGCACTGGTTTTTCGGGCCTCCATAGGTGAGATTTTTCTTGCAGCTCAAAGGTCTGGATAGCAGAGACATCTATCTTCAGAGAAATGGACACAGATAAAGCACCTGAGGAAAACCTCCAAGGATATGACCTGTCACTGCTTAGCACACTCACTCTTCCATAAAAAGATGACTATGCTAACACTATTACAAATTTTCCTTTCAATTTGGGACACCAAGAGAAGGCTTCTTTTATTATTTAATAGAAGAATGAATATTTATGCTGAAAAGCATTAAATCAACAATTTCAATCCTGGGAATAAAACTGAATAAACACTCATATAGGTACATACCTTGATATAACCCAAATGTTCACCAATAGAAGAATGATTACGTAATTGTAGCCCTGAAATATGAAGAATGTGCAAAGAACAGGGTAGATTCATACAAACTGACCAAAGATAAGACATATTAAATTTTTAACATAATTTCTAGAACTACACATATAGAATTATGCCATTTAGATAAAACAATGTCAAAACATTAAAATGTAAAGTAACGATGCATGTATAACATTTTATGGTGAATACACCTGGAGACTGGGATGAAGAAGGGTTTCACATTTGTTCTATACACTTTCAAATTTTTTTACATCATAGAAATTGTGTCATCATCTGTCACCTGTATAATTTGAAAGACAGGTTCTGTTTCTATATATAAGTGGTGGAATATGGGACTGACTCACAAGGGTCAAGTCCAGGAGTCTGGCTTGTTGGAATTCAGGTGAATCTGAAACAGAAGAGGGAGATGAAAGGGAAGCCAGGGAGGAGAATTTCTTAGGCTGGACAGACGACGCTGAGAAGCGAATTCTAGCACGAGTGTGTGCAGAAACTTGATTTTATCCTGTTTTTACACTGCAAGCTGAATAACAGCAGCTGAGAGTCTGATCATTTCTTCACCACAATTTGGCTGTGAAACTTTGGAGAAGTCATTTCACCTTCTCAGTGTCAGTTTTTCTGTCTGTTAGAGAAGGAAAGGGTAGAACATCAACTATGGGGAATGGTCACATAGTAAAGTTGAATTCATGGGAGCTGTACTAGTCACATGTTAGGTCACTGACTCCATCTAAGTTAGTAGTACCCAATCCACATCACCCTGAATAAACTACTAGAACTTCCTCCTTTATAAAAATGTTCATAGTATCCTGTCCTTTCATTGTGCTTCAGTTTCTTGTGTCTCCTGAGCTACCCCCTCTTCCCGTATCTCCTGAGGGACTACTAGCAGTTCCATTTAGGCAACTGAATCAGTGAATAAATGCTTGATTCTTTTATTTGCCTCTAAACAGGAAATAATTTTTGGTTTGGGATAAAGGGCTTTTGGTCCAACCATCATCTAGAGCAGTTAACAAGAGAGGGCAGCAGGTGAGTAGTCCTTATGTACCAGAGGCAAATGGGTGGTTGAGGTGATGGGTATCACAATTACTCTGATTTGATCATTACATATAGTATGGTGTATAAAATATCACATGTACCCCATAAGTATGTACAACAATTATGTACCGTAAAAATTAAAAAGCAATAAAAAGAAAAATCTCAATTGAGCAGAGGTAGCAAAAGTGGTGAAGAGGAAAGTGCCTCTGACTTCTGCTGAAATAGTCTGGTTAGAGCCATGGATGCTTCTCAAAGAGAGCATGGGAGTTGCATGAAAATGAAGTTGTCATCTATGGAAATGGAGTGGACTTTGATGATCTTCCTAGTATAAATTTTTGATTCCACCACTTGACTGAAAAGCCATTTTAGTACTCTGGGCCCATTTCTCATTGAAAATCATAACATTCATTTTAGTGTGATTGTGATAGTTAAATGTGAAATGGCCAGCACAGTCTGGGCAGATGTCACTCATCTTACCTCTGGTCCAATTCTTCCTGTTTCTTCCACACCTTTCCTTTTTAACCGAGGACTTCATCTTCACAAGATACCACAGTCTTTATTCAGCTTTCTTCTCCCTCCATATTGGATGTTCATTGCTGATGGAAATTTATACTCTTATTGTGATGCCCAGATTATTTGTCATCAAGACCAACCAATCAGGATGGCTGTTGGCCAGTACGCCTTCTTCTTAATGCTCCAAGTACTTTTGGTAAGAATATGCATTAGGAGAACCACATTCCATGGTTTCAGATAAATCACTTGGAAGACAATAATGAGCAGGCCAGGAGAGTCCCTGGCTTCCATTAGGGTAGATTTTTTTCTAGACAATCCTTCATTTCTCCTATTCAGATCAAGGGCTTATAATGACCTGACTCTCACGTTCTTAATATCCATGAAATCAGCACATGTCAAGAGATAGGGTCCATCCAGAATTGAGCCTAAATATATTTATTAAACCCTAATTTTGATTTGATTCTTCTTTTTTGTTGGGTTTTCTTTTAATCTATACTTCTAGGAAACTGAACAAATTTGTTCCAGAAAGTCCTTATGAAAGTGACACAGCTAGAAAAGCAGAGAGGAAAATGACAGGGAATTTCATGGAAAATAGACAAAGATTTCTCTTTACATTAATGTACTGTCAGAGCTTAGGAGTTGCCCCCACATTCACTATTTTTTGATAAAATTAACTTGAACTCTTTCACAAAGGAACTTCTAGTCTTAAACATTTGTAATGTGCTCTGCTGAATAAACTCTCAAACAATTTTTTTTCTACTTAAAATTATTCTGAGATATATGACATTCAGTGGAACTTTCATAAGAGAGGCCAAAAGCAGAAATAATTTTTAAAAGGGTGGAGGAGTGTTACTGACATTGTCTGACCTTCAAGTAAATAAAGCAAATCTGGATTTGTGATCCCGTGAACTATGCCAGTCACATGGCATTTTCAAAAAAATATTTTAGGGACCAGTCCTCCCAGTGTTATTTAGCATCTCATGCAACAATGAGAGGGTAATCATATAGAAAAGTGAAAATTGTTGCTGTGATGTGTGCAGTTGATAGATAATAGAAATAGCCTTCTCAGTAGCTAATAAAATGCCATCTGAAAACATCTTTCAATGCTGATGTTACATTTTATTTTTTTAATGCACCAGAGACTGCATGGAAAATTAGGTTTTGTGAAAGCTAGCAACGTGGCATGGCCATTGCCTTTCCTTGGGAATTTGTCATTTATATTTATGATATTGTTTCTAAACTGACAAGGTGACTCAAATCAAATCTATTTGCAGGACTTACTTTAAATGTGCTGCTGTAGATTTGTATATATCACAAATCCACACCTTGAAAACTGACTAAATAAATACCATTCCTATGTACTCATCTCCTCCGATATCTTTGGTAGTCAATGTAAAATGGAAGATCAGATTTTTTTTTCCTTCCAGTCTTAATGGTGCAAAAAAGATGGTCCATTGTATTATTGGATAACCCATACATTTGTTTTCTCTCTCCCTAAGGGAAGTAAAATGAGCATATCTCCAGTTTACTCTGTCTGAGACACACGTTCATGCAAAGAGCATTTAAGCAAAGTATTAAGGTATTAAGAAACCTGAGGCTAAGCAGGACAAGCTGATAACTTGCCCAGAATCCAAGAGCTGGGAAGAGGCTGAAATAGAGCTGCAACCCAGGTCAGTCTATTGCCCAAGTCCATGCTCTCTCTGAAACTCAGTATGTTCACTGAATTGAGCTGAGATATAAAGTCCTAAGTGTACAACCATAAAAGCCTACAGAGGAAACTTGGTCAAAGGGACAGAAAGCAAGAAAGAGAAATTTGTCTTCAAAATGAAATCAGAATCTTAGAAATAGAAGGCATTATATCCATCAATACCCATGATTACGTTATTTCCACATCATCTGCACACACACATGTGCACACGCATGCGCACACACGCACAAATATTCACATGCATCTGTGTTAAAAATACTCCAATTATTTAATATGAATAAAGAGAAAATGTGTTTATACCAAGAAGTTCGCAGGCAGCATGTCTTAGCACACTGTTTCCTTTCCACCCTTGGTTCCCTATGGAGTGCAGAGTCCCTATTAACATTATCCTAGGAAGTATACTATCACACATATATTGGTATTTCCTGGTTCTTGAATTAAATTAGACCTCAGAAAGGCCATATTTGCATGGACGAAAAACAGTAGGGTATTAGAGTGAATGACAGCCTAAGCTGCACACAAGTAACGAAAAAATATCTTTGCTGCCGATTTCCTATTGTTCAGTAAAACCCACTGCAAGAACTGCCATGATAATCTCCCCTTCCTCATCCCTTTCCCCATTCTATTACACAAATCCCCTTTTTACAGTATTGCTTCCTATATAATCTCTCCTAGATCAAAATGTATGCGTATAAATGACCTATTATGAATGTTCTGTTAACATCTCTATCAGAGTAATTTAGTTCACTTTGAGTTCTAACTAAAATTAAAGATGTGGTCTACTGCTAAATAAATTTACAGCACAATATAACATGCAGGAAACTGTTTTGTGGCAGCATCTCTGAAATCATAAGAGCTGATTTTTTGTTGTTCTACAACTTATTGTCCCACTGAATAGTGACTTTGAAGAGTTTAAGAAATTTTGAATGAGTAAAACTGCCTTTTAATATCACGTATATTATGGTAATCTCAAATAGCCACATCCTCAGAAAAACAATAGAGGAAAGGTATTTCACATGACCATTTTTACTCTGCTCAAGAATGATTCATATGTGCAGACTGGCTAACTATTGAATGTCTAAAGAACCCTTATTTGGATTCTTAGCAAATGGAAGTCCAGAATTATTCTAAACGCCCTCTATAGTAAAGTCTGACATTTGAGAGAATAGAAAAAAAATATTTTGGCACACACACAAAAAATTCTTTCTGTTCCTGGATTCTTCACCTGATGAGCAAAATAAATCTTAGTCAAGGAGCAAAGTTCTTTGGGATAAATAGCTTTCTGTTTGGATAAGCCAAAGAGGAAGTGATTAAATTTTCTCACCTAGGAAAAGGTAGTAAACATAGGTTATCTCAATTATTTGACTACTGCAAACATCATCTCTATGAACCACTTTATATGAATGGTGCTGTCAATCTAAAAACATATCAGGCATGTCCGAAAAGTTTTTCTCCACCAGTTAATAAAATTGTTTCCCAGAAGTCTAGTAATACCAATAACAGGTATTTAGTACAACCACCCTGGGTGAGTATGGGTTTTACCAAATGGATTGAAAGTAAGGGATCTACTGTGAGCTAACTTATGCTTTTAATACTCAATCCTAAAAGATTTCAAAGCAGGGCAACCATGTATCATGACTTTGGAAGTATGTCCTTAATCACAGAGGCCTCGGCCAATCCTAGGCAAAAAGGAAATGCTACTTGAAATTAGTGAGCTAATTCAGTTTTTTAAAAAACGTATCACAGTAAAATGTTAATAAATGATAAAATTCATACCCTATATTTTCAATCTTATCTCCTTTTATGAATTTCATGCTCTGCCCAGTTAATGCCTGTCATTATTTAGGCTCCAGATGTTGTCTGTTTTTTGAAACTTTTGTTTCTCTCACAGAAGAAGGTTAGCAACCTCTTTTATCTTCTCATAACACTATGTGGAGACCTACTTCATGACATGTACTTACAATCTTTTTATCAGTTCCTCTTCTGCAAATTGGCTACCAGCTCCTCAAGGAGAGAATCATGTGGTATGCAAACTTTTGTTTTCAAGGGTTAGACATGAGACTGTTATAAATTACAATAATAATAATTTCTATAGCAAACATTTATTGTGGTTTTTACCATATGGTGCACAGTTCCAAAAAGTTACATTCATTATCTCATTTAATTATTGTAACAAATATTTGAGTTCTATTATTATCCCTTTTTTAAAACAAAAATCTGCAGCACAAAGTATGCAGGGCTACAACGGTGCATGTTGACAAACAGCTCTCTCTGGAGTTGGACATTGTGTAATCCATGCACAATTAGCAATGGCCCTTGCGGTCAGTGTTTTTAGAATTAAATTTAAATGTTCTGTCCTGGCACAGTGGCTCATGCCTATAATCCTCGCACTTTGGGAGGCTGAGGCGGGTGGATCACTTGAGCTCAGGAGTTCAAGACCAGCCTGGCCAACATGGTGAAACCTTGTCTCTACTAAAAATTTGAAAATTTGCTAGGCCTGGTGATGCATGCCTGCAATCCCAACTACCTGGGAGGCTGAGGCATGAGAATTGCTTGAACCTGGGAAGCAGATGTTGCAGTGAGCTGAGATCGTACCATTGCCCTCCAGCCTAGGTGACAGAGCAAGACTCCATCTCAAAAATAAATAAATAAATAAATGTTCAACTTATTATTAAGCTTTCTTAGTGCATTTGCAATTTTTTCAAATAATATTTTGAGGCATAGATACCCTAAACCAATGAGAATATGTTACAAGCAAAGAGGGCCATCTGCCTAGTGTCCTTCAATTTTTGATGTCTAGGTAACCACTTTATTCTGTCTGCCAAAACATTGCCACTAATATTGCTCTGATGACCATATGGTCTGATGAGAATGACAAAACAAAAAAAAAAAAGGCAATAGGGCAGAATTCTTAAAGTTAAGTCAAGATGGTTCAGAAAACTTGAGAATGTCATCAGTGTGCCTCTACTTTTCTATCCCCTTAAGCAAGCTCAGGGCTGAGCTTTCCATCCACAGAAGAAATTGAACAGCAAAATGTCTCTTTGCTAAAGAGATATACAGTGTTTATTGGGCATGTGTAGTTCTGCAGAATCACAGGAAAATCTTTGTTTTCATTTTCTAAAAGTAATAGCATATTAAAATTTAACAAATGATAGGCAGCCAATAAAAGTATATGGCATCATGAATTCATAGCATTTGTCTGAATTAATATTTTGCCCATGATTTCAGAATCAAAAGGGTATTGGAATAATCCTGACAGAAGTTATTACATTCTGCATTTCCCTGTTTTTCAAGACTCCAGGGGAATTACGGCAAATAGTAAGAAGAGGTCAGTATAACAATAAGAGGTTTGAATGTAAATGGAGGAAACAGGCCATGAAGAATTAGTAACTTAAAAATGAGTCTATGTGAGTTGCGGATGGATTCACAGAATATAATTCAATATTAATCTTATATTATTCTATTTTCAGTGCTAATGAACTGGTCAAGTTAGCATGACATGCAGCACAGTTCGTAAACAATTATCAATGCTTAGTTTTATTGACCACAGATCACAATCACAAAGGCTGACCTTAGGAGCATCTAAATAAATTATTTGACAGACATGCTTTTTCTCAGAGTGTTTGTAGCACTTAAGGGTTTCTTGAATGGGCATCATTTCAAATGCAGTGTCAGGAAAATAGAATAATCCTGAACTTAGGGAGACACCTACAGGTACAGTAGAAAAAAAAAAATAAAACAAGGATCTGAGAACCAGAAAACAACAGCATTATGTTTAATTAGGAAAACCAAAAATATTTTTTTCTTGCAAATATTTTTGAATGCTAAGAGCATTTTTCATAATGATAAGCACAGCATATACAAGGATATCTTAATAGAAATATATGGTTTTCCATTTTATCTCTCAACTTTAGGCTACTTCTAAAATCAAACTTCATCTAATGGCGTAAAAGATGACCCACAGTTTTTTGGAGGTGAGTTAAGATTTATTTATTGGTAGAAATAACATTAGTTGTCATCGTCATTATCATCATCATATTCATTATTATTTTTACTAAGTAGCAAGAAGCAACAAGTATATTTAAATATTAATCACTTTGGTAAGTTTTTTCTTCAGTTAAAATAAAAATATTTCTGGTAGAATAAACACAATCTGCATTAATAGACATTTCTGCCATAACATACGTGGTTTTATTAGATTCTTTTTTAAGAATAGGTTTTTGACTAGTATGAAGTGCAGGGGAGTTTAAGAATGTGAATGGAGGGTGGCAGTGACATTCAGCATAATTTTGTTAACAAATAGACAGATCTAGAGCTGTTTGAAAGCTTCTCCCCTCACCTCCCACCCCCCATTATATGAATTCCCACTCCATGAGATGAAAATCAAAGGAAGAAGTAATCATCCAAATTTTTTGTTGTTGTTTTCTGTTACTTTAATTTAAATCTCCAGTTCCATGCAGGTTTTGTTCAGAGAGAACACCTCTCCAAAGCTCTCCTTCACTTCCTGTACTTAAAATATTTATAGAATATTTAAATTTTCATTAAGTTGCAGGAAAATAATTTTGATGTCTTCAGTATCCCCTAAACATATCATTCTGATGCTCTTCTGATGCCAGAAAAGCTTAGAAAGATCTAGTATTGATTAAAAAAATATTACGGAGAAAAAATTCCCATAATTTTACTTTTTCCTGATTTTGACATTATACCAGTGTTTTCAGTCATGAATCACGACACAACAAAAGAGGTCCACAGAAAGCAACCAAAATGGGTGAGGTGACATAGCAGATTCCACACAGCAAATACCTACAGATCTAGAGACTTTTTTAAAAAAAGATAAAATCTAGTGTCTGTCAAGCCAATCTTTCAAAATAAAATTGTATCCTCTCCATCTCTGAGCAGCACCTAAGCAACTAAGCTTGATTTGAATTCTCTAGTGTATCACTATAATAGCCTTTTAATTTGTATTTCCAGCATTGCCCCCATAAAAAGGCATCTTGTGTCTGCTGTGCTGAAACAATCTTACTATTTCTCTTGTTAAAACCCTTATATGGCTCTTTATAATCTTCAGGATAACAATCCGAATTTCTTAACATCATAAGCCTCTAAATAATCTGTTCTCCTCCTACCTTCTTGGTTTCATGCCTTAACTTTCATTTATTTCTATAAAAATAATAATAGAAATAATAATAATACAATAATAACTAATACAAAGCCTGTACTATATGCTAATCATCGTCCTAAATATATTGTTTTTATTGTGATTATATATATAACATAAAATTGACCATATTAACCATATTTCAGTGTAGAGTTCTGTGGACTGAAGAGCATTCACATTGTCCTGCAACCATCACTGACATTCATTTCCAGAACTCTTTTTTATCTTGCAAAACTGAAACTCTGTAGCCACTAAAGAATAACTTCCTGGCCGGGCGCGGTGGCTCATCCCTGTAATCCCAGCACTTTGGGAGGCTGAGGCGGGTGAATCATGAGGTCAAGAGATCGAGACCATCCTGGTCAACATGGTGAAACCCGGTCTCTACTAAAAATATGAAAACTTAGCTGAGCATGGTGGTGTGTGTCTGTAATCCCAGCTACTTCAGGAGGCTGAGGCAGGAGAATTGCCTGAACCCAGGAGGCGGAGGTTGTAGTGAGCGGAGATCGCGCCATTGCACTCCAGCCTGGGTAACAAGAGCAAAACTCTGTCTCAAAAAAAAAAAAAAAAAGAATAACTTCCCACTACCAGGCACTGTGGCTCATGCCTGTAATCCCAGCACTGTGGGAAGCAGAGGTGGGCACATCACCTCAGGTCAGGAGTTCAAGACCAGCCTGACATACATGGAAAAACCCCATCTCTACTAAAAATACAAAATTAGCCAGGCGTGGTGAGGCATGCCTGTAATCCCAGTTACTCTGGAGGCTGAGGCAGGAGAATTGCTTGAAACTGGGAGGCGGCGGTTGCAGTGAGCCAAGATCATGCCATTGCACTCCAGCCTGGGCAACAAGAGCAAAACTCCATCTCAAAAAATAGAATAAAATATAAAAATGACTTCCCATTCTCCTCTTCCCTTCCCTCTCCAGGCGACCACTATTCTACTTCTTTCTCTGAGAATTTGACAACTATAGAAACCTCATATAATTGGAATCGTACAGTACCTTTTTTTTAAACTGGCTCATTTTATTTAGCAAAATGTCTTCAATGACCCATATGCATACTGTAGCATGTGTCAAATTTTCTTACTTGTTAAGGCTGAATAATATTCATTGTAATTATTTATCATATTTTGTTTATTATGGACTTGGGTAGTTTCTACCTTTTGGCTATTATAAGTAATGTTGCCATGTACTATGAAGATCTGTGTCTTCATTTGATTGGGGTGTTATAACAAAATACCAATGACTGGACGGCTTAAACAACAGGTATTTATTTCTGTTATTCCAGAATAGGCATTTCTGGAGGGTGGGAAGTGGAAGATTGAGATGCTAACCAATTCAGCTCCTGGTGAGGATTCTCTTGAAGATGGCTGCCTTCTTACCGTATCCTCACCCAACCAGGAAAAGGAGAGCAAACTCTCTTGTCTCCTCTTACAAGTGCACTAATTCTATCATGAGGCTTCTATCTTCATGATGGCATCCAAACCTAATTACCTCCTGAAGACCCTACCTCCAAATACCATTACATTGGGGGTAAGCACTTCAAAAAAAAATTTAGGGGAGTCACAAACATTCAGTTCATAGCAATTCATGTACAAATCTGTTTGAGTCCTGCTTTTACGTCTTTTGAGTATATACCCAGAAATGAAATTACTGGATCATGTGATAATTCTATGTTTAATTTTTTTGAGGAATCACCATATCATTTTCCACTGCATCTGCACCATCATATATTCCCATTAGCAACAATGTACAAGTTTTCAATTTTTCTACATCCTTGCCAACACTTGTTCAGTGTGAGACTTTTTTCCTCTGATAGCCATCCTACTGGATATGAAGTAGCATTTCATTGTAGTTTTGATTTGCGTTTACCTGATGACTAGCGATACTGATCATTTTCTAAATGTGTTTATTAGTCATCTGTGTAACTTCTTTGGAGAAATGTCTATTTAAGCCTTTTGCCCATTTTAAAATCAGGTTGATTTCTGTTACTGTTATGCGTTCTTTATATTCTAGATATCAATAATTAATCAGATGCATGACTTGCAAATATATTCTCCCACAGTGTTGATTGCCTTTCCACTCTGTTGATAGTGTCCGCTGATATATACATAAGTTTTTAATTTTGATGAACCTGACTTACCTATTTCTTCTTTTATTGCTTGGTTTTTGGTTTCACATACAAGAACTAATCGCCAAATCCAATAACATGAAGGTTTTCCCCTATATTTTCTTCTAGAATTTTAGGTTTAGCTCTTATGCTTAGATCTTTAATTCAATTGAGTTAGTTTTTTGAGCATAATTCTCATATATTATGTTTTTTATAATTTTAGTGCAAGGTAAGGGCCCAACTTTATTTTTTGGCATGCAGATATTTAGTTTTCCCAGTACCATTTTTTGATTGCCCAAATTTACTGCCCGAAGGCAGTTTCCAAGCCACAGCACAAGGAAGGAAATAAAAGGAGAGTGTGGCTATCTCACTGAACTGAGACTGAGATCAGAGCTGAGGAGGCAAAAGTAGCTAGAATTTGCAGGGCAGAATACCAAAGAGGGAGATGTTGCACAGGAAAAGAGATCTGGAAATTTTCAGTCTTTGTGCTGAGGACTGATCTGTGTAAGCATGTTTGTTCTGAAATTCCATAAAACCAAGGAAAAAAATACCAAATACCAGTAGGCCAAACAATTAATTCATTGCATTTACAAAGGATTAGGAATAGTTCACTTTGCCACTGTCTACAGTGAAGAGACCTCATAATACACATGACATTAAGTAGAATCCTCAGAAAAATGGGAAGTTTAAAAATTGCACTAAATTAGCCCTACTGTAAAGGCTGTTCTTGACCCAGTCTAACAAAGCTTAAAAGCAAGCACAGGCCTCGGAGCAGTGGCTCATGCCTGTAATCCCAAAACTTTGAGAGGCCGAGGCAGGCGGATCACAAGGTCAGAAATTTGAGAGCAGCCTGGCCAATATGGCAAAACCCTGTCTCTCCTAAAAATACAAAAATTAGCCTGGCATGGTGGAGGGTGCCTGTAGTCCCAGCTACTCAGGAGACTGAGGCAGGAGAATCACTTGAACCTGGGAGGCGGAGGTTGCAGTGAGCACCTGCACTGCAGCCTAGGTGACAGAGCGAGAAGACTCTGTCTCAGAAAAAAAAAAATGATCATGGAAAATATCAAACTCAAACTGATCTGCAACTACTTTAACTTTGTGTGAGGATGTGGTTTAAAACTCTTTGAAGGAATGCAACTGGTATGGTTTGGCTCTGTGTCCCCACCCAAATCTCATCTTGATTGATAATCCCCACTTGTTGGAGGGACCTGGTGGGAAGTGATTGGATAGTGGGGGTGATTTCCCCCCAGGCTGTTCTCATGATAGTGAGTTCTCACAAGATCTGATGGCTTAAAAGTGTGGCACTTCCTCTCTCTCTCTTTCTCTCTCTCTCTGCCCTGCTGCCATGTAAGACATGCCTTGCTTTGCCTTCACCTTCTGCCATGACTGTAAATTTCCTGAGGCCTCCTCAGCCATGCGGAACTGTGAGTCAATTAAATCTCTTTTCTTTATAAATTATTCAGTCTCAACTAGTTCTTTATAGCCATGTGAAAATGGACTAACAAAGCAATCAAACTTATAACTTAACATCACAAAACTTAGAATATCTGTCATCTAATGGGCAATTACCAGATCTACAAAAAGGCAACATAACCCATAACCAGGAATAAAAAATTCAATAAATGAGTGCATACTCCAAAATAACAGAAATAATAGAATTGTCATGTGAAAAGCTTAGCACAGCTAAAATATTACAAATATGTTCAAAATGTAAAAAAAAAAAAAAAAAAAAAAAAAAAAAAAGGCAAATCAGAGAAATAGAAAGCTACAAAAGAGGTCCAAATGTAACTTCTAGAGATGAGAAACTGTCCAAATGAAAAATATGTCACTATTATTAAGAAAACAGCCTCCTCACTTCTAGTTAGGAATTCCCTCACTTTTAGTTGGGAAACATATGATTCGGAATTCTTGAATGATTTAACTAGCACTTTATTATCAGAAGACTATTAGTTGGAAACATCTTTCCTGTATTCTCCAGTCTGAAGGGTTCTTTTTTCCTATATTTTATATATTTTTCTATGTTTTTAACAATACTTTGTACAAGACGTTGAAAGAGTCCAAGATTCAACAAATGAACTTCTTCTCCAGATTAGTTTTTGATAGAACACTGCAGATGGCTAAGATGTGGTACTAGTAGCCTACTTAAAATATTGCTAGAAATACTTTGTTTGCCTTCCCTGTAGTTGTGGAACTCTATCTATTACAGCCGGAAGTTCCATCTGAGTCTATTTACTCCTGACTCATTTGGGAAGAAGAGTCAATAAAATAGTGTCTATAACCAGAGCAGTCTTCAGAGTAAAGGAAAAGTGGTACCTGCTCTTTATAACAATTACTGTTAGTTGTTACAATCTTGGAAAAGTTTTATGTATTTACTAATCTCAGTTTACATATATTAATAACATAGCAGAAGCTCTGAGAATAATTTTTTTAAAGACTGGTTTTGAGAAAGTATATCCCCAGATACTTTTTTTTTTTTTTTGAGATGGAGTTTCGCTCTTGTTACCCAGGCTGGAGTGCAATGGCACGATCGCAGCTCACCACAACCTCCGCCTCCTGGGTTCTGGCAATTCTCCTGCCTCAGCCTCCTGAGTAGCTGGGACTACAGGCATGCGCCACCATGCACAGCTAATTTTTGTATTTGTAGTAGAGACGGGGTTTCACCACGTCGACCAGGATGATCTCGATCTCTTGACCTCGTGATCCACCCTCCTCAGCCTCCCAAAGTGCTGGGATTACAGGCATGAGCCACCGCACCTGGCCCTTCCCCAGATACTTTTGATGCAAATGTTTGATTGAATATAAAAGTGATTCGTCCTCAAACTTTTTTGTCACCAGCTATATATATGTACTGACTCTAAATTTTGGACATTCCATGGAATAACATATAGCAAATATGGGTAGTTATAAATCTTGATAATGTGCCTTTCTTCAGATATGTATATGAAAACTGCTGAGGCTGGAGCCAGCAGACATGGCTCTAGAAAAGCTGTAAATACCATCTCATCTTGGTTAAATCTTTTCCTTCTTCTGCATCAGTTGCCTACCTATAAAGTGAGATGATATGATGACTTTGTAATGTGTAATATGTCAATTTAGCTAGAATTAACTACAGTCTCCAAAATTCCCCTTGTAGTATGTTTCCAGTTAGGGTGAGATACAAAGGATAAGATACTCCCTCTCTTTTGTGAATTAGAGAATGGGTAGGATAGTCATTCTGTATCACACACACAAACACATTCTCCCAGTTGGTCAAACACTATCTCTGAATAATGTCAGAAAGAAATTTTGTATATATAATTAAAGTCCCTAAACAATTCACTTTAATCAAAAAGGAGATTATCCTGAACTAGGCATCTGACAATCAGATAAAAGCTCACTGGACAAAGAAAATGTGGCATATATACACCATGGAATACTATGCAGCCATTAAAAAGAATGAGTTCATGTCCTTTGTGGGACCTGGATGAAGTTGGAAACCATCATTATCAGCGAACTAACACAGGAACAGAAAACCAAACATGGCATGTTCTCACTCATAAATGAGAGTTGAACAATAACACATGGACACAGGGAGGGGAACATCACACACCATGGCCTGTTGGGGGTGGGGAACAAGAGGAGGGACAGCATTAGGACAAATACCTAATGTAGATGGGGCTTTAAAAACCTAGATGATGGGTTGATGGGTGCAGCAAACCACCATGGCACATGTATAATTATGCCTGTGGTGTTCCAGCTGGCTCACACACGCGCACACTCAAACACATACGCACACATTCACACACATTTCTCCTACTGGTTCTATTCTGATTGAACGCTGATTGATATGAGTTTAAGTTAGTTAATGCCCGAGTTTCTTATTTCTTCTATTCAGGTATGTATGTGCATGTGGTGTATGTCTCACAGATGAACTACTGTTTCTTCATTAGTCTGTAAACAAAGAAAACAAAGGTATCCAGATCAAACTGGCTATGAATGCCAATTTTTCTTCCTCTCTCTGTCAGTTGCCTCACTGGCACCATGCATCATAATTCTAATCTTATCAAAGATGAAATAGCTGTAACTAAGATTGAGCATTATTAGATTGAGGAGGTGCTGACCTATAAAACAACACATATGTCAGTAAGTTAAATTGATCTATGCAGTATGTTTTCGTTGTGTTTTATAATTGTCACTAGAATCTTCTACTTTGAATCGGATGTATTCAATGAAAGGAAATGAGAAAAGTAGTTATTTTCCTGATCCCTTAATTATTTTCTTATGCTATCTGGTGGGATACCTTATCTGTATAAGACACATATCCATGTTTTAAATATACTTGGTTATTTTCCTAATCATTTCCAAAAGTCTGTTCATTGTTGGGCATAGAAGGTTTCGTCCAAAAATAAAGACAATAATAAAAGACAAAATTTCTCTTGGAATCTTTTGGAATATAAATAACACTAAACTGTTTAAGTTTTAACATTTTCTGAATTTAAAAATAATGAGAAAATTTAATCTTAGAGTCAGGCTAGATTTAATTTCTATGACTTATGCCACTGGCTATTTCAAAAAAATAGGTTTTCAAATAGTAAGGTTATCTGAGTTCAGGTAAAAATAAACACATAATGGATGTGAAATTTGGTAGCAGGTGGCTTCTATTCTTCCTCCCAAAATCGTCTACTCAACAGATACTGAAAGTCAAGAACTGTAAACTCTTTAAGGATGAGTTTATTTCACATGTCATCCAGCACACAATTGAAAACAGCACAGAAAACAAATACTTATTAAATTAGTATGCATTTCTTTACAAGGAAAAGTCATTAAATGACATAGTCAGTATATTATTGGACTTGAGGTCAGAGTGTTCATCTGTAAAATGGGAACAATAATCATAATACCATTCAGATAATCATATTCTGAAAACTATATATGTTGTATTACAGTGAGTTTGTAAATTTTACAGTAAAATATTTATCTTATAACACTTTCCCAAAGATTGCTCTCTGATCTAATACAATAGAAATTTATTACAAAAGATAATTGTTCATTTTATATTCATGTAATGGATCATGTTAACAATAAAGGACAACTTTCCTTCTTATTTTTTTTAATTAGGTGAAGGGGAAAATATAATTTATTAAACACTATAGGATAAAGCAAGAGAAGTGTTTAGAGGGAAATTTGTAGTACTACACATATTTTATGAAATAAAAATGACCTAAAATCAATAATTTAAGCTTACATCTTAGGAAATTAGAAAAAGAAGAGCAAACAATATCCAAAAATAAGCAGAAGAAAAATTAAAAATATGATAGCAGAAATGAATGCAGTTGAAAATAGAAAATCAATAAAGAAAAATCAATTAATCCAAAAGCTTTTTTTCTTATTATTTTTAGAATTTTTATTTTTTATTTTACATTCTGGGGAAAGTGTGCAGGATGTGCAGATTTGTTACATAGGTAAATGACAACTTTCCTTCTTTAGTGAGCAAATCTCTCAATAAGCAAAGTACAGGTGTTCTTTGTGCTGTTTTTATTTTTGCAATTTATGTTTAATGAGCAAATCTATGCAAGGTAGCATCTTTCTAGATCTGGAAAGTTAAAATCTTTCTATGTCATAGACCTACACTCACAGTTGACATCACCATTCTAGACAAAGCCTTAGCTACAACGTAAGCACTTTCTTTTAAAGGAATGCTCATAAACATCCACTCTCCTGGGTCTAGAGCCAAGCCCAGAAATAACAAGGTCAGATGGCCATGTTCAGGAAGAAAGTAAAATCAGACTTGAAGGAATATGCTGTCAATTTACCTGTATTCCAACCTGCTGTGCTTGATTTTAATACTTCTTTTATCAAGGTGATTCTGGAAGAATTTGACTGAGGACCACACCCAAAATCTCTTTCCCCAGAGAAATTACAGAGAAATCTCTTTCTCTGTAATTATACTCTGCTATTTTTTCAAGATAGGTGCTTATTAATATATATATTTTATTTTCCGGTGCTCAAGACAATGTAATGGTAAATTGACAAATGGGACTGGTCAGTTATTTTAGGTACAGTTTAATTCATAATATAAAAAGTAAACAGATTTATAAGAAACATTCTAATAAATACATCACCATGATTTTTTAAAATAATACCTTTGTCTAGAGTTCTTGATAAAGTATTGTTACAGAGGGTTTTTAGGAATTTTTTCATTTTTGAAGTGAAACTGTATGTACATACTTTTAGCATGATACTAGGCTTATAAGTAAGGTATTTTAAAGTAAAGCTTTCAAGGAAAGTACTAATCAGGTATTGAAATTAAAGACACAGCTTTACTCTATTCTTTGATCTTAATTAAAATAATATTTTAGAAAAAAGCTAAAACCAAAAGAGGATATTATACAGATTGCTGTTTCTTTTCCAAACACTTCTCAATATCATCAAGCACTTCAACAGCAGCCTTTGGAATTCGAGTCCCAGGACCAAATACATTGGCAACACCAACTTCAAACAGAAATTCATAATCCTGTTGAAAGAATTTGCTTAATCAATAACCCACACTATTTCCATTTGCAAGGATATAAAACAAAAGAACAATAAAGCCTGTCCTTTCTTCTTTGTCCTTCAATTACCCAAAACCTTTTCAACTGGCATACTACTGGCATCTGGGGCTAAATATTTCTTTCTTGATTGGGACTGCTACTAATAGCCATTAGAACCAGCCTCCCAGCCCAAGTCATTCAAAAAACAAAACATACTCTGCCCATTTTCTAAATACCTCTATGTGTTTGTTGTTTGTGGCGGGAAGCTGGATATACTGACTGAGAACTTCTGAGCCTTGAGCCATAATTTTCTCTCACTTAAATTTTCACTCCTTGTCATTATTCGTGTGATAAGTTTAAGCTTAAAAAAAATTTTCTCCTAGGTAATTTTTGTCTGCAGTTAGTGAATGGTGACACTTTGAATTTGGACACCTGACATATTTTCTATAAATGAAAATGAGCTCATTCTTTTCATTCTCTTTTGCTGTTGCTGCTTTTTTAGTTTATTTTAACAAAATATGAGTGAAAAGATTTCCAGGGTACAAATAATCCTACAGGATTTAGGCTGTTTTAACATCTGAACATTTGTAGCTACAATATTAATTGAGGTTAGGATATGCTATACGAACCTAATCCTTATCCAGTAGGGTGTTCATATATGACAGGACAGTCTGATTTGTGTTTATTGTTACAGCACCCTTTTTAAGAGCACCCATTTCAAGTGATTATATTTGGATAATAAATGATACAGTCATGCTAATTACTCTCCAAATACTACTCTTCTGTCTCTATTATATACTTGTAATATTCTTATAATACTATAATACCACAATAGAACTTAACACATCTCATTGAACTTGTCTCCTTCTAGTCTGTGAAATTCTGAGAGCAGAGATCATGTCCAGCCATCTTTGTTTCCCCAGTACTTGACACATAAAAGTACACAAAACATGTCCTTTTTCTTTAGCAGATCCTATAGAGTTTAAGAGCTCATAGGGGAACTGGATGAAACATGTAATAATAATCATCTCCAAATTAGAGATGATCATATTAGTATGTCATATACTTCTCTCCTTCCCAAAAATCCTGTGTACCATTTGTTCTGACATCTGAGTTATGGATTTAGAATGGAGGATTCGACTGGAAAAGAACTGCAAGACGTTGCACCTGAAAAAAGAGTATGTGACTTACCTCTCTTTCTTACATAAGCCTTGTAAAATGTACCTTTGTGAGGGGGCAAAATGATAGCAGTAAGTGAATCTGGGTAAAGGGTATACAGATATTCTTTGTACTGTTTTGATTTTTGCACCTTATCTTTTAGTTTGAAACTATTTCCAAATAAAAAATATATTTGAATGTCTCCCACTTAGCTAGGCCAGGGATAGCATAGTGCCTGCTTCATGATGGAAGCTGGCATTGTGAGTCTGTTCAACTTGCTGAAAAAACTTGGAGGTGACTGGAGCTAAGAGAGTTAGAAGATCCTAATTGTAGTAACACACTGGGGAGGACAGACCACATTTATGCATTTAATCAGACTGCAGAAACTGTAAGCTCCACATGACAGAAGCTATATCTGATTAGCCACTATATATTAGTGCCTACTAATTTAAAACTAAGTGAGCTTTAATTAAATAATAGCAATATTTTACATATTCACTGCAAACAAATAGTGAGAAAATACAAGGGTATTAACTGCTGTAATTATATAATTAGGGATACCCATATTCACACAAAAGTATAAAACAGAAAATGGTCCTTATCCTTAGTCGTTAAATTCATGGGAAAAACACATATGGCAAACACCTAAAGATGTTCGATGTAATTTAAATATCCAGAGAGTTAATACAACTTATTTGAAATATAATTCTTGAAACTGTCACCTCACTTATATAACAGGACTATGGTTTTTTTTTTCTCAACATGAATTCCAATTCAGATGTTTTCTACTAGCTAATTACTTTGGTTCTCACATTTTAATATCATGCCTAGGTATGATATTAAAGACTCTAAAACTGCAACACTGACAGAAGTGTTCTGTAGATAGAATAACAACCCTTTATTTTATGAAAATAATAGGCAAGTATGTTAACAAAAAGAAATTTTGTGTTGATTATATCACATTAAATAATATGTTGCTGGAAAAAAAATAAATACATAGTCTGTTCACAAGCCCCACTTTATTACCAATCTCAAAACGTTATTCATATGAATTTTCTCCTTTCACAAGTAGTATATGAATGCACTATTCTATATTCTGAGTTTTAATGGAGGAAAGAAAAAACTGTAGAGCTGGAAACAAGGTTACACTTCACTGATAGATTCTTGCTATAGTGATGGGACCTTTGTAGCATCTATGAATCATTTACTTATAGCAGCCTCATAAACAGTTCTTATAACTTGGTATGTTTTCCATTCTCAGTAAAACAGAAAACCTTGATATAATTGAGAACTGGATTGGAAACAGAACCTATTTGTATCTTACTATTTTAACTGATGAGGAATGTCGTATGTGGAAGGTGTCTCCCCACCTCATTAATAAATTAACTTAGTTATTATTACTTGGCTCCCAAAATACCATGCCCTAATCAAATTAGCTTAAATGATAAGGATTTTATAGGACCATGGAAATGACATAGCTCTGAGGTAGGACAACATTTAGGGATGGGAACATCTTGGAGGAAATGGACAAGGTAACTCCTAAATAGAAGTAAGCAAACTGCAGGAGTCATTCCCCTCCAGGACAAGGAGTCCTCACTATATCTCTGGTTTGATATATCTACTGTGTATTTACTACCACTGTTCTTTACTGCACTTAAGAGTTTTATTACTTTTATCCATTCCTTCTCCATAACTGTTTATTGAGAATGAAGGTAGAGTTATGGACACATAGGTTACCAGTTTGTAAGGAGGTAGTTTTCTCACTGAACCTTTTAAAGTGTAAGTTAAATTATATATAATAAATTGCAATATAACTTGAATTCAAAACAACATTGCCTACTTTTATGCCTTGTAGAATTTATTTAGTGAAATCACCAGGAAATAATATGTTCCTAAATCTACAATGAATTTATCTTTAGCACCACATATAAGCTATCATTACTCAGGATTCCCATCACAGTACTAGAAAAATAGAGATGAAAAATACCTGAGGTGGTATTACCCCTCCACACATAACAAGAATATCTGGCCGTCCAAGGGAGTTAAGTTCTTTGATGAGCTCAGGAACTAGGGTTTTATGACCAGCAGCAAGGGTGCTTATGCCCACAGCATGCACATCTGCATCCACGGCCTGCTGGGCCACTTCACGAGGAGTCTGAACAGTCAGAAAGTAAAGATAAATCATTGTTTATCACTAGATAATGACTAGAAAAAAACTATTTCAAAAGAGTTATACTACTTACATAAACATTCTACCATTTTCCTCATTAAAAATCTTGTGAATATTACTCCATATTTCATCATCCTCAAGTCATAAATACCACTAATACTAATGCAATAAACATCAGTGCTACATTTACGTCCATCACTAGATTTCATCAATGAGGTTTAAATTACACCAAAAAAGCCCCCCACAAATCTTTAATATAAAGAAGAAATATAGGGAAAACAGTCTAAAGAAGAAATATAGGGAAAACAGTACCTCCCATTATAATTTTGTAATGTACATCTGTTTTGTATATTATCAACGTTTATTGAGTGATTGTGGAGTCCAAGCAACATGTTATGTAATCTATGAAGAAGTAAAAGATTAAACACAAAATGAAATGTAAAAAAATGAATCTTAGGTTTTAAAATAGAACAGAAAAAACAGATCAGTAAGATGGAAAACGAGGAAGCTCTAGAGTCTTGTTTTCTCACACAGACACAAAAATAATAGCACTATTTAGACCAAAATACCTTTGTGAAAACTCTAGAAACTAACCAAAGGGCTACAGCACCCAAGCAAGTATATAAACAAGAGAAGAGAAAAGGCTGAGGAGGATGTGCTGTGGTGAGATTTAACCCATGTTGACCCCAAGCCATAAAGAATATTCGCAAGTGTCTATTATGAATTGATTACCCAAGATCATATCTACTTTCTACAATAAGTTGTAGAAATGCATACTACTTTGATAATTTACATATATTTAAATCCTTTCATATAAAAGGTACTTACAAGTTTCTCATTGTAAATGAAAATTTAAAAATTTGGGAAGGATGACTCCACCTCAGAAACTACTGCACAATTATAAGTACACAAAAATCATCAATCTATGAATTTTTCTGAGTTTAGTAAAATTTTAAGACTCATAATTTTAGTGTAGAAACAAAAGATTCTACCCTTTCAAGTAATGGGACCACATTCTAGGAGATCTCTAAGTAAGTCACACAGCATATAGGCAAAACCTTGAGACTGTGAAAAACATTAACATGTGAAATTAAAACTCTTAAAGAAAATGTGCACATCTTGCTATTCACCTCTTAGAGGTAAGAAATTTAAACATGATTTATCATTCATATCAATGCTACCAAAATGTATTAAATTAAAATTCTATTTAAACAATTCAGTTCTATGCTTTATGCTTACAAAAATTAAACTGTATTTTAATTTTACTAATCTGTTAAATAAATCATCATCCAGCTAGAGAATCATACCTTTAGCTACAGATAACACATGTTAGGTTTTTTTAATGATGTAGTATTATGTTAACAAAGTTGGTGGTACTAAAAAGCAAATTACACGTGTGTGTGTGTGTGTGTGTGTGTGTGTGCGTGTGTGTGTGTATTTTGAGACAGAGTCTAGCTCTGTCACCAGGATTGAGTGCAGTGGCATAACAGCTCATTGTAACCTCTGACTCCAAGGTTCAAGCAATTCCCCTGCCTCAGCCTCCCAAGTAGCTGGGACTACAGGTGAGCACCACCACACCCAGCTAATTTTTTGTATTTTAGTAGAGATGGGGTTTCACCATGTTGACCAGGACGGTCTTGATCTCCTGACCTTGTGATCCACCCGCCTTGGCCTCCCAAAGTGCTAGGATTACAGGCATGAGCCACTGCGCCCAGCCACAAATTATATCTTTACAGATAGAATATAATGAAGGAATTAACTTTTAGTTATTTGAAAATTTTGTTTACATGACAATAGCTAACAACAATTATTTTAAAATACTTGAATTTTGTGAGAAAATATTTCCCCAAACTAACCACCAAATACTGGAAATGCATCATATTTGATCGCTATTTAAAACAAACAAAACCTAAAGTAAAAGGGTTATAGAATGTAAAACAATCAAATAAACCAAAATTGTTTTAACTGATGAAAAACAGAATGGAAAAGTATTAAACATAGAGGAAGAATGAAGGCAATTTAAATATATATATTTGAGATTCTTAATAAAGTCTACATAAAATGCATAAGACTAAATAAATTACATATAGATATTACTAATTGTGTAAACACATTTACATATTATATACTTATATCTGTCAACACAGTTTAAGGACATATCTCCAGAAGTTCTAGCTAATTCTTCACACCCTCTAGTGTAATATCTAAAAATTCAAGAGGAGAAAACGCTTATTGGGGATTCATCAGAGGCTAAGCTCCCTCAGGTAGGTTTACTTCTTTACTGGTGAAAATGCAATGAATATTCTTTAGTCCTCTTCTCAGCTGACCTATCTGTGGTATATAGTAACATTATTTCCTTGCCCTTGAAATTCTTCTTCCTTAGTTTTTATCTTGTTACTCATCACATTCCCTTTCATTCCGTTGCTGCCTCCTTCTCTATTTCATTTTAGGCTCTCTCTTCATCTGGTTGTGCATACTTCCCATGAGAAATTACATCCATTTTCACGCCTTTTAGGCAACAAAACTAATATTTTTTTGAATACTAGAAGAATGTTTCCTCAAATGTTGGGGCTTTTCCCAATGTAATGCCTACATATATCAGAAAATTTTATATTTAATATGGATTGTTACATTTTCTCAGAGAACTCTGTTCTGATTATTTACATTTTTCATCAAATTTTCTGAAAAGAATCCCTAATTTTTTGTGTTTGCTGATTTTTATGTTGTGAAGATTCCAACCATAGCCAATTTTCAACCTTTTAACATGACATTACTAAATGCTAAGCAGAAAAAAAAAGATGCACAATAGCCACACAATTATAAAGTATCTCTACCATATAGATACAATACATGGAAATAACCTAAAGAGCACAGATAATAATAAAATATATTAGGTATAGGGAGTGATAAGCTTTTAGTACTTACTACCTTTGGTTTTAAGCAATATTAAAAGGTCTAATATCCAGAATCTATAAGGAATTTAAACAAATGAGATACCATTTTACGCCATGAAAAACTGGCTTTTGAAATTCTTAAAAATTCAATTCCTGGAGGCCTCACTATTCCCTACTGGTTCTATCAATCCTGCCTACATATCTGTAGGTAGTCCCTCCATTAAATTTTCCTAGCTGAGATTTGGTTTCTCTTGATATTCTGACATTGCCTTAGTAAAGGTCTTCACTGTTTCTCTTTTCTTCAGCGCCTCCTTGTATCTAGTTGTAGTGTTCCTCAATCCACTTCAGAGAGTGATTTTCTAGAAAGTGTATAGCACTGTGCTTCTGGAACATAAGTTTCAAGGATCAACAAATGTAAGTTTCTGGGTTCATGTAACAAGTGAGGTGCCCTCCTTGTCTATACCTTAGTTATAGTAATTTTCATACTCTGATATAATTACAAGTAAGTAAATCTCTGTTAGGAGACTGTAACCTCCTTGAGGACAAAATTGTATCCTACTTAACTCAAAGACTAGCATCTGGTTGATGATCAATAAATATGTAGTGGATAAAGCTTTTCACATAAAATTATTACAATGTACTTTTTAAACAAAGTTTTTTTTGTATTATCATTCTACGGAAAGTGTCAGTACAATTTATCTCAAGCAAATTATTTTCCTAAGTCTAATATTCTGTGACTAAGTAACACATTAGTAGAGAGTTAAAAAACAAACAAAAAAGGCCGGGCGCGGTGGCTCAAGCCTGTAATCCCAGCACTTTGGGAGGCCGAGGCAGGTGGATCGCAAGGTCAAGAGATCAGGACCATCCTGGTCAACATGGTGAAACCCCGTCTCTACTAAAAATACAAAAAATTAGCTGGGCATGGTGGCGCACGCCTGTAATCCCAGCTACTCAGGAGGTTGAGGCAGGAGAATTGCCTGAACCCAGGAGGCGGAGGTTGCGGTGAGCCGAGATCACGCCATTGCACTCCAGCCTGGGTAACGAGCGAAACTCCGTCTCAAAAACAAACAAACAAACAAACAAACAAACAGAAAAACAAAAATAACCTTACTTATGAATTCAGCTTATATTGATATTTGATTTCCTTTTCAAAACACTTTTCACCAATCCATGTGGGCTATCTTTCCCATAAAAATATTAGTCTAATCTCAATAAAGAGTACAACAAAAATCTTTGAAAGTAATCTTCACAGTTCCAGAGGCATAATCAAAGTTTTAGTTCTGAATTGATACTTTCACAAGTCTGAAAGATGAATTATATTTTATTTTTATTTCTATTATGATGAATTGGACTATAGGTGTGATGGTTAATACTGAGTGTCAACTTGAATGAAGGATACAAAGTATTGATCCTGAGTGTGTCTGTGAGAATACTGCCAAAGGAGATTAACATTTGAGTCAGTGGGCTAGGAAAAGGCAGAGCCACCCTTAATCTGGGTGGGTACCATCCAATCAGCTGCCAGCACGGTTATTTATAAGACAGAAAAATGTGAAAAGAGAGACTGGCCTAGCCTCCAAGCCTACATCTTTCTCCCATGGTGGATGCTCCCTGCTCTCAAACATTAGACTCAAAATACTTCAGTTTTGGAACTTGGACTAGCTCTCCTTGTTGCTCCTCAGCCTGCAGACGACCTGTTGTGGGACCTTGTGATCATATGAGTTAACACTTAATAAACTCCCCTTTATATATATATATATATATATATATATATATATATATATATATATAATTATGTTTTGTTAAGAAATCAAAACATATATATATATATATATATATATATATATATATATATGTAAAGGGGAGTTTATTAAGTATTAACTCATATGATCACAAGGTCCCTTTATATATATATATATATATATATATATATATATATATATATATATATATATGTATGTATAAAGGCTAGGAGAGAGAAGGCAGGATAGCAGGAGTGGAGACCATGGGCATTTGAGCTACTTCCTCAAGTAACTTGCTTGTGCCTTCCAGACCTGCTCAAGCTTGATTGCATATATACCACTTCCATTTGAGGATGAAATGCTGCTGTGCACGACCCACTTTATAGTTAGATGGGTCAGAAAGCACCCAGTTCATGATAGGCAGTTTAGGTCTCATGGTGACTTGATGACTCATAGTCAAACATTCAGTTTCCACCAAAGCCCAGTAACAGGCCAAGAGTTGTCTCAAAAGGAGAGTAGTTATCTGCAGAAGATGGCAGGGCCTTGCTCCAAAATCCTAGAGGCCTCTGCTTTGACTCACCTATGGGAGCCTGCCAAAGGCTCCAGACAGCATCCCTATGTGCCACTGACATCTCAAGCACCATTGGATCTGTTGGGACACATGGCCCAAGGAGCAGAGCAGCTTGCACAGCAGCCTGGACCAGTTGCAGAGCCTTCTACTCTTCTGGACCCCACTCAAAACTGGCAGCCTCCTGGGTTACTCAATAAATGGGCTGGAGTAACACACCCTAATGAGGAATGTGTTGCTTCCCAAAGTGCAAATAGGCTCATTAGGCATTGTTCCTCTTTCTTGATTTTATTAGGGGACAAATGCAGCAACTTATCCTTCTCCTTAGAAGGAATATCTCAATAGGTCCCACACCACTGGACCCCTAGTAAGATTACTAAGGCAGAAGTTCTTTGAATTTTAGTCAGATTTATTTCCCATCCTCTGGCACACAAAGGTCTCACTATGTCCAGTGTGTTTGCTACTTCTTGCTCACTGATTTAATCAGTATTATGTCATCAATTAATGGACCAGTCTGTGATATCTTGTAGAAGCAATAAGCGATCAAGATCTCTCTGAATAAGATAATGACACAAAGCTAGAGAGCTGTGTCCCTGTGGTAGGACAGTAAAGATATATTGCTGGCCTTGCCAGCTGAAGGCAAATTGTGTCTGGTAGGACTTATAGGCACAAATGGAGAAAAAGGCATTTGCCAAGTCGATGGTTGCATACCAGTTACCAGGAGATGTGTTAATTTGTTCAATGTCTTGGTCTGTCACGATTTTACTATGTTTTCTAAATGTAAGTGACTAGTAAATGCTTTTGAAATTCCCCCCAATAGTTTTTAGTACCTGGAAAAGAGGGCCTATGTCCACATCGAAACCAAGATCAGCAAATCCTGTAGCAATAACTTTTGCTCCTCTGTCATGGCCATCTTGTCCCATTTTTGCTACAAGAAGACGAGGTCGGCGACCTTCACGTTCCATGAATTTATGAACCCTAAAAAACATTTAAAAATATATCAGTAGATATTAATTTTTCAAAGGTAGTATATAAAACTAATTCATTCATAGCAACTATTTCAAGTTTATTTAAAAACACCTAATCTGTTTATTTGTAATTTTGGGAATTTTTGTTGTTTCCTTTTTATTTTTTTGATTTCTAATTTTTATTTCACATTCTGGGGTACATGTGCAGGTCTATCACATAGTTAAACATGTGCCATGGTGAACAGCTGCACAGATCACCCCATCGCCTAGGTATTAAGCCCAGCATCCATTGGCTGTTATTCCAGATGCTCTCCCTGCTCCCACCCATATTTTGTTAATGTATCTATTTTACATTGAGAGCTCCATTGAAGTCATCTCCCCCTTAAAGGAAAGTCTGAAAGATGACACAGACTGTAAGTACATAACATTGACAAAATCATAGTAAAGTAAGACAAAAAATGACAACCTTCCACCTTCATGAGTCAGTCTACAGAGTACAACATGCAGAGATTTAAACTAAAAAGTGACTTCATAGTCATTTATACATATATGTGACACACTAGCTGCTTTGAATTGTTCATATCTCATCTACCCTTCGTAAGTGTGAACTCTCCCAAGCTAACAACAATATGGTTTCTTATAATGATGTATAATCAAAATGCTTGCTTGCTCCACTGACAGATTTACTTCCAACACAAAAAAAGCACTTATCTTGGTTAAAAGAAAAAAGTTCCATTTTGATGACTTTCACCTTGGCCTTTTTGATATTTATCTAGTGTGCAAGTATTGAAATTCAGTTTTTTAATGGGAAACTTGTTACAAAGGTTGGGCAGACTAATCATCAGAAAGCTAGGTTTATGCTTGAGAAATATGATCACATTAATCTATATTTCCAAGTCATGCTGTGGAAGTGTTATTATCAGTTCAATAAACACTGATTTTAATGTATGCATAGATGCCAACTAAATGATTATTTTCAATTAGGAAACTTATAATTTTTATTTTATTTTATTTTACTTTTTTTTTTTAAAATGGGGTTTCACCATGATGGCCAGGCTGGTCTTGAACTCCTCACCTCAGGTGATCCACCCACCTCAGCCTCCCAAAGTGCTAGGAATATAGGCATGAGCCACCACGAATCATTCAAGCAATGAATAATGTAAACAAATCCAAAAATATGAAACTCTACCATAGTAAGCAGATTGAAATATAAATATGAAGCAATTATCATTTTTAGTTAAACATCTGCTTGACATAAGAAACTCCTGAAGGGGACTATGGTGAAAGTTCAAAATATTATTAATTATATGAAAACTAATATTATTAGTTTCAATGTTTAATATTTGTTAATTATTAAATATTATCATATACGTATTATTAAAATAATGATAGTATAGTTATATCATGTATGATATGTTTCTAATTATATATTGTATACAATGAATGAATTATATACTTTAATTATATGTTATATAGTCTGTTTAATACAAATAATAATATAATTATTATTTAATCTACTATTTATTATTTTAAAATTCAAACATTTTCTCAGTTGTATGTAAGAAAATCAAGCTCCCAGTGAATTCAAGGGTATTGTGTTAACAGAAAAGATGAAATTCTGGCCTAAGAAACCTTACATATTACCTCTTGATAGCAGATGTTATCTCTTTACTCTCTCCAAACTCCTGGCGATATGCTCCACTCACCATTCGGTCATTAGCTTTATGTTCACCAAATACCTTTTTCAGGGCATCTGTGATTTCTCCCACTGTACATCTAAAACATAAATGGTGGTTCCATTAACTTCATTATATTGTGATAAAGATATTTGTTTACCATAATATTCAATATTATTAGACACTGTTACCTAAGTAAACAATAAACTGTAAAAATGTAAATAAGAATGCTTTTAATGTATTATGAAAGTGTCTTTTCTGAAAATACTTATGGAAAATTTAGTCTGAATGCCTTTATGTACCCAATTCTCTTTTCAACATTTGTCAACCAAGAAATGACTGAATGACTTAAAAATTATATATATAGACAAGTACCTGAAGGTTGCTGTATAATTCACCACTTAACAACACAAATGGATAAAGAGCAATACTCCCATAAACATTTTTGATAAGAAGTAAATCTTTTAGCATATTCCATCCATTTGTTTACTAACTCATCCAACACTAGTTATGTGCCTAATATGGGCCAGATGTTACTATATCTCTTTATATACTATAACAATACAGTAATAAATTACCAAAGAAAAAGTGCTTGTTCTTATAGACCTTAATATCTAGTCAGAGGAAGCAGATAATAAACAACCAAATAAATTAGTAAGGTAATTTCATAAGGTAATGAGTACCATAAAAACACTAAACCAGGCAAAGATGGAATGGGGTGTCTGGAAGAACTATTTTAAAGTTATTGAAGATGTGAAGATATGACTTTTAACTAAGATATAAATTATAAAAAGGGAGATCCCAAGGGAATATAAAAGAGTAAGAGTGTTTGAAAAAGAAAGTGCTAAAAGCAAAGGCTCTGAGATGTAGGAAAATATGTTTTGTGGTCTCATAATAGAAGGGCATTAGGAACACAGTATAGTGAGGAAAGTAGTATAAGATGAGGTCAGAGAGATGGGCAAGAGTCACCAGGTAAAAGCAAAAGTAATCTATTTAATGATATTTCCATATATTGGGAAATTTTTTTCCATGGGTCACTTGTTTTTCTGCACATATTGTGAAGCAAAGCACTGATGGCTCTTTACTCTGAACTATTTTTTCGAAGATGTTGGTATAGTGAATTGCCTTAGAAGACAGGGATATTGGCTACCTCCAGAGCAAAGGTAGGTTTGCTTTCTGTCCAATATAATAGTCTCCCTCTAGAACAAAGAGGAACCATGCTTATTACCCATTACAAAAGATTCAGAATCCCTAAGATCAGGGTTCCTCTCCTTGAATGTAACCCAATACACTGCACATGAGGTATCATGCAGCAACCCTTTCTCATCACTCACATCAATTGGGGACCAGAAGAACTGGCCCAAAACCTGCTCATATTATGGCCATTAATACTGCAGTCACAAACGGGCATTAGTTTCTGACTCAGGGATTGCATATCACCAACCAGCACCCCACTATGCAGGATAACTTATTAGCTTGCAAAAAAGGTAGTATTTCAGATCCCTTCTGGTTCTTAATAATATAATGAATTTATTTATCTATTAATATATATAACAAGATAATTTTTAAATGACAAAAAATAGAAAAATAATAACAATTAACACATTAAGTGCCATATTCTCTTCCAGGAACTATTTTTAATGATTTCATGTCTTCTCACAACAATCCTATTTGATAGTAAGTACAAAAAAACTTCACTTTGCCAAATATCATGCCTATGGTCACACAGAAACAGACATAACATGAGATTAGATTCATGTTTTACTCAGCCTTTTTTAAATGCAGGATGACAAAAGTTAGGAGATAAAGGATCTTGTTAAGGGTTACAAAGACAAAAAGTTTCAAGAAGGAAAAAGTGGTCGGTAATGTTAAGTACTGTAGAGAATTCGAGATATGAACTAAAAATTTTCCACAATATTAGACAAAGAGGAGGTCAGTAGTGAACTTAGTAAGAGCAATGATATTACAGTAGAAAATCAAGTGCAGTCGACCAAAATGTCAACAGGAGATAAAAGACTGGTGACAAGAAGTATTCTACTTCTAAAAGAACACATGGCTCTAATAACAAGGGAAAAGGACTGGGATGGGGTGTGGGGAAGCTGGTTACTCTTCTGGTTGTTTCATGGTTAAAAATAATTCAAAAGCAATGAGATGACAAGCTTTTCCTATCAATTCTCAGATTAATGTCCCCCTGCCCACCCCAGAGCCATTTTAACTGGTAAAACACCAAGGAAATAGGCATAAACCTGATGATATACTTGAGAGTCCAACACATTTCAACCTACAAATCAGTGAAATAGATTTATTTTAATAGTTTCAAAATTCCTCACAGTAAAATATACAATTATTAATATATTTCACTCAAAATATATGAATGTTTGACATACAGAGATTTTTAAATGATAAGAATTAAATTTATTATGGTTGTTATTATTTCCTTTAGGGCTCACATGGTTTACAGGATCAACCTTTTATTTAAATATACTCTGAAAAGCTAAACTGGTCAACTTTTGGTATTTGGAAATCTCCAATCTTATGTATCTGTACCTTGCACGCGATGCATCCACTGCAAGAGCCAGGATATTTCCATCTCCACTAGCAGCACATTCAGTTAGTGCAGCAAGACAACGTTCAGCCAAAGCTTGATCCCTGCTGGATTTGATCTTATGGAAAAAGTCAAGGAAAGGAACAATTTACATAAAAAAAGAACAAAACGGATCGCGAGATTAGACCCTGATACATAGCATATGGCAATTTTTTCCATAATCCTAGCTCAGAATATAAGAGGAAAAAAATGAAAAGAATAATATACAACCTAGGAATTTCGTTCATTCAATTCATTCATCACTCAGGATTTCCTAAGATAATATTACATTTGGTATAACCCTAACAAATCAGAAACATGCAAGGCAATAATAATGCTGACCTTCCCAAGAAGCACACGCTACTAGGCTTTTCTAAAGTAACAAGACATTGAAAACAAGTGGGTCTTTCATATGAAGTATTCTGAAGGAACACTAAAGATTAATAGTGACAAGAAGAAAAATAGAAACTTGAGAATATTTTAGTTATATTTTAAGTTTCCTTTAGATAAATAACAATATATTGATAATAATACTTATGTATATTGCTGTTCTTTTATTTTAAAATAATCCCAAGAGAGAAAGAGAGTCTAACACAGAGAAATACAGTGAAAAGCATGGTTAAAAAAAAAAAACAAACACCTTTTTCCCAGCTCCTAACTCTGCTCTGCCAACAATTTGTCAAAATAAAGTTGCATAAATCAATTTTTTTTTTTACAAATTATATCACCTGTATAAAAGAGTCTAAAATATGATACTGTTCAAGATGCCACTAATATTATATAGTATCTATAAGCAGAGGTGGTACAGAATATTTACACAGTTATCCCTCAATATCTGTGGGTGATGGGTTTCATAATCTACTGTCCACCCTATCTACAGATATCAAAATTCAGGGATGTTCAAGGCCCTTATATAAAATTATGTAGTATTTGCATATAATCTATATACATTTTCTTGTATACTTTAAATTATCTACTTATAATTTCTAATACAATGTAAATACTACATAAATAGTTGTTATACTGTATGGTTTAGGAAATAATAACACAAAAAAAGTCTGTTCATATTCAGTACAGATGTATCTATTCTTTATTTCTAAAATATTTTCAATTCATTATTGGTTAAATCCATAGACATGGAACCCATAGATATGGAGGTACAACTATATTTAGGGCAAGAAAAAACTCAACTCCAAATTTCCCATAAAAATGCTCATTTTTCTTTATCTTTTATTGGAAAAACAATAAACACAAAAACAAAATACAATTTAAGAGAAAAATAAAGTAAATATTAGAGTAAATAAAAAAGTGATTTGGCACAGGGAAGTAGGGTGCTACTGTAGATACTGGATCACTGTAAGCTTCTTAGATAAAGTGACATTTGAGCAAAGTTCTGAGAATTATACCTTTTCTGGTTTACCAAAAAACTAGTCATCCTTAGATTAGGTAGTTTGCTATAATTATCTCAACAACAGATTAATAAAATTTAGGGAGTAAAAATACATGCTAAAATTAATTAGGGTTAAGGATTACAGAAAAATAATTTAATATAAACTTACTGTTGAGGTACTTCATTTATTCAAAAAAAAAAAAAAAAAAAAAACACCACAAGTAAAATATTTTTAAAACTGTGGTTAAAAGGAAAACAAGAAAATATAAACTTGAGTTCATTACTGAAAAGAGCTCAGAGTTTTGCAGCAGAAATATATTTTGCTATAAAAATATATGATTCTAGCTATGAAAGTTAATTTTTATAATAGAAGAACTTTGATTTGGTCATGGTCCTAAGAAGATTCAAAACTAGGAAAAAGTTATATCAAAATATCCATTTCCCCTAAACTGGCACTAGAGTCAAAAAGCCTGCATTCAAATCCCAGCTTTCTCACTTATAGTATAACCTTAAGCAACTAAATGAGACTCTCCAATCATTGGTTCCCTCATATGTAAATGGAAATAAAAATAGCAACTACCTGTTAAATAAAATAATATGCAAAAACAACAAAAATTCAAGAAAAGCATTTAGTACAGCATCTGGTACATAGTAATTGCTCAATAAATGTTAACTATTATTCCTGTATTGTCATTACTGAATTTCTCTCTGTTGCCCAAAATAAGGTTTACATTGTGTATGACAAATGAAATCCCTCAGGCTATGAAGATATAGAGTTAATAAGAACTTAAAGGGTAAGAGAGGAGAAGGGTTTTCCAAATATCTATTCGATTTTTATAGATTGAACTAAAAAAAAGTCATATATTAAACAATCTCAGGAAAAGTGAACAAAGAAAAACCATTAAATTTTTAAGTTTTCTACCTTGGAAATAGGAGCAATTACAAATGTCAAAGATTAAGAGGCTGAAGTAGCTTAATACAACAAAAATATATAGGTTACAACAGTGACAATTAATTTGATTTATTTATTTTAGTATTTCATATACTTTGTATCAACTCAGTGACAAACTAAAGAAGAAAATACAGTACTCTAGCATCAATCAAAATAAATAAAGTTTATTATAAATTGTAGCTTACTAAAGCACTGCCAAATATAGTTGAATTTTAAAAATCAAAAAGAATATTATTATTTCATAGTAGTATCATATGCCATCATTCTAATGAAAGAAATTACAATAAGAAGCCCTGGGTTCAAATACTAACTCTAAACTTTATTCTATGTTTAACTTTGAATAAGTTATATAATCATCTAATCCTTGGTTCTAATCCACACATTATGGAAGGTATTACTATTGTAGTGTGGTTTTTAATAACAACGTATAAGTTTCACAGAGGAAGATATCATGGTTTAAAACAAGGTTTTGGTGTCAACAGACTAAGACTGAGTCCTGGTTGTCTAATTATTTATCCTGAGCAAGCTTCTCAATGCCTTATCTTTAGTTCCCTTATATTTGAAATGATGGAAAATAATACCCACCTCATGCTGTTATAAGGATTAAATTAAGCGGGACAAATTAAGAGCTTAGCAGTGCCCAGAACACAGAAAATACTAAAGAAACAAACAAAAAAAGCTATTAATACCTTCTTAAGTTTTTCAATCTGCCTGTTTCGCACTGAAGTATTATCAATTGCCAAAACTTCTACAGCGTCTTCTTTTTCCAACTGGTACTTATTTACTCCAACGATTACTTCAGAGCCTGGTAATTTCCCAAAGAAAAATTTTATCCACAAATAATTACCTAATTGTAATGCTCTGGTTATGATGTATTTTCCTTATAAATTTAATATCTTTAAGTAGATTTCTTTATTTTTAATGAAATTTCAATACAGATCAGCAAATCCTAATATGGGAAGGGGGTGTGAGAGTAAAGAAGGGGTATATGTCAGTCTCTGTAAGAAAGACTTTCATTATTTTACCAAACCATTAACATACACTTTCCCATAATTTCTAATAAATCTTCTAACACTTCAAAATAACAATAAGAGAAGTTGCCATAAGGTAGAGAATTAATACCCAGTAGCTTTTCTAATATTTTCTTGAATTCAGCCAATCACTTTTAAACAAAATAAATAACCCTTCTACAATCTGTAAGAAGTAAATCAAAATTACAAAGATACTTCCTTACATGATAAAGAATATATTTTACCTCAAACTACCAGATTACTACCTTATATAAAACATTCCACACCCCCTACCCCTGGTTATACTCCTTCATAGTTCCTTCATAGCACTTATTATGATTTATAATTCTTTATTTACTTGCTTATTTTTCTTTTACTAGAATCTAAGATCTGTGTGCAAAGAGGTCATGTCTGTCCTGTTCACAGTTGTATGCCCAGACATAGAAAGTGCCTCATATAAAATAAACTAAAAAAGCATTCACTGAATGAATACTCCAATGCAGAGAGCACTGTGATCTTCAACAGCAACATCTTCAAAATGTTAATGACATCTACCCACAAACATGTACATATATACAATGGGTAGACATCCACACACACTTTGTACCTATGCTTGCCTGTGTGCATCCATGTATGCAAAAATGCAAACACAGATATATTTAGATATAAGTATATGAAAAAAAGTTTACCCAAGTTCCATTTTTATTATTTTTGTTTTATTAATTATACATGTTATCTGCAAACAGAAATAAATTTCTTTTTAAATGCTGGATTTCACATATGAACTTTCTCACTATCTTACCAGAATCAATTCTAGCTTGTCTTCGGGCAGCACATTCTTCAATTCGAAGTTTAGGTATTCCCTCAGCTACAGCTTTGGCCATTCCACCCATTTCTTCAATTTCATTAATAAGCTAAAAAGAAAAACATCAACAAAACTAAAAGAGAATATTAAAAATGTGTATAAACTATATAAATTTATGACTGTTATATAATTACTAATATTAATAAAATTATAAACTGTCCTAATATTTAGTAAGAAAAGAAACATCAAAGGCATTAATTAGAATTTGTGTATTTATAGTAACTTGAAAAGACAACAGAAAAATTAACAATTATACTCTGAAAAACACAAAACCTCTTGTCTCACGAGAAAATTAAAGACAACATCAATTCTCTAATCTTTATTTTTAGTTACATAAAGTTTTCATAATTACATAAAGTCTCTAAGAAAAATATTTTTTTAAATGCGATTACTTTTGATTGAGCTGCAGAGAAACAACGTAATCTCATCTTTAATGAAACAAGGAAACATTTAAACCTTCGATCATAGCTTCATATAGGAAGGCAGAAACCAGTGAAACGATATGTGACTTAGCAGAAAGGATTGAGGTGAACTTGCTTTTCCCTGATGAATTCAAGAGAGAAGAATCTGTATTGGATTCTACATAAGTGTAAAATGAGAAGCTAAAAAGAGGAAGACAGTTTGGGAGTTTGCAACCACCCCTCTCACATTGTCAGAACCAAAATTTACTACGGTCTACAAAAAATGAATTCAATATGCAATGAACTATCAAACACCAAATGACAGAGAGAAGTAAGGGTAAAATGTCTTACTGAAATAAAAGCCTATACTCTGAATAAAACTAAAAACAAAAAGCACAGAGAGGAAACAGAAACAATACAGGATGCAGAAGAAAACTTCGGAAAATAAGATTAATTCAGAATAAAAAGGGATTCTACACTAATGAAACAAATTAACATGACATTAATTATAAGGGAGAAGTTAGAAAACAAAAATGAGCTCTATGAATTTAAAGTATAATAAATGAATGTAAAAATACTTAAGAGACATAGAAAGTTGACAAATCTTTAAGAACACTGAATAAAAAGGCAAACAGACATACTATAGAAAACATAAGAACATCAGCATATTATTGAAGGAGGTCCGTAGCTTATGACTAGGAGTTCTAGAAAGAGAAACCACAGAAAAATGGCAAGAAAAAAATTTTCAAAGAAATAATAAAAGAAAATTTCCTAGAGCTATAAAAACATATTTTTTTTTTTTAAAAAAAGGTGAGATGAAAAAGACCCAAGGTTCAGTACCATGTGGGAAAAAATACACCAAGTTATACATCGACACAAACAATAAAGAAGAGGTCCCAATGCTTCAGAAAGAAAGATCCTGAATGAGAATGGCATCAAATTTTTGATCAAAAATATTGAAAGCCAGAAAAAAAATCTAGAATGAAAAACAGATCAATGTTTATAAACATGCTTATGAATTTCCTGAATGGAAATAATGTCAAATTTAAACTACCAATCAAGTATAAAAATAGAATAAAGACATTCTCAAACAGGCAAAGTTTCTAATAATTTATCTCGCATGCACCATCTTTTAGCAGGTTTCTGTGAGATTACTTCCAAATAACCAAGAGATAGACATGGGATTTAGGATTCAGAATTCAACATAGGAGAAATGAAAATATTTTCCTAGTATAACGGCAAAGAGTAATGAAAGAACAGCAATAGTGAGCAGAACTAGAGAAAAAAACAATTGACATCAAATGAGAACATTAGAAGATTTCAGAAAATATTACATTGAGATATAATTCTATTGGCAGTAAGAGGGGAAAGAAGGAAGGGTTATGAATCAGCCAAAATCTAAACTACACTACTAGGAAAGCAATAGATAGTGTCTAAGGTCTCATGAACAATGTCTACAGTTGATACAATTAGAAGAAACAGTATACATGTGACTTCAAACTATGCAGACAAAAATAAGCAAAGTATATATCTTACCCCAGGAAGCAGGAGAAAAAAAGTGGAAGATCAAAAACTGCTGTTTTTTGTAAGCTTTTTTTTGTATGAGCTGTCTTTTTAATTCTTTGAATAAAATAACACAAATACAAATGTATTTTTAAATTGATTCAGTTTTGAAAACTATAAAATCAAATCTGAATTTCCCTTTTTTGGCTAACATTGTGTAAACTGTGATATAAATCTATAAGGATATGATTTATAAATTTAAAATCTACAAATCTCAACTTATAAGTTTTAAAATCTATAAATCTTCATAAATCTGTAAATCTTGAAAACAAAGTTGCAAAGTGGAAAAACTTACCTTTAAGGCAGCATCGTAAACATCATTTGTGAGAGATTCCATCATATAAGAACCTCCCCACGGATCAGCCACTTTGGGAATCCCAGATTCTTCCTGAATGATGATTTGTGTGTTCCTGGCAATTCGAGCACTTTTCACAGTTGGCAAACCCAAAGCTTCATCAAAAGAATTTGTGTGCAAAGACTGAGTCCCTCCAAACACAGCTGCCATTGCTTCTATTGCAGTACGGACAATATTATTGTAAGGATCCTAAAATATTTGATAAAAACAAAAAGTCAAACAAACAGGTGATAGATATTGCAATGATAAACGGCAACATGATTAAACAGCAACTGCTGCATACTTGCTATGTCAATTTCCATATTAAGCTTCAAAATAGCAAATAAATTTAGACAAATTAGTTTAGAAGCCAGGATTAGAAGAGTCAGAGTCAGTGTTTAGTGCTTAATCTTCTCTTAAGCACTAAAACATTATCTCTTACAATCCTCTGAAATTATAATTCACTCTCTCCTAATTATTTTGGCTACCTCACCGTATCTACCACAATGATGTATACAAAACAGGCACTGAATAAATGTTAATGAAACAGATGAACAATGAACTGAGATATCGGAAATTTGAGTTCTAGTTTATTGTATGCCTAACTGTGATTTGGGCAAGTCATTAGATCTCTCTGAACTTCAGTTTCCTTAGCTGAAAAACTAAGCAGGTTAAAATAAAATTGATTATTAAAGTTCCTTCCAACCCTAAAAAAAAAAAAATCTCTATTTCTCCATTTATAAGAACCTGAAGTTATATTTCATATAGAGTATAATAGTTGTTATTCAACATTTAAATGTATAAAAGCAATGTAACTTTGCACATATAAATTATTTTTAAATATATCAAAATAATATGTAAAAAGAACATGTATAAAAACAAGGCCTTCACCATACAATTTTGAAGAGAACAAATTTAATTACCCAAGTAAAAATAGTCACTTTAAACAGTTTGTTTGCATGTTGCTTAAACATATAACTGTAACACATAAAATATATACATATTTTATGTGTATATTGAATTATTTTTAAATAGGTAGTTTTATGCTAAGAATTATAACTCTTAAAATTATATGAAAGTATTAATGTCTTTTGCTTCTTCCTCATGATTAAATTTTGTTTACTTTGTTTTATTTTTATTTATTTATTTTTTTGAGACTGAGTTTTGCTCTTGTGGCCCAGGCTGGAGTGCAGTGGCAAGATCTCAGCTCACTGCAATCTCTACCTACCAGTTTCAAGTGATTCTCCTGTCTCAGCCTTCCAAGTAGCTGGGATTACAGGCAGACACTACCACTCTTGGCTAATTTTGTATTTTTAGTAGAGACAGGGTTTTGCCATGTTGACCAGGCTGGCTTCAAACCCCTGACCTCAGGTGATCCACCCACCTCAGCCTCCCAAAGTGCTGGGATTACACACGTGAGCCACTGCACCCAGCCTTGTTTACCTTTACAAAAGTGTTTCAACACTATATGGAAGCTAGTATGTAAGTGATTTTATATTGTTAACCAATAGAGACAATTTTATTTATTTGTTTATTTATTTATTTATACTATGTATGAATACAAATGTAAGTATACATTATGCTTCAGAATATTTATGATTTTCAAATATTAACAGATTGCTTCTTAAATCTATTTCCTGGTTGTGCCACATTGCTCAGAAAAATATGTATATATATAAAACTTTATTAAAATTCTACATTTAAAATTATATACACACCTGCTCAGTAAGTGACCATCCGGATGTCTGACAATGTGCTCTTAGAAGAAGAGATTTCGAGTTTTTAGGCTGAAACATTTTCTCTATTAAGTGAGCCCAAAGTCTTCTACCAGCTCTCATCTTTGCTATTTCCATATAGAAATTCATTCCAATTCCCCAGAAGAAAGACAACCTAAAATAGTAATGTTAGATACAGAATTTAATTAAAATTAACAACATGGAACAGAAAATAAAACTAATTATATCACACACTAGAAAATCAAGGTCTATATTTCAAATTCAAACAACTTAATTTGAATTAAGATCAGTGCATGTATATTTACGTAACTTTAAACCTAACATAAAATTAGTTTTATGCATGTGGAAGAAATTTTGTTTCAGGTAAGAATTATTCACTTTGCAATTGGTTTTCTTTAAGAAAGAATCTCTTCTTGTGTCCTTCATTAAAGAAAGATTCAATTTCTTTTTTTTTTTTTTTTTGAGACGGAGTTTCGCTCTTGTTACCCAGGCTGGAGTGCAATGGCGCGATCTCGGCTCACCACAACCTCCGCCTCCTGGGTTCAAGCAATTCTCCTGCCTCAGCCTCCTGAGTAGCTGGGATTACAGGCACATGCCACCGTGCCCAGCTAATTTTTTGTATTTTTAGTAGAGACGGGGTTTCACCATGTTGACCAGGATTGTCTCGATCTCTTGACCTCGTGATCTACCCGCCTCGACCTCCCAAAGTGCTGCGATTACAGGCTTGGGCCACAGCTCCCAGCCTCAATTTCTTTAAAAAAATATTTTAGGAATACTCAAGTAAGAAAGCAGTCACCTATAAATGAAATAAAAAAAACTAATTTGCTCTATTTAAATAGCAAGAAAGTGTTCTGTAAAAGAATGATTATGCATTTGGTCTAGGTATATACTTCTCCAATTTGTGCCTTCCACCACTCCCTTTATCTTATATTCTGTTCTGATTTAAACATTTAGGTTACTTGTCTCTCTTTAAAGGCACAAGGCTTGCAAATCCATTCCTGATACATATTTGGAAGGTTTTGTTCTGGTTTGGTTTGGTTTGGTTTGGTTTTTGCTTTTGTTGTTTTTGAGACACAGTCTTGCTCTGTTGCCCAGGCTGGAGTGTAATGAGGCAATGTCAGGTCACTGCAACCTCTGCCTCACAGGTTCAAGCAATTCTTGTGCCTCAGCCTGCCAAGTATCTGGGATTATAGACAAGAACCATCATGCCCAGCTAATTTTTGTATTTTTAGTAGAGACCAGGTTTTTGCCATGTTTGCCAGGCTGGTCTTGAATTCCTGGCCTCATGTGATCTGCCTGCCTTGGTCACACAAAGCACCAGGATTATAGGGATGAACCACCATGCTTGGTCTTGGAAAAAGTTCTTAACACAGCAGTTCTCAAATATTTTGATGTCAGTTTCCATTTTCACTCTTAAAACTTCCTGAAGATTCCCAAGAATTTATTTCTTTATTTGTATAGTATCTATCAATATTGTATTTACTAGTTCATTTAAAAGAAAAAATAAGGAAGGGCTGTGGCTACTGCCTAGAATCCCAGCACTTTAGGAGGCCAAGGCAGGAGGATAGCATAGCTTGAGCCCAGGAGTTTGAGGCCAGCTGGGCAACACAGGGAAACCCCATCTCTATAAGAAAATTTTAAAATTAGCCAGATATGGTGGCACACATCTGTAGTCACAGCTACTTGGGAGCCTGAGGTGGGAGGAAGGCTTGAGCCTGGCAGGGTGAGGCTGCAATGAGCAGTAATCATGCCATTGCACTCCAGCCTGAATAACAGAGCAATATCCTATCTCAATACTCATCAAATCAAATCAAAATAAATCCACAACATATTAACATTAGTAACATTTCTTATGAAAAATAAGTATGCCTCTTAAAAATATATATAATAAAAGCATCATTCTTTTACATTTTTGCAAATCTCTTTAATGTATGGCTTAAGAGAAGACAGCTGGAGTCCTGTAACTGTTTCTGCAATCTGTTGCAGTATCGCATACCATGTAGCTTCTGAAAAACACCACTACAAATTCTCGAGAAAATGAAAGTGAAAAAGGTAAATAAAGCTCTAATATAAGCATAAAAATAGTTTTGATCTCAAATACCCCAGAAAGAGTCTTAGCAATGCCCAAGTCTCCTTCATACTTTGAGAACTGCTGTCACAATAAGTAAACAAATCCCTGGTATAAAGGAGCATTTCAGTAGGCAATGAAATATATTTCAGTTGGCAATGAAACATAGCTTCTGAAGGCAGAAGCTTTGTTTTCTACATGTTGTATTGTCAGCATATTGGCTAGTGTTTGGCACAGCAAAGCTTAGCTAGTGAATGCTATACTGACTGAACCACTGAATGACTTTTGACTTCCAAATTTAAATATTTCATAAACTTCATTTAAGGTTTTCCATATTTTTCATATAACATTATTAAGAAACTGTTGTGAAACAAAATGTTTTCAACAGCACGGTGGATCCCAAAACATTACATTAAATAGTGCAACAGGAAAAAAAAAACATAATAGATGAATTTCACTTTCTAAAATGAAAAAGTTAGAAAAATCAAAGAAAATTGTCTCAACATTATGTTTGCATTTTAATATAATTTGTTAAAATGTGCAACTTAATTGTGTTCTCCAAATAGCTGGAGACAACATATTCCTTGAATTTACAAAGAAATTTTGTATTAAAAATAGTATTGACTTTTTCTTTCATTATCACTCAGATAAAATATAAGAAAATCTAAATCTAGCCTGACATTAATATTTACAAATTCCTGTTATCAATATATAAAATGGTCCTATGCATTTCTTAATGTTGCAACAATATCTAGGTTTAATTTACTCACCTTGGTGCAAATTCATCAATTGTCAGGCCAGCTTGGAGTCCAGTTCTAGAGTACTCTAATCCATCTGCTAAAGTATAGGCCAGTTCCAGAATGGCATCAGCTCCTGCTTCCTGCATATGGTATCCACTAATTGAAATTGAATTAAATTTTGGCATGTGCTACAAAAAAAATTATTACAGTGAATAAGTAAAAATATTAAAAGGTTCTATTAAATCCACTTTCTAAATGCAAATACTATTTTTAAATGATGTTCAACTCAAATATACTTATTAGTTTATAATGTTAACAAAATATTTAATGCTTACTTATTACATTTAATTTGCTTTCCAATTTAAATGGTTGGTCCATAAAACATCATCAGGACTGTACCTACTTTATTTTTCTGGTAGACAAGTATTTGTACTAACCATTCTTCTAAAAGATTAAATTGTGGAATTAGCTAGCTGAGGTTAGGAATGCAACCTATGGCCTGAGAACGAAATGAGGCATTTTTAATTCCAAACCAAGGACTTTGACCTCTTAAGAGGTTGTAGACCCAAACTTTGGGTTAACCTGCTGAAGAGGTATAAATTTAAAATTTACTGTTATTAATTTTCTACTTTGAATGAAGGCATTAAACACAAATAAGTACTCAGTAGGAAAAAAAAAAAAGAAAATGATTTGATTTTTAGTACTATATGTTGAAACAAAATGGGATACAATACATGGCTTTAAAAATCAAATATTTCAGTCTGATTTACTATGACATTTAATACTCAGCATATCCCACACAGAGTCTTTCCACCACAATCACTACAAAAACTGTATTTCCACTATGCCCCTAAAATTTCACGTCAGGTAGAATACATCAAGCATATCCTGCAGAGCCAAGAAAAACTATCCTTACCAAGAGTTAACTAAACATAAAATGCTTGCTAGGCAATGTTTGCTAGAGTTTGGAGATAACAGTAATTACCAGGGTTGATAGAGATAAAAAGCGTTGACGAAGATTTTCCCTGTGCCATGAAATAATGGTCTAACTTTAATGTAGGTAAGGAAAAGAAGCATATTGCTGGTAAGAAGCAAAGTGTGAATAATGGGGGAAAATATAAACAAACTGCTCACAGGAAAAGAAAGGAGGAAGATATGTTCCTGTGGACGGACTTTTCTCATCGTTCTTATTGGGAAAGATGAATCTAATTCAGGGGTGAATATTAGGGACCTCCTTGAGATTGCAGATATAAGTGATAAGTAATATTGTCAAATTCAGCTTTTAGCAGAAATAAAGCCGATATTCTAATCCCCATTTATCTGATACCAGTGTCTGCTTCACAACTGCATCTGAATTTTTGAGTAAAATTTAAAAATATAAGTAGAAGACATCCCTGATTCTAACAATTATTAGAGTTAAATTTTAAGAATAAAGAAAACACAGTAAAGATCTATTGCCCAGATTCCTACAAGTAATGACAGAACATAAAATTAGTACATTAAAAACAAAAAGTAACAATAAAAAGAATTCTAAATTTATATTATATTACTCAGACTCAGTTTTTAAATTAGGTTGTAGCATGTTGTAAAAATTCCTACATTCAAGGAACTATAGAAAAACGTAAGAACCACAAAGTATACCTTTGCTGTGTATTCAAAGATGTCAGCAATAATTTTCATGGATGGTTCTGGAGGAAAAATGTATGTATTTCGAACCATAAATTCCTTTAGTATATCATTTTGGATGGTACCAGTAAGTTTATCTTTAGGTACACCTTGTTCTTCTCCAGTTACTATAAAATTTGCAAGAACCGGAATAACTGCTCCATTCATAGTCATGGAAACTGACATATTTTCTAAAGGAATTCCATCAAATAGAATTTTGGTATCTTCCACAGTGTCAATAGCAACTCCAGCCATTCCAACATCACCACGAACTCGAGGGTTGTCTGAATCATAGCCACGATGTGTCGCCAGATCAAAGGCAACGGATAATCCCTGCTGACCAGCTAAATACATAAAGAAAAATAATGTAAGATTCAAGCATCTGGAATCAAAGTAAAATGATTTACTTTAACACTACTAAAAATGTTCATTCATCTCATAACAGTATACTTTTATAGCAACTATTTTTATGCTCATACATGTCAAAATAAATTTAAATAATGATACTTCACTTCTTAAGGGAATCAGCTTTTTCCCTTGTGCCAAAATATACAAATTTAGTTCTAGACCTCACTACAGGAAAGAATGGAAGAAACACAAATCTCAATTATCTCACTTCCATCTGAAGATTTGGTACTTGATTGAAATATTTCTAAAATTCATGAAAAGATCTGCTATTCATACATGGTAAAAATAACTCACATTTGTATGCTTGTTTACTTTTTTGTTCTTTTATCTAATATGGTCACAACAAGATTCTTGGCTAGTCAAATATTCTGGGAAACAGAATTATGACAATCATACACAACTTTTAAATAACTAAAATAGTCTATACTAAAAATAAATAAGTTCAACCTTCCAGGGGCAATACAAACTTATAAATCTACAAGTTTAACATTCAAACAATATGACTTTATTACAGCTCAGAAAGAAGAAATAAGTTAATTTTCAGTGAATGAATGCCAGAATACACTGAAATATGTTTGTACCATGTTATCACATTTACACTTTCTTTGGGCATCATTGAACCTATCTTCCTCTCCAATCCCTATCCCAACAATATTAATTAAACATTTTTCAAAGGCAAAGCTAATGTTTTCTTTTCTTCATGCAACTTCACCTCACCTAATTCCTTTTAAACAATGTGAATCTAAGTGTTGTTTTCTATCAAAATTTTAGCACCTTATTCAAACTCACTTATCTTTTTGACCACAGAAGATAAAAAAATACCCACTTTTTTTCAAAGTATAGTCTTTAACTACAAAATTATAGAGTGAATATCATCTTTACAGAGATTCACCTAAAAAAAAGTCAACCCTAGGAGGTAAATATTTTAGCATAAATATTATGTCTTACATTAAAATCTCACCCTTAATATTGTCCTTATAGAACTTATTGCTTTCTTCCACAGTGCTGAAGCCAGCATACTGGCGGATGGTCCAGGGCCTAAAGGTATACATGGTAGGATATGGTCCACGTGTGAATGGCTTCACTCCTGGAAGTTCTTCAGGTAAGTCCTTAGTATCTCTCTTGGAATACAAGGGTTTTATAGCAATCCCTTCTGGGGTGTGCCATATTAGGTCTTCTGGGTTTTTGCCTTTCAGCTGCTTTTTAGCAAGGGCAGCCCATTCAGGGTGAAGGGGCTGTTGCTGGTGTAGCAGTCGTTTCCATATGAGCCTGGAGACTGATGATTCTTTTACTTGCTTCAGGTAATGAGGTGAAAGTAAAAAAAGCTGATTCTTAGCTCTTAACATGGTGGAGCATGGAAACACCCAACAGAAGTAAGAGCTGACCTAGAAAAAGAAACACCATATATAAACATTTAGAAGAGAAAGAGAAAATAGGAGCTACTGATTAGAATGAAACCGAAAAGGAAAAGGATGTATTAGTCTGATTTCATTTCTTCCCCTTTTCTGCTTCCTGCACCTGATATTTTATAACTTTGGCCCCTCTTCTCAGCAATTACTATCAGTGCTCTAGTTATGGTCTTTTTCCTCAGTAGCCTCTTAACTGGTCTTACTGACCAATCTTCATCCCCTTCTACTCCATTTTATACAAATCCATTCCATACAATGGCATCAATGTAAATATGACTAAGTCACACTCCCCATGAAATTTTACAAAGCCTCTGTATCATGTGGAAGATATACTATAGCCCCTAATTTTTTCATTCAAAATGCTTTTATTAAGTATCAGTTGATGACAGATATTACGTTGGGTAATGGAGAAAAAAAGTAGTGAATAAGACAAACAGGCATTCAAGGTCTTCATGAACTGGTCTCTGTTTCCCCCTCAGACTCATCTCTGCCTTTGTCCTCTTTATGCATTTTGTGCACTAGAAATACTGAATTACCTACAGTCTGTTGTGCATATGTCAAAATTTTGTGAATTTGCTCTTGCTCTTCCTTCTGCCTAAAATGTTCTTCTCTGGCTAATCCAGCTAAGGCATTATCTCCAATTTGCAGTGTTTCTATGTGCCAGTAACATAGAAGGCTATAAAGACATCAAATAGAGAATGAATTCTAATCCTTACAATACCCCTAAAAGATAGGTACGATTATTAGCCCCATTTTACAGATTAGGAAACTGAGGCACAGAGGAGACAGCATTGATTGGAACCTATGCAGCCTGTTTCAAAATCTTTACATCTAACTAATATGCTCACAATTCATCCCAGAACCCATAAGATGAGCTAAATGGCCTCTTCAGTAATCTACTTCTATACTAGTTTATAAACTGCTCCAACATTAAAACTGTATATTCCTGATATCTAGCATAGAGTCTTACACTAGATGACTGGGTTCAATGTCAATATTTTGCAGTTGTAGAAACTGAAGATCAGAGAAATAAAGTTGCTTGATCAAAATCCCACCCCACAAAGCAGTAAACTGTTCACCTGAATTACTAAAACTTGTCAGAGTCATACAGCCTAAACATATAAAGACTATTGTTTAAAAAGACATTGAGATACAAACATTAATATATACACTCTACTATGTGTTTTTTATACCAGATAAGGCAACAAGTAAAGTGAGTTTCAAATTCTGTTTTCCATACCACTTCTTATCAGTTTAGTAAAGCTTAAAAGAAATAAATGACACTTTTGTGGGGTTGTTAAACAAGAGACATAAACCGCTGGTGAGAATATTAACTATTTTAACTACTTTGGAAAGTAAACTGTCAATATATATGAAATGCTTCAGAAATGTTTGTGCCATTCCACTGAGGAACATTACTTCTGGGAAATATTCTGTAGAAATACATAAAATAGATGTTCCCAGAGGATTTCCAAGATGGCGCGGTAGGAACAACTCGGGATTGCAGCTCTCAGTGAAGGCGCAGAGGGTGAGTCCTAGCCACATTTTCAGACGAATCTTTGTTGCCCACAGAACGGGGAAATTCCCAGGTGTAGTAGAGACACGGGACACCAGCGCAGCCCTTTCGGCTTGCGCAGCCATTTCGGCCGGCGCCACAGCGCAGTGGCACCCTGCACAAAACCCACTGGTCTGGGTGCCCTGTTAAACCGTCAATCTGAAATTTGGGAGGGCAGATTAACATATCCATCTGATTAAATGGGACTTGGACAGTGAGCCAGACCAGGAAATTCCTGGGAAGCGTGATTTGATCTGGTGCAGTGGGCCACGGCATGGGAAATCACACAGATCCCGGTGCCCTATCAGCAGGCAACTGAAACACCTGTGAGAGAGTCAACAGTTCAACTTAAAAAAAAAAAGAGAGAGAGAGAGAAAAAGAACTCGGAGGCAGGAAGCCAGGTGATCAGGCTCGGTGGGTCCCAACCCCACAGGAACAAACAAAACGGCAATTCGAAATGCTCTGGGTTGAGATTTTACTGCGGGCTCAGCTGAATCCAGGACAGTGCAGCTCGGTGGGGGAGGAGCATCTGCCACTACAGACGCATACCGCCCCTACTGAGGTACACTCCCATTGCTGAAGCAGCCTGCCATTGCCAAGGCAACCCGCCATAACAGAGAGATTACAGCAACAGGGTGGATCCCACCACAGTAGGGCGGAGCCCCAAGGTAGAAGGGCAGAGCCCCGTGGCAGCAGGGCAGAGCCTCGGCAGGAAAATAGTGACTAGAATGCCTCCTAGCTGGGCAGGACAGTGCAATGGATACTCATAAAGAAAGCCCCAACTCCCTGAGACAGAGCATCTAAGGGGGGAAAAAAGAGGTTTTATAAGTTCTGCTGCAGCAGACCTAAACACACCCACCCAACAACCCTGAATGAAAAACGGAGCTCACAGCTCAGCACTGGAGCTCCTATAAAGTACAGACCATCTCCTCAAGCAGCTCCCTGACCCCTGTAAATCCAAAGAGTCACCTCAAAAAGGACTAATCAGACTGACATTTGGTGGGCATCATTCTGGGACAAAGATAGCAGAAGAAGAAACTGGTAGCATCCCTCACTGTTCCTCAGCTGCTACAGGTGTACCCCAGAGAAGCAGGGCCTGGTGTGGACCTCAGCAGTCGTACAGCAGAGGGGCTAGACTGTTACAAGGAAAACTAAGTAACAGAAATACTTCAACATCAACAATCTGGGGGTCCACTCAGAGACCCAATCGAAAAGTCAGCAACTACTAAGACGACAGGTGGATAAATCCACAAAGATGGGAAGAAACCAGCACAAAAAGGAGGAAAACACCCGAAACCAAAACACCTCACCTCCTACAAAGGACCAAAACTCCTCACCAGCAAGGGAACAAAGATGGACAGAGAATGAGTGTAACGAAATGACGGAATCAGACTTTAGAAGGTGGATAATGAGAAACTTCAGTGAGCTAAAAGAACATGTTATAAATCAATGCAAAGAAACTAAGATCCTTGAAAAAAGATTCGAGGAAATGATAACAAGAATGGACAACTTAGAGAGGAATATGAATGAATTGAAGGAGCTGAAAAACAACACGAGAACTTCACAAAGCATGCACAAGTTTCAACAGCCAAATTGACCAAGCAGAAGAAAGAATATCAGAAGTCAAAGATCAACTCAATGAAATAAAACGAGAAGCCAAGATTAGAGAAAAAAGCACAAAAAGAAAGGAACAAATTCTCCAAGAAATGTGGGACTATGTGAAGAGATCTAACCTACGTTTGATAGGTGTACCAGAATGTGATGAAGAGAATGAATCCAAGCTGGAAAACACTCTTCAGAATATTATCCAGGAAAATTTCCCCAACCTAGCAAAGCAGGCCAATACTCAACTCCAGGAAATACAGAGAACACCACAAAGATATTCCACAAGAAGAGCAACCACAAGGCACATAATCATCAGATTCACCAGGGTCGAAATGAAGGAGAAAATACTAAGGGCAGCCAGAGAGAAAGGTCGGGTCACACACAAAGGGAAGCCCATCAGACTCACAGCAGATCTCTCAGCAGAAACTCTACAAGCCAGAAGAGAGTGGGGGCCAATATTCAACATCCTTAAAGAAAAGAACTTTCAACCCAGAATTTCATATCCAGCCAAACTGAGCTTCATAAGTGAAGGAAAAATAATATCCTTCATGAACAAGCAAGTACTCAGAGATTTTGTCACCACCTGGCCTGCTTTACAAGAGCTCCTGAAAAAGGCACTACACATAGAAATAAACAACCAGTACCAGCCATTCTAAAAACATACCAAATGCCAAAGAGCATCAACAAAATGAAGAATCTGCATCAACCAACAGGCAAAACAGCCAGCGAGCATCAAAATCGCAGTATCAAATTCACACATAACAATATCAACCCTAAATGTAAATGGGCTAAATGCACCAATCAAAAGACACAGACTGGCAAATTGGATAAAAAACCAAAACCCATCGGTGTGCTGTATCCAGGAAACGCATCTCACACGTAAGGATACACAAAGGCTCAAAATAAAGGAGAGGAAGATTTACCAAGCAAATGGAGAGCAAAAAAAAAAAAAAAAAAGCAGGAGTTGCAATTCTTGTCTCTGATAAAATAGACTTTAAAGAAACAAAGATCAAAAGAGGCAAAGAAGGTCATTACATAATGGTAAAAGTATCCATACAACAAGAAGAGTTAATGATCATAAATACATATGGACCCAATACAGGAGCACCCAGATATATAAGGCAAGTTCTTAACGACTTACAAAGAGACTTAGACTCCCACACAATAATAGTGGGAGACTTTAACACTCCACTGTCAATATCAGACAGATCAACCAGACAGAAAATTAACAAGGATATCCAGGGCTTCAACTTAGACCTGGAACAAAAAACCTGATAGACATTTACAGAACTCTCCACCCCAAATCCACAGAATATACATTCTTCTCAGCATCACATCACACCTACTCCAAAATTGACCACATACTTAAAAGTAAAGCACTCCTCAGCAAATGCAAAACAACTGAAATCATAACAAACAGTATCTCAGACCATAGTGAACTCAAGTTAGAACTCAGAATTCAGAAACTAACTCAGAACCACACAGCTTCATGGAAACTGAACAACTGGCTCTTGAATGTTGATTGGATAAACAATGAAATGAAGGCAGAAATAAAGAAGTTCTTTGAAACCAATGAGAACGAATACACAACATACCAGAATCTCTGGGATGCATTTAAAGCAGTCTGTAGAGGAAAATATATAGCAATAAGTGCCCACATGAGAAGAGTGGAGAGATCCAAAATTGACACCCTATCGTCAAAATTGAAAGAGCTAGAGGAGCAAGATCAAAAAAACTCAAAACCTAGCAGAAGACAAGAAATAACTAAGATCAGAGCAGAACTGAAGGAGATAGAGACAAGAAAAACCCTTCAAAAAATCAATAAATCCAAGAGCTGGTTTTTCAAAAAGATCAACAAAATAGACAGACCACTAGCCAGACTGATAAAAAAGAAAAGAGAGAACAACCAAATAGATGCAATAAAAAATGATAAAGGGGAAATCACCACAGATTCCACAGAAATTCAAACCATCATCAGAGAATACTACAAACAACTCTATGCACATAAACTGGTAAACCAGGAAGAAATTGATAAATTCCTGGATGTCTGTGTCCTCCCAAGCCTAAACCACAAGGAAGCTGAAACTATGAATAGACCAATAACAAGGACTGAAGTTGAGGCAGCAATTAAGAGCCTACCACACAAAAAAAGCCCAGGTCCAGATGGGTTCACAGCCGAATTCTACCAGACACACAAAGAGGATCTGGTACCATTCCTTCTGAAATTATTCCAAATAATCCAAAAAGAGGGAACCCTTCCCAAATCATTTTATGAGACCAACATCATCCTGATACCAAAACCTGGCAGAGACTCAACAAGAAAAGAAAACTTCAGGCCAATATCCAAGATGAACATTGATGTAAAAATCTTCAATAAAATACTGGCAAACAGATTGCAACAGCACATCAAAAAGCTTATCCATCATGATCAAGTAGGATTCATCCCAGGGATGCAAGGCTGGTTCAACATACGCAAGTCTATAAATGTAATTCACCACATAAACAGAACCAAAAACAAAAACCACATGATTATCTCAATTGATGCAGAGAAGGCATTTGACAAAATTCAATAGCCCTTTACGCTAAAAACCCTCAGTAAACTTGGTATTGATGGAACATATCTCAAAGTAATAAAAGCTATTTACAACAAACCAACAGCCAATATCATACTTAATGGGCAAAAACTGGAAGCATTCCCTTTGAAATCTGGCACTAGACAAGGATGCCCTCTCTCACCGCTCCTATTCAACATAGTACTGGAAGTTCTAGCCAGAGCAATCAGGCAAGAAAAAGAAATAAAGCGTATTCGAATAGGAAAGGTGGAAGCCAAATTGTCTCTATTTGCAGACAACATGATAGTATACCTAGAAGACCCCATCACCCCAGCCCAAAAACTCCTGAAACTGATAAGCAACTTCAGCAAAGTCTCAGGATATAAAATCAATGTGCAAAAATCACAAGCATTCCTATACACCAATAACAGACTTAAAGAGAACCAAATCAAGAACGAACTGCCATTCACAATTGCTACAAAGAGAATAAAATACCTAGGAATACAACTTACAAGGAACATAAGGGACCTCTTCAAGGAAAACTACAAACCACTGCTCAATGAAATAAGAGAGGACACAAACAGATGGAGAAACATTCCATGTTCATGGTTAGGAAGAATCAATATCATGAAAATGGCTATACTGCCCAAAGTAATTTACAGAATCAATGCTATCCCCATCAAGGTACCATTGAATTTCTTCACAGAACTGGAAAAAACCACCATGAACTTCATATGGAACCAAAAGAGAGCCCGCATAGCCAAGTCAATTCTAATCAAAAAGAACACAGCAGGAGGCATCACACTACCGGACTTCACTACAAGGCTACAGTAATCAAAACAGCATGGTACTGGTACCAAAACAGAGATATAGACCAATGGAACAGAACAGAGGCATCAGAGGCAACACAACACATCTACAACCATATAATTGATAAACCAGACAAAAACAAGCAATGGGGAAAGGACTCCCTGTTTAATAAATGGTGTTGGGAGAACTGGCTACCCATGTGCAGAAAGCAGAAACTGCACCCCTTCCTGACACCTTACACTAAAATTAACTCCAGATGGATTAAAGACTTAAACATAAGACCTGGCACCATAAAAACCCTAGAAGAAAATCTAGGCAAAACCATTCAGGACATAGGAGTAGGCAAGGACTTCATGACCAAAACACCAAAAGCATTGGCAACAAAAGCCAAAATAGATAAATGGGACCTAATCAAACTCCACAGCTTTTGCATGGCAAAAGAAACAGTCACTAGAGTGAATTAGCAACCAACAGAATGGGAAAAAAGTCTTTCCAGTTTACCCATCTGACAAAGGGCCGATATCCAGAATTTACAAAGAACTCAAACAGATTTACAGGAAAAAAACAAACAAGCCCATTCAAAAATGGGCAAAGGATATGAACAGACACTTTACAAAAGAAGACATACATGAGGCCAACAAACACATGAAAAAATGCTCATCATCACTGGTCATTAGAGAGATGCAAATCAAAACCACATTGAGATACCATCTCACGCCGGTTAGAATAGCGATCATTAAAAAATCTGGAGACAACAGATGCTGGAGAGGATGTGGAGAAATAGGTTCACTCTTACACTGTTGGTGGGAGTGTAAGTTCAACCATTGTGGAAGACAGTGTGGCAATTCCTCAAGGACCTAGAAATAGAAATTCCATTTGACCCAGCAATCCCATTACTGGGTATATATCCAAAGGGCTATAAATCGTTCTACTGTAAGGACACATGCACACGAATGTTCATTGCAGCTCCGTTTACAATAGCAAAGACCTGGAACCAACCCAAATGCCCATCGATGATAGACTGGACTGGGAAAATGTGGCACATATACACCATGAAATATTATGCAGCAATCAAAAATGATGAGTTTTTGTCCTTTGTAAGGACATGGATGAATCTGGAGAACATCATTCTCAGCAAACTGACACAAGAACAGAAAATGAAATACCACATATTCTCACTCATAGGCGGGTGAGAAAAATGAGAACACATGGACACAGGGAGGGGGGTACTACACACTGGGGTCTATTGGGGGAAATAGGGGAGGGACAGCGGGGAGGGGGAACTAGGGAGGGATAGCCTGGGGAGAAATGCCAAATATGGGTGAAGGGGAGGAAGGCAGCAAAACACACTGCCATGTGTGTACCTATGCAACTATCTTGTACGTTCTGCACATGTACCCCAAAACCTACAATGCAATAAAAATTTAAAAAAAAATTATCCTAATCCCCATTATAATCTTAAAAAAAAAATAGATGTTCCCTATAGTTTTATTTGTAATAGAGAGAACTTAGGAAAATAGTGTCTAATAATATATGAGTAAATGAATTACAGCATATACAAATGATAGAATTTCATATAGCTATTAAAATATCTTTAGAAAGCTAGCAAAACTAATCTTTGATGTCAGAATCGTTGCTTATAGTTGCTAGAAAACAACAGGCGCAAGAGGGGAACTTTTAGGGGTAATGGTCTTGATCTGATTGCCACTTACATAGATATATTCTGTTTGTGGAAATTTATCAAATTGTACAGTTATGTTTTATTCAGTTTCTGTAAATACGTATAAGTAAAAAGTTAAAAATGTGTTATGCATAGTTTCCCCCAAAAAAGGGGAAACAAACTCAATAATTAGTAACTGAAAGACTCAAGACACATAATTATAAATGCAACAGGTTCAACTATGTAAAAAGTTCATGGAACAAAGTCTAACTGGAAACATAACAAAAAAGAGGCTGCGTGCAGTGACTCACGCCTGTAACCCCAGTACTTTGGGAGGCCAAAGTGGGTGGATCACTTGAGGTCAGGAGTTTCAGACCAGCCTAGCCAACATGGTGAAGCCTATCTCTTCTAAAAATACAAAAATTAGCCAGGCACAGTGGCGCGCCTGTAATCCCAGCTACTCAGCAGGCTGAGGTACAAGAATCGCTGGAACCCGGGAGGCGGGGGTTGCACTGAGCAGAGATCATGCCACTGCACTCCAGCCTGGGAGAGAGAGCGAAACTCCATCTGAAAAAAAAAAAAAAGAAAAAAAAACTTCTATTTTTTTAATATTTGCACAATTTTTACTCTGTTAAATCCATGGGGCCCTTGTCATCCATCTTTTTACAAGCCATCCACTACATTTACTAGCTTAAAAATAATGAAGCTACAACTAAACCGTTTCAATAGTAATCCTGTAAAAGGTAATTTGAAAACCACCTGAGAATTGCTGACAGGAAATATCACACCCATTTCACGTTGGCTTTCCTAAATCTGAACAACTAATAGGAAAAAGCCCATTATAAGTGACTTCCTGAAAATTACATGTGAATTGGTGGGAGGCTGGAAATAGACACCATTTTTAGATAAAAACACAACTACTGTGGATGGCAATATGACCTCTCAATTTTCTCAGAAGACCATCAAGAGAGGCCTCAAGCGTTCAAAGAAGCAACATGCAAAGCAAATATGTTACTGACAACTAAAATGTGTTAAAGAGCAACGATGAATCCCATTCCCACACCTCAAAAACAAATCAGTGAGAAAAAAATTCTGAACCAACAACTTTCAAGCTTTGGCTGTGGACATGTGATTCCACATTAGTATATCAAAAAAAGGTACTTCAGTGTTCAATCCGTTGGGTTAGGAGATGGAAACATAGGGCATGAAAATTATATTTGCATAAGTAAATCATTAAACACAAAATTATACGGGGGAAAAAATCATCAAGTGATTTAAAACTTTACACACATCCGCTATCCAGGGCTTCGAGTTCCCCTAAGACCACCTTCTTCCTAGACAAAACTGAGAACGAGTTAGTAATTTAAGCTTTTATGTCAATTTAGACTTGTCTTTTCTGTTCTCTCACCCTTGACCCGTTTACACACAGAAAATCACTTTTAGTCCCGCCAACTTTTAGAAAAACCCTAACAATAACATAACCCACAACCTAGAAGGGAGGCAGCCATAGAGCAATCTCATCCCTCTGGAATCGTACAAAAAGTGATCTCTGCCAACGGGAACACTTCGGGGTGCTTAGGTGGCCAGAGAAGGTAACAATATGGCCCCTGGTATTACAAGCACTTTCTTTTCAGCGGTACCGCCTAATTGCGAAGGACCTCGCCTAAAACGAGAGGCTGGCTCTAAGGTGAAAATCTAAACCTAAGGAGAAGGCAGTGAGTGGGATCCCGCCACAGTAGAAAGGTAAAGAAGACAGAAGGACAGAGCGGGAGAGAAAGGACAAAAGTATAGGGGTAGAGGAGAGACTGGAGCCAGAAGAATGAGCAATCTGAAAAGTGTACTTCCTACTCACTGGTAGGCCTGTTTCGGACTCCGCTGTGGGAGGGGGCGGCTGGACTTCTGCGTCCCCCGCCTCACCTGTCAGAGATCCACACAGCCGGACCTCCCCGCCCTCACCCAGCCCACATACAAAGCGCAAACGCCAGCGCCAGCCTGACGACTCTGGGGCGTGGGCCGACACCGCCCCCCCCTCAGCCAATCGGATCGCGCTCTGACGGGCGCGTTCCTGATGACGTTTAGGGGTAGGGTTATATGCCTGTTTCCGCTTTCTTCCCGCCCACTTCCGAGTCTCTTCGTTTTCTGAATTTTGGGCGCGAATTACTCCAAGCGCTGCTTCCATAAGGGTGCAAGAAGTTTCCATGGTGAGTCGCGAAATCCTTAACCGGCTAGGTGGGTCTAAAGTTGGGGGATGAGTTTTGAAGCAACGCGTTTGTGGCAGACTCCGCGGTTTGTATGTGAGGAGCGCGAAGGGATTGCTCACGGGAAAATGTCCGATGTCCTAAAAGGTCTGCGGTTAGAATCCTCAGACTGAAATATTTGTTAGGGAGGAGGGAGCAAAGCCATGAATACTTCCTCCCTATTTCGCCTGAATCATTCTCATGCTCATTCTTACTGCTGAGTCTCTCCCGCAGGTACTTGTGAAGCCAAGTGCAGCCTTGGACATTAGTGTCTGTGTTTTGCCAGGCTTCGTACTCGTTCTTGTTCCCACATAGAGATTTAAATTGAGATAATTGAGTCCCATGAGAATCAGCAAGCTGGTAAAGAAAACAAGACAATCTTGAATGCCTCCCTCTCTCCTAAAGCATATAGTCTGGCGGCAAACTACTGTACCAGCCTTACTTCTTTTCACTCCGATACACATTAAAAGCCTCGCTGAACCTTTTCTGTCCCTGAACACGCCAGTTGTTGTTCTTTTGTTTTGTTTTCCGAGCTCTCCTGCTGTCCGAGTTTTACTGTTTTCCCTTGGATACTTAATTTTCCTACTTTTTGGCTAAATATTTCAAAACATCACTAAAATAATACTTTTTTCTATGAATAATATACAGACATATCTCCGAGATATTGTGGGGTCGGTTCCAGACCCCCACAATAAAGTTAATACTGCAATAAAGCCTGTCACACTAATTTTTTGGTTTCCTGGTGCATGTAACAGTTGTATTTACACTGTATTGTAACAGTGTATAACACTTGTATTTACACTGTATTGTAACCTGTTAAGTGTACAGGAGCATTATGTGGAAAAAAATACTGTGCATACTTTAATTTTAAAATATTTTATGGCTGAAAAAATGCTAACAATTGTCTCAGCCTTCATCAAGTCCTAATCTTTTTGCTAGCTGGAGGGTCTTGTTTGATGTTGATTGCCATTGACCAATCAGAGTGATGGTTGCTGAAGACTGGAGTTGCTGTGGCAGTTTCTTAAAATAAGAAAATAATGTCCCGATGAATCTACAAGAAAATCAAAAGAAAAAAAAGTAAAAAAAAAAAAAAAAAAAAAAAAAGAAAAGAAAGAAAAGAAGGACATTTGCACATTAGTTGACTCTTACATTCACTGAAGATTCTCTGTGATTCTCTGTAGCATGCGATGCTGTTTGAAGGCATTTTACACACTGCAGAACTTTTTTCAAAGCTAGAGTAAATCCTCTTAACCCGTCCATTGCTTTAAAAACTTAAGTGTTTGTGATATTCTAAATTATTTGTTGATATTTCAACAATTTTCACAGCATCTTCACCAGGAGTAGATTCCATCTCAAGAACTTTGCTGATTTTTAAGAAGCAACTTATCCACTCGTTTTATCATGAGATTGCAGCAATTCAGGTACCTCTTTAGGCTCCACTATTTATTTTGCTATTTCTACCAGATCTCCCGTCACTTCCTTCACTGAAGTCTTGAACCCCTGAAAGTCATGAGAGTTGGAATCAACTTTTTCCATACTCCTGTTGATGTTGACACTTGGACCTCCTCCCATGCATCATGAATGTTTTTACTAGCATTTGGGATAGTGAATCATTTCCAGAAGTTTAATTTATTTTGCCCAGATCCATCAGAGGAATCACTATCTGGGGCAGCTATAGCTTTACAAAATGTATTTCTTAAATAATAAGACTTGAAAGTCAAAATTATTCTTTGATTCATGTGCTACAGAATGGATGTAGTGTTAGCAGACATGGAAACAGCATTAAACTCCTTGTACATCTCTATCAGAGCTCTTGGGTGGCCAAATACATGGTCAGTGAGCAGTAATATTTTGAAAGAAATCTTTTTTTAATGAGCTATACATCTCAAAGATGGGCTTAAACTCCTCAGTAAACTATCCTGTAAACAAACATACTGTCGCCCAGGCTTTGTTCTCCCATTTCCAGAGCATAGACAGAGTAGATTTAAGAGAATTAAGGGCCCTAGGATTTTCAGAATTGTCAATGAGCATTGACTTCAAGTCAACAACCCCATTAGCCCCTAACAAGAGAGTCAGCTTCAAAGACAACTTTTGAAGCTTTGAAGCTAAGCAGTGACTTCTTTCTAGCTATGAAAGTCCTAGACAGCATCTTCCAATAGAAGGCTGTTTGTCTTCATTGAAAATCTGTTGTTTAGTGTAGCCACCTTCATCAATTATCTTACCTAGAAGTGGATAACTTACAGCTTCTGCATCAGCACTTGCTGCTTCACTTTGTACTTTCATGTTATGGAGGTGGCTTATTTCCTTACACCTCAGGAACCAACCTCTGCTATCTTCAAGCTCTTTTGCTGCAACTTTCTCACCTCTTTCAGCGTTCATAGAATTGAAGTGAGTTAAGAGCTTGCCATGGATTCGTCTTTGGTTTAAGGAAATGTGGTTAGTTTGATCTTCAATCCCAGACCACTCAAACTTTTTTCCTGTCAGTAATAAGGCTGTTTTGCTTTTTTTTTTTTTTTTAATCATTCATGTCTTCACTGGAATAGTACTTTAAATTTCCTTCAAGAACTTTTCCTTTGCATTCACAACTTGGCTAACTAGCCCAGCTTTCAGCCTGTCTTGGCTTTTGACATGCTTACCTCACTGTGCTTAATCATGTCTATCTTTTAATTTAAAGTGAGAGATAATGTGATTTTTCCTTTCACTTAAACACTTAGAGGCCATTGTGGGATTATTAATTGGCTTAATTCCAATATTGTTGTTTCTCAAGGAACAGGGAGGCCTAAGGAGAGGGAGAGAGGCAGGGAACAGGCAGTTGGTGGAGCAATCAGAACACACACAACATTTACTTTTAAGTTCTCTGATTTTGGTTTGGTTTTTTTTTTTTTTTTTTTTTTTTTTGAGACGGAGTTTCGCTCTTGTTACCCAGGCTGGAGTGCAATGGCGCGATCTCGGCTCACCGCTATCTCCACCTCCTGGGTTCAGGCAATTCTCCTGCCTCAGCCTCCTGAGTAGCTGGGATTACAGGCATGCGCCACCATGCCCAGCTAATTTTTTGTATTTTTAGTAGAGACGGGGTTTCACCATGTTGACCAAGATGGTCTCGATCTCTTGACCTCATGATCCACCCGCCTCGGCCTCCCAAAGTGCTGGGATTACAGGCTTGAGCCACCGCGCCCGGCCTTTGGTATGGTTTATAGTGCCCCAAAACAATTACATTAGTAACATTAATCACCGTAATAGATATAATAATGAAAAGGTTTGAAATACTGTGAGAATTATCAAAATATGACACAAACATGAAGTGAGCACAATCTGTTGGAAAAATGGCATCAATATAGTTACTCAATGCAGGCTTGCCACAAACTTTAATTTTGTAAGACAACAACAAAATTCAGTGCCTGTGAGGCCTAACCAGGTGAAACACAATAAAGAGTTATACCTGTACATTTCCACCCATATGCACAAACCAGTTTAAGATACTCATTCAATCACTTGTCTCTTTTATAACATTTATAAATATAGCACATATGGTAATTATTTTCATGTCTGTCCCTACCTATGCACTATCACTAAGCAATGATTTCCCTTGGATCTAAGAATGGGACAAAATACCTATTCTACTTGCACTGCAAGTAGCCCAGAAGTGATAGAAACGATGTCTTTGTTTATTGAATTCTTACTATGTCTCAAATATTGTTCTAGGTGGTTTATATATTCTTTGTTAAATCATTTTTGCTTTACAAAAGCCTTTAATGTTATTACTTTTATTAATCATTTTACTAATGGGGAAACTCTGCTAATTTACTTGCCTAAAGATATACAGTTAATTAAGTGTCAGGGCTAAATTTGGAGCTTGGACAATTTACTTTCTTTTTTCTTTTCTTTTTTTTTTTTTTTTTTTTTGAGACGAAGTCTCGCTCTGTCACCCGGCTAGAGTGCAGTGGTGCAATCAGGGCTCACTGCAACCTCCGCCTCCCTGGTTCAAGTGATTCTTCCTTCCCTGAGTAGCTGGGACTACATGCGCACACCACCACGCTGGGCTAATTTTTTTGTATTTTTAGTAGAGATGGGCTTTCACCATGCTGGCAAGGATGGTCTCGATCTCTTGACCTTGTGATCCGCCCCCCTCGGCCTCCCAAAGTGCTGGGATTACAGGCATGAGCCGCTATGCCAGCAGAACAATTTACTTTAATCGCAGAACTGCTCATAACCATGTGGTAGTGTTCTCAATCTGGGTTGATTTGACCAGGGGACATTTTGCAATCTCTGGAAACAATTTTGGTTTGCTCTACTCAGGGGTTGGAGGGATTCTAGCATCTGGCAGTCTACGTAGACCCACGTATGCTGCTAAATGTCCTACAGTACACGGCACAGACTCTATAACAAAGAATGACCCCATTTAGCATGTAAATAGTGCTGAGGTTGAGAAACTTGGCACTATGGTAGTGCCTCAAGTATGTGTCAGTGTTAACAGTACTTCTCAAACTGTGGTGAAAGACCAGTTTTGCTTTTTATTTCTAATAAGTCATAACTGATACTTGTGTAAAATGCAATTAAAAATGAATTATTAGTCAAACTCCCCTGTGGTATAATGCCAGGAGAGAACTCTGGTAAACAGTGGATATTGAGTAATACGATGTGTCAACAATTACAGCAAATGCACCACTTTGGTGTGTGATGTTGATAGTAGAGATTGCAGGGGGTCGGGGAGGGCAGGGATTATATAAGAACTTTCTGTTTGTTTTGCTCAATTTTCTGTACATCTAAAACTGTTCTGAAAAGGTTTATTTTTTAAAAAAATACGAATTAGTAGAAAAGTGATATGGCAAAGACAAGACTAATTATTTTATAATTAGGTTCAATGTGCATAAAGTCACTGCCAAATTGCTATAAAAGTTTTTAAATGATTACCTTCAGTTTCCACATTTGAAAGGATTATGGCAAACAGTTTGAATGAGATTTGGAGTAGCACTAAATTACATGTTATTTAATAAAGAATATCAAGAAGAAAATGATTAGTGGAATCAAATGATAAATAAATGCTCAGTGAGACAGACCATAAAAGTCTATAGACTGAGAAATGAAGTAGAATAGTTAAGAAGACTTTGAGAAGGAGGTGCCTCGTGATCCTTGAGGGTGGGCAGAGACAGGAGAGAGCTGCTCAGGTAGAAGGTACAGTATATGTCTGGGAAGCAGAATTACCCAAAGTGTGTTTAGGAAATTATCAAATTTAGCTAGAGAGGGAGATTTGACTAAGGAGTAGTAGGAGGTAAGTATGAAAAGGTAGGCAGAGTTAGGTTGTTAAGGACTGAAAATGGCATGGTAAAGAGTTTGAAGGTGGCACAGAAGGTATTGGGGTAAATTTTTTACACACTTAATTTGTTCCAAAATTTGGGATTGGGAGGAACTAGGCAGGGCTTGCCCATATCTTGTCCACACAGTGTGGGCTGCAGCATGTTGACTTACTCGCATGTACCAGACTGGCAAGTTGATGATGGCTGTTGGCTGGGAGCTCAGCTAAGACTTGCCTAGTGTTTCAGTTCCTCTCTATATTGGCCTTCCTCATATTGTGGTTGCTGGGTTATAAAAGCAAGTGTTGGCTGGATGTGGTGGCTCATGCCTGTAATCCCAGCACTTTGGAAGGCCAAGGTGGGTGAATCACTTGAGGTCAGGAGTTCAACACTGGCCTAGCAAACAAAGTGAAACTCCATCTCTACTAGAACACAAAATCCTGTAATCCCAGCTACTCGGGAGGCTGAGGCAGGAGAATCCCTTGAACCTGGGAGGTGGAGGTTGCAGTGAGCCGAGATTGTGCCACTGCACTCCAGCTCAGGCAACAGTGCAAAACTCCATCTCAAACAAACGGAAAAAAAAAGGAAAAAAAGGAGCAAGTGTTTCCAAGCAAGAGGAAGTCAAAGTTGCCAGTCTCTTCATGTCTAAGCCAATAAACTAGGACAGAATCACTTTTACTATATTCTGTGTGCAGAGTTTGCCAAGATTTAGGACAAGAGAAAATAGACCTTACTTTTTTTTTTTTTTTTTTAAATTTTTATTGCATTATAGGTTTTGGGGTGACCTTACTTCTTATTAACAATCGTGAGAAGGAATGTGTACCATTTTAAAAAATCTAAAATCTCAGCTATCCCTTGCCCCCTTACCTGGGTTCTTTTATTCAGTGAACAACCTTTCTAGGAGAGACCTACAAGTGAAATTCTCTCATGTGTTGTTGTTTTTTTGTTTTTTCTTTTTGAGACGGAGTTTCGCTCTTATTACCCAGGCTAGAGTGCAATGGCGCCATCTTGGCTCACCGCAACCTCCGCCTCTAGGTTCAGGCAATTCTCCTGCCTCAGCCTCCCGAGTAGCTGGGATTACAGGCACGTGCCACCATGCCCAGCTAATTTTTATATTTTTAGTAGAGACGGGATTTCACCTTGTTGACCAGGATGGTCTTGATCTCTTGACCTCGTGATCCACCCATCTCAGCCTCCCAAAGTGCTGGGATTATAGGCTTGAGCCACCACGCCCGGCCCCATGTGTTTTTTTAAGTAGGGGAAGTATAAGGGTGTAGATGTCAAGTTGAAGGAATTAGGCATTTTAGAAATTGATCACAAGATAGAGAGTAAGTATATGGTAAGGATCCCATTGTTTTAAGAGCAGGGTCAGGTGATATTTTGATTTCCACTGCTTTTTGTAACTGGTCTGATACGTGGTTGCTAAATGTAGTTTGTGATCTTTCTTTCCCACTTTTTTTTTTCCAGTCTTACTGGCAGTGGGTGGAGGGGAGCTTGAAGCTTTTAAAATTTGAGAGTGTAGATTTATCCAGAATACTGTCTATATTGTCTCTCCCTAAATCTGCACATATATTTAAACTGTATCAGTATAATTCTGTTTAGAGAAGGAATGATGAATAATGTATCTGTATATCTAGCTATGTCTAATATGTATATATATATTTCTGTGTGCATATATGTATTTTCTAGGCATATATAGCTAATATGTGCATACACATATTTCCTTGTATACTGTACCTTCCAGCTACTTCTTATGGTCTAATGCAAGAATAAGCATCTCATTCCTCTGTTCCTCTTATCAGAAATGAATTTGGTAATAAAAGAGGGAAAATGAGTTATTCTAAATTTTATCAACATCCCCATCTCCAATCCCGTATCTGTTTTGTAATTTGTGGGAGGGCAGTGTAATCAGTACATTTATTTCTATACTTTTATTAAAATGTACATAGCCCAGATAAGATTGACAGTACATTCTTAGTACTGTCAGACTAACACATGAATTTCCACAAAATAGATTGACGATATAATCCTAAAAAGTGTCTCCTTCCATTTTTTGCAAAAATTGAGTAATGGTAAATTTATTATTTAAAAGAACAAGACCTAGGTTTTACTCCTTGAACTGATATTATCTGCGACCACTTGATATTTCTGTTTCCTTGGATTTAAACATGGAGATGATCTTATCATACGATAGAGTTTAAAATAAGAAGTGCAAAAGCATTTTTAAATGATTTTCTAAAATCCATGCAAATGGAAGTTAATTTCTAGGAATGAAATTGAATTAGATATTCTTACTCTGACAAGAGTCAAAATTATTTGTTTTAAAATATGTTTGTTTAAAAGCATACAATCCTATCCCCAAACTTTTATTACAATTTTTTTTTTAAAAAAAGAGAATTTAGAACATATATAGGGAAGATTTTTAAACAAAACATTGTACAAGGCTTTAGCTTTTTTTGTATTCTTTTCATCTTTACAGGTTTTTTTTTTTTTTTTTTTTTTAAGTACTGTGTTTAGATCAAGATGTCTGGTAAAGCAGGTGCTTCCAAGAAAAGCTCTCAACAGTTAAAAAGAAATCCAAAGAGAAAAAAGGATAGTGAGGAAGTGGTGTTGTCAGAGAAAAAGGTAATGAAAATATTACGTTTCTCATTTAGCACTCTTCGACTGGGGCCAGGCACTGCGGCTCATGCTTGTAATCCCAGCAATTTGGGAGGATAAGGTGGGCTGATCACTTGAGGCCAGGAGTTCGAGACCAGCCTGGCTAACATGGTGAAACCCCGCCTCAACTAAAAATACAAAAATTAGCCAGGCCTGATGATGTGCACCTGTAGTCCCAGCTACTTGGAGGCTGAGGCATGAGAATTATTTGAACCCAGGAGGCAGAGGTTACAGTAAGCCAAGTTGTGCCACTGCAATCCAGCCAGGGTAACAGAGTGAGACTCTGTCTCAAAAAAAAAAAGAAAAACTTCAGTTGGAAATATTATCTACTCTATGAAAACAGGGTTAGTGGTACTACAAATTTATCAGTTCATATCATTGTATAAGAGCTTTTGCAACATTCTAATAAATAATTGTTTACTGCAATTTCTAAAAATAAAACAGTTGTTTATGGCAATTTCTAAAAATAACCATTGATCATAGAATTCTTTGAGGAAGAGAGGGGTTATAGGGCAGTGCTAAGGTATTTAATGGGAAGATTAGAAATAATGTGTACAAATTCTTACAGCAATTAAATGTTAAAAGGTGAGAGAATTTGTCATTTGGTGGAGATTTTTATTAACACAGAGGACAAATAGTTTGGGAGGAATTAGCTTCTTTCTCCCATAATTTTGACCCTCTCTTTTAAAAGAATTAATGGATTAATCAAAAAAATTTTCATGTCTTACCCTACTCACTAGGCAATGCCTGTAATGTTTTGGAGGTAAAGTATGTAACACTATTTCATAGGCAAAGTGAGCAATGATTCATTTAAAACATTCTTTGACACTGTATAAAATTCTGTTATTATCAGCATTGTCAAGAATTACTTTAGTATATCCTCTACTTGTGATAAACATACACCATTTTTCTGTAGAAGTAGCAACATACATTTTTTCTATCAGCTAGAAATTGTGTGAATACTCTTTGACATATATAACAAATTATTGTAAAAGCAGTTTCTTTTTATCTGATGTTTAATTATGTTTTATGTTTATGCATATGTTTTTCCCTCTAGGTTAGAAACACAGTGAAAAGAAATAAAAATCATCTGAAAGATCTGTCTTCTGAAGGTATTTCTTTTCTATTATCTTGTTTAACTTGCTTCTTTATCAAGCTATCTATATTCAAGAAAAAGATTTCAGCATCTTGTTTATGAATTCTGCAAAAGATAGTAATAACTACATTAGTATTTTTTTAAGAATACATAGTAGTGGTTAGTCAGTTATTTTGGTCAACTGAAATTTTAGTTAGCACCTCTGGCAAAATACTGTGGAGGCTTCAATGCCACTGAGTTGATGGGAACTAGAGAAATTCAGGCCCACAGCCTGAATTATTACTGATCTATGCTATAAAGACAAATCCACTGATTGTTCTTCAAGACAAATATGCCTTCTGTTCTGTACAGATTAGTTTGGAACCATTACTATAAATTTGTTTTGAGTAAACTAGTTTGGAGTAGTTGCCTTTGGTTAAACGTTAGTGTTTGATGGAAAGATTCTCTATGTCTCCTCAGCCAACACTAGGTTTTGTCCTCTGGTTTTATACTCCCATAGCATTCAGTACTTTTTTTTCCTTTTGTATGCTTTGCACACCTATAATTTGTTCAATATCCCTTCTCTCCAATACTGATTTTCGTGAAATCCAATACTATTTCTTTTTTTAATCCCTAATGAGTAGAACAGTACCAACAGTATAGTTGACACTGTGTATTTGTGGTTTGATTAATCATCTGTTTTGTTCCAGTTGCCATCCAACATTTGGAAAATAGTTTTCTGGTCCTCTCAATGAAATTTTTAAAGATTTTAGGCCATTTCTGAGAACGAAACTTTTCATAATTAGGCTTGATTCCTCATTTAAAATTGTTTCTATTATCATTTGGTAGTATTTCTCTTATCAATAGAAAGCATATTCATATTCAACACCTGGGATGTTATAGCTGTGTGATAAAAAGTAAATCAAACAGTTTATACAGCTTTATAATATTTTGTTCTCTTAATTTCATAAGCTTTTTTAGATAAAGAAATTGAGTTTTTAAGCAAAAACATGTAAAACATCTTGATTAATCAGAGCCTGTTCTATTACCAATGACAGGACAAACAAAGCACACTAACCTAAAACAGGTAAAGATAGCATCCGGCAAGAGAAAAACTTGGCAACCTCTTTCAAAGAGTAGCAGAGACCATTTGCAAATTATGATGGAATCAATAATAATGTAAGTATAACATTTTTCCATTTCATTGTTTTAGTTCCCACTTAGGTGTTTCCTATGGATATTATCCTTTTAAATATTGCTATTTTAAGGTGACAGAGTATATTTCTGTTTCAGAAGAAGATATAATTAATGTGGTGGCATTTGCCTTCAGCAGAAAAGTCTTTGTTAATTTTAGAAACTTGGAATTCCATTGGTGAAATAAATGCAAGAGTTTGTGGCCTGACTTGCTATCAGTAAAATTTTAATTTATGTCAATAGGGATTCTTTAGGAAGAAGATGAGTTCAAGTGACACTTTATATAGAAGCTACCACAGTGGAAGGGATACAAAGAAAATAAGACAGAATTCTGCCATTGTGGAGCTAAATTCTGTTAGAAGAGCCAGGCATATAAACTGTTACAGTACAGTATAGCAAAAAATATATATAAGTAGATTTTTTTATTTTACCTCTTTTAAAAGTGTCTTTAATATGAAAGGAAAAGTGATTGATTCTGCCTGGCTAGTGGGGAGGGGCACTTGAGAGAAATCAGAGAGAAAAGGAGACAGAGCATGTTTATTTGTGTTTCAGACTACTATTTATTTGACCTTTTTTTCTTTTCTAGAACAATTTTGAGTAAGAGTATTAAAGAAAAAGAAGCAATACAATACCATCTCAACTTCCTAAAGAAAAGGTAATACTGTTGCATAATTAAAATGGTTAAAACATAATTTTTAAAAACCTGACTTCTTCCTGTGTTGCCAAACAGACACTTGTGGAAGGCAAGATTTTTTTGTGTGTGTTTGTTGTTGTTGTTGTTTTGAGATGGAATCTCACTGTTGCCCAGCTAGAGTGCAGTGGCATGTTCTTGGCTTACTACAACCTCAGCTTCCTGAGTTCAAGCAATTCTCCTGCCTCAACCTCAAGAGTAGCTGAGATTATAGGCGCCCACCACCATGCTCAGCTAATCCTTTGTATTTTTAGTAGAGATGGGGTTTCACTGTGTTGGTTAGGCTGGTCTCGAACTCCTCACCTCGTGATCCACCCACCTCAGCCTCCCAAAGTGCTGGGATTATAGGCATGAGCCACTGTGCCCGGCCCAGTTGTTTTGTTTTTGTTTTTTTGTTTTTTTTTAAGATGAACAGCTTAGAAATACGTATTCTTTTCTAAACTGCTGCTGCATGTGTTTCTCAAATAAGTTTCAGGGAACTTAACAACAACAACCACAACAAAACCTGAAAATCACAAAATTCCATCTCCACAATCTTCTGTATCAGAATTTGAGAACAATTTTGTCAACTTGAACTCCCTTCAACTTCATTTTTAATAATCTGAAGTTAATAGTTCACCACTCTTGTCTATCTGATATTTATCCTATTGCAGTGTTTTTCCTTCATTTCATATTGTCAAATTTGTACTTTGTATAAATTTCTAAGACATTATTGTTCTTCATCTTATGGTAAATCACCCATGGAGGTTTCTTTTCAAGAATTCTTAAAAGGCACACCACTGCCCTCAATTTTTAACAATTACTTTTCTGTAGTATTTACACAACTTTTTCTTTTCCTAAGAAAATGTTCTGCTTCTCAGTTTCAAGTTTGCCTAGAAATGTTTATGACCTATTTTAGGGAATTCCTTTGAGCACAAATTCTGTTTACTTTTTCTTTAAATATAATTTTCAACCCATAGTAGCCAAGTAGAAAGAGTGAATGGGATGGATTGGGTGGGGTGGGAGTTTGTTGAGAAAGATTGAACAGATTAAACAAAGACTGCTAGAAGCAGGCTTGAAATTGCTTAAAGGTATAGCAGCCTATGATTAAAGGAGGAGGAGGATATTAAAAAGATAATAAATGAGCAAATATACGTTTAATAAAAATGTAGCTATTTAGGATTTTTCTAATGTAGGACAAATACTAATGTTTAGTGTGTGAATGAAAATATTACATTACATAATAGTTGTTCATAGTGATAACCTTGGTTCATTGGAAAAGATTATATTCAACAAATAGGCAGTTCTTCATCATGTAGCAGCTATGGAGATACATATTTCAAGGCCTATTTCCTCCTTATTTTTACTTTCACAACTTGCTTTCTTTAAGTCACAAAGTAACCATACCTAAGATACAGTTATTTCTACGGATACAGCAAAGTACACCATTAGCAAACTGATCCTTATTGGAAGTCTGAATACATTCTTTTGTAGCAGTGTTTCTCAAAGTATATTTGAGACACTTGTTCTCACAGATACTCTATGGATAAAAGTAACCTGTGGTGAATTATACTTGGGTACGTTAGCATGTAAGAATCCCTGCACTAAATAAATCTATTTCATTTTCTTTAACCTAGCATCTCCCAAATTGATATTTCTGGGAACTCATTTTCATGTATTAGTCTTATCTCTTCTTTTGACTAAATGTTGGCTTCATTAGTTTCATTTTTTTTAGTTTTCAGTTGTTCTTACTAGATTACAACTATAGTCATATATAGCTTCTTATATATATATATCACTTTAGCCTTGTGAAGAAAGAGCAAAAAGAAAACTCTTATCCCCTTAGCTTCAGTTAGAAAATTCTAGGAAATGGTTTCTGATTGGCCAAGCTTAAATGATATACACCTATCCTTGGTGTGATTTTGTGACAAGAGCTACCATGGGTAAGATTGATATGAACTTGATTATATACCTAGCCCCATGATTACACAGACAGGTTTGCTAGGCAGATAAAATTATCTGCCATTATAATTCTAAAGGAACATACTTTGGGAAAGTCTGCCCTATGGAAACAATGTTATAAGTGGTGATTAAATGTTGCTGATATAGTAGGATATATTCAAGGCATGATTTTAGTTTCTAAGAGTTAGTGAGACTCCTGGAAATCTAACTGTCATTTGGAGCATTTGGAGCAGTAAATGACCCTTCCACATAATTGATTTAATAAACATATAGAAGAAACTTCATAAATAGAAGATTTTAGTTAAGAAAATAAAAAACTTACACCTCTTAGGCAGACAGTTTGTGTTTAAATGCCTAATGATGATATTTCTGAATAACTAGAGATTGTCTTAACAGTTTAATGAGAATTATGATTTGTGGGGTTTTGCTGCCTACTTGTTTCTTTACAAAAGTAAAGATTTTATTTGCAAACTATGCATTGAACAAAGGTCCTTATCAAGACTCTATAAGAAATTTAAGCAAATTAACAAGCAAAAAACTACGATCCTATTAGAATGTGGGCAAAAGACATGACCAGACACTTTTTCAAAAGAAAGCAAACATGAAAAAATGCTTTCAACATCACTAATTACTAGAGAAATGCAAATGAAAACCGCAGTGCAATCCCATTATGGGGTATATACCTGAAGGAATATAAACTGTTCTACCATAAAGAAACATTCACACTTATGTTCACCGCAGAACTATTCACAATTTCAAAGACATGGAATCAGCTGGATACTACGCAGCCATAAAAGAACGAGATCATGTCCTTTGCAGCAACATGGTTGGAGCTAGAGGTCATTATCCTAAGCAAACTAATGCAGAAAGAGAAAGCCACATAGGGCATGTTCTCACAAGTGGGAGCTAAACATTGAGTACATATGGACACAAAGAAGGCAACAACAGATACCAGGGCCTACTTGAGGGAGGAGAGTGAGGGTTGAGGAACTACATATCAGGTACTATGCTTATTATCTGGGTGAAGAAACAACCTGTACACCAAAGCCCCACAACATTTGCCTACATAACAAACCTGCATATGTACTCCTGAACCTAAAATAAAAGATTTTTTTTTCAATTAAGATTTTAACACGATCCCAAATGTCGGATAGTGGGTTCCACTATTGTTCAGATTTCTTCAAATCTTAAGTAGTAAAACTTTTTAGAACCCAGAGATGCTGGTATTATAAAAGGAATCAAATTTAGCTTTTCCTCATAAAATTCAAGAATCAAATCTGGGAAAGCTATTTTGCAGTCTACCAGATGTGATGATAGAAAAAGATGTTTCTACTGGTGATGAAATCAACTCAAATTTGTAAAAGAATTTTTTACTTTAATATAAAATATTCATGTTTATAGTACTTTTGAGCAATGCACTTTAATCTTAGTGTTTTATTTGCCTTAAACTCTATAGAACTCAGTTTTCTTTGAAATCATTTAGATAACTCATGTAAGTCTTCTCTATTTTTGATGACATTCTCTAAAATAATTGAGATTTTGGAGTCCAGGGTCATAGTTAAGACTTCTAGACTAGTGTTCTGTCCCTTAACCAATAATTCACAATAAATAATAGACTCATGTCCTGTAATAGTTTAGAAAACATCTGGATGATACAAGGAAATTTTGGTTTTAAAATGTATATAAATTGTCAAATGCGTAAAATAGAAAATTTTCTTTTAGTAAAGTAGCCTCAGTGTACCTTCATTTGCGGTAAATCTTTTTTTTTTTTTTTTTTTTTTTGAGACAGAGTCTCACTCCATCACCAGGCACCAGGCTGGAGTGCAGTGGCGCGACCTTGGCTCACTGCAACCTCCTCCTCCCGTGTTCAAGCAATTCTCCTGCCTCAGCCTCCCGAGTAGCTGGGATTACAGGCGTGCACCACCATGCCCAGCTAATTTTTTGTATTTTTAGTAGAGACAGGGTTTCACCATGTTGGTCGGGATGGTCTCAATCTCCTGACCTCAGGATCTGCCCACTTCGGCCTCCCAAAGTGCTGGGATTACAGGCCTGAGCCCCCGCGTCCAGCCTGCGGTAAATCTTAATAAATTGAAAGGCTAAATGATTTGTCAGGGCTTTTTGAGGGGAAGACTTACTGGCATAGTTACCCAGTGGTAATGAAAGAATATTGTACCCTTAAGAATATGAGGACAAGAAAAAATGAGGACTGTTTTAAAATAATAATACTCAAAATAAACAAAATAATTATGTTTTTATTTTATTCTTAAGATTGCTACAACTGTGTGAAACTCTGAAAGTTCCTCCCAAAAAGATAGAAGATTTAGCTAATGTGTCAAGTCTACTGAATGTGGAAAGGGCACGAAACAAAGCTAATGAAGAAAGTCTGGCATTACTGCAGGTATGAAATTTGAATAGGGAATCCATAATTAGAGAGTTAGGGAAAGGAGAAAAGACCAAAGTTTTTAAGTTATCATGATGTTCTTCCAGTAATAACGACTAGATCTTGAACCAGACTTTTCATTAAATTTTTTTTTCATTAAAGCAAAAATTTGTCTGAACTTGGCACCTCCAAAGTTGAAGTATTTCTAATATATTTGTGGGTAAGTAGCAGTCCTTTTTTTTTTAATCAGACTTTAACTGAACTTAGTATTTTTAATTATCAATTTGCAGGAACTTACTACTAAATACTGTGAAATTTTAAAACGTAAGTTTTCCTAACCTGTATATGGCAAGAAAACACAATTATTATTATAGTTAATATGCACTGATGACTTCCTATACTCCAGACACTGTTCTAAGCACTTTATAGTTATATCCCTTAATCGTCACAATAAATCATAGAGTATGGCCTAAATTATTTTCATTTTACAAACATGATAAAAAGAGATACTGCTATTTCTAACTGAACCTTAGACAAATTTTTGCTTAAAGTTGAGGTGCTGTGTCATTCTGACATTGGTACATGATTCTTGATCACTGTTGTATGGCATTCTGTGGAAGATAGTGGGAGATAACCTTATCTATCATGATTAACTTCAAGCTTTTAACTAATGGATAGCTGAACAATTAAGAAACAGCAACCTTAAGAAGCTTATTAGATAATTATAAAAACTAAAACACATCAGACTCCACATATCCCTTAGACATTTTGAAGTAGTTTGTAGATGTGGTGCATAGATTTTAGTTGCAATTTAGTTAGCACAAGGTGGTAGTAGTTTCTGCAAGGAACATATTCCCAATAATTTGTAATAATTCAAAAGTAACAAATAATTCATTCCCTTATTAATTAAATTAATAAGGATATCCAGGACTTGAACTCAGATCCAGAACAAGTAAACTTAATGAACATTTATAGAGCTCTCTACTTTAAATACACAAAATATACATTCTCCACTTTAAATACACAAAATATTGATTGGCCATTATTAATACCCATTTTTTAGAATAAAGCAATATTCCCGTTCTCTCTCCCTCTTTTTCTTCCTCTTTCTTCCTCTCCTTCACTCCTTTTTTTTTCTTTCTTCTCTCCAAAAAAAAAAATAATAATAATAATTCCCATTTTTTCATAAGATTGAGAATAAAATTGAAGGAACAGTTTTCTGAGCATAAATCTATATATATTTCTAATTAATAGGGTGGTGTTTTTTGGTGGCTGACTCACTTTGTTCAAAGCATGCTATTTTACTTCCATCCCAAAGTTCCTACTTTTTTAGGGCATGTTTTCAATATTGGCATTAGCTTCATCACCTAAACACTTAGATGGCCTTTATTTAGGTTGTTTTGAAAGGTTTGAAAGCATGATAATGGAGAATTTTAACATTTACTATTTATGCACATCAGTTAAGAGTGTTCTGAAGTCATAAATGGTAGTGTGATTTTTATCATACTGGGAAGCATTTCTGTTCTCCGGCGGAAATTTGACTTCCATAGGACATAAGCATAATTACAGTCTATGGTTTGCTTGTTAGTCACTCAGAAGAAGCAACACTACCATTTGGAGTTCTTCATTGGCATAAGAGGATCTTGGCCTAGCAGTTTGTAAACTCTATCTGTAACCATTAGTTTTCTCCTCTGTTCCTCAAAGCCATTGCTTTTTCTCACTGCAGCCTAGAGTTATTGCTGGTGATGATTTTCCAAAACCTGTAATACTAAAAGAAATTTTATTATTTAACATTTTCATTGTGCTCTCACTCAGTAATGGTGCTGGGGAAACAATGGTGAACAGCATCTTGTAGATTCTGTGAAGACAGCATTAGAGCAATTGAAGCATAATTTTTTAGACTCCTTGATCTTATCATAAAAATGGAGCCATAGGATTTCAGAATAAGATGTAGCATAAGAAAATATGACAATAAAGACCAAAAATAACTTTCCTGCATACACTGAAAGCATGCCAAAAAGACATGCACCTAGAACAGCTGAACATTAACCTAATTTCTCAAGTGACCTGAAATAAATTCAGAAAAAATGATAGAAAATATAGGGGAAACATTATAAATCAGAATTAGAAATACTGATAAATGAAAGTACAGAATATAGGAATTAATGAGTCATAAACGAAAAACTTTCAGGTATGTAGATTTAGTTGCAATTTAGTAAGTACAAGGTGATAGTAGTTTCTGCGAGGAAACTACTAAGTTAGAAGAAACACTAAAGCAAATAAACACAACAGATAATACTTATGCTAAATAGAAGACAACATAAGCAGAAAATTTTCAGAATCATAAAAACATTTGTAAAAGGAATTGAGGGAAAAAAAAATCCTCAAAGAAGATACAGTATGAATATGGTAATAATAACCAAAGATAACCAAAGGGATAGAACAAAATGAATTTTATAATGAGAAATTTTAATCCTTACTATATTTAACCCTTTTACTCATTCAGTGCTGTTATACATTCCCTTTGTAGTGGGTTGAATCTAGGAAAAGGGTCTTGTCAGTTAAATTAAGGATCTCAAGATGAAATCATCCAGGATTGTCATGGGTAGGTCCTAAATCCAATAAGAAGTGTTCTTATAAATGACATGAGAAGGCACAAAGACAAAGAAAAAGCCATAGGAAGGCAAAGGCAGAAACTAGAGCAATGCAGCTACAAGGAATGCTGACAGCTACCAAAAGCTAAAAAAGATAAGAAAGCATTCCCCTCTCTTGTCTTCAGAGGGATTGTGGCCCTGCCAACAATCTTGATTTTGAACTTCTGTCTTCCAGAACCATGACAGAAAGAGTTTCTGTTGTTTTAAGCCAAGTAGGCGGTACAGCAGCCACAGGAAACTCATATATGTGGTTTGCTTTATATTTATATTGGATAGCACTCTGTTAACTCCAACAACCAATTCACAGAAAATACAGGGCTGAGGAACAAGTTAAACTTCATTCAACAGGGAATGCAGTTCACAAAATTTAGCCCATAGGAAATTCCCCAGAGCAAACTATCTAATCTCTACAAATAAATTACAAGGAACCAAAAAAATTGAAATGGAAGCATCCTACAGACAAAAAGAGACTTAGACATATCAACCTGACAGTTTGGAACCTGATTAAAACAAAATGTAAAAAGAAAAACTCCAATTTATAAGAAAATTGAAAATGTGAACACTAACCATATGTTTGATATTAAGAAATATATTGGGATTTTTAAAAGTTTAGTAATGATATTGCCGTCTTATATGTCTTTAAATCCATTAGAGCTATATACTGAAATATTTATAGATAAAAGGATATCTAGGATTTGAAATGGTGTAAGGGAAGCAGAAGTGGATGGAGTTAAAGGTGTAATAAGATGGCCATGGGCTGGGCACAGTGGCTCACACCTGTAATCCCAGCACTGTGGAAGGCCGAGGCAGATGGATAACCAGAAGTCAGGAGTTCAAGATCAGGTTGGCCAACATGATGAAACCGTGTTTCTACTACTACTACTGATAATAATAAAATTAACTGGGTGTGGTGGCAGGTGCCTGTAGTCCTAGCTACTCGGGAGGCTGAGGCAGGGGAAATCACTTGAACCCAGGAGGCAGAGGTTGCAATGAGCCAAGATTGTTCCATTGCACTCCATCCTGGGCAACAGGAGTAAAACTCATCTCAGAAAAAGAAGATGGCCATGAGTTGATAATTGAAACTGGCCGATATGTATATGGATGTTCATGAGAATATTCTCTCTTTCTATATATGTTTGAAATTTACTATAATAAAAAATTTTAAAAGTCTGTTCCTCCATGTTATTTAGATTCAAGTGAATAGAGCTCACAGTCCCAAAATCTTAGGCATTCAAGAATCAACACATTCCTAGGAAGGGGCCAGACAATAAACATTTTAGCCTTTTTGAACCACATATGTTTGACTATTTTGCTGCATATACTTTTGTTTTGTTGAGGTTTTGACCAATCTTTTAAAAATGTAAAAACAGCTCAGTTTTTGAACTGTATAAAAACATCCCATGGGCAGTTGCTGACCCCTGCAGCTACCCTTTTATTTATTTATTTTTAAAAAAAGTCATTTAGAAGCCAAAATATATTTCTTGAGGAAGACTACTCTAGTTGCCAGCAATAGTTCTGCATCCAGTATTTGGAGAATGACATAGATATAGTATCAATCTTATTGCTGAACAAGATTTCAGAGTTACTTCTGTATATTTTCTGTGTGGCTTATTTGCTTATTCCCCAAAGCCAACAGGCAATGTTATCGTTGACCGTTGCTAGGACTATATTTGAAAGCAGTGCTGTACTTAATACCCTTTAGAAGCCTGGAAGCTTGCTAATTTTAATATTAAACTTGGCCTGCAAATAACACATCCTTGATATGTCATTCCCATACTTGTTTTATTCATTTCTCATTTTCTTTGCATCTTTCCCTATAAATTATATATTCCTTTAATGTGGGAAAGTGTTTTTAATTTTTTAATTATTTTCCCTGCTCTAATGCCCAGCATTAGTTCCTTTTGAAAATTAAAATAGCAGACTCTCAAATGTTCCTAAATAAATGAAAACAATTCAGAATTCTCCATTACATGAAGTTTTTTTTTTTTTTTTTTTTTTGAGACGGAGTTTCGCTCTTGTTACCCAGGCTGGAGTGCAATGGCGCGATCTCAGCTCACCACAACCTCTGCCTCCTGGGTTCAGGCAATTCTCTTGCCTCAGCCTCCTGAGTAGCTGGGATTACAGGCACACGCCACCATGCCCAGCTAATTTTTTGTATTTTTAGTAGAGACAGGGTTTCACCATGTTGACCAGGATGGTCTCAATCTCTTGACCTTGTGATCCACCTGCCTCGGCCTCCCAAAGTGCTGGGATTACAGGTGTGAGCCACCATGCCTGGCCCTTACATGAAGTTTTATTCTGCTTAGGGAAGGTTGCTGTATTTGCTGTCATCAGTTCTGAGCTCTGCTAGATTTACACTTGGATCTTCCAGTATCTCTGACACTAGCAGCGTCCGTAAGTTTTGAGGAAGTGTTCATGTACATCTCCTTAGTCCAGGGAAATTAGATTTCCTTATAATGCATTAATACCTTGACAAACCAACTTTCCACGAAATCTGTTTTTCGAACGAAACAAAAGTAAATTCACTAGTTGCTTCTGAAAATGTTTTAACATATAAGGTATTTTTAAAAATGTGTTATGTTGTAATCCCAGCACTTTGGAAGGCCGAGGCAGGTGGATCACGAGGTCAAGAAATCGAGACCATCCTGGTCAACATGGTGAAACCCCGTCTCTACTAAAAATACAAAAAATTAGCTGGGCATGGTGGCGCGTGCCTGTAATCCCAGCTACTCAGGAGGCTGAGGCAAGAGAATTGCCTGAACCCAGGAGGCGGAGGTTGTGGCGAGCCAAGATCACGCCATTGCACTCCAGCCTAGGTAACAAGAGCGAAACTCCGTCTAAAAAAACAAAATGTGTTATATATAACAGTATCTGTTAGGATTTAATATTATAATGTGTTTAACTTAAAATGTTTATTTCCTCTTTCTGACTCAGGAAGAAATAGATAAAATGGTAGAGACTGCAGAGTTAATGACTGGGAATATTCAGAGGCTAGAGAACAAAATTGAAATTCTGGCAAGTGAGGTGGAAGAAGAAGAGAAGAAGATAAAACAGGTAATTATTTTAAAATGTATTGTTGGAATTTGGATATAATTTTTAGTGGTTACATTCTGCCAAGACAACTTTTGAGTATATTATGCTGAGAGAAATCAGCTTTTTGTAATAATCTGTGGCTTTCTTCTAATTTAGATGCATGAAATAAATAATAGTGGAGTCCTCTCTCTTCCAGAACTTTCTCAGAAAACTCTCAAAGCACCCACACTTCAGGTAAGTATCTATTTACCATATTGATTACAGGTATACTTTAGAGATTTTGCAAGTTTGGATCCAGATCACAGCAAAAAAGCAAATAACTGCAATAACGCAAGTCACACAAATATTTTGAATTTCCACTGCATATAAAAGTTATGTTTACACTATACTGTAGTCTAGTAAGTGTGAAAAAGCATTATTTCTTTAAAAAAAGGCATACCTTAATTTTAAAAATGCTTTATTGCTAAAAAAAATGTTGACGACCATCTGCACCTTCAGCATATTGTAATCTTTTCGCTGGTGGAGGGTTTTGTCTCGAAGTTGCTGGCTGCTGACTGATCAGCATGGTGATTACTGAAGATTGAGAAGCCTGTGGCAATTTCTTAAAATAAGAAAATGAATTTGCCACATCAGTTGATTCTTCATTTTATGAATGATTTCTCTGTAGCATGTGATGCTGTTTCATAGCATTTTACCCATGGTAGAACTTCAAAATTAAAGTCACTTTTCTCAAACCATGGCTTTATCAGCTAAGTTTATGTTATATTCTGTATCCTTCATTGTTATTTCAACTATGTTCACAATGTCTTCATCAGGAATAGATTCCATCTCAAGAAACCACTTTTTTTGCTCATCCATTAGAAACATCTCCAGATCCATTCAAGTTTTCTCATGAAATTGCAGCAATTCAGTCCCATCTTTAGGCTTCACCTCTCATTCCAGTTCTCTTGCTATTTCTACCACAACATCAGTCACTTCCTCCACTGAAGTCTTGACCCCTCAAAGTCATCCATGAGGAGATTAAAAATTGAATCAGTTTTTTCTAAACTCCTGTTATTGGTATTTTGACTCCTCTTATGAATCATGAATGGTCTTGTTGGTGTCTAGCATAAATTTCTTTCAAGATGTTTATAATTTATTTTGCCCAGATCCATCAAAGAAATCACTATCTAGGGCAGCTATAGCCTTACAAAATTTATTTCTTAAATAATAAGACTTGAAAGTTGAAATGACTCTTTGATCCATAAGTTGCAGAATAGATGTGTTAGCAAATAGGAAAACATTAATCTCCTTGTACATCTTCATCAGAGCTCTTGGGTAACTGGGAACATTTTCAATGAGCAGTAATATTTTCAAAGGCATCTTTTCTGAGCAGTAGGTCTTAACAGGGGGCTTAAAATATTCAGTAAGCCATGCATTTAACAGATGTGCTGTCATCCGTGCTTTCTTGTTCTACTTACAGAGCAGAGACAACGCAGATTTAGTAGAATTAAGGACCCTGGGATTTTCAGAATGGTCATTGAGCATTGGCTTCAACTTCGTCACCAGCTGCATTAGCCCCTAACAAGAGCCTAACCAAAGCTTGTCCTTTAAAGCTTTGAAGCCAGGCATTGCCTTCTCCTCTCCAACTACAAAAGTCCTAGAGATGGCATCTTCTTCTAATAGAATGCTATTTTGTTTACATTGAAAATAAGTTGTTTACTATAGCCACCTTCATCAGTGATCGTAGCTAGCTAGGTCTTCTGGGTAAATAGCTGTAGCTTTTCTATCAGCACTTGCTGCTTCACCTTGCACTTTTTATGTTATAAACACAGCTTCTTTCCTTTAACTTTACAAACTAACTTCAGCTAACTTCAGGTTTTTCTTCTGCAACTTCCTCATCTCTGTCAGCCTTCACAGACTTGAAAAGAGTTAGGCCCTTGCTATGGATTAGGATTTGGTTTAAGGGAAATGTTATGGCTGGTTTGATCTTCCATCCAGACCACTCAGACTTTCCCATAGCAACAATAGGTTGTTTTGCTTTCTCATCATTCATGTGTTCACTGAAGTAGCACTTTAAATTTCCTTCAAGAACTTTTCCTTTGCACTCACAACTTGGGTGTTTGGCACAAGAGGCCTAGCTTTTGGTTTATTTGGCTTTGTTATGCCTTCCTCTCTAAACTTAGTAATTTATAGCTTTTGATTTAAAGGAAGAGACATGATTCTACTTTTCACCTGAACACTTAGAGGCCATTGTAGCATTATTAACTGGCCTGATTTCAATATTGTTGTATCACATGGGATAGGGAGGCCCAAAAACAAGGAGAGAAACTGGGAAATGGCTGGTTGGTGGAGCAGTCAGAACACACAACAATTAACAATTCAGTTCACTATTGGATATGGTTGCAGTTGTGGCACCCCAGAACAATTACAGTAGTTCAATCAAAGAGCACTGGGCATAGATCACCATAACAGATACCGTAATTTTTTAAGTTTGAAATGTTACAAGAATTACCAAAATGTGATGTAGAGACACAAAGTGAGCATGTGCTGTTGGAAAAATGCTGCTGGTAGAGCTACTTCACACAGAGTTGCCAAAACCTTCAGTTTGTAAAAAACACAATATCTGGGAAGCATAGTAAAATGAGACATCCCTATATATCATAGACCAGTTATACGTTACATATATATAAAAGCATTATGTCCTATTTCTTTCTTTAAACAAATGGAACCTGATACAAACTGTTTGGCAAATTACTTTTCTCATTTGACTATATAGTTTGAACATCTTGTCAGTCACATATATCTCACATTTTTGTTGATAGCTGTGTAACATTCTGTTGTATGGATGTCATAATATAATTTGTAAATTACTAGTGGAAATACATAATTTTTTATTACAGATAAGAGAGGGTACACCCTTGTACATATGTCCTTACTGATTTGTGTAGTCATAATTGTAGGATACATTTCTAGAAGTAAATATTGGCAGTTTGGTTATTTTATGCATCTAACAATGGCATAAAACTCCTTACAAAATAGTACTGTCTTATTTGTAGTAAACTCTAAACTGGTAGTTTATCTTTCTTCAGAGGACTCCAATAGATATTGTAGTATAAATGTTTGTAGCATTGGAAATTTTTCATGTTTTCTCAAAAAGCAATTTAAAATTTTCCTCACGCCTGTAATCCCAGCACTTTGGGAGGCTGAGGCAGATGAATCATCTGAGGTCAGGAGTTGGAGACCAGCCTGACCAACATGGAGAAACCCGTCTCTACTGAAAACACAAAATTAGTTGGGCACGGTGGCGCATGCCTGTAATCCCAGCTATTTGGGAGGCTGAGGCAGGAGAATTGCTCGAGTCTGGGAGGCGAAGGTTGCAGTGAACTGAGAACATGCCATTGCACTCCAGCCTCAGCAACAAGAACGAATCTCCATCTCCAAAAAAAAAAAAATTCTTATCATCCACCAGTGGTAAGAGGAGCAGGATGGGGAGAGGGAGAGATAAATTTGAAAGAATGGCCATTAGTTGACAATTACTGAAGTTGGGTGATGGATACTTAAGATTTATTTATTATACTGTTCTCTCTGACATACATTTGAGATTTTTTATACTAAAATGTTAAAGACTATATTTAATACTGTTTTTCCCACAGAAAGAGATTTTGGCACTAATTCCAAACCAGAATGCTCTTCTAAAGGACTTGGATATTCTTCATAATTCTTCACAGATGAAGAGCATGTTAACATTTATTGAAGAAGCCTATAAGAAACTGGATGCCTCTTAAAGGGTTTTTTTTTTTTTTATGGTTGCTCCATATTAATTCAATGTTCAGGAATTTGTAAAACTGTTAACCTATAAGTATATTTACAGAGGCTAAGTCTTTTGCAGGATTTATTATCTTCTGACATATACTTTAAAATTAGTCTTTGTAGGTGTATCATTAGCATCTAATATAGTTCTGAAAACTGTTTTTAGCATTTGCCAAATCTAGGAAGCCAACATTTATATTGCTGTATCTACAATTATTTGCCTAGAACCATAAAATAGGAATTGCCTTGATGATCTAATAGTTTATAATACCTGAATGAAGTTCATTTATTGGTTAACAGCTCTTTTCAGGAGCTGTGATATGTAAGTGTTTACCTACAGTGCCTAGTGCATAAAAATCTAAGTGTTTGCTATCATTCATTTGTAGCCAATGGCTTACAATTTCTGTCTGGTCATCTGGAACTTGAAAAATCCTCAAATGCCTTTATTCTTTTACCTAACTCCCCATTCTTTTTGTAGAGTAGTTAAGATATGCCTGGCATATTTAACTCCGGAGGTAATATAAAAATTTTACTTCTTTGGTTGGTTAGTGAATTGGTATTGAATATTTTCTGTTGTCATCAAAACATACTTTCAAAATTATTTAAAAGGAAGCTTAGCACATTCATTTCATTAAAACAAAAAACAACCAAAAAACTTCTTTATAAACCTTTTCTTATAATAAGCTTACATATGTGAATAAATTATCAAAAATTATTTCTAGGAAACTATAGTATACTGTCATGGGTGTTTTTTGTTTCTTGTTTTTAATCTGTAAAATAAAATGACTGCAGTTAATTTTTTTTGCCTGACCTATAATATCAGTAATAAATTACCCAGCCTCAGATATTCCTTTACAGCAACACTAAACGTACTAAGAAAATTGGTATTCAGGAGTGAGGCATTGCTCTAAAGATGCCTGAAAATGGTGGGAGTAGCTTTTGAACTAGGTAATAGGCAGAGGTTAGAAGAGTTTGAAGGGCTCAGGAGAAGACAGGAAGACAAGGGAAAGTTTGGAACCTCTTAGAGATTGGTTAAGTAGTTGTGGATTGAAATGCTTATAGAAAAAGAGACAGCAAAGGTCATACTGAGGAAGCCTTAGATGGAAATGATGAACTTATTAGTAACTGAAGCAAAGGTCACACTTGTTACACCATAGCAAAGAATGTCTGCATTGTGTCCATGCTCTAGGGCTTTATGGAAGGCCTAATTTTAGAGATGGCCAAGGGTATCTGGGAAAAGAAATTTCTAACCATCAAAGTGCTCAGGCTGCTGCATGGTTACTTCTAACTGCTTAGAGACCAGAGGAAAATTGGAAAATGTACAGCCTTGCTTTGTGTTAGAGTGCAAGCATGCTGAATCTAAGAGTGGTGGCGATTTGGCAGCTTTCACCTACATTTGAGAGGATGTATTAGAAAGTCTGGCTACCCAGACAGAGGACTGCTACAGGGGCTGAAAGCCTCTACTAGAGAAGTACCTAGTGGAGGAGATGGAGCAGGGCTACCACTCTCTGACCTCAGAATGGTAGAACCACCAACAGCTTGCAGTCTCAGCCTGGAAGAGCTGCAGGTATTGGATGCCAACCCACAAGAGCAGCTACATGGGCTGCACCCAGCAAAGCCATGGGGACGGGGATGACTGAGGCTCTGGAACCCACCTCTTGAACCAGTGTTTTTAGGATGTAGGACATGGAATCAAAGGAGATTATTTTGGAATTTTAATATTTAATATCTGTCCTGCTAGGTTTGGGATTCGCATGGATCAATTTGAGAGATTGAAACATGTTTTGATTTGCATTTAAATGGTGAAGTTAAGGTTGAACATCTTTCAAATGCTTACAGATGTCTTCCTGTGAGAATTGCCCATTTTCCTATTTGTATTTAACCTGTTTGTTAATGATATTTTAGAACTCTTGGGGCCTAATACCCCTTTCTTTTGGCCTATTTTTCCCATTCAGAATGGGAATGTCAGCACCACCATTGTGTCTTAGAAGTAAATTGTTTTTGATTTTACAGGGTCACAGTTCTAAGAACTTGCTTTGAGTCTCAAATGAGACTTTAGACTTTTGAGTTGATGCTGGAACAAGTTAAGACTTTGGGGGATGGAATAATTGTATTTTGCAATGTGAGAAAGACATGAGATTTGTTTTTCATCCCACCAAATCTTATGTTGAAATTTGATCCCCAGTATTGGAGGTGGGGCCAGATATGAGAAATTTGGAGACAGATCCCCCATGAATGGCTTGGTGACATTCTCCCAGGAATAAATAGTTTCTCTTGGTTCGCATAAGAACTGCTTGTTAAAAAGCCTAGCACCTCCTCCTTCTCTCCTATTTCCTCTCTCACCACATGATCTGCAAATGGCAGCTCCCCTTCACATTCCACCATGAGTAGAAGCAGCCTGAGTCCCTGGACAGAAGCAGATGCTGGCACCACGCTTTTTGTGCAGCCTACGGAACGATGAGCCAAGTAAATCTCTTTTCTTCATGAATTACCTAGCCTCAGGTATTCCTTTATGGCAACGCTAAAGAGACCCAAGACAAGATCCAAATAAAATTAAACTTTAACTAAATACGGTCCCAATAATTGAAATAACAGTCCTCCTCCGTAGTGCCCTCAGCCATTTAAGTTCTCCCATGCACAGCCCATGCCAACTCTGATGCATCTCTTTTCTAGTGACTGAAAAAGGCCAATGCCAGAAACTTAAAAAAAAAAAAAAAAGTACACTTTTGGGATGGAGGATATATTATATTAAAATGTAGCATATAATAAAGGTAGCATTTCAAGTGAAATGCAGAAAAATATGTAATATTCAATAAATGGTCTTCATTAAACTGGCTAACTACATGATGGAAGGTGAGAGGATGTTTAATATTCCTACTTTATGCCTAAATACATTCCAAGTAGATAAACATAAAAATAGAAGCTAAAAAGAAATAAATGAACAGTGGATGTCAGGGTAGCAAATGCCCTGTTATGCCTATAAGCAAAAGTAAAACCATGAAAGATTATTACATAATATTTTGAACTTTTGGAAATAATATATTTTTAAAATATAAAACCAAGCCAAAGACGCATCACAAACAGGAAAATGTCTACAACATAAATAAAACAAAGAAATAAAGCTTTTATTAACCAAGAGCTCTAAAATATCAACAAACAACAAAAATATCAACAAACAGGTTAAATACAAATAGGAAAATGGGCAGTTCTCAAAGGAAGACATCCATAAGTATTTGAAGATGTTCAACCTTAACTTCACCGTTTAAATGCAAATTAAAACATGTCTTCATCTATCAAATTGACAAAGACTGGAAAAAGCTAAAAGAAAATTGCTGAACATACTGGAAAATGGGCACCAAATATTTCTGCTGAAGTAAGGTAAATTAGTAGAACTGTTTTGAGAGGCAGACTTTACAGATATGTTGCAGATCCTTAGTGTGATGTGAGTCACTTAAAATTCCTACTTTATATAAGCCCTTCTATTTTACCCCAACTCCCAGTTGGGCATATGTTCAACAAACAGGCTTTGTTTAAGTATGAGACACCTGCACCAGAACCTAAAATTAAAGGATTTACTTTGTTTTTTTGGTTGGATAGAATTTCTTGGCATTCTCTGTTTACAAAAAATATGCAGTTGCACCTGTCAAAATTAGTATTTGAATTATACGGGTTGGCTTAGTTTCTAAACATAAGTCTAAATCCTCTCATGTTTCATTCATTGTTAAGAAATATTTAGGTTTGAGAGAAAAAGGAAAGAAGGAAAGTAAAAGCAGAGAGAAATTTTAATTTCTCAGTTGGGCTTTATTATGTCAAAAAGTGAGCTATTTTTGTTTTATAATTCACATTTTGGTTGAGTTGTTACTAAATGTATTTTTTCACAACTAAGCCACCACAGAACCAATTTTTCTTGGCTTCAGTGTTTGCTGTTTTATTAAAGTAGCCCCTGCTCTTATCAAGTCTGTGAAATTGCTTTAGCAACCATATCCAAAGATATGATATAGTTGTTAAAATTGGACAAAGAGAAAGATGTAAGAGGGACATTTTCTAAATTCAATAGAACTACAATAGAGCACATTTTTAAAATGAAGTTGTTCATTTAAACTAATAGAAATAAATGTTCCTTAGCCAGTTTAGCCCCATTTCTACCCCCCAGAGGGGGGTCCTTAAAATGACTGTAAGTTTTCAAATAGTAAAACAGGGACATATGACTAATAAAAATGATAAAAATGTCTGACATTTATTGAGTGCTTGCTACATGCCAGGTACTAATCCAATCTCGTTACATATATACATGTATTTATACCAAGGTTTAACCTTGTAGCTATTTTCCTGTTTTTGATGTGTCTTTGGCTTGGTTTTATATTTTAAAAATATATTATTTCCAAAAGTTCAAAATACTATGTAATAATCTTTCATGGTTTTACTTTTGCTTATAGGCATAATAGGGCATTTGCTACCCTGACATTCACTGTTCATTTATTTCTTTTTAGCTTCTATTTTTATATTTAATCTTAATGACAACCCTATGGGAATTAAACCTCATAACATTCGTTATTATCTCCATTCTACAGGTGAAGAAACTACAGCACAGGGAGGCTTAGTAACTTAAGCTCATACAGATAGTAAATGATAGAACAAGGAAGTAAAAAAATAATTGACACTCTTCTTAGGAGTTTTCTGGTAAGCTACAAAGTAGAAGGGGCTACTGAATCTAATGAGTAAATTAAAGCAAAGTACAATCTGATGTATTTTCTGAGTAGAGCAATAATACGTATTGCAGATTTGTTCACTTGAGCTTTCAGAAGACAATTCCTTTAAATTAATCTTACATTGGCAATCTCCTTTATTCCTCCTTTTTCTTTAATCTCAGAGTTAAAAGTTTGCTTTAGCCTGATATGTATATCTCAAATGTAATTATCTTCAACCATACTTTCCTGGAAAAGTGATATGTTTTGCCCTTTTATTGTTTTTTCTTCAGGCAAAAATTAGTTCCAGTTAGTTCTGATGTTTTATAAAGAATGAAGAGCTTAAGTTTCTCTTTTAAATGCACTTGGAAATGGTGTAATCTAAATCTGGGGAGAACTTAACATATCTCAGAGTTTATAAATAACCAGACTCCTAACTCTTTAAAGTTTTCCCTAGAATATTGCACTTATTATCTAAAGGAGTTTCTGTTTTGCAGATAACAGCTTTTGCTTAACTTTTAAAAAATCTATTTTACTCAGTTAATATTTAGAAAACTGTAACTGTATTTATATAGGCTTCTTAAGACCATGAGTAGGTATACTTTGTTCTCAGTTACCAATATATACAGCAAGATCCAAAACTCTAATTTTGACATCTAGTAATTGACATCTAATACAATTTCTCCACTCCGCTTCCCATTGTATTACAAAGTTCAGTGTCTTCCAGTAAAGAATGCCCTAACTTACGATTTTATGAGACATAAAGATGGTAAACGGAATCCTCCCACGTGTCCACATTCAAACTGAAGCACTCTGCTCTGCATATGTTGAGACATTTGTGTTTCGTATTATTTCAAGATTCAGGTATTAAGTGCTGAGATGTCCAAGTAAATATTTACATGGTGGTTGAAATTGCAGTCTTTTGAAAGGAGTAAACTCTGAAAGACTTTTCATTTAAAAAAATAGGCTGAAAGAATTAAAATTTTCAAAATTATTCTCATTTTCTTATGTGTCATCTGTAGAGATTACCCCGTTTCAGCCTTGGAAGTTTAGGGCAGCAAAATAATTTTTTTCAGAATATATAAAAAATAACTAAGGGGTGAACACCTTTATATTATTTTCTTATACCACAATTTGCCTGTGTTCCATTTCTTTTTATTCTCGTTCATGAGATACTGATTAATAAACAGGTTTTATGTCTAGAAAATTCCCATCTCTAAATCAAGATTAGTATTCATGGGCTTTTACACCATAAGACTAAATGTGTTAAAAAAGGAAGAGATGGAGTGGAAATTCCTGTGCTGTATGTGAGATGAGTTTCACCTGACCAACATCATAAACTCCTCCCCTTCTACAGGTGTGGGCACTTTTTTTTTCCTCTCCCTCCTCTTTCCACTAAGGGCTAATTAGGGAGGTAGCCTTGAAGAATAAGCTTGCCATTTATATAAAAGGAGCCACTGCACTGATACACAGCTGAAAATCCTCGGTTTTGGACTGAACTCCCAGCAGGTAAACATTTATTTATTAATATAATACATTTCCAGTCATAGTTTATAATTACAGAAAAGGATGGGAAAAATAGAGAAGAGATGAAATCCAACCTTATACAGGAAGAATACATTGCAATTAGGTTTCAAGGAAAGATACATGTTGTTTTGTTTCTTGACGTGTTTTTGTTTTGAGTCATTTTTACTCTTAAATTTTGATATGAGGAAAATAAGCATTACGAAGTATAAATTTTTTTGCATTGTGATATGGTCACAACTAAAACAACCTCTCTGAAACAAAAATCCTAACATATGAAAAATAATTACTAGCATTGGATTATAAGTGCTTAAAAAATGTATTTCCTCATTAACAAATGCCCACCATTGTACTGTAAATAGTGTATTACATTATAAGTGATGATGGACAGTCTGTAATCAAGTGGTAAGGTATGACACTCTGCTCTTGTAGCTTTCAAAATTATTTGTCATTATGACTCTAACATGACTGAAAAATGTGCAGAAAATATTTTCTGCATCTATGAGAATTCTGCTCTATTTTGTGGCATTGAAAAAATCTTTCTATTTAATGAAAGATCCTTAAGAAATTAATCGCTGTTTACTGAAAGGGTATTGTCAAATGTAGATTAATTGTAGTATTCTCTCTGTATGAACCGATGGGGGAATGTCTCTGATTTTAGCTTGTCACCCTGAGTAATTTGTGAGTTGAAAGAGTATAATCTAGAAGGGTAGGTTGAAGGCTGATTAAGGAGAGGTTTTACTATGAAGAAGCTAGAGTACTGGACTTTAGAGATGGCATAAGTGAAAAAACAAGCAAATGCTAGTGGAAAGAGTATAAGGATAATTTTCTGGGCAAAGTGAATCATGTAACTAATTATATTTCTTTTTATGCTAGAAGGTTTAGTGTCAAAAGTGTCCTCTCACCTGCTGCAAGTACAATTGATTCTCATTGTGGTAGTTATTTTCAATAAAATGATACCAGAAACTGACTCAGTTGATACTGAAACATTGTTCCTAATAGAAATACAGTTTGTCAGCGTCTGTTCACAGTATTTTCATCAGCAGATCAATAATAACCTTGTTTTATGTGTGTTTTTGTTGAAAGACACATTAATATATATCATTGATTCTCAAACGTTATAACCCGTGTCCAAACAAAACTTACGTAACAGTTGTATTTTCTCCATTATTCACATCACAGCCGTTTTGCACTTAGAAACACCTATATAGCACCTAAGTGCTATGCTTTTGGTCCAATTTAAATAGCAAAATCGACAAAAAGCACAGAACTTTGAAAAACTTGGCACTAAATAGACCATGAAAAGGACACTTGTTTACAGTGTCAGAACAAACAAGAAGGCAGAGGTTACCCTGTTCAACCTTAGCTGGAAACATGAGTTAGGAAACCCAGTTCTTTTTGCTGCTCTCTATACATGACTACAAATGACTGCAGAAGTGACACAAGTATTGATTTGGGAATTACAAATAAATTTTAGTGAGCAGGAAGATTTTCAAATGTGGAGTCCATGATTAAGGAGGATCATCTATATACATGGGATTATGTTCCATGCTCCATACTTTGCATATCAACCTCACTTTTGACTCCATATTACTTTGTCCCTTTATTTCTCCCTTGCCTGAATTTTAATTCAAGCTTAATTTTTCTTGATATATTTTATGTGTTTTCATAAATGGCTTTAGATCCTTCAGGGAACAAACCAGGTAAAAAAGCAGCAATTATCAACAAATATTCTAATTCTTATTCTTTTCATTGGTTACTTTGCCAAGTATTCGGGCATAAAAAGATCTCTAGACATCAAACCTGATTAAGAGGTTCATGATCCACTGTCCTTTGAAATAATTTTGTTTCATTTTTGAAACTTAGTTGAAATAAATGTATTTCACCTAAGTATCTAGTACAAAGTTAAAATTGTATTTAGAGATGAGGCAAGTTAGTGAAAAGTTAAACAGATGAAAAAGTGAAGAGATGATGGCTGTACTTCTTTCTTTGCCATTCTGAAGTGTGGCAACTTGATCTTTTCAGAGTTTCTAATATTTGTCCAGACTGGGCCAGTCTGGAACTAGGATTCAAAAGCCTCTTTGATGTTCAGGTGCTGCCCTGGCCCCTGCAATCTCTTCTGACTCCTGCAGAGAGCACAGACAACTCAAGTGTACCACTCAGTGAACTAGAGCCCACAGGGCTTAATCATATGCTTTCCAGAAGTTCAGGCTCACATCAACCTCATGACAGAATTTTACGGCAGATTTTAGGTAGATTACAATTGAATTACAAATTGATTACAATTGAGAACACAAACACCTCAAGTGTACCACTCAGTGAACTTCCTATGCTTTCCGGAAGTTCAGGCTCACATCAACCTCTTGATAGAATTTTACAGCAGATTTTAGGCAGATTACAATTGAATTACAAATTGATTACAATTGAGAACACAAACACCTCAAGTGTACCACTCAGTGAACTTCCTATGCTTTCCGGAAGTTCAGGCTCACATCAACCTCTTGATAGAATTTTACAGCAGATTTTAGGCAGATTACAATTGAATTACAAATTGATTACAATTGAGAACACAAACACCTCAAGTGTACCACTCAGTGAACTTCCTATGCTTTCCGGAAGTTCAGGCACACATCAACCTCTTGATAGAATTTTACAGCAGATTTTAGGTAGATTACAATTGAACATTCAGGGTATCCTGTAATCACATGGGTATGCCACACAGGGAAATTGAGTAGAGTTTTCTCTACCTGGAAAATATGTTGTAAAGCAATGATCCCAGCTCTCCACAGAGGCACCACGTTCTCCTGTCTAGCTGAGTTCTCTCTGCCATCCTAGTGCTTGCCTGCCACATATAAGTTGATAAGCTCTGCTACACTGAATGAGGAAATATTTTTTTCTTTAATTCAGTTCATCCCTGATTGGAATGATGCCGAAAAAAAGTTTTCTTGGGAACAAAGCAGGGGAGGTGAAGCCCCCAAATCTAAAAACGAAATTGCATGAGAATGATGACTTTGCATATCTTTTATGTAGGCCCTCTTCTTTCTTAAATTTTATCTGGCTAAAATGAGCCTCAGCCTTTGCCCATTTCTGATTCTTCATCTTCAGTCTAGGTATTTCTAAGTTGTTCCTATAACCACACAACGCACTCAAGTCTTTCTCTAGTCTGTCCCACATTGTGAAAAGAATGTTTTCCTACTTACCTCAAGATTCTTATTCTGAGCTTCGTATTTTCCACTCAGCAACTATTTAGACTGTCCCTACTGTGTGCCAGGCCCTTTGGCAGGTGCTGTGGATACAGTAGAGCACAAAGAAGACATGGGTCATACTTTCATACCGCTTATAGTTGACTCACGATGGATTTAGATCAAATAAAACACAAACAAATGTAAAATTACAACTGTTATACATGCCCTGAATGAAGAGTTTAGAGTATAATCAATGTGTATAACAGACTTAACCCAGTATAAATACTCACATCTGTTCAGAATTGGGTCATTTTAAAAACACTTTTTTTTAACTTTTTTTTCTTTTCCTACAGCACCAGTTTTTCCCAAGGATTAGGTCATTAACACTTCCCATGTATTCTCTGGTTTACCCTTTCCTGTGCCTCCCATTTTCTTTCTTCCGTCTTCAGAGGGAGCAATGGTAGTCGGAATTATACCCAATGAAAATAGAATTACAAGAATATTCCTAAATAGATTCAAATATTAACAGGCAAAAATTAAATGCCTACCTTCAAGTTTCTGATTAGGTGTGGAGTTGCAAGAGCTCTGGAATAGATGTTGGTGCTAAACTGTTCTACCAAATTACTGATGCTGGAGAAAATGTTGAAGAGTTGCTTTCCAGAATCATTCAAGGTACCATAAAATTAGTAATTTTTAAAATTTCTTTATTGTGTTAATCTGTAAAATAATGTCAAACTTGTGGCTATTTCCCTTTTTTTCTGATCATAATACTCTCTAGGAGCACTTGTTAAACATACAACTTCCCAGCTCCCTCCTACTAGAGACGGATTGAATAGGCTGGGATAAGGCCCAAGGAATTACAGGGTATTTTTACTTTAAATCTGGGATCCATTTGCTGAACGTGCAGGTTTGTTACATAGGTATACTTGTGCCATGGTGGTTTACTGCAACTATCTACCTGTCATCTAGGTTTTAAGCCACACATGCATTAGCTATTTGTCCTAATGCTGTCCCTCCCATGTCCCTCCCACAGGAAACTATACCTTTCATAGTCACCTGGATGACTCCTAAGGAAATTTAGATAGTTTCTAGATTATTTCTAAATAAATTTGAGTTCTAAAGTATTTTAAATAGCAGAAGGGTATGGACTAGATGGCATTGGGCTTAAGAACATAGTTTAGTTAAAACAATAAAACTGAGGTTTAGATTTTGTTCTAAATACAGTGAAATTGCCTTTAAGGGCTGAATTTATTGAGCAAGGAGACTACCCTATGCCTGGTTTTCAAATATGAGTGGAATGTTAATCACCCAGGAGAGACATAACAAATTAGAATTTGTGAAGACAGAGACTTGCATTTTTACTAAAGACCCTCTATAATCCTTATGTATATTAAAATTTGAAGAAAAGTGATCTAGAAAGAGTCCTCTAATGCACTATACTGTGTTAATTAAATTTGGCCATCTTGCCTTATTGTGCTTAAACTCTGTGTGGTATGGAAATTGTGAATAATAATTTGGAATCATTTGGCTTTAAAAAAAGGAGTTCTAAATGGACAATCTGATCCAAATTTTTCCAAGATCAGTGCTGACTGAAGTGAATTAATTGAATGAAGTGGTAAGCTAGTTTACTTTAATAACATGTCCAAATAATTATTTTGCCAGAGATAAATAAAAAACTTTTCAGTGACCTTTACAGGGTAATAAAAGATGTTAGAGAATAAAAAAAAAAAAAAATAAAGAAAATACAATTTTGTTTATTTACAGTTTATCCGTTTTTTGGAGTTTGTGGTAAAGTTCCTTCCTAAGCTCTCATCCCATTCCCCCAGCACATTGACTTCCTTCTAGCAACACCCCCTCAACTCAACATTCACCCTTTGAATTAATAGCTATTGGAAGGGTTTGTTTTCAACCAGTGTCAAATCTTTCAGTTGGTTTTAAATTCTATACAAAGAAGTTATGTTTTTTCTTTCCGAATCTGAATATTGAAAGGGTTTTTCCCTTTTAACATTCTGAACACTCTCAATCATATTTAGGTTACATTCTTGAGTAAGAAAGTATAGTTTCCTCATGCGAAACTATATTAATAAACATTACTCTGTATATGCAAGATGAGCAGCCACAGAAATTAATGATTAACAGAACAAGCATGAACCTTCCAGGTTACTTTAGAGCTTGAATTTTTACTAAGGGTGATCCATGTTACACAAAAATATAAGCCAAACCCAATTTGGAAAGACTCCTTCTATGAGGATATGTGAATGAGGTCCAGATTGGGTTATGTAGAAGAAAGTTGTATAATTTTAGGCATTGAAGAAAATGAGTGATTGAGATTAAAATAGTGATAAAGTCAGGTGCAATAGCAAGCTTGTAGTCTCAGCTACTTGGGAAGCAGAGGCAGTAGGTTCATTTGAGCCCAGGAGTTCAAGGCCAGCAAGGTCCCATTTCTTTAAAAGTTTTTTTTTTTTAATTAAACAAAAAAATGATAAGGGAGGTAAATGTAGGTTCCAATGTCCATATATATATATATATATATATATATATATATATATATATATATTGTGTGTGTGTGTGTGTATATATGTGTGTGTGTGTGTGTGTGTGTGTGTGTATATATATATATGGACATTGGAACCTATATATGTATATGTATATATACATATATATAAGTTCATTGAAATCTAACATATGCTACAAAGTACACACAATTTAAGTATGTAGCTCAATTAATTTTCATAAAGCAAATGCCTATATAACATCCCCTGTTACAGAGAAAGAAAGTTACTTTTGACATCACTCCTTCCCATCTCCAATGATCCTTTCCAACCACTACCTTTCGCTGCTCCCCAAAAGTGACCACTATCCTGACTTCCAAAGCCATAATTTAGTTTTGCCTGTTTTTCAATGTAACATAAATTGGATCACACAGTAAATATCTTTTTCATATCTAACTTCTTTTGCTTAACATGATTTTTGTGAGATTCAGAGATCTCATTTAGCAACAGCCTACTCATTTTCATTGCTGTTTTGTAATCTATAGTACCAATGTGCCACAATGTATTTATTCATTTCACTGTTGATGAACATGAATGGTGGTAAAAAGGACTCCTATAGTTCAGCAGTCCTTGTTACCACCATAACTTTGTCCAACCCCTACAAGCACACATGTGATATATGAAAGCTGTTTTGTAGGACGGACATCTGTCTTAGTAGAGAATATGTGGCTGCTTATGATGGCTCATGTCTATAATTTCAATACTTTGGAAGGCCAAAGTGGAAGGATCACTTGAACCTAGGAGTTCAAGACCAGCCTGGGCAACATAATGAAACCCCCATCTCTACAAAAAAAAAAAAAACTTTTTTTTTTTTTTTTTTTAAATTATACAGATGTGGTGGTGATTGCCTTAGTCCCAGTTACTCAGAAGGCTGAGGTGGGAAAATCATTGGAACCTGGGAGGCGGAGGTTGCAGTGAGCCAAGATGGCGCCACTGCACTCCAGCCTGTATGACAGAGCAAGACTCAGGAGTTCAAGGCTGCAGTGATCTGTGACTGCCCCACAGCACTCCAGCCTGGATAACAGAGTGAGACACTGTTGCATAAATAAATAAATAAATAAATATAAAAGTAGAGAAAACTTTAAAGAAAGAAAAGAAAAAATGTGAAAATCCACAGAACAGAATTCTAACATTATTCTGATTTGGTTCAGTCACCGAGCATTCAGTCATCTATGTCAGGCTCCATGAACTTCAAAATGAATGAGACATAGTGATAGCCTTCAGAGAATGCTTATAGAGCCTTGCTCCATCAAATCAAAGTGCAGTTTTTTGTTTTCTCTTAATTTGGGTTGGTGTCACCCTCTAATGATGTCTAATCATAATTTAGGGATGAAGTAGTTGCATTTCACAGGTTATTTTCAAATAGTATATTGGACTTGAAAAGCAGCTGAGCATCAAAATTATTTGTGTAAGTTTTTAAATATGCATGAAACCTAACTGTATATGTCATCCTGATTCATTCAACAAGTATTTATTGCTGACTTATATGCCAAATACCCATCAAGTAAGCCTGTGAATTTGGTACCTCTCACTGCTATACTGTGAAAAACTAGTTCTGGAAAGAGTTTTTATAGGATTTCATAGACTTTTCACCAGTTTTCATGTGCACTGATGAAATAACAATAGAAAAATTAATGTGTGTATCTATTGTATCGTTTATAATTTCCTCTCATGAACACGATTATACAGTAGAACAGGAAGTAAGGAAGATAATATGTGACTGAAACCGCTAATAGTATGATTGGCTTGTCTCTCTGGGGTTATGTGACTCAGGTTTATGGAGCAGTGATGAACATAAATCGTGGGAATCCCTTTCAAAAAGAAGTGGTGTTGGATTCATGGCCGGATTTCAAAGCTGTTATCACCCGACGACAAAGAGAGGTACAGTTTTGAAAGGTAAAAAATTAAAAATAAGAATTGGAAAGAAAAAATAGGTAATAGTATTTTATACCCATAGTAGCCATATATATTAGCTTACAACACTACATGTTTCACCATTAATTTCTTTTCTTTTCTATTTATTTATTTATTTTTTGAGACAGAGTCTCATTCTGTCACCAAAACTGGAATGCAGTGGTGCTATCTCAGCTCATTGCAACCTCCACTTTCCAGGTTCAAGCAATTCTCCTGCCTCAGCCTCCCAAGTAACTAGGATTACAGGCACCCACCACCATGCCTGGCTAATTTTTGTATTTTTAGTAGAGAATTTAGTAGAAACGGGGTTTCACCATGTTGGCCAGGCGGAGCTTGAACTCCTGACCTCAGGTGATCCATCTGCCTCAGCCTCCCAAAGTGCTGGGATTACAGGCATGAGCCACTGCACTCAGCCTCACCATTAGTTTCTAATTTGACTGGCTTCTGAGTGTCAGGAATATGAAAAACCTCTAGTCTAAACATGTTCAATAAAGAGGTTCCTTAGTGTTTCATGATCTCTAGAAGGATGAAGCACAGATGGCTGATTTATAGATACTAGCTTTTTCCCTGAATGAATGATTCCTTATGACTGATGACTTTGGTCATGTGGGTATTTGGAAGAAAAGTGGAGACAACATCTGCCCCATTCTGCCCCTGAGACCAAGGAGAAGTTCATATGGCCAAAGAAGTGCTATCCTGACCACATTAGGAAGATTTTGAGAGTTGTAATTTTTGGAAATAAATCCACTCAGTTATATACCCTTTTTATTTTTATAAATAAACAAAATCCTAGAAAAATGTGAAATGGATGTCTAAAAACCTTCCTAGCCAGATATGGTGGCTTGTGCCTGTAGTCTCAGCTACTTGAGAGGCTGAGGCAAGAGGACTGCTTGAGCCCAGGAGTCTGGGGCTATAGCGAGCTAAGATTTCATCACTGCACTCCAGCCTGGGCAACAAAGCAAGACGCTGTTGCTAAAAAATAAAAAATAATTTAAAAAATTTTAAAACAAATCAAAACCTTTTCTAATCTGAGAAGAAAGAAGAAAAAATTGGCCAGGTGCTGGGGCTCATGCCTGTAATCCCAGCACTTTGGGAGGCCGAGGCGGGAAGATCACAAGGTCAGGAAATGGAGACCATCCTGGCCATCATGGTGAAATCCCGTCTATGCTAAAAATACAAAAAGTAGCTGGGTGGGGTGGTGTGCCCCTGTAATCCCAGCTACTTGGGAGGCTGAGGCAGGAGAATCGCTTGAACCTGGGAGGCAGAGATTACAGTGATCTGAGATTGTGCAACTGCACTCCAACCTGGCGACAGAGCAAAATCGGTCTCAAAAAAAAAAAAACTTTCGTAATCCCAGGAGAAAGAATCACTGCAGCATATTAGCCCCATTCCCACTTAGCCATTGTTTTATAGGTAACTAATTTTGCTAGCCACCTATAAAAATTAGCTAGACATGCCCAACTAATCTTATCTAATCTACGTAAGACTTGGACTATCCAGATAATATGTTTGTGTTTTTATAATTATGTCCTCTGTCCTAGGCTGAGGTAGATAACCTTGATCATTATACTAATGCCTATGCTGTGTTCTACAAGGATGTCAGAGCTTATCGACAGCTATTGGAAGAATGTGATGTTTTTAACTGGGACCAAGTTTTTCAAATACAAGGTGAGGTCAAGTGCAAGACTTATATTATGCAGTCATTTTTTCTCCTCCATAGTATGTATCCAGATAGATATAGGTATTTCATATATATGAAAATATACAGATTATGTATATACACATATATGTGTAAATACAAACACATACATTTTATGCATTTACCATTTCTATATTATAGTGTTATAAGAACACTTACTTGTCACTTCTAATGAGGCATGTATTACTTTCAGGGTAAAAAGAGTTCATTTAAATGGATCCATTCTTAGGTGACATATTTTTTTCTATTATTACTGTAACACAGAAGGATATCAGTGAGAATCAGAGAATATTTTTCCTTATTGGTTTTAATCCTTTTCTATCACAGTTTTTAAAATAACTATCATTTAGGTCTTTGCCAATAGGTAGGCCTTTTTTTTTCTGAATCAGATGATTCTAGAAGGAAATAATCAATTGATTTGCATAATGTCCTGAAATGATATTTTTTTCTCTCTCTCTCTTCAAGTCAAGGCCTTGCTTTGCAACCCATGCTGTGCAGTGGTGTGATCATAGCTCACTGCAGCCTTGAACTCCTGGGCTCAAGGGATCCTCTTTCCTCAGCTTCCTGAGTAGCGAGGACTACAGGTGGCACCACCACACAGAGTTACTTTTATTTTTGTTGATACAGAGTCTCACTCTATTTCCTAGGCTGCTAAAGTGATTTTATACAGAAAGAGTTTATATGAGCTGTGAGGAGATAATTTCATGGTGATCAGTGCTTGTGGCAGAACTTTATGCCAGGAGAAAGGAATATTTAAAGGTTCCTGATAGTTTAGATGAATAGTTTCAGCTTCAGTGTACACTTACTCTTCCAACTTTTCATAATGATTAGATGTTGGTATAGGCAATAAAATTGTTGTTTTTGACTGTTCCAGTTAAATGAGTTCCTTGATCATTTAACAGGAAAGTAGAGAACCTCATATTGGAAATATAAAGGCTAGTAATTTTTTTTTTTAACTGTAGAGAGCTGAGGCCCTCCAATAAGGAAAAGCTTGTATCCACCTGGAAAATTTGCAAATAATGACTAACACATGGTCATAAGCGAAAGACTTCAGATGTCATATAAAATGTATTTGTAAATGCTCAAAAAGACCTTATGTAAGAAGCTCTAAACTATCTCACCTTTACAGATTTGACCCAGTTATGCTGGTTAGAAATGAGACATGATTCTCTCACTTCCATAGCCAATTAAAAAAAAAAAATGTTCTGACCAGTATTACTTTAACATGGAAATGAATAAAGTTCCTCATTGGTGTGAAAAATCATGGTAGTAATTGGATGGATCTTGGTGCTACAGGCCTATTATCACTAAATCACCTCAATTCATCCTTACATAGAAAAGAGGTATATAATTTCCAATATATTTTTCAGAAGGCTGAGGTGATAGTTGTGAGTAAGTTATATCCATCTAAATATGAAAGTTTGGTGGGGACAAATGTGAATTAGTATCACCTAACATAGCTGGAGTAGTATAGGTCCCTCATTTAGCACGTAAGTCAGCCTGGACATTACCCTGGGCTTCTCATGTGGTCTCTTGACTATAGACTTCTGTAGTAATAGCTGTAATGTTCTTGGAATACTGAATACCTTCTAGGAAGTCACTGGTATCTTTACTATTCTTAATTGGAGCACCTACAAAGGTCATAAATCCTCTCTGATTCCATAACACAATTCTAAAAGCCTACCTACTGGCCATATACATGATCAACGTTTGCCACAGTGCAGATTCCAGTCACAGATACTAGTTTGGCTACTGGGTAAATCAAGAATTAAGTGGTGGAGCTGCTTCAGGACTTGGTGTCCAGAGGAATGACAAATCCTGCGTAGGAATACCTTTGTCATTTTTACTCTAAGAGCCATTAATGAACAATATTAAATCATGTTTAACCTACCAAGCTACACAAAGTAGCTAAACCACCCTTTCGTTTGCCATGTGAAGGGAGGAAGTGAAAAAGTATACAGCTACCCAGACAGGCCAGGCTCTTCTGCTCACTACTAGTTGCACTGATATGAAAAGGATTATCTACATGTGTACTAACCTGAGAGTCTCAGAAGCCTGCTTATTAACTAGTCTAAGAAATGTCCGGAATTCTGGCTTATCCAGTTAACTACTCTTCTAATAAGAAGGTAGGTAGAAAGAGGCAGAGCAAAATGTGGAGGTTCCTTTCACTTGTAGGAAAGCGGAAAATAATTTGTTAAAAGTTGTAAGCTATAAAGAAGACCAAAGGACATGATCAAGAACACCATGAAGAGGTAATCAACAAAATCCAAGATTATGAAAACTGCACAGCAAATACTTGGTTGTTTTTTTAACAAATAAACTGAAAGAATCAAAGAGAGGGGGTAAAGATTGAAGGAAAACATGTAGATTAAAAAATTTAAGACCACATGCTTGAAAAGTAGGCACTGTCTCCTTTTTTCTCATAGTCTTTTGAATTACTTAGGTGGAATTCAGTGTTAAAATATGGGATACTAGCCACAGCATCTATAATCTTAGTAACATTAACTCAAACCCTTACTTATCTTTTCTGAGGCTTAACTCCCTGAGGGAGGAGTCAAGGCTTAGATGCCTTCCCACTCATGCATGCTTCAAGAAGCCCAGGGCCACACTGAAGAGCCTTACCAGTGGGGAAGAAGCAAGCCATTAGCCAGGGGAAGAGGGAAAGTCAGTCTGCAGAGGATTCAATCAGTACACAGACTGGAAAGGCAAGAGTAGATGGGGATTTGGAAAGGTGGAGAAAGGAGTCATTCTTTAAGCTCCTAAGCCCTCTAAGAACAAAGACCAGGGAGGGCCAGGAATGGTGGATCATGCCTGTAATCTAAGAGCTTTGGGAGGCCAAGGCAAGAGGATCACTTGAGGCCAGGAGTTTCAGACCAGCCTGGGCAAACAGGGAGACCCCATCTCTGCAAAAACAAAACAAAACAAAAAAACTTAAAAATTAGATTGGCCAAGGAAGGGGTGGCATGCGTTCAGGAGGCTCAGGCAGGGAATCACTTGAGCCCAGGGATAAAAAGTCCCATGGGATATTCCCATTATAAGTTTCTGTGAAGATCGTGATGGTGGTCCCAATGGTCAACATCATGGGAATTTGAAAATCCTACAAAAATTTGAAAATGACAATAGCTGTAATGATTTACATGTAAATATCTAGTGGTTAGGATAATACAAGGTGGCAAACTGCTGGTATTGATGATACTCAGTATAAAAATACTGCAACAAGTTTCCTGTTTCCTTTTTTTAACTAAAATGCCCATATATTAAATTACGTCTTTCTGTACACAGGACTGCAGAGTGAGTTATATGATGTTTCCAAAGCCGTTGCCAACTCAAAGCAGTTGAATGTAAAGCTAACTTCCTTCAAGGCTGTTTGTTTTTCTCCTGTTTCAACTCTGCCAGATGCCAGTTTCCTGTATGTAAACCAAGTTTTTGCATTTGGGGCAGGACTTACTGCTATAGAATTACAGGTGGCAGTAACTGGAGTACTTAGTATCACTACGGAATATCTAGGCACTTTAGATTTCAGACATTGAGCATAAATGTATGCGTGTGTGTGTGTGTGTGTGTGTGTGTGTGTTTACTCTTCTCCTCTCTCCTGTGCTTGACTGCTCATAATTTCATTGAAAATCAAATCAGTATCTTTGTCCATAGTTATAAATGAAGTCAGGATTCCTATGTTTTCACAGTACCCATGGAAAAATTATTCCTTGGTGTCCTTCTCCCTCAAATAATTCTAAACAATTTATATTGTCTGAGTCCAACAGTCCAACAATAATTTATATACTTATTGTTTTTGCTGTTTCAGGGATGGGGGCCGACTTATGTTGAGCTCTTATTTGCCAGGGACTAAATGTCTTAAATATATTATTCCATTAGTTCTTTTCACAACTTTGTAATGTAGGACTATTATTACTGCCCCTCCCACCCCAGACCTTTTTAAGCAGAGATGAAATAACACACAGGGGTAAATTATGGAGCCAAGAAATCCCAAGTTCAATTCCAGATGCAATCTTTCAAAACAATGATTAGTTTCTATCTGCATTCATTCTTTTTTTGTAGTCCCTGTTCTGTCACTTACTAATTACCTTTCCTAGTCTCATTTTTTTCTGAATTCATTCCATTAAGTGTTTTTAAAATTAATAACATTTTAAATCAACAAATAATAATGGTACACATTTATGGGGTACAATGTGATGTCTTGATAAATGTATATAATGTAGAATGACTAAACCAAGCTAGTTAATATTTTTAAAAATGTTATATTTTCTTGACATGTTGTTTTGCAAGAGACCAAAGAAAGATAATTAAAAAATACCCACCACAATGAATACTAATTTTCTTTACTCCTACAGTGAATGTTGAAAAAATTGTTGAGCAAAACAGCACTATGCCTTAAAAAGAATGCACATTTTAAGTCATTGGAAAGCAACTGGATTTTCTTTTGTCATATTTTTAATTATGAAAATTTCAAACACACATAAAAGTTAAAAGGATAGTATAAAGAACCTCCCACCAATACATAGCTAACCTTATTTAATTTATACAACTATATATTCTTTCCACTCCCTGGATTATTTTGAAGAAAATGTCCCAGACATTATCCTTAAATATTTTAATATGTAAATCTAAAAAATGAATCTTTTAAAAAAAACCCACTATACTGCTATTACTCCTGTGTCAGAGGTCCCCAAGAACACAAGGGTTCTATGGTTCACTATGTTGACACACAGGACTCAGCAAATATACTCATGGCTATGATTGATTATAATGAAAAGATAAAATGCAAAATCAACAAAGGGAAAGGGTGCACTGGGTAAAGTCCAGCAGAAGCCAGCCACTAGCTTCCAAGAGTTCTCTCCCAGTGGAGTCACACAGAATGTGCTCAGTCCCAAGCAATGACCTGTGATGATATGTGTAAAATGTTTCAAACTCAAGCAGTCCTCCTCTCTGGGCCTCCCAAAATGCTGGGATTTCAGGTGTGAGCCACCGTGCTCAGCTAAGAGTTGTCTATCATGGAAACTTACTATTAGAGACTCAGTACCCAGGATTTTTATTGGCAGCATCCTCTACCTAGCACAGACTAATTTCCTAGACTCACAGAAGGAAAGCCAGTGTTCAGCAAAACTCACACTGTTTGCACAGTTTAATCAAAGTGAGCCATTTATGTAAGTCCTGGAAATGGTAGCCCTCCTCCAGATCCACATTCCCAGACACGAACCAAGGGGTCAACCTTGCAATTAGGTCTTTTTAAGGGCAATGGCCCCAAGCCTTCTATGTTCGCCTTTTTTGCACAATCCCTTAAAATATTTTTAACAATATTTCCTTAAGTAAAATAACAGTATTCATATTTCCCAAATATCATAATATTTTAAAGCTTTTTTTAATCAATGACCAAAGATCCATACTTTAGGACTCTTTAATATATCTAAAGTTTCCTTTGACTTTTGACTTCCCCTTCATCTTAATTTTTGGCATTACTTTTCTGTTGAAGAAACCAGGTTATTTGTTCTTTGAAGTATCCCATAATCTGTTTACTATTGTATCCCTGAGGAATTATTTAAAATTTTTGTCTGTCAAATAGTCAAGCCTTTTGAAATGGGGTTTTAACTTGAATTGATCTCTTTTTACATAGAGTTAAACATTCTGTCCTTTTTTTTTTTTCTTAACTTCCCACACAATACAGATGTAAACAATTTTTCATTAACATATAAATTGTTACCCAACTTTGCCAACTCTATTTTGAACACTGTGCCCTTTGGAAACAAGGTCAGAGTCTCTAACATTACTACTCCTAAAACACTTGCCATAGCAATGTTTTTATTTGCAGTGATATTTCTGCCCAAAGCTTCTTTACCCTTGCCTTAAACTTATTTCACAAAAATTCAATAGAAAATTCCACTAAGCCAGCTATTTTTTTTTCCCCCTGCTTAGTGGATAGATGACTGGCCCAGTTCCATAGCTGATAATATGCCTGAAATGAGCAGTAAAATTACACACCACTAATTAAAAGAAAACACAAATTTTTACTTTATAAATATGATGACAAGAACATTACCAGTCTCTTACCAGTCACTGGGGATAGTCTTATATGATATTAATAGCTTTAAGACTGAGAGCAAATTCTGAGGCACTGTCAGCCTCATAGGCTTTCATCTAAGAAATTTATTTCAGTTTCTATAAATTGCACCAATTACTTTTCTCTATCTTAATATCAAGGCTTTATATTGTAAATTAATAAAAACTTTCATAACATTAGAATAAACACAGTGAAACCTAGTGGCCTATACAAATACTGCCATGGAAAAGTTGAAGGTTGGGACTATTTAATCTAGAAAAAAGCAGGCCGAGGAGACAGTTTGAAGAACAAACATGGCCAGGCACAGTGACTCACACCTGTAATCCCAGCATTTTGGGAGCCCGAGATGGGTGGACCACCCAAGACAAGAGTTCCAGACCAGCCTGGCCAACATAGCAAAACCCCATCTCTACTAAAAATACAAAAATTAGCTGGGCATGTTGGCACATGCCTGTCATCCCAGCTACTTGGGAGGCTGAGGCAGGAGAATTGCTTGAACTTGAGGGGCAAAGGTTGCAGTGAGCCAAGATCACGCCACTGCACTCCAGCCTGGGTGACAGAGCAAGACTGGGTCTCAAAAACAAACAAACAAAAACCCAAATATTTCTAAAGCATGCACATATGCCTGGCATATTAAAAAATCTATATTTCTTTTTTGGCTATGGATACATAACCACAGAAGTTCTATCCTAAAACATTTATTTTATTGAGCAAAAGATTAGGGCTTCAAGAATCTGGACTTACCAAGGCCTTAGTGAGGGTTTCAGCAGAGTCAGGACTAAATAAAAGCAATTCTGAGGGGTTTTATTGTTGTTGTTGTTGTTGTTTATAGACAGTGATAAAAGAAAAAATTTAGACAGATTAAATTTAGCAACATTGGTCTGGGAGCGGTGGGTCACCCCTGGAATAATTCCAACACTTTGGGAGGTGTAGGCTGGTGGATCACTTGAGGGTAGGAGTTGGAGATGAGCCTGGCCAAAGTGGTGAAACCTTGTCTCTACTAAAAATACAAAAATTAGCCAGGGATGGTGGCACACCTGTAATCCCAGATACTCGGAAGGCTGAAGTATGAGAATCGCTTGAACCAGGGTGCTAGAGGTTGCAGTGAGCTGTGTTGTGCCACAGCATTCCAACCTGGGAGACAGAGTAAACCTCTGTCTTAAAAAAAAAAATAGAACGTTTATTTGAACAAAGAACAGTTCATGAATCTGGCAGCACTCAGAATCAGAAGAGGTTCAAAGTTACACCCACCAGTGGGAGATTTTATAGGCTAGATCACAGAAGCAAAGTAGGCAAATCCTCTGATTGGCAAGAGCTAGGTATCTGCATTATTTGGGCATGGTCTGCTCAATTACTTGCCTATGATTGGCTCATTTAACAAACTCAACCATTTGTTATAATCCTAGGGTTGGTTTGGAGTCATTTATCTACTATGATAGGTTGCAGTTCACCACATGGGGACTCAAGGTATGAAGGGAGCTGCAGGTCAAATTTAATTGATTTAACAACAGAAACACTTTTCTTGACCTATGCTGAATGCTGAAGACAAAAGCAAGTGAACATAAAATTAGAAGCAATGACTTAAATTTGGTGTAGTAAGTGCTTTGTCTTCTCAGAAATAGAACTCCGAAAGGTGCTCGTAAACTGGGAATGGTGAATTCTAACTCACTGAAAATCTTAGGTGCCCTCTCAGGGATGGTTACTCATAATGAGTTATAGGCAAGGCACAGTGGCTCATGCCTATAATCCCAGATCTTTGGAAGGCAGAGACGGGCAGATCAGGAGATCAAGAGTTCAAGACCAGCCCGACCAACATGATGAAACCTCATCTCTACCAAATATACGAAAATTAGCCAGGCATGGTGGCTGGGCCCTGTAATCCCAGCTACTTGGGAGGCTGAGGCAGGAGAATTGCTTGAATCCAGGAGGCGGAGATTGCAGTGAACTGAGATCGCACCACTGCACTCCAACCTGGGCCACAGAGCAAGACTCCATTGAGAGAGAGAGAGAGAGAGAGAGAGAGAGAGAGAGAGAGAGAGAGAGAAAGTAGTTATTTATAATCACGTGATTCTGAGGTCCTATTTGTTCTCATGTCATTCTGATCTAGGAAGGGGCCTTCCCCACGACTAACCTACCTGAGTGTTGCTGATGCGGATCTACTCAACCGGACTTGGTCGCGGGGCGGCAATGAGCAATGTCTCCGGTACATCGCCAACCTCATCGCCTGCTTCCCTAGTGTGTGTGTCCGGGATGAGAAGGGAAACCCTGTCTCTTGGTCCATCACAGACCAGTTTGCCACCATGTGCCATGGCTACACCCTGCCAGAACATCGCAGGAAAGGTTACAGCCAGCTGGTGGCCCTCACGCTGGCTAGGAAGTTGCAAAGCCGGGGATTCCCCTCTCAGGGGAACGTCCTGGATGACAACACAGCATCTATAAGCCTCCTGAAAAGTCTCCATGCTGAGTTCCTGCCTTGCCGCTTTCACAGGCTTATTCTCACCCCTGCCACTCTCTCTGGCCAGCCTCACCTCTAGCCCAGTGAAAAACTGCAGTGGTTTTCTTACTTTTCCTGAGCATACACACTCTTGGCTGCCAATGAAGGGAGAGTTAAAACGGGAATCAGGATACTCTTGGGTTGTTGGAAAGTATCTGGCTAATTCATACAGGATCCAGTTGAGAAGCCTTAATTCTTTGCATCTCAGGTTTCTCCAGTAAATAGCTGTGGGAGTGAAGAGTAGCTGTGGCTGAAGACAAGATGATTGGCTCCACTGTATGAGAATAGGTTCTAAAGCCAGCAGTTTTAGTGTAGTGGGAGAAATTACTGAAAGAGAACAAATGATATAACCCAGGACTATGGGGCTACTGCTTTATGTTTGCTGCTTGGACCTCTGTATTCTTCGAGCCACATCGCTTCCCTACTGCCATTACTTTCCCCTATTCCCACTGCTGTGTCTCACCAACCTCTGTTCCTAAAACCTCTGCCGCCAAGTTTTTTTCTCTGTAGAGTAACCTGCTTTTTCCCTTTTAATTACTTGCTCTTTACTTCTGCCTAGGACTCTAGCTTATAATTCGCTGACCTGGGAATGTTCAAATGCAGTGGTTCTTAGTGGTTTTACTGTTTATCAGAATCACCTGGAGGGCAGGTTGCAACACGCATCCCTAGGTCTCTCCTGCTCTGAGATAGGGCCCAAAAATTTGCATTTTTAACAGCTTCCCGCTGCTTATTTGCCTTGGATGAATGACAATATGGGCATTTTGATGCTATAAACAAATGCTGTAAGCATAGGACTAGACCTTACCTGTAATCTATTTTAGTTCCTTATTTTTATAATCTATTTCCCATATAAAACTCATACCTAGGGTGTGTGGGGTATACAAATGAATATATAACATATGCATATACATATATATACATTCAATTCATATCTTCTATATGTATATGTATATACTCATAGAATTTTGATGAGATAATAAACTTTAACTCTCTGATTACATATGAAAAATTTGAGGACCATAGAAAAGAAATAAGTTTGTCAAGATTATATTCTTTATAATCCATGCTGGAGGCAAAGCCGGAATGCTGTACTTTTAATTCCAATCTGTTCTTTTCACTAAATCATGTATCTTTTTTATAAAGAAAATTATAATGCTTAAATAATTAAAATATTAATTTATATTTCTTTTATCCTTCTCATTATTTCTTCTTAATTTGGGTTCCAGTTGCTTGTGTATGTGTATCTTTCAAGGACAGCAAAGAAAGAGGTAAGTATCACCAGCTGTGTTCTCCATTTACAATAAAAGCAGGCACTAACAAAATAGTTGGATTTGCCTTGTCTTGATAAACTTGACTTAGCTGTATAGAAAATACTGATTTCTGATACCCAAGGAGGACACAAAATCCTGACTACAAAGATAGGGGGGAAATCCAACTTTTAGGTGTTTATTCTGAGAAAAGGAAACAAACTGGCTGAAGTAGAGCACATTTAAATAATTAAAAGAAAATAAGACTCAGTAAAAATGAATATATGCTTAGTTCCAGCCCATGGTTACCTGGAAACTTATCTATTGTTGGATCCAGAGAGGAAAGCACTAAGTAACCAGAATCCATAAACCTCTTAGGAGAATATGCCCCAAGGATGCTAATTATCTTTAGCATCTAGCTTGCTATGTGGCAATATTATTATAGCCTTATCTTTTTCCTAATGATAATTTCCCTAACATTTGACATTTAACTATGTGCTAATAATTGCACCAAATATGAGATGGATATAACTTAATCCTTGTGAGGGATAAGTTACTGCCTTTTGTGGGAATTCTGACTTAGAGGTGTTATGAGCCACCAAATTTATGCAGACTCTAAGTGGCCAAATGGTAATCAGAACATGGGTGTGTTGGATTACAAAGCCTGTACTACTAGTCATTAAGCTAATTGGCCTCTCAAGCAGCTTGGAACACTTTGTAAATAATTATTCCCTTATCTCATTACTTTCTGAATTTTCTACCTTCACCTCGACCCCAAAAACAGACCCATATTTGAAAAATCTTTTTGTTTCTACCAACTTACTCTTATACTATTTTCTTACTTTCATCTTCCAGCTAACCATGTTGGATATAATTTCTCAACTTTTAACACTGTTTCTGACCCATTTAAGGCATGTGCAGAGAAATGTCTGGAATGAGTAGAAGACAAGGAGAAGAGAAAGACTGAAGAAGTAGAAACGAGACCGGGCATGGTGGCTCACGTCTGTAATTCCAGCACCGTGAGAGGTCAAGGCGGATGGATCACTTGAGGCCAGGAGTTAAAGACCATCTGGCCAACATGGCAAAACCCCATCTCTATTAAAAATACAAAAATTAGCTGGGCATGGTGGTACACGCCTGCAAGCCCAGCTGCTTGGGCAGCTGAGGCATGAGAATCTCTTGAATCCAGGAGGTGGAGGTTGCAGTGAGCCAAGATGGCACCACTGCCCTCCAGCCTGGGCAACAGACCCAGACTGTGTCTTTAAAAGAAGAAGTAGGAAGAGGCTTGATCAACATAGGTTTTACTTGTTGATTTAAGAAAATTCTTCTATGTAATATAAAAATCAATAAAAAGCTTTAGGCAGATCATTAATCTGTTTGGAAATTAGTTGAGAGGCTATAGTCTAAGCAAAATATGGTAACTTGGATTTGAATGCTAGCAATGATAATGGTGAAAAGTGAAGAGTTAAACTATTTAGAAGGAAAAGCTGTTGGAACTTAGTAATTTAGTGGCTGTAGGGAATGGCAAGAGAGAAATGTCAAGGATGACTACTGGACTTCTGTGTTGTAAAAGCCACAGCTGGTGATACTTTTCACTGAGATCAGAAATCATGGAACAATCCCAGATCTGGAGCAATTTGTAGCAGGGAAAATAGTTTGTTCAGTTTGGAGATGTTAAGTTCTGAAACATGCAAGTGATGGGATCAAGTTGGTTATTTGAGTCTGACGCTCAGAGAAATTATTTGGGATAGCGATATAGATTTAGAAGTATACAGATAATAGCAGATGCCATGAGTTTAGCTGAGGTTGTCTAGGATGGAACCTTAAATGCATCAACTATTTAAGGCAAGGGAAAGGAAAGGTTCTGGAATAGGAGAAGGAGCAGCCAGAAGACAGGAGGAGGAAAGCCAGGAGATAACTGTTATGGAAGAGAAAGAAGAAAAATTTTTAAATGGAGGGATGGTCAATGGTGTCAAATTATGCTGAGAGGTCAAGAATACACTAGGAATGAAACATCTTCATTGCACTATTAAAACCAGGCAAAATGAATATATTTCTGTAAAAGTCAGGAAGTAATTACCCTTTAGAAGGATAGTAAGTAAAATTGGACATGAAATGGCTTCAGGATTTCCAGTAATGTTCTGATTCTTGACTTGGGTGGGTTACAAAGGTGTGTTCACTTTGTAATACTTTGTTACATAGGTGTGTTCCACTTTGTAACACAAGTGTGATCCCTCCAGCTGAGATTTAACCAGGCCCTTTTCTGCTGGGCTCAGTCTTTCCATAGGCAAATCTGCATGATTACTCACCTCCTCTTCCCCTGTGAGTCAGGGTCTGGAGCATATGATTATCAAACTATGCAATAATGATATATCTACTTTTCTGTATGCATGTTATACTACAATAAGGAATATTCATTAATAGAAAACAGGCCTGAAATCTAGAAAATAATGCATATTTTCATGACATAGAAGTTGCATTTTTAAAAATTTCTCATACTGGTATAATAGAAAAATATGCGAAGATTTGTATAAAAGGATTTATTACAGTGTTGTGCGTAAAGCCAAAAAAAAAAAAAACACTAAATATTTTAAGTAACTCACTGGTTAAATATAGTACAATCATTCAGTGAAATTCTACGGAATACTAGAAAACTAGGTTTGGTGACACAGAAAAGATGTAGATAATAACACTAAATGCAAAAACAGTTACAGAAAATATATGTAATCCACTTGAAATTCAACTGTGAAGGTAAAGAGAGAGTAAGTATGTAGGTAAATAGTTTTGAAGGCAGTTTAATGGGTTTTACTAAAGGTAAGATTTGGTAAATGGTGGCACGTATTTTATGGTGTGGCCATGGCTAGATATAATAATAAAAGGACTCAGTACAGGCAACATGCTCAGCTTCCCTGAAATGTGTGCTTGTCTGTTTTGGATGAATTTTGACTAGGTTTTGTAAGCATCTATATATTTTAGCAAGAATGAGTATTCAGTCTACCTAAGATCCACTGAGGACATACAGGGGAATAACTGAGAATTCAATCTACACAAACTTTGGGAGCAAGATAGGTAAGTGAAATTGTGGGGAACATTTATACAGCCTTTAAAATAGAATCTCATTTAACAATACAAGATTTGATTAAGTTTGCATTTTTTAGTCACTAAGTTTTGTTCAATGATTTGAATTTTCATAAAGAACATGAGATAAATATATATTACATTTTCTTAAGCTGTCTTTGATACACCTCAAACTTTGTATCCCTTTTCTAACCTCAGTAAATACTAAGGGCAAGGAAAAAATGACAATGAAAGTAAAAGGTAGCAAATGGAGTAACAAAACATGGAGTACAAATATTATTTCTTCCTTCTTGCCTGAAATGGTTGCATTAAAATTATGTATTATAGTGAGGAAAATGAAGACAGTAGAGACGCACAAGTATGGAATTTTTTTTTCTACATCAATTTGGCTAGTTAATATTTCCTAAGCTTCTAATAGCCCAAGATTCTCAATCTAAACTCCAACAATAAAACCTAATTGTTAATTAACACTTTCCTTTTTCTGATCTTGGCCCTGAAGGATGGAATCAAAGAAGGAAGAGTCACTTCTAGTGTCACCTTTTATCCTAACCTCCTCCCACCTCAGCAGTGCTAGTGTCACATATGTTCCCAGCACTGTCCCAATTTTGTTTACTACTTGAGGAAACTCTTTTCCTTGAGACAACTTTTGTACACTTCTTAATTTTGATCTTATGATTTAAAAAATTACCAAACGTGCCCGATACGGTGGCTCACACCTGTAGTTCCAACACTTTGGGAAGCCAAAGTGGGTGTATCGCCTGAGGTCAGGAGTTCAAGACCAGCCTGACTAACATAGAGAAACCCCATCTCTACTAAAAATACAAAAATTAGCTGGGTGTAGTGGCTCATGCATGTTATCCCAGCTACTAGGGAGGCTGAGGCAGGAGAATTGCTTGAACACAGGAAGCAGAGGTTGCGGTGAGCAGAGATCATGACATTGTACTCCAGCCTGGGCAACAAGAGCGAAACTGTCTCAAAAAGAAAAAATTACTAAATGCATAGCTAATGTCTGAATTTTCCTCTTACTAATTTATTTGCAACTCTCCTTTTCACCAACACATGTATGTGATTTCAAGGCAAAATATGTTTTAGATTTTAAACACAAGACATTACTTAAGACAGGACTATGAGATGTTCACTTAATACTGTGCAGTTATTGCAGTGAACACTAGATGTCAGATTTTAGTTCTAGATTATTTCCCAGCAGAGGGAGCACTTTGAATTGTTTCCAAATGTTTCTTTAGAATTTTTGCCTCATCCTTTCAGCCGATTCCTAAAAGCTTAACTACCACATCAAAGGATATGAACATTTTAAAATCTCAACATATAATGTGTAACATTTGTTTCAAATGATTGTGCCAACCTATCCCATTTGACCTCACTGTCCCAGAGTTGAGTTGTTTTTGTTTGTTTTGAGACCGAATCTCGCTCTGTCACCAGACTAGAGTCCAGCGAGACATCTCGGTTCACTGCAACTTCTGCCTCCTGGGTTCAGGCGATTCTCCTGCCTCAGGCTCATGAGTAGCTGGGACTATTGGAGTGCACCACCATACCCAGCTAATTTTTTAAATTATTTTTTAGTAGAGACTGGGTTTCACCATGTTGACCAGGATGGTCTCAATCTCCTGACCTTGTGATCTGCCCACTTCAGCCTCCCAAAGTGCTGGCACCTGGCAATCGCATGGTTTTAAAAACAGGAGTGTCTCTGCACAAGCTCTCTCTTTGCTTGCTGCCATCCACGAAAGATGTGACTTGCGCCTCCTTGCCTTCCACCATGATTGTGAGGCCTCCCCAGCCATGTGGAACTATAAGTCCAATAAACCTCTTTCTTTTGTAATCTCAAATCACTTGGGTAAAAATGCAATTTTAAATAAATGATAATGAAACCACTGTACAGTAATTTGAAAAAAGTAAAATAAAATTGGATTCATAACTCACACCCTATACCACAATGAATTCCAAGTTAACCCAAGGTATAAAAAAATATAAAAGCCAGGCAAGGTGGCTCATACCTGCAATCCCAGTATTTTGAGAAGCTGAGGCAAGAGGATTGCTTAAGCTAAAGAGTTCAAGGAGAGGCAACATAGTTAGACTTCCATCTCTACAAAAAATAATTGTTTTAAAAATTTTCCAGGCATGGTGGTGTGTGCTTGTAGTCCCAATTACCTGGGGTGTCTGAGGGAGGAAGATTGCTTGAGCCTGGAAGGGAGAGGCTACAATGTGCTGTGATTGTGCCACTACACTCCAGCCTGGGTGACAGAACAAGACCTTGTCTAAAATAAAAATAAAAATAAATAAATAAATGCATCTAAAAAGAAAAGAAGTCACACATTTACTAGAAGAAAATGTGGGTCTGTTTTCTCATAACCTAGATATGAGGTTATAATATCTAGGTTACAACCAAAACTACAAACTAAAACAAATTCAGAAGCAATTAAAAAAAACTTAAATTCAATACATTGAATATGTGTTTGATGCATGTATGTAATTTTTCAATTGCAAAACAGCATAGCTACAGCCATAATACAAATGACAAATGAAGAGAAACAATTTGCAACTTATGTCAGAGATAAAGAGCTATTTTTATTTTTTACAACAGGCAAATAGTCCCCAAAACTGAGAGGTGAAAAATACTTAAAACCCAACAGGGAAATGGATCAGTGACATGGTTAATTCACAGAAAAATATAAACAAAGTGGCCACTAAACATATGAAAAATGCTTAAATTCACTCAACAGAAAAAATGCTATTTAAACTATAATGAGTTACCATTTATAATATATCAGATGGCAAAAGTAAAAACATCTTCAAAATTAAATATTTATGAATTGTGGAAAATTGGCCTATACAAATATTGGTACTGAGCAAATAAATAGAGTATTACATTTCCAGTGAGGGGAATTTAGTAATATCTAATAAAGTACATATGCATTTACTCACGCAATTCAACCTCTAGGAATTTACCCTGAGATTCCCCCAAGAGTATAAAACAAATATTTGCATGAAGTAATTCATGCTGATATATTATTTGTAATTGCAACATTTAGAAACAACCTAAATTCCCATGGTTAATAATGTAGTTGAGTAGATTATGATACATCCACACAATGGATCACTAGTCTTAGTGATATTTTTAAGTAAGAAAAACTAAAAGTGAAGTGCACAAGAATAAGAGACATGTATCAACATAGATCTCCACTTACTTTGCAAATAGAAACTCAAAAAAAATTAAATCAAAAACATTTAACAAAAAATGAACTATAAATATGGAGATTGGGCTAAGGACACATTCCCTTGACTATATCCCTTTTATAGTTTTGAAAAATGTATAAACCTGTGATTAAAAATAGTATCAGGCTGGTTGCAGTGGCTCACACCTGTAATCCCAGCACATTAGAAGGCCAAGGCAGAATGACTGCTTGAGCCCAGGAGTTCAGACCAGCCTGGGCAACATAGTGGGACTCTGTCTCTACTAAAAATAAAAATAGAAAAACAAAAATAAAAATAATATCTACTCCCTAGCTCTATCCACTGAAAAGACCTACAACTACACCTAGGAAACAGTGGCCATTCCTAGTATCCAGATATTTGTCTCTAATACATGTTAGGAGAAGTAAGACTTGATAAAAAGGCTACTTCTACGTAACTGGAAGGGAAAGATCATCTCGGACAAGAAAGTAATAAAGTGGGGGCCAGGCGCAGTGGCTCACGCCTGTAATCTCAGAACTTTGGGAGGCCAAGACAGGAGGATCAACTGAGGTCATGAGTTCGAGACCAGCCTGGCCAACATGGCAAAACAGTGTCTTTATTAAAAATACAAAAATTAGTTGGGAATGATGGCACACGCCTGTAATCCCAGCTATTCAGGAGGCTGAGGCAGGCGAATCGCTTGAACCTGGGAGGCAGAGGTTGCAGTGAGCTGTGCTCGCGTCACTGCACTTCATCCTGGACGATAGAGAGGGAGACTCTGTCTAAAAAAAAAAAGGAAAGAAAGAAAGTAATGAAGTGGGGACTAAATGTGATCTTGTCAAAAGGAAACAAAACTGGCATAACAGAACTCTTACTTGACTAATTTGGTATAATTTGAGCATCAAAAATAACAATAATGGTAATGAATAGCAGATTGATTAAAAAAATACTTTAGTCCACAATGACATAAAAACAGGGGTAGGATAGATAGCAAGCAAAAGACCTTCTTTTTTTATTTTATGATTTAGAGCCATGTTTTTGCTCTGTGACTGAGGCTGGAGTACAGGGACACAGTCACAGCTCATGGAAGCCTCAACCTCCCAGGTTCAAGTGATCCTCCCATCTCAGCCTCCCAAGTAGCTGAGAGTACAGGCACTGCTACTACTCCTCACTAACTTTTGTATTTTTAGTAGAATTAGGGTTTCTCCATGTTGCCCAGGCTGGTCTTGAACTCCTAGGCTCAAGTGATCTGCCCACCTGGGCCTCCCAAAGTGCTGGGATTATAGGCATGAGTCATAGCACCTGGCCCAACAGCTCTTCTTTTTAGAAGAATATCTGCTAAGGAATGAAAAAGAAATGACAAAATTAGAAAATTCCCATTTCAAAGAATCAGTTTAATAATTGATTCAGGAAAGGATTATCAATGGATGGTTAAGTCAATGCTTTAGTGGCTATTGGGAAACAGGATAATAACATAGTGTCAAGCTCTAATCTCACAGGTCACTTATTAATTACAAAGAGTAAAATGTACCTTTATAATGAGATATCTAGTAATTACCATGTTAAACAAGTGATCAAATTAGCATTAGTAAAGTTGGAACAACCTAACACCATGTGTCTTCTGATATGATACAATAAGAAGTGCCATATGTTGCCTATGCAGAGTTCTTGTCTAAAGTGTTTAACCAGAATCTGATCAGAAAAATGCAAAAAGTAGATTCGACAATTGGCCTGAACTCATTTAAAAAACTCAGTGTCATTTAAAAAAAATGAATGCTTCCTTCATCCTAGATTATAAGGAACTAAGGATGCTTAACCAGCTATAATTTATAAACCTACAGGAGAATAAAATAAAAAATATACTTTTTTGGGACCACTGGAAAAGATCAAATATGGACTCTATATTAAATGATAATATTGGATTGATGTTAACTTTCTTAGGTATAATATAATAGTGGTTTCATAGGAATTCATTTTTTAAATTCATGCTTGAGTATTTAATGGCATCTGTAATAATTTCAAAGTGTAAAGTGTTCTTAGTGAAGCGATGTATACATGTTGTATGTTTCAGGGAAGTGGGGGGGAGATATAAAATGAGATATTTTAATGATAAAATATTAATGAATCCAGATGAAGGTTATCGAGCTATTTATTATATCATTATTTTAAGTATTGTTATTTTTGAGCCAAACTAAAGCTATTGATAAAAAGTAGCAGATTAATGTGTACAAAAGACTGAAATAGAAGTCACCACAAATTTAATATAAAATATTATACTAAAAATGGTATTTTATTTTTACTTTACTTGACTAAAGATTTCTTCTTTATCTCTTCATCAGTAACCCTATGACTTCTAATTATTAATAAATATTGACATTCCAAAGTTTGATTTTATTCAAAAACCTTAAACCCAGGCATAAAAGAAAAAGTGTTAGCAATAGATGACAGAAACCTAAGAAGGAAAAAATGCGGAAGTGGAACAAAGATGTATCGCAGAGGAAAGAGGAAGTAGAGCTCCAAAGAGAAAAGAAATAGTAAGATAAATATGATAGAAATAAAGAGGAAAGTGCCAAATTAATTAACTCAACAATTGTGTCAGGCTGGGTGCTGTGGCTCATACTTATTATCCCAGCAATTTGGGGAGGCTGAGGTGGGAGAATCACTTGAGGCCAGGAGTTTGAGACCAGCCTGAGCAAATAATGAGACCCCATCTCTACAAACAATAATAATAAGAGAAAGAAAAAAAAATGGTATCAGGCACTGTTCTAGGTATTGGAGCTAGAGCAGCAATGATTAAACGGCAGTGAACAAAAGAAACAAAAATCCCCACTTTCATTCTAGAAAAAAAAAGGCATTTACTAAGTGTCATACACTATTCTAGGGGCTTTAAATATATTATCTTAACTCTATGAGGTTTGTACTCTTCTTCACTTACTTTTCATGTGATGAACCTAAGGCAAAGAGAAGGTAAGCATCCTGACCAAGATTACACACTAGCATATAGCAGAGCCAGGAATTAGATCTAGGGAGTGTGGCTCCACCATGTGCTCTTGAATTCTGCACTATACCACATTAGGAAGTAAGAAAGGGATTGTGCTATGGTTTAATACATCCACCAGGAAGCGTGTGTTGGAAATGTAGTTCCCAATGCCACAGTGTTGACAGGTGTGGCCTAAGAAGAGCTGATCAGGCCATGAGGGCTCTGCCTTCATGAATGGATGAATGTTCTTATTTAGGGAGTGGGTTTATTATTAAAGGTTAAGTTTGGTCCCCTGCAGCCTCCTCTTTCTTGCCCTTTTACTTTTTCCTGTGGGCTGATGCAGCAAGAATGCCCTTGCCAGATGCTGATCTCTCAGTCTCAGATTTTCCAGCCCCCAAACCATGAGCCAATAGATTTCTATTAATTGTAGATTACCTAGTCAGTTTTGTTGTAGCAGCACACAATGGAAAAATGGATTAAGACAAAAAAAAAAAAGGAATGAGGAGTGAAGAGTAAGACATTGCAGAGAAAGAGTAAAAAAGATATAAATCATGGCCAGAGGAAAATTTTCGGCTGTTATCAGTTTTTAACTGAGAGAGGGCTAAATTCCATAATTGTCTTAATAAAATTATAGTACTGAAAATAAGAAAATAGCTGTGTTCAATGGCTCATGCCTGCAATCCCAAAACTTTGGGAAGCTGTGGTAGGAGGACTGCTTGAGGCCAGGAGTTTGAGACCAGTCTGGGCAATAGGAATACTTCATCTCTATGAAAAATTACCTGGGTGCCTTCTCTTACACCTGTAGGGCCAGCTACACAGGAGGCTGTGGCAGGATCACTTGAGCCTGGGAGGCCAAGGCTGTAGTGAGCCATGACAGTGCCACTGCACTGCAGCCTGGGCAACAGAGTGAGACCCTGTCTTAAAAAAAAAAATTAAATAAAAGGAGAAACAAAAGAAAAGAAAAAAATAATATAAGATTGTCCTTAACAAAAAGGTTGAGAAAGAAGGAGGAGTAGAGATAAGGAGCAGAGTTGACTAATGACCAACTCAGTGACCACAACTCAGCCTGCCTTGCCATTTTATGCAAACCTTGCCCTTGAGGGGTGAATTATGAAGTATATGTAAGATAATGAAGGATTATTACTAACAGATTTTTTGACTTCATGGACATTCCAGATCAACTTGTTTGCAAACTTGCTAAACAACAGACAGTATTTTCCACCCACTTGCTCTTTGCCTTGTTGATAAAGCACATTTGTATGTCTTCACTTGGAGCTAAATATTTGGAAAATGAAGTCTCCATAGATATATCATTGAAGTTTCCTCTAGTTATTATAACCTCATTTGATCTTGTATATTGATTATGTAATAATGCAACTGGAGAAAAAATTACCTTGATCTTTTAAAAATTTTTAAATTATTATCTACTCCAGGTTGGATATTAAGATTGTGACTTTTTTTTTAAGAACTACAATGAGTGATTGTTTTATTTCAAATATTTAATATTAACTGATATTGAGTCAAAGATTAAATTCTCTCTGGACTAACACTACATGCTGCTGTTGGAGAGGTAAACTTTTGTTTCTGCTCAAATTGGATATGGGCTAAAGAACATTGGTTGTTTATCATCATCATTAAATGCTGACTCAATTACTGGTGATGCAATTTCCCGTTTAGTAATTTGCTTATTCAAACTCAATCAGAGAGCCTGGTCTTAAATCCTGATCTCCAGCAGGAGAGAATGATGATGAATATACTTTAAAATACTTTGTATAATGCAGGTAACTGACGCTGAATTACACTTTTAAAATCCCATTAAAGAGGCAACTAATCAGTGTTACATGAGTCATCCTTTGCAGTTATCTAGCTAACCTCATATTCTTTGTCTTTTAACCTGCAATTTCAAAATGTCTTGCCAACATCATTTAGGAGTTACCACCTCTCTATGGAATGAAACTGCTTTTGAGAGAGAAAAAAGAGATATAAAGTTAGTCTCAGGGCCACATACTAGGTAAACTTAAACCTCTTTTATCTTTTCCCAAGAAAAAAAAAATATATTTGTCACTCCAAATTTAAGCTGAAGATACCTTTTTAAACGATTACTTCACTTTCCATTTAATCTCAGACCTCTGGGGATATTTACAGAATTGCCACTCTCTTTTCCTTTTTCCTCCCAGATTTATAACTACCAACATTTGGCCTTCTATCCAAAAATTACCAGTCTGATTCTCATTATCTAGTTTAAGTCCTGAGAACCTATCAAAAACTATGCTTTGGGTCCACAATTCTAAAGAACAATAATTTTTAAAAATTAAATTTAAAATATTTTTATAGGTTTTATAGTTTACAAAGAGTTATCAGGAGAATTGTTTCATCTGAACTCCATAATAACACTGGGAAGAAAGCAAGGCTGGTATTCTCTACACCTCAGAGATGAGGACATAGGGAGACTTGTCAAAGTAACATGACCCATCCAAGTCTCCTGACTCAGTCCAGGAAAACAGCCAGGTGTTTTTCTTTGCACAGTCTTTGTTATCCAGGTCATGAAAATCTTAGTTATAAGAAGAAATATGACTAAGATCTCACTTTAAAGGCTTGCTGTTTTCAATATCTGTCCATAATCAGGTTGAATTTTATTTATACAGAACAATCTCACTCTATCCTCAAACCTGTGCTTTGTGTTCATTTAGGCTGTTTCTTATTTTTATTCATATTTATTCACCTTCAACCTGTATAATGATTGTTTGGGGTAGGATTATGAAGTTCTTTTATGCCATGTCTAAAAGTTTGACTTTATTTTTGTAGCTTCAGGGGTTGGGGAAAAAGGGATAGAAAAGAAAAAATATATTTTGAGGCCAGGCACAGTGGCTCACATCTGTAATCCCAACACTTCGACAGTCGGCGGCAGGTGGATCTCCTGAAGTCAGGTGTTAGAGACCAGCTTGGCCAACATGGTGAAACCCCGTCTCTACTAAAAATACAAAAATCAGCTGGGCGTGGCAGTGCATGCCTGTAAGCCCAGCTACACAAGAGACTGGGGCAGGAGAATTGCTTGAACTTGGAAGGTGGAGGTTGCAGTTGCAATGAGCTGAGATTATGTCACTGAACTCAGCCTAGGTGACAGAGTGAGACTCCATTTAAAAAAAAAAAAAAAGAAAAAGAAAAAATATTTTAAAAGTGGAATCTACAACACTTGGCTTAATATTAGATGTATGGGGTTTCCTCAAAAAACTAAAAACATAATTACCATATGATCAGCAATCCCATGTCCAGGTATATATCCAAATGACTTGAAATCAGTTTGTTGAAGAGAAATCTGCACTCTCATTTTCACTGCAGCATTATTCATAATAACCAAGTTATAGAAACAACCTAAGTGTCCATCAATGGAGGCATGGATAAAGAAAATGTAGTATACAATGGAATACTATTCAATCTTAGAAAAAGAAATTCTGTCATTTGCAATAGCATAGATAAACCTGGAGGACATTATGTTTAGTGAAATAAGCCAAGCAATAAAGAAAAAAACTGTATGACCTCCCTTGTATGTGAAATCTAAAACAATAGAAATCATATTAACAGAGAGCAGAATGATGGTTAGCAGAGCCTGAGAGATTGAGGAGACGAGGAGATGTCGGCCAAAAGGTAGTTTCAGTTAGACAGGAGGCATAGTTGTTTGAGACATATTGCACAGCATGGTGACCGTAGTTAAAAATAGTGTATTGTATATTGCAAAATTGCTGAGTAAATATCAAGTGTTCTCACCACAAAAAAATAGTATTTGAGGTAACGGATTAATTAGACTTAATCATTTCACATTGTATGCATATATCCTTACATCATTTTGTAGGTACCCCATTAATATATACAATCATAATTTGTCAATTAAAATAAAAAATTTTTAAATAAAAAATTATTTAAAAGAAAAAAATATTAGATGTATGGGATAGAAATAACTAATGTCTAAAGGAAAGGGTCATGTAATTTCCAGTTATGTAATTTTTGCAAATAAAGAATGCAGAAAGAGAAAACAAATTTAAGAGAAGTAAAGATTAATTCAGTTTTAGACATTTTGGGTTTAGAGTGACTGGAACCCTTAAGAGAGTCCAGTAGAAAATTGAATGAAACATTTTTCATTATGTTATACTGTGACAAGAAACAATCCCAAAATTTTATTGGTTTTCAATAACAAAAGTTTACTTCATGCTCAAAATGCATATCAGCCTGCTGCAGCTTCACTAGATTCTACTCATCTCTGTCCCCTGTGTTGTCTTCATTCTGGGAATGCATCTGAGCAGAAGCATATCAAGGCTGCTATCTCAGCCAAGATAGCAGCCGTGATATGGGTATACCCAGAGCCAAGCCTCACAATGACTCCTTAAGCTTCTGCTCAGATGCATCCAATGTCACATCTGCTTACATCCTATAAGCTGCAGCAAGTCACATGATCAATGTCAACATCAGTGGAATGGACAATTGTATTTCCATTGAGGAAACATTATAAATCCCATAAAAAACAAGCTCATAAGTATGATCATCCTTCAGGAAGAGGAAGTAAATAATTTGAGACAATAATATAATCTACTACAAGTCTGGTCTAGAAGTAAGTGGCATGGTCTAGAATAGATATATAAATTGGAGAACTATCAGTGTACAGGTTGTAGTTGAAGCCATGGAAATAGTTAAAAACATAGAAAGTATTTTAGATACATGATAAAAGAAACATCAAGAATAAAATTACTCTATTCATATGCCTCATTGCATCATAGCCTACAATGTTGCTTTGTTCAGAATAGCCTGTTACTTCCATATCCAAGTTCTACTTCTAATATATTGTACAGTTTTGTTGTTCAGCTGAATGCTTTCCATTATAGAAGCCAAGGTGGTCCCCAAAGTTTTTTTGACTATATTTTTTCTTTTATTGTCCTGTATTATCAAAGGGTAAGCAGGTGGTATAAACTCCAGACAAGGGGATACCTCCGAGTGGGATTTAGTTTCCTTAATACCTCAAGGACAAGCGAGAGAAAGTTTATTCATTGGGCATGGTGGTTTATGCCTGTAATCGCAGCACTTTGGGAGGCTGAGGCAGGTAGATCACTTGGGCCTAGGAGTTTGAGACCAGCCTGGGCAACATGTCAAATCCCTATCTACAAAAAATACAAAAATTAGCTGGGCATAGTGGTGTGCACTTTAGACACAGCTACTAGGGAGGCCGAGGTGGGGGGATTGCTTGAACTGGGGAGGTCGAAGCTGCAGTGAGCCATGATAATGCCACTGTACTCCAGCCTGGACAACAGAGCAATACGCTGTCTCAAAATGTTTATTTAGCCTAGTGATGGAATCAGCTGTAAGACTTCTTCTGTAATATCATCTGCAACAGTTTTCCTTTTTACCTACTTTAAAGTCTGGTACATCTGCTTTCCCAAGAAATCTGTGAGCTGCTAATATCCTCATGATAAAGTCTACTTTCCTTAACTGAATTAGAGTTGCTATATTAGCTCAGGCTCTCAATAATAAAATACCACAGATTACATGGCTTACACAGCAGAAATTTGGTTTCTCAGTTTTGGAGGCTGATATCTGAGAGCAAAGGGTCAGCATGGCTGGTGATCCTCTTCTGGGCTTGCAAATAGGTGCCTTCTTGCTGTGTCCTCCCATGGCAGAGAGAGAGAGTGAGAGAGAGAGAGAGAAAGAGAGAGAGAAAGAAGAGAGAGAGAACAATCTCTCTTCCCCTTCTTCTAAGGTCACAGTCCTAATGGGATTAAAAGCACTACTCTTATTAACTCATTTAACCTTATTATCGCATTAATGAATGTATCACTAGCTCCTGATACAGTCACACTGAGGGGCAGAGTTTCAACCAGGAACTTTGGGAGTATACAATTCAGTACACAGCCGTTGGTTTCTGTAGCTTCCAACCAAAGTATCCAAACCGGTGCAGACAGAATTTCCCTGTTTCCATGAAGTCTGTCTCAATTACTCTAGCTCTCACCACTTTCTTTTCTTTACTAAATTTCATTACTTTAAATTCCCTTTAGTAAATTGTGGTCCGGAGTATACATGTTATTCTTATTTTTTCCTTATTTAACAGCCTTAAAGTTAACCTAATTTGGTGGTTCTCAAACTTGGTGGCCTATTATAACTATCTAGCAGATTTTAAAAACACCAGTATCTTAAAGTCCACTCCAGGTCAATTAAGTCCAAACCTCTCCGAGGGAGCCAAATAACATTTTTGTTTAGAAATATTCCCCTAGGTGATTTCAGTGCACAGCCACATGTGAAAACTACAGAAGTAATTCAATCTTATTGACAAGTTGGAAAATTTGGCTGTTTTATAATCTATAAGTTTTGTTCCCCCAACCTGATTATAAACTCTAGTTAAAGAAAATTTTGCATTAACTTGGAAGGAATAACATAGTTATATAGAATGGATGCATATTTAGCAACCAATTAATAAGCTTCTTTATGCAAAGAAACTTTATTATCCTTTTTTTGTTTTGAGACAGAGTCTCACTCTGGTGCCCAGGCTGGAGTGCAGTGATATGATCTCGGCTCACTGCAACCTCCGCCTCCTGGTTTCAAGCAATTCTCATGCCTCGGCCTCCTGAGTAGCTGAACTCCAGGTGTGTATCACCACACCTAGCTGAATTTTTGTATTTTTTAGTAGAGACAGGGTTTCACCATGTTGGCCAGGTTGGTCTCCAACTCCTGGCCTCAAGTGATCTGCCCACCTCTGTCTCCCAAAGTGCTAGGATTACAGACGTGAGCCATCACATCTGGCCTATGCAATGGTCCTTAATCTTAGTTACACATTGATCATTTCAGATGGGGGTGGTACAAAAAATGGTCTTGCCTGCACCCCCTCTTTCAGTCTGATCCAATAGTATCAGGTGAAGCCTGAACTTCATGTACAACCATAGTTGAGAGCCACCACTAACCTATTTCTTGACGAAATTAATATGTGAGTGAGCACAACTTGTCATAACATGGCAGGCTCATTTATTTCTAAAGATGAAAAATATTATCTGAATATACTGTTTATCAACTGACTCAATAAGAGTAAGAATCTTTGCTGACTCTTGTCTGATTTGTGAATTATGTTGCCTAAAACACTAATAGACAGCTAATCTGCCAATATTGTATAGATTATTAAGGAATAGGGTGTCACATTAACTCTACAACCAGACACAGAAGCACAAACTGTAGCTAATTTGCTCAAATGGAAGAGTGCTTCTTTGTCCCTCTACTTTCTACACTCTGCATTTCCCATTTAAAAGTAATATTCTATTAATTTATTGTTTTATTTGATTGATATATTTATTCAGTTGATGCATTGCTGCATTTCTTAATGCTAGAGCCACTTCAAACTGATTGTAACCAAGCAACTACAAATCCATTATGACTCCAATTTGTCCCCCTCACTTTCTACCTCCATTGTATGTGCCTACTTCATTTGGGAGTACAACATTATATGCTTTCTACATTGACAAGTTTTAAATTACATTTTTAAAATTACATTTATTTTTACATAAAATTTTTACACAAAAAATTTTAAGTTACATTTATTTTTCTTACTTCATCAGGTAAGAATGCACCCTTGAGTAATTATGGGATAATTCACTAAGTGGAGTTGGGAGGGACTTTGTATAGGATTTGGACTAGAGATCATAGTCCTAAATAAGATTTAAGGAAGCAGGAGCCAGTGCTACATTAGATGTTGTCAAAGAAGTGGGATGAACTCAGTGATAGGGTACCTTGGTAATTCTTATCTAGGAAAGATGAGGATTAAAGGACTGATAGTCATTTCTGTTAGCTGTTAAGAGGGGGAGTTTTAATTTTCTTTGTGGTTTTTGGTGGTCTTGTCTGTCTTGTTCCAAACATGGTCACAGAGTGGCTTTATATAAACGATGCTTCTATTCCGAGTTTTGATAATGTTCAGTTGGGATCACCATGGCCTGGCTGCCTGAAGTGAAAAACTGTTGAATAGGCCAGTTTTCCATTCAAGAATGTTATATCTGATAGGGAAAAAAAGCTATGAAATATTGCTACAGGTGTAAATTAAAGGCAGAGTTCTGCAAGTGGAGGGTAAGTCTTCAAAAGGCAGAATTGCTCAAGTAACTGAGAGCGTCAAAAGTATGTAAAAATAACTTCTAGTTCTAATAGGCAAAATGAGTGGGACTGCTCTTTGGGAGACTGGGCTATCAATTAAAGTCTTCTTCTTTTGGCCCTACCTGCAGAGCATGTGCTGATGATCCCCAATAACTTTATAGACCCCAGGAATATAAATTGCTTTATTACCCCTCACCAGCCTGCATATTTGCAGTTATTATGGGCACTTCAGAGAGGAAGTAAATGGGTTCAATTTAGCATCCTCTATCAGTCTTTTAGGCACTTTGAGATTTGAGGTTTTAAGGCACAGCAGACACCACTATCCTAGAGGCAAAGCTACCTGTTTCTCTGGTTAATATTCTTTTTAGATTTTACCTTTTTGGAGATTGATTTACTTAGCATTTCCCCTTCATGTTCTTTCATGCATTAATACATAAATTCTTGACATCTCGAAATTCAAGTACAATATGATGAATTAGTTTGCTTCATTCTTCAGCATATAACTTTTCCTCTTTTCTCATACCCCATTCTAATATCTCATATAATCCCCAATGGCCAAAAAGACATTTGAAAGCAATAAATGTTGTGGTTTACATTATGTTTCCCTTGGTATCAGTTTTGTTCCCCCATCCTGTTACAGAAATTTTTGCATTTACTTGGCAAGAATAATGTAGTTATATAGGATGGATGCATATTTAACAACCAATTAATACATTTCTTTTTGCAAAGAAGCTTTATTATCTTTTTTTTGTTTGTTTGTTTTGTTTTGTTTTTGAGACAGAGTATTGCTCTGTCACCCAGGCTGGAGTGCAGACACCTTATTAGAAGTCTCACAATATTCTTCACAGAAAGAAAATATAGTATTCTTGTTGCCACTCTAAGTAAGCAAAAAAGTGTTAGAGTCTATACATATTTTCGAAAATGCTTCTCGTAATGTTCATAGACCGCTAGGTTTAGAATTACTGAGGGCCTTGCTAAAAATCTATATGCTAATCCCTACCCCAAACCTATAAGAACAGAATCTTTGTAAGTAGAATAGGACATTGAACTGCAGGTGACCTTCATGTAAATTAAAGTTAATTGATAATCTCCTAGTTTGGGACAGAGGATTGATATATATTACTGCATGTATAAGAATAAAAACTTTAGCCAGGTTTGGTGGCTCATACCTGCAATCCCAGTACTTTGGGAGGCCAAGACGGGCAGCTTACTTTAGGTCACGAGATCGAGATGAGCCTGGTCAACATGGTGAAACCCTGTCTCTACAAAAAATACAAAAATTAGCTGAGCATAGTGGCAGTCCCCTGTAATCCCAGCTACCCAGGAGACTGAGGCAGGAGAATTGCTTGAACCTGGGAGGTAAAGTTGCCGTGAGTCGAGATCGTGCCATTTCACTCCAGCCTGGGTGACAGGAGCAAAACTCTGTCTTACAAAAAAAAAAGAAGAAAAAAGAAAAGAAAGAAGGAAAAGAAAAAGGCCGGGCGTGCTGACTCATGCCTGTAATCCTAGCACTTTAGGAGGCTGAGACAGGCAGATCATGAGGTCAGGAGTTCAAGACCAGCCTGGCCAAAATGGTGAAACCCTATCTCTACTAAAAATAAAAAAATTAGCCAGGCGTGGCTTGGGTGCCTATAATTCCAGCTACTTGGGAGATTGAGGCAGGAGAATCCCTTGAACCCAGGAGGCCGAGGTTGCAGTGAGCCAAGATTGTGCCATTGCACTCCAGCCTGGGTGACAAGAGCAAGACTCCATCTCCAAAAAAAAACCCTAAGAGGATAAAGAATTTGGCTTGTTCCTCCAGATGCCTATCACCTAGAAGAGTAGCATATAGTTAGTAATTAGTGGTTACGTAAATGAACAGAAAAGAAGATGAAGTCATAGGCTTAAAATATGAAGGTAATTTAGAGGACATTTTGGAGCAAGCATTTAAATAAATCAGAATCTTGGCTCCACTATTTATTGGTGTTTGACCTTGGGCATACACTTAACCTCTTTGTGCTTCAAAGATTTCAAGGAGACCAAAGAAATAGTACTACTTCCACAGTTTGTTGTGAAGAATAAATGTGTTGCTTGGAACCGTTCTTAGCTAAAACACTCAAAAATTTTAGTTAATTGTGACTGAGCAGTATCCAGCCCAAGGTCAGGCATGTTTTTGTTTTTATTTTTATTTTTTTGTTTTAAGAGACAAGAGTCTCATACGGTGCAGACCAGATTCCAGCTCCTAGGATCAAGGGATCCTCCCACCTCAACCTCCCAAGCAGATGGGATTACCAGTAGGCACCACTGTACCCACTAAGGTTAGGCTTCTAAACAGCCAGATCTGACCCAGATTTTCACACCCCTCCTCTATCACTTTGTTTCTTTATATGACTTGGCAGACATCAAAAGTCCTTCCTTTTCAAATATTTCACCATTACACTTTGTTTTTTATATATGGGCAGAATTTTTCACTATTGCACTCATTTTTCTAAATTAGACAGGCTTTAGATTTTTCCTTCCTTCCTTCCTTCCTTCCTTCCTCTTTCTTTCTTTCTTTTTTTTCTTTTCTTTTCCTTTTTGACAGATTCTTGCTGTAATGCCCAGGCTGGAGTGCAGTGGTGTGATCTTGGCTCACTGCAACCTCCTCCTCTCAGGTTCAAGTGATTTTGGTGCCTCAGCCTCCCAAGTAGCTGGGATTACAGGTATGCACCACCGTACCCAATTAATTTTTGTTCTTTTTGTAGAGATGGAGTTTCACCATGTTGACCAGGATGGTCTCGAACTCCCGGCCTCAAGTGATCCACCCACCTCAGACTCCCAAAGCGCTAGGAATACAGGCATAAACCACCATACTCAGCCAACAGTGTTTTTTTTTTTTTTTTTTTTATAAAACAAGCAGCTGTTCCTAAGGATAAACTAGAAACCACAAACCGAGCTCTTTTTCTTTTTCTTTCTTTCTTTTTTTTTTTTTTTTTGGCAGAGTTTCGCCCTTGTTACCCAGGCTGGAGTGCAATGGCGCGATCTCGGCTCACGGCAATCTCTGCCTCCTGGGTTCAGGCAATTCTCCTGCCTCAGCCTCCTGAGTAGCTGGGATTACAGGCACGCACCACCATGCCCAGCTAATTTTTTGTATTTTTAGTAGAGACGGGGTTTCACCATGTTGACCAGGATGGTCTTGATCTCTTGACCTCGTGATCCACCCGCCTCGGCCTCCCAAAGTGCTGGGATTACAGGCTTGAGCCACCGCGCCCCCACCTCCCTTACCCTTAGGCAAAGAGTAGTGTGTCCAGCGGGCCTGCCTATGAAATTCTGAAAGCCTCTCCAGAGATACATAACCCCTGTGGTTAAAGAGGAAGGGTGGGTGCAGAGGGGATTTTATAAACGACACAAACACAAACAATTTTAAGTCCTGAAAAAAATTCATTTGGATGTTTGTTTTGCTTCTGTTTTATAGCTTGTTTTAAATCAAAGACTACACCTTTCTGAGACAAGGGGTTCATTTCAAACGAAATGAAGCCTGGCCAGGGCGGTGGCTCAAGCCTGTAATGCCAGAATTTTGGGAGGCCCAGGCTGGTGTGGGGGTGGGGTGGGGATCCTGGGGATCTCATAAGCCCAGGAGTTCGAGACTAGACTGGGCAATATAGGAGAGCCCCACCTCTACCATCTCTAGAAAATAAAAACATAAATAAAATTCGGGCATGGGGGTACGAGACTGTAGTCCCGGCTACCTAAGGGACTGAGAGGGAGAGGGAGAAAAGGCAGAGAAGGAGAAGGAGAAGGGGGCGGGGAGGGGGTGAGGGAAGGGGAGACAGAGCTCCAGATGTCTTCCAGATCCTGGCTTTCCAAAGGAATAAGTTCAAAGAAACCAAAACCAATTTCTCCAAGGCTTCAGCTTTTCAGTCTGACCCTTTGATCTACCTACATTCCATCACTTTGGCAGCATGGTGGGAGTGGATTCGGAGTGGACACAAAACCCTTTTTAGAATTAGATCAGATAATTAAAATGCAAACAAACTTTCTTGTTCCTTCACCTCAAGGATTGTCCTTGGAAAGCAAACATACTTCGGGGCATACAAGGCGGGGGGCGCAGTGCGAGGGTGTCCTTTGAGCCTCAGCTCCGGAGAAAAACGAAAGGAGGGTGGGAAACTAGGACAGACGTGAGAAGTAGGTACTGAATCAGAGAACGACAAAGCGGGCAGGGCTCCGGACAGGGGTAGGAGGAAGAAGCGGTGACTGGGGCTTGTGTCAGCTTCCTCTTTGAATGGCTAGACGGCCGCGAGGTGGGCGAGGCGGGGCGCGGGGAGGCGGGCTCCGCGTGCGATTGGCCTGGAGCTGATCCAATCTCCTGCTCTTGCGGGTGGGGAGTCCGGGGCGACCGCAGGGGCCACATCCGGGGCTTGCTGGTCCCGCGCTTTCTCAAGCCCAGCAGGCGCTTGCTGCCGGAACCGGTCAAAGAACGAACGAATGAATGACTCCCTTGCCAGGATGGGGACCAGGGGGCCTCAGGGAGCTGTGAATCCCACGGACTCCTCTCGCAGGCCTTTCCCGCGCGAGGTGGAGCTCGGGGCTTCGCTGGCTCCGGGCGCCCCGAATCCCAGGACTGCAGGGGCGAGCAGAAGCCTGGACGGCGGCCACGAGGACAGGTCGGCAGGTCGGACCCTCAGACCTCGGGCCGGAGAGGAAATGGACCGTGAGTCCTGGGTCAGAGAGAAAGTGCTCTTTCTCCTGCACCCAGAGAGGTGGTTAGGGACTCAAGGGGACCCTGCACGGGAAGCGATGGCCGGGGGAGAGGACCTTCCTCTTGCGGGTGGCGAGGACCAGGGCCAGGAACCCAACTGCTCTTCTCATGTCTTTCAACGAGAAAAGCGAAATTCTGGCAGGCGTGTAGCCCCGCCGCGGGACCCAGCAGACCCACCCAAATACGTGCTGGTGCGGGTGGAGGATTATCAGGTAACACAAGAAGTGTTGCAGACCTCATGGGCCAAGGGTCGCATGACCACGAGGACTGAGGAGCACTCTGTGACCGCGCTCACTTTTCGCAGCAGTAGAGAGAGACAGCCTGGGGGGCGCCGGGGCCCCTGCTGAACCCCGGGCTCTCCAGGCATGAAGAAAGGCACCCCGGTCCATGCCGCGGAGAGGAGGGTTTCACCGTCTCCAAGGAGCTGGCTCGAGGAGGAGATTACACACTAAAGAGGAGCCCGAGAAATGTTCCGGGACGGTGGATGAGCGATCATCCTTAGAAGAAAATGCTCTTCTGGGAACTCCAAGCTGCAATTAACCTGCAGAAGGAACCTTTCCAGAGTCTGGCGCAGCGCTTCAGAGAGGCAGATAAGAACTGTAAGCAGTATAATACCTTCTTTGTGGGTTGAATTCCGTGGGAGTCTGGGGAGCTAAGTAATTCAGAAGAGGGGGAGAAAAGATATCTTCAAATTGGCAGAATGTGGGAGTTTGGAAATGAGCAAACCTGTTAATTTGCATTTTGCGGTAACTCGATTGATCTCTTTTTTGTTACACTCCCCCATCCCGCTCCCACCTTCTTGTTTCTGTTTAGGACCTAGAAGCAGAAGTGAAGTTTGAAGTCTGCTCTCTGCAAAGAGAGTGGGAGTGGGTGTAGGAGAGAGGCTTGTTTTTAAAGCCAAAAAATAGAAAGTAAAGAGAAATGGGAAAATAAAAAATAAAACCAAAGCAGCAAGTGACTCTCTTCTGATGTGCACTTTTCATTTTTCTCCCCCACATTTCAGTGTTAGAAAGAAAAAGAGAGGAGCAAGGGAAAGAAAGAGTAGGGAACAGAAGACTAAGATTTAAATACCATGAAATTCTATTTAAAAAGGCTTTACCACAAACAATAGCTAATTTAGTCCTGTAAACATGCATTTATCAGAAATCTTTAATTTTAATATTAAACATACTGCGTGTAAATGTTCTGATCGAAAGGTGGATAGCAATATGTAGTTTGCCATGAGTGCATGTCTTATTTTCCATAGTTCTTCATTAATGAGACTTATAGTCAAGAATGGATTGATAATACCACTCTCCTTGTGTAGTTAAAAAATCTCTTCTGGTACTACTGAAACAACTAATTTTTCTTATTTTGTTTATTCCTCTTTATTATTAAATACCATCTGAATTAACTCTTTAGTATTTGGCTTGGTTGCAGCTCTGTGAGGAGCAAAGCAGCCCTCTCCAGGTGAACTGCTTGACTTTACCACTACTGAAGGAGTTTGCTGCAAGAATTAACAAAGCAAGGAGGACTCTGGCTTTTGATGAGCAAATGGTTGAAAAGTGCCTTCTTCCCCAGTCTTTCCCTTTGCCTTCATTTTTAGTTTAGAGATTGAAATGTTCTCAGAAGATCATCTGATCCACCCCTTGTCTCCTGGCAGGCCAGATAGATAAGACACCCCTGTTTTACTCAAGACCTCTAGGCCTAGAGGCCTTATAGCATGTGTAAGTCACACAGCTAGTAATTGCTCATGCCTACTAAGTGAATGAAGACTATAATCATCTCCCTCCTAAAGGTTTGGGGTGGCCATTACAGGACTTATTTGACCCTTATTTAGGGGTCAAAAGATGACCGAGGATATCCTAGGTTTTCTAACTCATGTTTATGAAAAGTGCTAGAATCATCTTGATGTTCCTGAATTCTGCAAGGCCTCTTGCCTGGAGAATCATTATTAGCAGTTCTTAGGCCTGTGAAACCCTCACTTAGGAGAGGAATTCAGCATCTGAGCTCATTTGTGTTCCAAACTGCTTGACAGGTAGAAAAGATTCATCCCTTAAAATGAATCTCTTTTCCTAACAACCTGCCTGACTCCAGTGTGAGATTAACCTGCGTGGCATATAAGTTTCAGACCTCAGTTTATTAATTCGGTTGAATCATCACATGCCCCAGGTGACTGATTATTGAATATAGAGAACAAAACAAGTCTCTTTCACAATAACCAAAAATGGTAAGTAGCATCACTCAGTTGCCTTCTCTGGAGGCAGGCTCTGGAACTCAGCTGCTTGGGTTCAAAACTGTCTCTACCTCTTTATTAACTGTGTGTCCTTGGGCAAAGGTGCCTTATCTCTGTGTGCCTCTGTGTCCTGATTTATGAAGTGGGGACAATAAATCATATCAACTTCATAGAGTTTTTTTTGTATCTCTTCATAGAGAGGATTAAGTTAAATTAAAATACTTAGAATCCTGCCTGTCATACAATAAATGCTTGAAGTTAGTCACATTTTTATTATTAGCATGGTTATTATTTAGTTCACTTTTCAGCATAACTAGGCTTTAGACTTTTATTTAGTAACAAAGAGCAGAAATTGTATAACACAAGAAATCCATTGAAAGCCAAACCACTGGTTTTTAGTAAGACTCTTCTGTACTCCTGAAAGAAAGGACTTATTTCTAGCTTTTCCCAACCTTTAATGGATCAGCAAGTATATTTCTTACATTCCTTAGAAATGACGTTCACATCTTGTGTAAGGACTCATGCTAAGGCTCAAAGAGCTCCCTCCTGCCCAGACTAAGTGGTATGTAAAATCTTTTCATACCACTTAGTTCTGGGCAGATAGCTTTAAATACTTTCTTTGATTTGTCAGGTTAGTTTGTTTTCCCTCTGGGATTTTAAATCTGATACCCTGTTATCTAGAGAAGCAGAATAGACACAATTTTTTTTCATTTTGTCTTTCAGCCAGAAATGCACTTAGTCAAGTTAGCTTAACTCCTTTAAACCAAATATGTTTGAGTTCATTTTAAGCGATTTTTTTTTTCCTTTCCTCACAGTGTTTCAAGCAATGAAAATTTATTTTTAAAGCACTTACTCAACTTCCCTATGAATTGCCTGCAACATGTTTATAGATTTCCTTCACACTGGAAACAAAAAATAGTAAGTCAAAATACTATTGAATCTGCTTCACAGGTGCTCCTGATCCAAGCAGAACCCTGTCATGGGAAGAGCCTGAGAAATCTTATCCCATTTACAAGTGACCTGGGAATGCATCCAAAGTGAATTGGGCATCCTCAATACCAAGAAATCTCTGAGAATGGCTGGGCCTTGGCTGTTCGATCTTACCTCTACTCCACTGAAAAATAAGATTATCTAAAATTGTGTTTGGTGGATGAACCACATCAAAGACTTCCAGAAGCCACTCCAGTGACCATAAGACAAATGTTAGAATTGCATAGCCACCAGAATCAGGGAAGTGTCACCCCCTCTTGAAACTCTTTGTTTGCAACCATCATCTCCTTTTGGGAATAATTACATTTGACTTGCTGCTTATTTTTGTTGGATGTTACCAGTGCGTGGTGATAAAACTTGATGTGGCTCTTTGCTTTGCTTTGAAAAAGAAAGAAAAAAAAAAACACTTTTTATTCAAAGAAAAAGTTATACACACTGCATAAAATTGGGGAAATATTTTGAAGAAAAAATTATTAAGAAAACAAAAATGTACAGATGACCCCCAATCTCTTTTAATATTTGGCATGTTTCAAGTATGAGTTTTTTGTTTTGTTTTGTTTTTATTTTATAGTGACAGTGCCTTGCTATGTTGCCCAGGTCAGTCTTAAAATTCTGGACTCAAGCAATCCTCCTGCCTTGGCCTCCCTCCTAACACGGTGGGCTTATAGGCCTCAGCTATCATGCCCAGCCAAATATGGCTTTATTTTATTATATTTTCATGTGTATATACCTACACATATACATACATTTTTCTAAGCATAAACTATATAAAGTAGTATTAATGTAACCTCTGTATCTTTTCTGAGTATTGTCTTTATACAAACACACATATGCTACTCAAGATGTTTTCTGTGAAACAGCAACCTGGGCATCTCCATGAAGGTGTTTGGAAACGTAGAATCTCGAGCCCCATTCCAAATCTGCTGAATCAGAATCTGCATTGTCAAGATCATTGGATGATTCACATTAAAGTTTGAGAAACATTGACATATTCTCATAGTTAGTTCTGTGTTCTATTTTGCCACTTACCAAAACTAAAAAGTTTATTTATTCTGTATTCCCTATTGTTAACAGTGTCATGAAGATAATAATTTGTAGAAATTTAAAAATATTTAAAGATAACAGGAGGGTGAAAGAGATCTCTATGAAGCTTTATAGTATCTTTTTAAAGAGCCTTATTATTTTAAAGTTTGTCCCAAAGAGCCATTGACTCATCATTGGATTTCAAACTATTTCAGAAATTGACTATTTCATGATCTAGGAATATGAAATAATACATTCTCAAAAACTCTTGTAAGGGTGAAAAGTCAGGAAGTCATTAACACATTGCACAATTGCAACACCTCTACAGGCTGAGTCAGGACTTGTCAGCCACTTGTGATGAATTGTAAGGCGTGGGGAAAGGGTGGAGCCAGAATTTGAGTCAACTGATTCTGATAAGTAAACAAAGGGCTGTGACTCCTGAACACCATGACATCTCTATAACTGCAGTCAGTACTTCGCTCTGTAATTAGGGAGGGCAAATCTGTGAATTTACTTTTCTAGTTGAAGATAGCAAAGTCCAGATTACTTTGGAGAGACTAAGGAGTTATGATCAGTTTTCAGACATTATACAGCCAATAGTCACAAACAAAACATTAAGATTTGGTTATCTTCAAAGCAAATTCAAACTTAGATTTCTAATGTTAAAAGAGAACAAGAGAACTTTGAGGAGACTGCAGCCTTCCCAAAAGTAGAACAAATAGAGGCTGTGTTTGCAGAGCTTGGTATAGTAAGGGCGTCAGCCAGCATCATTTGTGCTTAGCTAGAAGTGAAGGCAGGCAGGACAATAGGAAAGCTTTATAGTGGCCAAGATGATCTTACCAGTTCCTAAGTTTTGCTAATCTTTAGATAAGCTTCTTGACTGTAGGTCCCTGACTTCCCTTTTCTTAGAGCATTTACTTTAGAAGACTTTCAACTAAATTATTTCTCTGCTCCTTTGAAATATAAATCTAAGAAAGATCCTGGTAAGTCTTTCTTAAGGACCTAGGCACCATCCCTTTGAAATGTAATTACCAAAAAAACAAAAACCCAAACAAACAAAACCAGACGTCTCTAACTTTCAGTCTCTGCGGGAGGGTGGAAGCCCAACTCTCAATGTGCCAATCAGCAAACATTTATGACATAATCACATTGACCAATGTCCCTTTTAACATTCTCACCTTAATGCTTAAAATGTTCCCACCTTTTGTTTCAAAAAATTGGAGTTTACTCTCTCCCTCCAGTAGCAATCAGTTTTTTTTTGTTTGGTTTGGTTTGGTTTGTTTGTTTTTGTTTTTCGAGACCGGCTTGCTCTGTTGTCCATGCTGGAGGGCAGTGATGTAGTCTTGACTCACTGCAACCCAACCTCTGCCTCCTGGGTTCAAGCGATTCTCCTGCCTCAGCCTCCCGAGTAGCTGAGAGTACAAGTGCATGCTACCACACAGAATATTTTATTTATTTAATTTTTAGTAGAGACAGGGTTTCATCATGTTGTGCAGGCTGGCCTTAAATGATCCACTTGCCTTGGCCTCCCAAAGTGCTAGGATAACAGGCTTGAGCCACCACATCTGGCCTCTAATGCAATAGTCCTGAATAAAGTTTTCCTTGCTTGTTTAACTCTGACCCATGCAATTATACTTAATTATGGTGGGAAGAGAAAGGCTTTAGTTGTGCTCTGCTTGGAGCATCTTGACATGGAGGAGATGGAGGCAGGTCATCTAGAAGAACAGCTTCTTATATGATTGGTTTAGGACTTTCTCAGGTGGGCCCTGAGTTGGGGTGGGTGGGAAGAGAAGCTGGCAGTCCTTGACCAACTCCTGACCTTTTAAGATGATTTCTGCAGAGGCTGTGGTTTCACTTCCCGGGTTGTGAGTTCCTTGTCACAAAACTTGTAGGTTGACATTCTATAATAAGTGATACCAACCTCATAAGTATTTTTCTAGTATTAAGTTGAATAAAAAATTCTTAGAACAGTGACTGGCATACGGTAAATGCTCAAAATTAGCTATGATGATTATTATAATTAGCAGTGATGATAGCAGTAGTGTGTTATTGTTCAGTTTACTTTTCATTCTAATTAGGCTTTAGTCTTTAATGACAAAGAGCAGAAGACATACAACACATACACAAAATCAAATCCATACCAGTGGTTTTTACTAAGACTCTTTTCTGTCTTTTTTCATATTTTACCATATATGATCTGGTCATTGTCCATATATATATTCAGTCTTTCATTTGTGTTAGACCAATCCTAACACAAGAGTTAGAAACTAAAAATCCCCAGTCATAAAATTCTGGAGGATTTAGTCACAGATTTATTTTAAAGAGATAATCATATTATACTTGTTTATTAGAAACATCTGGAATGCAGCCTTGCAAGTAGCTTTTTTATGGGGGTGAAATATGCTTTGGCATAGTTTAATCCTGACTGTTCACATCCAAAATGTTAGGTAATGGATTAGTGCCCTCTACTGAAAGCAAAGTCAAGTCTGCGTAAGTCCACCTAGGCATGGGGTATTACCTAATGGCCACTGGCGTTATAGCATACATAAGCATTACTTTAAGACTGCATGATTTGTCTCTGGCCCAAACCCCTGAGTATTAAATTGGACCATCCTTAGGCCATTTTCTATGTCCAAAACATCTTGTGACTTTGAGCTTATTTGAAAAGACCACGAGGTCCACGAAAAAGTGGGCACAATTGGATATCTTGAATTCAGCTTACTTGGGAGAGGAATAAGGAGGTATAAGGGGTACCAGATAATGTTTAACAAAGCTAGATAACTTTCAGGGAGGACTTTGGAATGCAGTCAGCTTCTGTAAGAATTCTCTAACTAGTGTCCCTATGTCAAAGAAAATTCCTAAGCCTACCTGTTGACTTTCCGAGCCAGCCTCAATGTTATCCCAGGCCCCTGAGGTTATAGGATTTATGCTACAGTCTTTCTATCCTAACTGGGTGGAATAATATACGAAGTTACAAATGCAATAAATAACCTTATATTAGAAATCAGTCAGGCTGGGCGCTGTGGCTCATGCCTGTAATCCCAGAGCTTTGGGAGGCTGAGGCGGGTGGATCACCTGAGGTCTGGAGTTCAAAATCAGCCTGACCAACATGGTGAAACCACATCTCTACTAAAAATACTTAAAAAATTATCTGGATGTGGTGATGCGCACCTGTAATCCTAGCTACTTGGGAGGCTGAGGCAGGAGAGTCGCTTGAAGGGAGGTTGCAGTGAGCCGAGATTGTACCACTGCACTCTAGCCTGGGCAACAGAGCAAGACTCCATAAGAAAGAAAGAAAGAAAGAAAGAAAGAAAGAGAGAGAGAGAGAGAGAGAGAGAGAGAGAGAGAGAGAGGAAAGAGAAATGAAAGAGGATGAAAGAAAAATAAATAAATAAAAGGAGGGAGGAAGAAAGGAAAGGGAAGGGAGGGAAGGAATTGGTCATTTTTGATGGGTAGAGCTTGCTCGGCAGTAAACAATAAGCAGTGCATCGTCATTAGATATTTTAAAACAATGATAAAGCCAGAATAAAAGTATTTCTGCTTTTTATTACTGTCATGTGCTTAGTGATAAAATGCTTCTATCTGAAAAAAATTTATTGTTCTAAATTATAAAAAATTCTCATGATTATTGCTGAAGTTTTAATAAAGAAGATGCAATTTTCAAATAGCACATTTTTATTTTTCTTTACTATTTTTTTTCTGTGTGGAAGATCATTGAAAAGACTGTGTTGTCCTCCTAATATCTCTGTTTTTCTGTCACTGTCTGTCTCTCTCCCTGTCGCTGTCTCATACAAAGACTCAATTAAATGCATTTATTTTGAGAGTAATATTTTTTTTTTTTTGAAGACAGACTCTCACTCTGTTGCCCAGGCTGGAGTTCAGTGGCACAATCTTGACTCACTGCAACTTCCACCTCCTCCTGGGTTCAAGCAATGCTTGTACCTCAGCCTACCAGGTAGCTGGGATTACAGGTGCATGCTGCCAATCCTGATCTGCCCACTTTGGCCTCCCAAAGTGTTGCGATTACAGGCGTGAGCCACCGTGCCTGGCCGGGTTCAGAATCTTTAGCGCTTATTTTCAGTGTGCCTTGTGCCTCCAATCCCTAAATATAAATATCTACATTTCAAGAACAGATTTAACATAAAGAATACCACAGCAAAGTAGTGTCTGAGGAAGAGAACTTCAGTTACTACAATCCTGCCGTTATATATGGCTTATTATGTTTAATATTTAAAATAAGGAAACAGCAAAATGTATTATTTTTGATAAGTGCAAATTTATTTCACAGACAAATTGTTTTACTGGAATTGAGTAATGTCTTTAATTGAAATTTATTCTTTTAAAAAATAGAGATCGGGTCTCACTCTGTCACTAAGCCTGGAGTGTAGTGGCATCATCGTAACTCACTGCAGCCTCAAACTCCTTGGCTCAAGTGATCCTCCTACCTTAGCCTTCCAAGTAGCTGGACCTACAGGCATAAGCCACCATGCCTGGCTATGCCGTTTTGTTGTTAATTAAAACAACAACAACAACAACAACTAAGGAATGAATCAAGAAAATAAAGCATTACATGAGTGGTACAATTTAGTTGTTGTCTTAGTTGTTTCTTGGTATCATTTGGATCTGTGTCTCCGCCAAATCTCATGTTGAATTGTAATCCCGAGTGTTAGAGATGGGGCTTGGTAGGAGGTGATTGAATCATGGGCGTGGTTTCCCTTGAATGGGTTAGCACCATCCCCTTGGTGCTGCTCTTGTAATGAGTGAGTGCTCACAAGATCTAGTTGTTTAAATGTGCATAGCACCTCCCTTCTTTCTCTCTTGCTCCTGCTCCCACCACGTAAGACAGCCTGCTCCCACTTTGCTGTCTGCCATGACTGAAAGCTTCCTGAGGCCTCCCAGAAGCAGAAGCAACTATACTTTCTGTACAGCTTGCAGAAACATGAGCCAGTTAAAACACTTTTCTTTATAAATACCCAGTCTCAGGTATTTCTTTATAGCAGTGTGAGAATGAACTAATACATTTCTTTTTCTTTTTCTTTCTTTTTTTTTTGAAATGGAGTCTTACTCTGTCACCCATGCTAGAGTGCAGTGGCATGATCTCTGCTCACTGCAACCCCGCCTCCCAGGTTCAAGCAATTCTCCTACCTCAGCCTCCTGAGTAGCTGGGATTACAGGCACCTGCCACCATGCCCAGCTAATTTCTATATTTTTAGTAGAGACGGGGTTTCACCATGTTGGCCAGGGTGGTCTAGAACTCCTGACCTCAGGTGTTCCGCCTGCCTCAGCCTCCCAAAGTGCTGGGATTACAGGCATGAGCCACCATGCCCTGCCGAACGAATACATTTCTTTTCTGGACATTTCAGTTTTATTAAAGTTTACTTATCACTAACTTGACATTTACATGAAATATGATTGTATCAAACTGCAACCAAAAGAGTAAGGTTTTATTTGTTTTACTTTATGATTATTACTAAAAGTTATTTTCTCATATTGATATAAGAATTGATTGTTGTGATAGCAGATAAGCGAAGTACATCATTGCCAATATATAGTCATAGAGTCCTAAATATGGATGGAAGACAAGGTTGCAATTAAAATTAGATTTTTTTGAGATAGTGTCTTACTCTGTTGCCTAGGCTAGAGTGCAGTAGCACAATCTCAGCTCACTGCAACCTCTGCCCCCTGGGCTCAAGTGATCCTCTCACTTTATCTCCCAAGTAGCTGATACTACAGGCTTGTGCCACCATGCCTGGCTAATTTTTGTATTTTTGTTAGACAGGGTTTCACCATGCTGGCCAGGCTGGTGTTGAAATCCTGACCTTAGGTGATCTGCCTGCCTCAGCCTCCAGAGTAGCTGGGACCACAGGTGCTATCACACCCCAGCTACATTTTCTTTTTTTGTATTTTTACTAGAGAAGGGGTCTCACCATGTTGCCCAGGTTAGATTTCCTGATCTTTAATTAAAGCTGTTTCTATTCCCTGCAAGAGAAAGTAGTACACTAATTCTGGGGTTTCCAACCCCTAGGTCACAGACTGGTATTGATCTGTGGCCTGCTAGGAATGAGGGCACACAGCAGGAGGTGAGCAGCAGGCAAGTGAGCAAGCTTCATCTGTCTTTGTAGCTGCTCCTCATCACTCATATTACTGCCTGAGCTCTGCCTCCTGTCAAATCAGCGGCAGCATTGAATTCTCATCTAGGCGTGAATCCCATTGTGAACTGTGCATGCAAGGGATCTAGGCTGTGTGCTCCTTATGAGAATCTAATGCCTGATGGTCTGAGGTGGAGCTGAGGTGGTGATACTAGCACTGGGGAGCAGCTGCAAATACAGATTAGCATTAGCAGAGAGGGTTGACTGCACAGAGACCATAATAAATCAATTGCTTGCAGACTCATCAAAACCCTATCAGTGAGTGGCAAATGACAATTAACCTGCATGTGGTAGCAGGCTTTATCTTGAACTCTCAACCTCAGGTGATCCGCCCGCCTTGGCCTCCAAAGTGCTTGGATTACAGGTATGAGCCACCACGCCCAGCCCAGTAGCAGATTTTATAGCGGCAAGTGAGTTGTACTTCAATTGTAAGCTGTATCTGGTGGCCTTAAGTTTGTTTGAAATAACTTCAAATCTCCATATGTTCTGGATTAAAGTCAAGGTGGAATATTCTGAGATTGCCACAAAAGAAAGCACTGAAAAGCCTGCTTCCATTTTCAACATCTTAACTTTGTGAAGCAGGGTTTTCTGCTGTGGCTGCAACCAGTGAGATGAGAGAGTAGCCTGGACATATGGAACATGCCCCCAGATGGGACTGTTACAGGAAGCAAGCTCAGGGCTCCCACTGTTTCTACATTATGGTGAGTTGTAGAATTATTTTATTGTGTTTTACAATGTAATAATAAGATAAATAAAGTACACAAGAAATGTAATGTGCTTGAATCATCTTAAAACCATCTCCTTCTAAACCCCTGGTTCATGGAAAAATTGTCTTCCACGAAACCAGTTCCTGGTGCCAAAAAGGTTGGGGACTGTAGCACTAATTAATTTTGACTTTGGATTCAGAATTAACTGATATATTATTGAACACCAATTGTGAACTAAGTGTAATTCAGAAAACGCAGCTACCCCTTAAATGTGTTCAAACAATGAACCAAGATTAGCAGCTTTCATTTTTTAAATTATTTATAGTCTCATTTAGTCCAACTGGGAAGTCAGGGAATCAGAATATTTTCCAATGGACTTATCTAATTCATATTGTATGCCTGCATCAAAACATCTCATGTACCCTATAAACATATACACTAACTATGTACTCACAAAAATTAAAAATAAATTAAAGGCTTTATAGAAAATACTGGTTGGGGATGACCAAGATCACCTAATGTTCTTCTCAGCTTAACTAAACTTTAGACAGTTTTGTTTTTCGTTTTCTGGACTCTAAGCCCTGATCTCCCTTTAGAGCATTTACTTGGAAAAATTTTCATTTGTAAATTATTTCCCTCCTGCATTGAGACATAAATCTATTAAAAGGTTTGGTAGTTTTACAATCCAGAAATTTCTTTCTCAAGGGCTTAGGAGCCATCTTTTTGAAAAGTAATAATCAAAGTATAAAACTTCCACAACTCCAGTCTCTGTGGGAGGGTAGGAGCCTGATTTCAATGTGAACCAATTAGCAAGCACAGATGACCTGGTTGCAGGGAAAAATATTTGTAAATTTAGGAGCCACACAATGTTGTGGGCACATCCTACTGATCAAACTCTCCCCAACCCCTTTCAGTACTTTTTCATAGCTCACCCCACTGCTTTAAAACCTTTCTTCTCTTTATTTTAGCACAGTTTCATTTAGACAATTCTGGCCTCACTCCTCTGTTGCAATAGCCTTAAATAAAGTATTCTTCATTTAATTTTACTCAGTGCAATTTTTCCTTTGGCAATAATCAGCTGAGAGCAGGAGAGAAGGATTTATGTTGATAATGGGGAAGTATTTGATTTCATAAAGGCTAAAGATGCTTTGTGTCTCAAGGGAACTGACAATGATTTCTTTATTGTGCTGATAAGAGTCCCTTGCTCATGCCTTCCTTGGGACTTCAGAGCACTGAAAACTGGGATGTGGGGTCTTCAAGTTTCAATTTTGTTAGGAAAAGGAGTAAATACTTTTTTGTTGTTGAGACAGAGTCTCACTCTGTCACCCAGGCTAGAGTGCAATGGCTCAATCTCAGCTCACTGCAACCTCTGCCTTCCTGGTTCAAGCAATTCTCATGTCTCAGCCTCCAGAGTAGCTGGGATTACAGGTGCACATGACCAAGACTGGCTATTTTTTTTTTTTTTTTTGGTATTTTTAGTAGAGATGGGTTCTTGCTATGTTGCCCAGGAACTTGAACTCCTGGACTCAAGTGATCTGCCCCCCTTGGCCTCCCAAAGTGCTGAGATTACAGGCATTATCTCAGCAAGCTGGTTGCAATCCCAAACAATCCTCTGTTATTAACCATTGTTTTTTAGTTATTCACAGAATAAAACCAATGCCTCATGTTTAGTATGCTGTGATCCTCACTGAAGAGCTGAATTTTCTTCATTGCAGTTTTGTTCATTGCCGTTTTGATGATGTCCATGATCTCAGGGGAAAATGTTATAAAGTACCTTTCCCTCTCAAACACACATCAGTGATAGCTATTGACTGGTGATAGAAGGACCAAACAGTTTCACGTTTGAAAGACAAAACCCTAAAGCACTAAGTGAAGGTTCTACTTGTCAATTGTTTTGTTTATTTGTTGGACAGAGGATGGCAGTAGGGATGTTTCCACTATAGCAGTTAGCATAGGAACTCAATCTAATGTGACGTGAGAACACTCTGTGACAGTGCAGTTAACTGCCTAAATAATCTCAAAGTGCTTGGCAGAATATTGTGGCTGGCAAAATGCAAGTCGGAGAAATCCATACTAAGGACAAGATAACAGTGAGAACTGAGACTCAAGCACATGTCTTATGAAACACTGGTCGAGTGGTGAAGGCAATGTCCGGGCTAAGGTCCAGGTCCAGATGGGAGACTCTGGGGGTGGCAGGAAGGGGAACCTCCGCAGGAGGCTGGAGAAAAACAGGAAAATTTCCATCTTGGCTAATGACTCACCAGCACACATCTGGTGACCTGGACTCAGACAGCTTGGGGGGGGGTTAGAAAACATATTGTCACAAAACTCTGAAAAATAATCTAGACAAAGACAAAAATGGTCCTTATGTGGTTTCTTCTACTTTGGAATGTGTAGATCACCCATTTCACCTTCCCTGAGTCTCATGAGCTCTGTCTTCCAGTTTAAGCCCTGGATATACATAATTAAGCACAAAAGCCAGGTTTGCTTTATGAGCTCCATGGAAAAGACACAGAGTAAAATGGTAATATTTTAATGTGAAAAATGTTATGACAAGTAAAGCCAAGTGTATCAGGAGAAAACAGTAAAGGTACCTAATGTGGCTTGGAGAATCAGGGAGGGCTCATGCTTTCTACAACAGCTTTCTTTATATCTAAACTCTCATACACAGGGTGAGAAGTTGGCCAGGCAAAGACAGGGAATTTGAGGAAGGGATTGTGATAGATTTGAGGGCTAAAAGAAATTTGGCTCTGGCTAGAGCATACAGCATGAACTAGGTTCTCAGCCTGAAGCCAGAGGAATGAGTAGAAACTAGATCATGGGACCTTGGAAATCAATGTTAAGAAGCTGCTGAAACACCTTGAGGAGAGAGACTTGACTGGTATTATTTTGAAACATGGATTAATTTGGGAAATGTTAAGATATCTAAAAGGGGGAATAAGTTAAAATTGAGGAAGGAAGCATTTCTGGGTAGGTTTTTATTAAAACAACTGAGGGCTTAATGATTATATGTATATTTTTCTTAACACATTGTGTTGAGAATGGTATTTTTCTTTCAGCTTAAATTTAATGAGCTTTGTGGTTGTTTTATAGAGCAAAAGTAGTATATTGCACTAAAATGTAGCAATATTAAAAGTTTCTACTTCTAGTCCTTCAGAAGACCTAACCAGGTCTTTTCAGTCCTGCTCCCATAATCTGAATCCTAAACCTGCTGCTTGCTTTATGGTCAGCAAAATGTTGCAGATAATTCAGTTAGATTTCATGTTTTTGTTTCTTTAATTTGCAAGATATGTGTGACAAGTGTACTGAACACGTCAAAGCTCAGAAAAATATTTAAAAACAGATACTTTGTCTGGGTGTGGTGGCTTACACCTGTAATTTCAGCACTTTAGGAGGCGGAGGCAGGTGGATCACCTGAGATCAGTAGTTTGAGACCAGCCTGGCCAACATGGTGAAATCCTATCTCTACTAAAAATACAAAATTAGCCAGGCATGGTGGTGTACACCTGAAATTTCAGGTATTCCAGAGGCTGAGGCTGAGACAGAATTGCTTAGAAACTGGGAGGCGGAGGTTGCAGTGAGCCAAGATCGCGCCACTGCACTTCACTTCAGCTTGGGTGACAGAGGGAGACTCTATCTCAAAAGAAAAAAGAAAGTCAATATTTTACAGCAAAGGGAAAGTATCCCAAATTACCGTTTCCAAATTAGCATTATTTATATAGGACTTCTAGCAAATAGATTGACTCCAAAAATGAGAAACATTTTCTCAATACATCTGATAACAAAGCAAGCTTTTTAGGAAGTGAAAGGCTAGTTATTGCCTGGAAAGGTTTGTTAAATAAAAGCTAACCATTCAACTCACAAATGTATGTTTAATGTCAACAAGATTCATATGTTTAATGTCAATGTCTCTTGAGCTTGTCTCTGAGACTATTGCTCTCAAGGGCTTTGCTGTGTAATAGGTGAATCTTATAGTAAATAAGTAATTTATTTTTGTTTGTTTGTTTGTTTGAGACCGAATCTCATCTTTTTGCCCAGGCTGGAGTGCAGTGGCACAATCTTGGCTCACTGTAACCTCTGCCTCCCAGGTTCAAGCAATTCTCCTGCCTTAGCCTCCTGAGTGGCTGGGATTGCAGGTGTGTGCCACCACCCACAGCTGATTTTTTGTATTTTAGTAGAGACAGGGTTTCGCCATTTTGCCCAGGCTGGTCTTGAATTCTGAGCTCAAGCAACTTTCTCACCTTAGCCTCCCAAAGTCCTAGGATTGCAGGTGTGAGCCACCGTGCCTGGCTAAATAGGCATTATAATTTGTATAAGTATTACAAGATAGAGTGCTGGGGTTGCCCATGGAAGGAATGCCTAATCTAGCTTTTTGGGTCAGATTTTCCCACCTGCCCAGAAATAAATGCATGATTGAGTGGTGTCATCCAAGTGGATGATAAGCAAAGCAGCTTAGGGTATGAATTATGTACCCTATGTTTAGGCCTTATTCAGTTTCACTCCAGCCTGGGCAAGACCCTGACACACTCACTCTCTCTCTCTCTCTCTCTCTCTCTCTCTCTCTCTCTCCGTATATATATATATACACACACAACACACATACATTTTTGACTATAATAAAAACAGGATTATGACTGGATTTTCTGGATTAAAACAGAAAACAAAAGGCCCAGTATAACAAGGGAAGTTTAGAATTCCTGAAGTAAACAGTAGAATCCTTTGAGAATAAACCACTCTGCAAAAATCTGGACTATGGCTACTTGTCTGTTAGTACAAAGAAGCCTCCAGGCTCAGTTGTGTAAGAAATCAGAAAGAGCTTGTACACCATATTGATTAGAGCTCACGAGACAAAGTAAAAGTAATTGTTGTTCACAGTAAAAAGGGAGTGTTAAGGAAAACTTAATTCCTTCTCTCTAAATACTAACAGCAGGAAGTCCAAGAACTGGAAAACAGTCGGGGAAAAAAACTTTATGCATGAAAAAGTTGTTTTTCCATGTCTTCTCTCATAAAATGATGTATCAGTGTTAGATGTTGTTAACGTGACCTCCAGACACCTATGCTTATGTTTCTAGACTTTTTTTTCAAATATAAATCAAGAAATGTTGAGAGAAATTGACTTTATAGCACTGCAAATTATATGCAGATTGTTTTTCATTTCTTTTAATTCTTGTTCCAGGTGTGATAATATATTTTTTACTTAAGTCATTAATACATGTAAAATTTTCTCATGTATCTTTATGTGTGTGCGTAAAAATTAGACTGAATTGTACTTTATCTTGTATTACTTAGTTATCAGTGGGTGAAGAAAGCCTTTTCTTGGGGTGGCTGCTGTTTATCCATAAATGAGTGGATATCTGGAGTGAATGCTAAGCCATTATTTGTATAAGTGGAAAGGCCAAAATCACAACCTGCTTGTGGTGCAGCTTTGCTGCTACTCTTCTAGGAACAGAGAATTTATTTCAAGCTCTTAGGCTTCATACATTTATGGAGCAAATTCACTCAGTTTTCTGAATTTCAAATTTTACAATAATGAAAAGCTGTTTCCTTCCACCCACCTTCTCCAAATAAATCCTTAAAAACAAAACAAATCAAACAAATCCAAAAAACACTTCTGTTTACACATGTTAACTCAGAGCTTTTCTGGTCGGGGTGAAGTCGCTGCCGTTGTCTTTCTGCTTAACTTTCTCCTCAGACTCCTGAGGTTCAATCCTGGCCTTCGGCAGAAGGAATCTTCAAAGATTCCTTAAGAAATGTTGCTCTAGTGCCTAATGTCCCATAGCCAATTTAGAGCCGTGCTTTTTCCATTCTTCCACAGTTCTAAAGTTTAGTGCCATATGGAAAAGTACAAAACCTTACCACAGTCTTAAGTCTCTCCAGGTTTTTCAAACCACCTTTCTCAAGTAAGATACATGACCCACTGAAAGGGGCAGGAACACTTCTCTCTTGATAAACTTTCCCTTAGAGTTGAGGAAATGCTCAGGATTAAAAGTATCTGTTTTTTCCCACTGAGTTTGATCCCGAGGTATGGAAGCCGACAAGATGATAACCTCAGTGCCCTAGAAATAAAAATGTTCATATTAGTGACAGAGACCAAAGTTCTTCCTAAAAAGGTCACTCTCTAAAGACATATCATGATCTTGGTTGGCAATTCTTCAGAAGGAGGGTGTTCTGGAAGGAAAGGGAAGATGGGGAAGCAGAAAGGTGGCAGATCGACTTGAGGCTTAGTGTGGAATATTCACTCTCCTAACCACATTTTTATTCATGTGCTTACTAAAAAACTCAAGCCTTGGACTCAGAACTGGGAACAAATTCCTACTTAATCATGTAGTGACTATGTGATAACAGCATGTCATTTACCTTTTGATAAACCCTGCTTTCTATATTTGTATAATGAGAGTTAAATAGTCTTCATTTGGGACTGAGCCTTAGAGGAAAGGATATGTATGAAAGAAACTGGCACACTTCCTGGAAGGTTTGGTGGCTCAGTGAAGGTTGGCTCTTACCTCCAGTGACTATGATAGTGGGTGTTAAATCAAACAAGCCCATTGAAACATTCTCAAACACAAGTTTTCCTGCTTCCAGAGCTTGCTGCATACTGGGAAACAACTTTATACAAAAGAGAAAGTAATTTTAATTGTGATGTGAGAAAGGATATTCTGTGAACTAAAAAATAAATAAAATAATGATAAAAACCAAAATCTCTCCTTCTCTACTTCATTTTGGTTCATTAGAGTTGCCTTTTTTTTTTTTTTTTTTTTTTTTTTTTTTTTTTTTAAGACAGAGTCTCGTTCTCTTGCCCAGGCTTGAGTGCAGTGGCATGATCGATCTCAGCTCACTGCAACCTTTGTCTCCCAAGTTCAGTGATCATCATGTCTCAGCCTCCTAAGAGCTAACAATCCTAACACCCATAACATAAGACCCATAAAGAGACTTAGACTCAATGAGACAGAAAATTGATGAGGACAACCAGGACTTGAACTCAGATCTGGAACAAGTAAACTTAATAAATATTTATAGAGCTCTCCATTTTAAATACACAAAATATATATTCTCCACTTTAAATACACAAAATATTGATCGGCCATTATTAATACCCGTTTTTAGAATAAAGTAACATTCCCGTTCTCTCTCCCTCTTTTTCTTCTTCTTTCTTCCTCTCCTTCACTCCTTTTTTTCTCTTTCTTTTCTTCTTTCCTTTCTAAAAAAAAAAAAAAAGAAAAAGAAAAAAACCTCTGCACTTGCAAAAAAAGAAATAGAAGACGTTGGAATACTGTGTTGGCGATTAGCTGCTTTACAACATGAATCTGTATAGTTTTTCAAATTACAAAAAGCAAACAACTGCTTTAAAATGTTCTGTTTTAAAATTTTAGGCTGAGTGTGATGGTGCACACCAGTAGTCCCAGCTACTCATGAAGCTGAGGCACAAGGACTGCTTGAGTCCAGAAGTTCCAATGCTAGCAGCCCTATGTTTGAAAATAATAATAATAAACTGCTCTGTCTATGAATGATTCTTTGAATCTCGATGTTGTACAGACTTTCTCTTCCTCATTGCAACTGTGCTAGTTGTTTCAATTTCTCAAAAGAGATGATTGAAGCCAGGTGTGGTGGCTCACACCTATTATCCCAGCATTTTGGAAAGTTGAAGCGGGCAGATCACCTGTAGTCAGGAGTTCAAGACCAGCCTAGCAAACATGGCAAAACCCTGTCTCTACTAAAAATACAGAAAAATAGATGGGTGTGGTGGTGTGCAACTGTAATACCAGCTACTCGGGAGGCTGAAGCAGGAGAATCGCTTGAACCTGGGAGGCGGAGTTTGTACTGAGCTGAGATCATGCCGCTGAACTCCAGCCTGGGTGACAGAGGGAGACTCCATCTCAAAAACAAACAAACAATCAAAAAAACTGCCTTCCTTCTTTTCTTCCTTCCTTGAGAGGGTCTTGCTCTGTCACTCAGGCTGGAGTGCAGTGGTGAAATCATGGCTCACTGCAGCCTCAAACTCCTGAGCTCAAGCAATCCTCTTGCTTCAATCTCTTGAGTAGCTAGCTGAGACTACAAATGCATGCCACCACGTCTGGCTATATTTAAAGTTTTTTTTTTTTTTTTTTTTTTTGTAGAGACATGGTCTCGCTATGTTGCCCAGGCTGGTCTTGAACACCTAAGTTCAAGCGATCCTCCTGCCTTGACCTCCTGAAGCTCTAGGATTACAGGTGTGAGACACTATACCTGCCCCCCCACTTTTTTTTTTTTTGAGATGGAGCCTTGCTCTGTCACCAGACTGGAGTGCAGTGGCACAATCTCGGCTCACTGCAACCTCCGCCTTCTGGGTTCAAGTGATTCTTCCACCTCAGCTATTTTTTTTTTTTTTTTTGTATTTTTAGTAGAGACAGGGTTTCACTGTGTTGGCCAGGATGGTCTCGATCTCTTGACCTCGTGATCTGCCCGCCTCAGCCTCGCAAAGTGCTGGGATTACAGGCGTAATCGCCCCTGGCCCCTGGCCCCCTTTCTAATATAATGCCCTACCTAGCTCACAGCAAAGTTAGTGGCTAGAACTACAATCCTGCCACTATTACTGTTTCTATGGTCTTTAGAAATTCTTTTGACATAGTTTGGATTTGTTTTTCTATTTCATTGCTAATCTGATTCATTCAATCCAACAGTGTGCTTCATGTATGCTGAGAAGAGAAGCTCAAAGACGGATATAGTCTGTTTGTCCACAGAGAATAGGAAGTGATAGTGAGGGGAGGGGGCCCACATGACCAGTGATTTTTGTGGATTCATGCAGAGGTGGGCCCAGAAACAATGAACTAGGTATCAGGAAAAAAAAATTAGTACTACGGCATACTGTGTGACTTTATGCAGATTTCTGCCTTCAGTTTACTTTTAGAAAAGATCTACATGTAGTTCCTCTGCTTACTGGGGGAAATCAGAGGGGTGCATCTAGATATCTCAATATTAGGAAGCAGAGGGCATGAGAGTGTCTCTGTGAGAGGTCGGAAGTGAAGCCTGGAAGTAACTCTGGCAAGAGGACTATGTTGGGGAAAGCACAGGCTCTGAGAGGAGCACACCTTACCTGGGACTCCAGCTCCCTACAGACCAAAGTTTCATTCCTGACACTTGCTGGAACTCTCTGAACCCCATTCTCCCAACTATAACATAAAATGTAATACTGTTTTTTAAACTTTCACAGAATAATTATCATCTATTACATACACATGCATACATAGACACTTAGTTACCTTTTGTTGAATGGTAGGGAAGGAGGCAGAGAGAGGAAAAGGGGAAGAAAGGGAGGGAGAGAGGAGGGAAGACCGGAGGAAGAGGCGAGGGAGGGAAAGGCAGGCCAGGATTGTCTTTGACAGTTTATCTCAGTGCTTCTGTGATTGTAAGCATCAGAAGTTCTCTCCCCTCACCTCCCCTCTGGAGCCTTACCTCTGGAATGTAGTAATTTTAAAATATATTTGTAGTTGTTGCATGGGGTAAGCTTGTGGGTAGAATGTTAGCAAATCTTTGTACTTCACGAATGACAGCATCTGTGTATGGCATTTGAGTTACGTGTGCAAGTCGAGGCTGGGCCGATCCCACAACTTAGGTGATCTCATTGCAGACCTTTTCTGGTTAAAATGGAAATAGACTGTTTAGAGTCTAATTGGAGTGGGTATTGGAACAGTCTTCCCCATTTTCTTTCTTGTGTAAATCAAATCCAGTGTTCTCCCAATTTTGGTTCATTTTTTCCCAGCACTGCTTCCACCCCTCAGCCTCTCCTCCTAAGTCTTCTCTGGGAACCTGCACATCGTGATGCCTTCAGAGCATCTCAGGATGTTTAAAGAGCAAAATCTGCTTTCTTATATCAAAAGGAAGCTAAAGATACAGACTATCCTCAAGGTACAGATTACAGGCTACCCTGTGTGACTATACAATTCTGCATTTGTCCAGTCCAAGATATTTCTGGTTTCTCTCTTTCAGGCAATGCTCAGAATCTTAGATTTAATCCAGACCTCAGCACATCTCATCATGAGCCAAATTCCCCAGCGCAACATGGAGGCTGTGTTCTCTGTACCTGCCATGAACAGATTATTAACAACTGCCACCAAATTTTCATCACTGAAGTAGTCGGCAGATGTGTCATTCTCCTGAAAGAGTAAAATGAACCAGTGATGAAATAATTTTGTAATGGATAACCATAACAAGTATCCTATCATGGATTTAAAAAACAAAGCATTACATTTTCTCTTCAACTGAATGGAGTTTTTAAAACTGTACATATATTGTGAAGAATTTTAGGATAAAACACATTTCAAAATACATAATTCTAAAAATGAGCAAGGCTGTTCGCCACTTGGGAAGGTTGAAATTTTTAATTGAGTAATTAGAATATTCCCAGCACTGTTTCTTTTCTTATTTTTCTTTTCTTTTTTTTTTCAGAAAGTGATTTATTTAGGCAGAGAGAGAAAGAAAAAGGAGAAAGAAAAAGATAGGCAGATATCATCTTCCATGAGATCGTGGAAGGGACCAGCACGGTTTCTTAAACACATTTTAATTAAATAATTTTTCTCAGGTTTGCCAATTTAAACATTTCTCAAGACAGCAAAAATCCCTTGAACCTGGGAGGTGGAGGTTGCAGTGAGCTGAGATCGTGCCACTACACTCCAGCCTGGGCAACAGAGCAAGACTCTGTCTCAAACAAAAAAAATTAATTCTAAAAGCTAACACCTGTGAAATCTTCTGTATGTTTTGTTTTGTTTCAGAAAGTGATATAAAATGTGATGCAGAATACTCAAGAATGCAAAATGCAATAAATAATATTATTTGGAGTGTACAAATTAGCATTAACTTGAGTAAAGTTATCTTTCTTCTTCAAAAGAAATGTTTTTCCTTTAGATGCTATTAAACTAAATAATAAACAATAGGCTGTGGAAACCTCTAAAAAAAAATTACCTCCTGCTGTCTGACCAAAAATGCATCAGTGAAACTTCCTGGATCATTTTTGTCAAGTTTATGACAGTTATCTAGAAAGATCAACCTTATAAAAGAAAACAGTTCATCTCTATTTCTGAGTATTGTCTTATGACTTTTTAGGAGAAACTCCAAAACAGGAAACATATTGAAAAGCTAAAAGAATAATTTAAAAAAGCAATTAAATATACGTATGTACAACTTGTGACAATACAAAGAGTATTATTTCTGAAAGCATTATAGAAATAGCACCTTGAATTTCACCTCAACTATTAAGTTGTCACAAAACTGCAGTTACTTTTGCACTAACCTAGTGACAGTGGCAGTCTGAACTAGATGCTACTTTCTCAATTTTTGGAATTAACTAACTTCCAATGAATATTAATATGGTTTATAATAAGTTCTAGGTATCCAGAGTATTTTGGATGCTATTCCTGTGACAATAGCTCTAATTCGAGGTTAGATGGGACATGAAAATAATACTGGCTTTATGTTCAGAGCTATAAACCCAAGTGTTTTTCTTACAATATCCTGGGTGATTGCAGGTGAACGATCGAACTATTTTAGTTCTACATAACACCATAATCTTACCACTAATGTTTTCTATAAGATCACAAACATTTAAAAATATATAATAGACTTACTGTTCATAGGTCCTATGGAGCAGCACGCTTAAACCAATATTCACTGATTCTTAAAAAGTTCAGGAAAGACTTTATTGTTCGCTAAATTTTGTGTTTGTTAATATATTCAATTTTGGGGAGCTAGGGCCTATGTACTTAGTCATATTTAGTCATACTGTCAAAGTGGTTCATGACCCTTGAAATGACTTAATAAACCAGACATAAAATATCCTATCTAAAATTAGACAGCATAATTGTCTGTTTCAGTGTTCCCAAGCACCTGTGTTTAGAGTAAGTCTATATTTATAGTAACCGAGCCTAATTACTACAAAGTGAAGTAATACGGTTGTCAGTGGTGCTATTAAAATGAAAACTGTTTGAGAAGGCTCTTTTCTTCCTAGATTCTAGAAGATAGTGACTTTATCACTCATAATGATAAAATATTGAATTGTAGCACCATTGTGAACTTGTATAGCTCAGAATAAATACTAAGGTTTTATTTAGCATTTATGTTTTTTTGTACTTGGTAGTTATTGGGGATCAGAATACAATACCCTGAAATGGAGGCCTCTGAAGCATAAGTTTTTCTCTTACCCTCTCCTGCTCTCCTACCAGTCCCCTTCTCACTTGAGCCTAGCCATAGAAACTCTTTTTATAACTGAATAAAGAAGCTCAGAGAGAAAGCATTTTGTCTAAAGATACTTAAATAGTAAAAGATTAAACAGGGATTAAACTCAAGGCCTGCCATACTATGGGTGCCAAAAGAAGGGAGAAGGACTTTGTCCAAAAGAAGATCTGATAAAATTACATCCTTTTTTTTTTTTTTTTTTTTTTTTTTTTTTTGAGGTGGAGTCTTGTTTTATAGTTGCCCAGGCTGGAATGCAACGGCATGATCTCAGCTCACTGCAACCTCTGCCTCCTAAGTCCAAGTGATTCTCCTGCCTCTGCCTCCCAAGTAGCTGGGATTACAGGTGCATGCCACCACACCTGGCTAATTTTTATATTTTTAGGCCACTGTGCCCTGCCTGATGGAATTATACTTTCTATCAAATTAATTCTTGGGAGTCTCTGTCTGGTTAACAAAGCCAAGCCAGGGTGTATTATAACTGCTTTCATTTATGTTGGATGAAGCTGGAATATATACTATTCTGTGAGATTTTCAATGAACACCCACCAAAATAAGGCCAGGAAAAAAGCCAAAATCATTAATTAGGAAAGACTAGATTTTATACTCCTGAAACAGAAGGGAACCTAGGTCTGGAGCTGGACAGGAATAGAGGTAGATGGTTCAGGAAGTAAGTTGAAGAGTGGAGAGATTCGATATTTCATGTGTTTGTTAACCCCTCGCATTTGCTAATCACCCCAACTGACCTGCCCCATGTTAGCACTCACACTTACACAAATAACTTCTATCTTCAAAAAGAGAAGAAAAAATTCATTGAGTAGACATCCAATCTTTCATTTAATAAGCAAGGTGGTCTCCAGGGAAAAGAGTATCAGTTTTATTTTCAGTAGAATTGGTTCTTAATCCATTCTGTGCTTAGCTGTATGTTGTTTTATGTCATTTTTTAAATTTTTCTGCCAAGTTTTCCTTGAGTGGCTGAAATTGATTTATGTTCTTGTCTCCTCCTATGTACAGCATCCTGTGTATGCCACCATAATAGAACCTGTTAGTACAGACACTTCAGTATGTCACTGACCTACCAGCTATATTCCAGGGTAAGCTGCAGATTTTTTCTTTTTGTGATCAAGAGCTTTATCTTATATGACTTTGTATTTATCGAGTCAAACTTAACCATTGCTTGAATTATTACTGAATAAATGAGTAACTGGGTAAATTTTTTTAAAGCTCTCTTTGCTTCTTTGAGGCTGATTTCCTAAGGTTTTTCAAGTCATTCAATTATTTATCTGTTCATCCACTAAACAAGGTTCCCTAAAACATGTGCTCTATTGAAAATATGGAGGTTAAAGACAAAGAAATGAATTGTGTCTGCTCTTAAGAGATTTATACTTCTGTCTTCAGGCATTTACCAGGCCTGAAGGGTGTGAAACTAGATTCTGGGAAGACACCAACAACAAAATCGACAGAGAACTTACCTCCTCTCTGTTGAAGGGAACTCTGGAGGCAGTTGTAAGAGAGTCTTGGGGTAAGGATCTGGTTTGCAGAGATTTGTGAACTCCCATGGATGATGATGTAGCTTCTGAATTGAGTGTTCCTGAAATGACAGTGGGTCTTTTTGGTCTCCCATAGGTTGCAGGAAGGCTTAGCAGATACATTGAGCTTCTTTTGGCCCTGATTCTAGTATTAAAACCAAGCTTTGGCAGCTGAAAAAACTAATGAACAAAGTAATTTCCTTTAGGGGCCAATCCAGGGGAGTTCTATTTTTGGCATCTGGCAAAACTTTAATACATTCAGCGAGAGATTACTGTCCCTCCCTTCATTTTTAAGATTTTTGTCACGCAAGGTATCTCAGCAGCTGGAAATTAACCCTTGGGGAATAGTCAAAAAGAAAAAGGACAATTCATCTAATGAGATTCCAGCACTCAAAGTGAAGAGAATCAAGAAAACACACAAAGTAAGTGGCTTCTAACAAAATGCAGCTGTTGGAAAAGTCCTCCCACACCCCTCTTCAGCAGAGTTCTCTCGTCTTGTGCAAGAAACAGGTTACAGTCTATGGAAACAAGGGTTGGGGAAGCCTGAATATTTCAGGTTTCAGCAAACTGTCTGAAATTGCAGTTAGTAATTATGAGTCAATCTTTCAGATTTAGATAAGAACAAAGAATAACAACTTCCTGGAATTGATTATCTAAGTACAGCTTGAGATTTCTAATAAAATCAACCAATTACCGTAAATACAGTGTTAGTGAACATCCTAATTTTTTTTTTTTTTTTTTTTTTTGAGATGGAGTTTCTCTCTTGTTGCCCCGGCTAGAGTGCAATGGCGTGATCTTGGCTCACTGCAACCTCCGCCTCCTGGGTTCAGGCAATTCTGCCTCAGCCTCCTGAGTAGCTGGGATTACAGGCACGTGCCACCACGCCCAGCTAATTTTTTGTATTTTTAGTAGAGACGGGGTTTCACCATGTTGACTGGGATGGTCTCGATCTCTTGACCTCATGATCCACCTGCCTTGGCCTCCCAAAGTGCTGGGATTACAGGCTTGAGCCACCATTCCTTTTAGGCTACTACCTAGATCTCATTTGTTTCATAATGGCTTTTGGAAGTTAATGCACCTCTTAAAGTTTCCTTATTCATACCATCATGACCTTACTGCCTTAGTACGTAAAATTGTAACATAAGCATTTGAAGAGTCTTCTGGTCTTTCAGTACCTGGCCTCTATGACCTATGGGTTTACAGCCAAAGGAGATTTCTTTGTTCTATGAGTTATTTTGTTAGAAAATAACTCATTAAGTGGGAAATAATTAATTTTAGTGTGCTGCTTCATTCTTCATATATCAGTGGTTACACTACAGATAATATGTATTTGAAACAAATGACACAAAGAAAAATTCCAAACAGAATTGCTCTTCCTCTGGGACAGCCTTCTCACAAAGATTTGTGAAGCTCTTCCCTGCACAGCTGTCAAGCATTCCCAGACGGCTTTTCACAATAAAATTCCACCTATCTTTTCCACTGATCACTAAATGAGACATATGCTGTTGTTATAGCGAGCAAAAGGGTGAGGCTTGAGCTTCTTGTAAAGGTACATTTGTGTCCATGGAGGCCTGCTAGTGTTTTATGTATGTGCATCCTAAGTTGGTTACCAAATGTACTCACATATGCAACTTGTTTTGCAACAGGAAGTGTGCAGGCTGTGACAGGGAAATTAAATTTTCGCCAACTTAAATTCAACAAAAAAAATCCAGATTACACATAATATATGTACTTATATGAAGAGCTTTTTAAGTTTTTAATATAAGAAGGGGAGAACATTTATTTTTTAATACAATTCTTTTATGTTTTATTACCGATTTCAAATCTGTTAAGTGTTAAAATGGAAAATTTTTATCACTTCTTTTTTAAGTCACTGATGATGTGACATGGTTTAATTTACTGCTAATAAAGTATCATGTTGTTTAATGTTTCCTAAGTTCTCTGCTCATGTTTAATTTATTCTTTTACAAAATTTGGCATAATGTCTTATTATTTAAACTACATGACCATAAATAGATTTGCCTTCTTGGTTATTTTCCGTGTTAGAGTAATAGAATCATTCTGTTGCCAGAAATTATTCCTTATTGAATTCAGTGGATGTGTTATTAGGGGATAGCAAAGAAGCAAAAATACAACCTGCACTTTTAAGACCCTTACTGATTGCTGAGAGAGGTAAGAGTACACAACTAGTTGTATGATATCAGTCAGAATGTGAGTCCTGTCTGAGGCTCAAAGGTCTGTGGAAGCAGAGAAGAGGAAGGGAGCCTGTGGGAGGAGGGCAGGCTGCCACTGACCTGTGCCTGAAAAGAGAAGCTGGGGTTAGGGACAGGCAGAGTCGAGGAGGAGGAGGCAGCAAGACTCATCTTGTTTTGCAGTAATGTAGAACATGTGAAGGAAATAAGTGAAATAAACAGTTTGTGGCCAGAGAGCAGTAGGTCTCTGAATGATATGGGGTTTAACTTAAAAGGGCTCAGGAGCCTGTAAAGCTTTTTAAAGGGGAGAACATAAATATGAATTTGGTTTAGCAGTAAAATGACCACTGACTGTTCCAAGCATTTTGGTCTTAATTTGTCATTCAGCACAAGAGCATGATGCCATCCTATTCAGAAGGATGTACAGTTTGCTTCTCATTAGGAATTCCAGGTTGCTAAACCAGTCACACATTTTCATCTGGTTTCCATGTTATTAACAAAAGAGTGACTAGGGCAGCAAGTACAGTTTGTACATAGGAGAGAATTTCTATCCATGAGAAATTAATTGGCCTGCCTAGAGATCAACCTCATTTAAGTTCCTGGCCTCGTTAGCTCTGTAGTCAACCAACAGAGCTAGAATCTAACTGGAAATTGCCATCTGTCCAGATAAAGATTAAAAAGGTAAAAAGAACATACACGTTTTCCAGCATAGACTAATTGTTGGCTCCATTACATAGTTTCTGTTCAGAAAAATCATTTGAAAGGTAATTCCTTTTACCTATAGGAGATCTTAAGAATATAGCCTGGCCGGGCGTGGTGGCTCATGCCTGTAATCCCAGCACTTTGGAAGGCCGAGGCGGGTGGATCACGAGGTCAATAGTAGTGTCTTATTTGCTGTCTCGAGTTGCTTTAATGTGTTACAGTGTGAAATATACTAAACACATTTGCTTCTTGAGTCATAGAAAAACAATACCAATTTCAAACTACAAGTTCTCTACATGATATCTTAGACACTTTATTCCACTTTTTGAAAATTTTTTTATTAACCTCTATTACTATGAATATGTAGAATACGTTTGTTTGTTTCTGCTAATGGTGTGGTTTTCTGGTTTATTTTTTTAATTTTTAAATTTATTTTGTGTATGAGTTTTGGTACCTGATTTTCTTTCTTTTTTTTTTGCTCTTGTTACCCAGGCTGGAGTGCAATGGCGCGATCTCGGCTCACCGCAACCTCCACCTCCTGGGTTCAAGCAATTCTCCTGCCTCAGTCTCCTGAGTAGCTGGGATTACAGGCGTGCGCCACCATGCCCAGCTAATTTTTTGTATTTTTAGTAGAGACGAGGTTTCACCATATTGACCAAGATGGTCTCGATCTCTTGACCTCGTGATCCACCCGCCTTGGCCTCCCAAAGTGCTGGGATTACAGGCTTGAGCCACTGCGCCCGGCCCTGATTTTCTTCTTAATTGCAGTGTTGTATTGAGTCTTTCTGTGTTTGAAGATGCAGAATGGAACAAAATGGTTTAATTATCCAAGGCTTTTCAGACTAAGATACCCTTATGACATTTGCAAGAGAGGGAAGAACAGCCTCAAATTTAAGTTTACATTTCAACTGGAGGAAAAATTGGGCTGCTGTGCTATAGTGTAATTAGTTCTGATAGTTTTACAGTATCATGATAAACATTTGTATTTTTGTCACATTGTGGAATAAAACCTGAAACTGCCTCTTTTCTTGTACATCTCTGTTTTCTAATCAGGGCATAAAAACTGTTTAGAAACTCTTTCTGTAAGTTAACAGCATGCGAATTGATCTAAGAGGAAGGGATACTTTGGTTAATAGTCTATTCAGTACATCAAATAAAAACATGAAAAGGCCCAAAGAAAGCATTCTGTACACCACAATATATTATTGAATCGAACCAGCTCTTGAAGAAAAGTGAATTAAATCCCAGATCTTGTGGTCTTTATTTGAAAATAGAAAGTCCATTTTCATGAGAGTGTCTTTGGCAGGGTTTGAGTGTGTATGGAGGTGGGTGTTCTTATTGTTGTTCTTTTGTATTAATTTCAGTTTCAATTTTCAGCTTCTTCCAAAAGATTATACTTAGTAAATTGGGAATTGATTTTGTCAGTCTCTAGGCCAGAGTAGATTGCAATGCTAAAACAGATTTGCACAAAAATATGGAGAGTATAGTATAGGGATAAAGACTTGTGGTACCTTTCCTCACCCTTCACAAGGGTCATGATCAACACTCCTGTAACAAAAGACAGGTTAGCCAAAGAAAAGCATAACAAATTAATCAGAGTTTTCTACAATATGGAAACTTTCAGAAATGGAGATCCAAACACCCAAGTAAAACTGCCTGTTTTTATACTTAGTTTCAGTGAAGAATGGACAACTGTTTAGAAATGTGATTGGACAAAAGAGTATGATCTAATGGTAATAATTGAGAGGGGAAACTCCACAAGGCCTATCTGTTCAGATTCTTGGCCTCTCAATACAGCATTCCTCCCTCCTGGGTATACGGCAGGACCCCTCTAGAATAAGGGTCTTCAAGAGAGAAAGAGGAGAGTACCTTTCTAGGTTTTATAGATTGCTTTGGGAATACACACACACACACACACACACACACACACACACACACACTGAGGGATAATTGTTTGCAGCAGATTTAATATAGATTCCTGTGAAGGGAATGAACCCAGTGCAATTAAGATATATTTACCCAAAAAAAATCAATTTGTACTTTTTTCATGGATAGTTCAAGTATATTGCATAAGTAAAACACATTTTATTAAAAGCCAGTTGAAAATAGCTGTCAGGGTCAGGCATGGTGGCTCACGCCTGTAATCCCAGCACTTTGGGAGGCTGAGGCAAGCAGGTCACCCAAGGTCAGGAGTTGGAGACCAGCCTGGCCAACATGGTAAAACACAGTCTCTACTAAATATACAAAAATTAGGGCTTGGTGGTGGACACCCATAATCCCAGCTACTTGGGAGTCTGAGATAGAATCACTTGATCCTGGGAGGTAGAGGTTACAGTGAGCCGATATCACACCACTGCACTCCAGCCTGTGCGGCCCAGTGAGACTCTGTCTCCAAAAAATTAAAAAGGAAAAAGAAAACAGCCATCAGAAGAGCTCAAAGAATGTATTTTAAAAGACCGTTTTCTCTTTCATTCACATATATTGGAATACCTACAGGTGCCAGACACTGTTCTAAGTGCTGGGCATACAGCAGTGAATAAGACAAAGTGCCTGTACTCAAGATGCTTATACGACAGTTGGAAGAAACAGACAACAAGCACAAATAGAGAAATCTCAGGAACTGCTCTTAATAATTCAGTCATGAAAACAAGCAGGCAATGAGATAAATGTAGGTGTGTTATTTTAGCTTGTTGTGGGGATCAGGGAAGGTCTTCCTGAGGAAGTAACATTTAATCTGAGTCCTGAATGACAAGAAGGATTCATGGAAAGACCTAGAGGAAGAACATACCAGGTAAAGGAAAGAGTTAGGGCAAAAGCCACAAGAAGCAAATGAACTTGGCCGTTGCTCTAGGCCTTGTCAATGTTAACTCTGGATGCACATTTCAAATACCTAGGAAGATTTGTAAATCATGAATGACTAGACCTCATCCCCATACCAAATGAACAGAATCTCTGGAGTAGGGCCTAACCATGGTTGCTTTTTATTTTTGTTTTGAGACAGTCCCACTCTGTCACCCAGGCTGGAATGCAGTGGTATGGTCTTGGCTCACTGCAACCTCCACTTCCCAGGTTCAAGCGATTTTTGTACCTTAGCCTCCTGAGTAGCTGGGATTAGATAACAGGCTTGTGCCACCGCACCTGGCTAATTTTTTGTATTTTTAAGTAGAGATGGGATTTTGCGATGTAGTCCAGTCTGATCTCGAACTCCTGGCTTCAAGTTGTAAGGGTTATTGCCGAGTTTAAAATGAGGAAACGGAGGCAAGTATAAGAAAATTAAATGCCAATTTATTCAGCTCCTGGGCAAGGTTCTATGGTCCAGGGAAAGGGGGCCAGAGAAGTCATGCTGACTTCCTGGGGCGTGGGGTTTTTATGGCTGAGTAAGGAACAACAGCTGGGTGCTCTGACTGGCTCCAGGGGAATGGGATTGGAAGAGGGCGGGTTGTTGGGCAGGCTTTCTGGTGTGAGAGCCGGCCAGGGTTGCATCGGCCGGAGCCTTCCAGGGGAGCCATGTGGCAGAGCTAGGTTCTGAGTGCAGAGCCTGGTGCCAGGTGCAGAGTCAGGTGCTGAGTGCAGAGGTGGGTGTGTCCGGCCTCCCGGCGAGGCAACCGACCTTACATTCTGACCCTTTTGATGATATAGGATGCCACTTCTTTCTGGCTACTTCCTGCTGAATAGGGGCAGAGTGAGGGAGAAGGGTCAGTTGGCTGGTGCCTCAGTTGGGAGTCAGACATGGGGTGAATTAGCATCTGATTTATGGCCACCCTGGAAATTTCTCTCATGCGGGCCTGTAAAAACCTGAGGAAAAAAGGGGATAGCATTAATAGAAGACAAACTACGATGATGGGAGTGATAATAGGGGTTAGCCAGGTTAGCATGGGGGATTGCCACCAGTTGAGGCCAGATTGATGCATTCTGCTTCTTGTGGAGTTCCTCTTGGAGGCGATAGAGAGTGCTGACATTTTCTTCTACGAGGCCTGTTTCATTGATGTAATAGCAGCACTGCTCTTTAAGAAATAGACAGGTACCTCCTGAAGAAACAGACAGGGCCCTTCGGTTCTGGAGAGTTACCTGGGCCAGTGACGTGATTTGTCGCTGGAGGGAGGCCAGGGAGGCAGCCGATGCTTCGATAGCCACGCGAAGCTTGTCCTCTAGTTGAGTGGCTGAGGTGACACTGTAGCCTAGGGCGCCGCTACCCAGCTCGGCTGCCACCAGAGAGGATGCTAGAGAGAGACCAATGACCATGAGGAGGAAGACTGCTCGTCTGTCTCGGTGATTAGGGGAGGGTGGAAGGAGGGATAGAAGTTCGGCCTGTCCATATACCTCTAACTGCAGGACCAAGGTGACAGGCACACAAGGGAAAGGGAAGGAGGCATTAATAACTTTAGTTAAGGTTCCATTACACCAGAAATATCCTCTTGGTGGCATGTAGAGGGAGGATTTTACCTTTACTGTGGTGTTACAGCTGGGACTGGAGCTGCTGGCTATCTCATAGCAGAGAGAGAAATTTTAAGGGTATACTTGGAACAAGGAGATATTCGTTAAGATGGTGCCAGGTCCCGTAGGTGATTGTGACAGACTGAACCCGGACCTGAGGGGAACTGCAGCTAAGCGGGGGTTGCTGAGAGAGGCACATAAAAAGCAGTCGGTGACATTCATGGCTTTAGTTAACTTTAACATGTTGGCTCCCTGCTGTACTAGAGTCAACCAAGAGAAAGACTGAGAGGTGTTATCTGAGGGCTTGAATTGGTTAGTTAGGATGGCTTCATTTTGCAGGATTGTATGGCTTACAGAACTGAGCTGTTCTATTGCTTCAGAGACAATGAGGGTATAGGACTGGAATATTAGCCATGTTCCCTGAGGGTGGCTCCAGGTATAATGTTCATAGACTTTACTGGACACTCCTGCATCCTAACAGCTGTGCCTAGGGGTCACGGATGTTGAGGGTTAAGGAACTATTGCTGAAGCGAGTGAGCATGCAGTTGGGATGGCTTGGAGGCTGTGGCTTGTGAATAACACGAGAGCTGTATGGGCACCCCCCATAGGTGGTGTTCCACCAATGTCAGTAGTCCTTGTTTTGGTCATGTAGAAAACACAGCCCATGCCGAAAGTGAAACCCATGATTGCGACTGAGTATGGCGCTTTTACCATGTGGAATGAGGATGGAGACAGTAGACTGACAGCTGCCTGTTTGGCAGTTTGCCTGTGTAAGATTATGGGTCCTGGTGGTGGGGCCCTCAGTCCAGGATTCCTGGGTTGCAAGGATCCCGGTTTGAGCTCTTGGAGGAGAATGCTGTCGCCCGGCTGCAGAGGTGCTTCTGGGTGGGGGTCCTATGGTCCCAGAACAACAGGGAGAGTGCAATCGGCGTGCTCCCTGAGTATCTGGCAGAGGAGAGAGAGAAATAGAAGGTAGGAGGCCAGTGGAGGCGGTCGCGCAGGGAGATTATGGGAGAGCAGGAAAGGCTGGCCATACAGCAATTCAAAGGGGCTCAGGCCCGTTGGCCCCCATGGGGTGGCCCAGATATGGGCCAGGGCAAGAGGTAGGAGTGTGGGCCAAGAGAGTTTGGCCAAATGGTCCTTGAGGATGCCGTGGGCCTGTTCAACTTTACCCAATGACTGAGGATGGTAAGGGATATGTAGTTTCTAGGAGATGAGTCTACTTGGGCTGGACTACTTGGGCCGTAAATGTCCAACTGGATGGTGGCAGGTAGGCAGAAGCAAGGGATAATTTCTTGTTTAAGAAATATCCCTAGCAAATAATTGCCACTGTGAAGGCTAATACCATAGCCTTTGGTTACTTAAAATCTAAAGTATGTTATCTTTAGGCTTAAAAGAAATTGTGCCGCACCTTTTGCCTTCCAGTGACATATTTACACTACCTAATAGTAGTAGTGTAAGACAGTGACCCACCAGTTTGAATCATATCCCACCACTAGGTATATTTATGTGATCTTTATAGACCGTTCTTTTGGGGCATGCATACTTTTTTTCTTTTCCTTTCTTTTTTTTTTTTTTTTTTTTGAGACGGAGTTTCACGCTTATTACCCAGGCTGGAGTGCAATGGCGCGATCTCGGCTCACCGCAACCTCCGCCTCCTGGGTTCAGGCAATTCTCCTGCCTCAGTCTCCTGAGTAGCTGGGATTACAGGCACACACCACCATGCCCAGCTGATTTTCTGTATTTTTAGTAGAGATGGGGTTTCACCATGTTGACCAGGATGGTCTCGATCTCCTGACCTCATGATCCACCTGCCTCAGCCTCCCAAAGTGCTGGGATTACAGGCATGAGCCACCGTGCCCGGCCTGGGGCATGCATACTTTCAATGTCCTTTCTTTTTCCACACTGCACATTGATCTCACACAAAGCAGCAAAGTGTCTGCAACCCACCTGCCACCTTTCCAATGCTACTGCAAGAAATGGTCATTTATCAGGAACCATCTTTATTTTTAATAAAAAATATTTTTATTAAAGATGAAATAGGGAGGGGAGAAGTGGTGCAGGCTCCAGCATCTCAGGTTTCAGTGTTCCTGGACCTCAGGGCCTTCGTCCTCTCCAATCTAAATGCAGAGACATTTGACATGAACGTAATGCAATACGCTCTTATTGACTCTGGTCACCCTGTCAAAACCTCTTCCTCCTGTCTAGACTTTGGTCCTTTGACCAACACCCCCATTCCCCCCCTCTGCTACCCGGGTCACCATCCATCTACTGGCTACTTCAATGGGGTCAACTTGTTTAGATCAACACTTCCAGGGCATCACATGGAATTGGTCTCTCTGAGGTGGTGGAGATGCTAAGTAGTGGGATTTCCTCATTCCACAGTGCACACATCTAATCCTCACACTGCACCCCATGAATGTACAAGCATGATTTGCCAATTAGAACAATACTAATAAAGACAGAATAAATATAGTAAAATGCAAGAAGTGCAGCTTCACCGCCCACCTACTTACTTTTCCTCTTGGGTGGGCCCTCCTACTCTTTCCCTTGGGTGGGCACAGGCAGCAGCAGCAGTGCAATAGGGTTGAAATGGATCTTCTGGCAGCCCTGCAGCAGCTCCACCTTCTTGTTGGCTGGGCCAACACAGCCTCGGGCTGCCTAGCTTCGAGGACGCTGGTTTCCTGTAATGATTGTTGACCCAGGGTGCTCTGGGTGGTGATCTGGGTGGAGGAGGCGGCCATGAGGTTATGCGGGAGGGCTGGTTGAGTTTTACTGCTAGTGGAGCACTTGGTGGAGGCTGCAGACAGGAGATCACGCTGGGGGCTAGCTCTGCCAAGGGTTGTAAATGTCCACCACTGCATATGGAGCTCACAATGGAGGAGGCCACAGGGTCACACTGGAGGGCTTGTGGTGCCAAGGTCACACTGGAGGGCTTGCTTGCTCTGCCTATGGAGCTCTTGATGGTCAGGGAGGCCATGGGGGCATGCTGGGGGTCTGAATTAAAACTCTCTGAACTGGAAACTTGAGTGAGATCCCCAGGAGCAAGTGTGTTAGTGGATTGGGTTTTTTTTCCATCTAAAATAAGGTAGGTGGCCATGGGATAATTGTACAAGTTTTCCTTAATTGCTGTGGAGACGTTCTCGGCCTCAAACCCCATGGCCACCATGAGCTGGATGGTTTCACTGTTCGGGTGGTCCAGGATTTGCTCTTGAAATGGTGTTAGAGGCAAATCTGGCCGTTGTTCACCCATGGGTCCCTCATAACTTGTTTTACTGTGGGCCGCTCTTTGGGATCTGCTGTTAACATTTTTTTTATTAGGCTTTTAAGGCCTACTGAAAAGGAGGTAGGGCAAATGTAATTATGTCTTTAAGTTTCACATTATTCTCCGAGAAGAAGGGCAGAGTGTTGGACACCATCTCGAACAAAGTGATGCCTAGGGCCCAAACATCCATGGCAGGGCATTCATAGCCCTGGCCCAGCAGGAGTTCTGGGGCCCTGTAGGGGAGGGTGCCAGGACATACCCTCAGCCTCTGCCCCTCATGGTAGGTGATTACTAATCAAAAATCTGCAATTTTTATGTTTCTCTCACCAACCAAGAGGATGTTGCTTGGCTTCAGGTCTCGGTGAGCAATCATTTTGTGGTGGCAGTACTCGATGGCTGAGAGCATTTGTTGAAACATTGCCCAGGCCTCCTCCTCCATCACGATGTTTTGTTGAATCCAGTCGTACAGGCTTCCTCCTGATGTGTACTCCAGTACCAAATGACATGACTCTGTGGTGTTAATGATCATGAAAGGCCTTTCATGAGCTCAGAGCAAAGCAGGGGCCAATCATGGCTGGGGATCATTCACAGAGGTTTTCTCACTTTGGGTCCCCAAAACATCTTCCTCTTTTAAAAAGAAAAGTGCTTTTGTCTAGATGGGTAATAGAGATTGATATTTAGTTTTCTAGCTATTTAAACTGGTATAACACTTCAACAGCATTTTCATTTGTAGTTTCTTTTTCTATCATTATTTTTATTGTACTCTTAAGTTCTGGGGTACATGTATAGATTGTGCAGGTTTGTTACATAGGTTTACATGCGCCACGGTGGTTTTCAATCATTTGTAATTTCAAAATCTGAAATAGCTTTTGGATTTTGAAGATCTCCTAATGTCTACATGCAAAATATTCAATTCCTTTTCTTTCATCTCTGAATGGTTGGTCTCAACCATTGAGAAGGGAGAGAATATTTTCCTTTCCTTGTAGGGTTTTTCCTTCCTCATATGATTGAGTTTAGGTAATGGACACAGAGGAAACAGACATACCCTACCCTCCATGAGCCCATAGCCTCTTCAGGAAGGCCCCCAGCCATGAAGCTCCTTCAGCGTGAGAAGCACCAGGTGAAGTGGGGGCCAGAGAAGAGTGGCCTGGGCCTCAGGTTGGCGCTGGTGAGGGAGGAAGCAGGGCTTTCTGGAGGCCAGTATGCTGAGCCCTGAAGTGTGAGGAAGGGTCGCCAAAGTGAGTAGGGACAAGGGCAGGAGGGTAGCTGCTGTGAAGGCCCAGGATGACCAAGGGTGGCTCTCTGGAGGGATACGCTAGTCCGAACGAGTGACAGGGACCAGGTTGGGAGTGCTCAAGTCCCAGGACAGAGGCTGAGCCTGTATTCCAGGGCGGGGGCTGTGGAATAGTTCTGAGCCCCTCGCTGGGCCACAGCCCTCACACCCTGACTCTGCCCCAGGTGGAGGTGCTGCTATTAATAGTAGGGGCCCCATAGGTGCACTGGAGGTGTGGAAGGGAAGGACTCCCCAGGAATAGCCCTGCATGGATGACAGCCATCCCACAGAGGGCATGGCAACCAGGAAATGTATGTCCTTCTAAATTTAGGTGGAGGCAGCAGGCAGAGGCTGGAAGGAGAAAGTGGGGCTGGATTCCCAGGGTTCCTAAATGCCAGGATGAGGTGCTTTTTTTGGCCTCCTGGGGAGCAAGATTTGGAAGAGACTGAGGCCCATGAGGGCAGCACTCAGGAGGCTGGTCTGGAGGGAGATGGCCCCTGAAGGGGCACACCTGTGCTTGTCCCTGTTGGCTCAGCCCTCACTGGCACTAGGAATCCCTTGGTCAGCAATGGGGGGGGGGCGTCATGGCCTCCTGCCTGGAGTCTGAACACCCTGACATACTCTCCCCAGGATTCTGCACTTTTTTCTCCTTTTTTTTTTTGTTTTTCGAGACTGAGTCTCACTCTGTCACCCAGGCTGGAGTACAATGGCGTGATCTCAGCTCACTGCAACCTCCGCCGCCTTGGTTCAAGTGATTCTCCTGCCTCAACTTCCTGAGTATCTGGGATTACAGGCGTGCACCACCACGCCCAGCTCATTTTTCGTATTTTTAGTGAAGATGTGTTTTGCCATGTTGGCCAGGCTGGTCATGAACCCCTGGGCTCAAGTGATCCTCCCACCTTGGCATCCCAAAGTGCTGGGATTCCAGGTAAGAGCCACCGCACTTGGCCTGCTCCTGCTCTTCCATCCGTGCATTGGAGTCGCCTCTCCCTGCGGGCAGCTACTGCACCCTGAGCGCCTGGCACAACTGTGGCCCCGAGGAGGTGCTCAAACACGTGACTTCCTGGGGACCTCGGATCTGGGTGGCTGCCTTGTGTGACACAAGGCAGGAAACAGAGCTCTGTGGGTCATGTGCCACCCCAGGGCATAAAGGCTGTCCTTGTTCTCTTGCAAGCCAGGCTTGGCCACTCTTCCAGGGGACCCACCCCCACTGCCTAGCCTGGCTGACAGGGGCCTTTTTGTCCCTGCCCGGAGTGGTGTCTGCCACATGCTCTGAAGCTGGCCCTTTGCTGTGAGGTCTTGAAGGGCAGGGTGATTGTGAGAGTCACCCACCACTGGGGCCTGGAAGGGTGGGCAGGCATCTAAGCAGGACTGCTGCCAATGCACTCCTGGGTCTGGAGTGGAGGAGTCAGTAACTCACTCCACCTTGGGGGGCTGATGGGAGGCCTCAAATAGGCCTTGGCCATTCCACTGGGCTCAGGAGCACCAGGGGCTTATCAGGGCTTGTGGCGGGGAGCAAGGCCAGGCCCTGGGGCTTTTGGCCTGCTCTTCTTGAAGGGCGGCCTGCAGGATGACGTGGTATTGGTCCGTGGGTGTCCTGTGGCCTCCTGCATCTCATGGCCTTGCCCTTGCCCTTTGGCATGACCCTCCAGTGCCTTCATCGGCCTCCACAGAGCTCATCCTGGTAGAGGATGTCAGGGTGAGCCAGGAGGAGGTGACCCTCTAGGACCGTCTTGGCTTCCAGATACGGCCTTTGGCCTGCCGGCTGCCTGGGTAAGACCCACCAGGGACCCCCTCACACTCCAAAACAGCCCAACTCTCCCTGAATCTGCCTCCTACAGGTGGAGCTCCACCTCAGGAATGACTCGGGTGACTTCTTCCTCAATACCAGTGCTGCGGACGACATCTAGATGGCCTACCAGGAAACCAGGGCCATCACCATAATAAGTTCGGGTCATTGGTCCCCAGGGTGATTTTCATTCTTCCTCTGGGCCATTGTGATATTCATAGATTGGTATTTTAAAAGCTGTCACTTAATCTCATCAGCTATAACTAGCAAAGCTGTTAGAGTCTCTCATTTATTCTGCAACTTTAGTCATTTTCATGCTACCTTTGTGACTTTTTTATTTTTGAGACAGGGTCTCACTCTGTTGCCTTGGCTGGAGTGCAGTGGCAGGATCATAGCTTACTGCAGCCTTGACCTCCTGGACTTAAGTGATCCTCCCAACTCAGCCTCTGGAGTAGCTGTGACTACCACCACCTGGCTGCGCCCACCACTACACCCGGCTGATTTTTGTATTTTTTGTAGAGATGGGGTCTCATTATGTTGCCCAGGCTGGTCTGGAACTCCTGGGCTCAAGGGATCCACCCTCCCTGGCCTCCCAAAGTACTGGCATTTCCGGTGTGACCCTCCACACCCAGGCTACCTTTATGATTTTCACTCCACGTCCACAAACTACCCACACTGTTACCTAATGGTTTCCTTTCTGTCAATCTTTTCATTGAAATTAAAATATTATTAAACAAGCAGAACTCTAACAACAATAAAGCAAATTGCTTTTAAAGAGGTTGCACCTTTCTCTGTTTCCCCAGGTTGATTTCTTGACCCTCTCCCTATTCTTGCAAGTGTTGACTTATCTGTGCTCGTGGCATGGAAGAATTTAGTATTCTGCTTTCCATTATCTTATTCTGTTCTCACTTTTTCTATTTCCCCATGTTGACAGGGAGGCTGGCTGATTATTTTTATGTTGTTATTTGTACTTTCACGCCATTCTTTTTTAATCAGAGTGTTTGGATGGTCAAAATGTTTTTGTTCTTTCAAAAATGTAGGGAAGAATAGAATGAGAAGAGTAAAAAGAAACACTCAGACACGTCTGCATGTCTGCACGATGGGTTATGATGCAATCACAAATACAGAACTTACTTTAGAAGGGAGCTCTTACTACAGAAAGTGTAACAAGCCCTCTCTAAGTCATCAACCCAAGGCATCCCAAAGCTCATTGGTTTGATACAGCAGTGGCAGTGACACCCACCCCAGCATGTCATTAAACCACGGTTGTGCTGTAGCCTTTGAGCTGCTGTAAGCCCAAGATTTGCTTTTCTCTGTTAAAAGGGGTGGTTCCCCATGATTGAGTAGTGTTGCAGTCAGGCCAGCTTTGGAGACTTTCCCCCGACCCAGCAAGGCCTGGGTTGATCTGGTGCTTGGTGTGTGGTGGGGACTCAGATGGTGCGGCACTGTGGATGGGCTAGAGGTGCCCTGACCATGGGTCTCCTGCCATCCTGATACTCCGGTTTGCTCTTGGCCTTGCCTGGTTCATGGAGGTAGCCCTCGAAGGCTCACAGCCTTTGCAACATGGTTTCACCATGTTGATCAGGAAGGTCTCGATATCTTGACCTCGTGATCCACCCGCCTCGGCCTCCCAAAGTGCTGGGATTACAGGCGTGAGCCACCGCATCCTAAATGTTTTTAACAGATAAAGGATAACGTTATTTAAGTTTTGCAGACAGATTTTGAACTTGAACTTTAATAAAAATAGCACCCTCTTCAATAAACAAAATTATAAAAGTAAGGAAATTCAAGCATAACACATACACACTCATGCGCGCGCACGTGCGCACACACACATACACATACACACAGATTTGCTGGGTTTACAAATATGGACCATGATTTACAAACAAACAAAAATAAATTAAAGAAATGGATGAATGGAACCAATGAAATAAAGATTGGGAAGAAAATAGATTTGGATAAGAGACTAAGCAGACTTTCCATGTGAATAACAAGAGTGCCAGAAAAAAAAAATTAACGATTGAAGAAGAGAAAGTTACTAAATAGAAAAAAATGTATGTGAACAGAAGACTCAAGTATTAAAACTAAAATGCTTCACTAAATTCTAGGCAAAATAGATTAAAAAGGTGTTATTTACTGTGAAGAGAAGACCACTAACTCAGAATTTGAAAAATAAGGCTTTATTACTTATAAGAACTGCCTTGCAGAAAGGCAGGAGAGAGTGTTTATAAGCCAGGGAGTGATGATGATCATGACCCAGTTCCTTAGTACATCAAAGTAATAGACTTCCTTATTCCTGAGTATACTCAAAACCCTCCAAGATTTGCTTTACGATCAGCATAGCAGCAAAGAGGTCTCATACACCCCAGTAATGAAAGTGATTCTTTGCAAGGATCAGAAGGGAGAGGACAGTGGACTTTGTAAGTGAGCACACTCCAAAAAACCTATTTGAAAGAAATTCTGAAAGAAGTAAATTATGTCAACTAAGATACATGAATAAAATATAGATTATATAATTTTTCATGGAATAAAATATTAAATAATCCACTCAGTTATAATTTTTAAGTTCATTAAAAAGCTGACGTTCTGTGAATTATGGTAGGGCTGATTTTCTTGTTGATAACTAGACACATCTTGGCAAGATTTCAGGACTCCTGGGCTAGAATAAAAATCTTAAAAGCTTCCAGATAGAAAAAATAAGTTGTTTGACTTTCTTAAAAATGATTTTTGACTATGCCAGTTACCTTTTTTAACTTTTTACAGCATTCTATAATGAGACATAACTTGATTTTTTTAAAATAGCAAATACATGATAAATAATATATTTAAATTGAATGTGGACTAAATATGAAGGGGTGTGTGTGTGTGTGTGTGTGTGTGCATGTGCTTATTACTGAAATGAATTCCAACTACCAAAGAAGAGTCAAAGACTAACGTTTTATTTTTATAACAATATTTAATTATTGAACATTTTATACAAAATACTTTGATCAGATAATATTTGAGCTTGTTGCAAATAGTAAATGTGCAAAATGAATTAATATTCAAGCAAAAATACATTACTAACTAGACCATTTTTAAAATAAAAAGCACCACCTAAAATAGTCATATTACTACTTTACACACATGCATTTCTTTTTGTTTTTTACATAGATTTCTTACATCTGAGAGAGATCCAAGATGGCTGATCGCTAACAGTTCGGGATTGTAGCTCCCAGTGAAAGCTCGGAAAACGTGAGGATGCCACATTTTCAGAGGAATTTTCGTTGCCCACGGACCAGAAGATTTCCAGTGGAGGAGCCCCGCGGGTCGCCAGCGCGACTTCTGTGGCCGGCGCAGCGGTTTTGCCGTCACCTCGGCGCGGCAGCTCTTCGTGCACAGTGAGCGGGACTGGTTCCCCTACTGACTGGTGTTTGGAGCTCTGGGAAGGCAGAGACTCAAGAAGGAAGCCAGATCGGAGATTCCCAGGCAGAAGAGCACCATCAGTCTTATCGCTGTTGTTTTGGCCGGCGCAGTGGGTTGCTCGGATTCCAGCACTGGGAATCAATAAATTGGACATCCTCTCAGGAACTTAATCAGAAAGGCGCTAATTGTAAAGATATCAGATGGATAAAATCGCAATAAAGGGAAAAAAACAGCCTAAAAAGGCTGAGAAAATTGAAAGTCAGAACCCCTCTCCCTCTACAGGGGATAGTAATTCCTCATCAGCAATGGAACAAGCCCTAATGGAAGAGGACTGTGTTCCAGTATCTGAAGGAGGTTTTAGAAGGTGGATGGTAAAAAACCTCTGGGAATTGAAACAAATTGTTCTGAACCAATGCAAAGAAACTAAGAACTTTGAAAAAAGGTTAGACGAAATGTTAAAAAGAATGGACAATATAGAAAGGAATATAAATGAACTAATGGAGTTGAAAAATACAACACAAGAACTTAGTGAAATATGCACAAGTTTGAATAGCCGAATTGATCAAGCAGAAGAAAGGATATCAAGGGTCGAAGACCGACTTAATGAAATGGAACGAGAAGACAAGAATAGAGAAAAAAGGATAAAAAGGAATGAGCAAAGTCTCCAAGAATTATGGGACTATGTGAAAAGACCTAATCTACGTTTGATAGGTGTACCTGAATGTGATGGAGAGAATGAATCCCAGCTGGAAAATACTCTTCAGGATATTATCCAGGAGAATTTTCCCAATCTAGCAAAGCAGGATACCATTCAACCTCAGGTAATACAGAGAACACCACAAAGATATTCCCCAAGAAGAGCAACCCCAAGGCACATAATCGTTAGATTCACCAGGGTTGAAACGAAGGAGAAAATACTAAGGGCAGCCAGAGAGAAAGGTCAGGTTACCCACAAAGGGAAGCCTATTAGACTTACAGCTGATCTCTCAGTAGAAACCCTACAAGCCAGAAGAGAGTGGGGGCCGATATTTAACATCCTCAAAGAACAGAAATTTCAGCCCAGAATTTCATATCCTGCCAAACTAAGCTTCACAATTGAAGGAAAAATAAAATCTTTTATGAACAAGCAAGTACTCAGAGATTTTATTACCACCAGGCCTGCTTTACAAAAACTTCTGAAAGAAGCATTACACACAGAAAGGAACAACCAGTATTAGCCTTTCTAAAAATATACCAAAAAGTAAAGAACATCAACAGAAAGAAGAATTTACATCAACAAATGGATAAAATAGCCAGTTAACATCAAATGGCAGTAATCTTAAATTGAAATCGACTAAATTTTCTAATTAAAAGATACAGCCAAAATCTAACGGTATACTATATCCAGACCTATTTCATATCCAAAGATATACATAGACTAAAAACAAAGGGTTGGAGAAAGATTTACCAACCAAATAGAGAAAAAAAAAAATAAATAAACAAAAAGGAGTTGCAATTCATGCATTTGATAAAATAGATTTCAAACCAAAAAAGATAGAGTGGTATAAGGATCAATGCATCCTAACACCCAGATACATAAGACCCATAAAGAGATTCAGATTCAACGAAACAGAAAATTAATAAGGATATCCAGAATCTGAACTCAGATTAGTAACAAGTAAACTTAATAAGCAAACTCTCCACTTTAGATAAATAAAATATACATTCTCCATTTTAAATACATAAAAATAATGATCGGCCATTATTAATAGCCATTTATAGAATAAAGCAATATTTCTGTTCTCTCTCCCTCTTTTTCTTCCTCTCTTTTCCTTTCAAAAAAAAAGACCCTCTATATCCTCTCTCTCAGCTCCTGTAAAAAAAAAAAAAAAAAAAAGATTTCTTACATCTATTCTTGTTTCGTGGGTTTGGGTTCTATAATTTTGAGGATTGAATACATAGTGTCTACACTAAGAAACTGACATATTTACTCACTGCCAAAAGCATTCTGGGAATCCTGGAGAGCCTCTATTTGATTATCTCTTTTATGAGTCACATCTCCTCAATTAATCATTGAATAGCAAGAGACAGCATTAGACATAAGGACATTTTTACACTGGCAATTTGGGACTTAGGATCTTTTCACTCTGTTCCATACTCTCGTTGGTTACTGCCTTTTTGTTTATTTGAACTTCATTCTAGATAATGGGAAAGAAAGTTGGAGAGCAGGAATGGTGTTTAGACTTCAGGTTCCAGCTGGCTGTGGTCACCATGTCCATGGAAGTGATTGTCATGTTCTCTCAACCTAGGGACCTAAAGGAAACAAGTTTGGGGGCACATTAATCATCTTTTAATGTAAATTTTAAAAATAAGACTTCTCTTAGAAAGGGCTTAGTACTCTCAAAAAATTGATCCTGATCTGACTCATTTAATAAATATTGAGTATCCACTTAGTGTCAGCTTCTTTTCTGGGCATTGAGGATAGAGTAATGAATAAAATAATTATTTCACTGGGCTTGTTATAAGTTAGTATTGAAACAAAAATATTTTTGTTAATTATTATTCAAGCTTGAATAAAACGGGGAATAAAAATTGAGTTGAAGAAAAACAAAAGAATAAAATATTTATCTCAATCACCCTGACTACATTCCCGCTTTTCCTAACTCATCTCTCTGAAATTTTGCTGAAAACACCCAAACATCTATCCCTCTCAACTTTTGCAGGAAATTATTTGGGAAAAAGTATTAATAGAGTAAAGAGAAACTGGAGGATAGAAAGAGGCTGATGTTTTGTTATTCATAGGTCCTCTCGATGTGTACTCACTAGAATTCTTTAACCTTGTGTATTTCACTTGCTTTTGACCACTTTTACCTATGGCATATTTTTAAATTGTTTAATTTCTTTCTTTTTTTTTTTTAACCACCAAATAAGCCTGTGGACTATATATGGTATAAAATCTCACAGTTTCCCAGAACTCATATTATTTTTATGAATAGCTTTTTTTATGGCTTTCAGAGGAGTCAAACATCTGCTAACTAAATTCTGTCTTGTCTTTATCTAACTTCTGCTTTAGAAAATACCGTAACTTCTGATTTTATCTGGCAGGGTATATCATCTCAACTTCTCTCTATAAATAGGTAGTTCATCCAGTTTCTTTTCATTTATTTACTTTTCTTTTACACTTGACATCTTATTGAAGGAAAAAATTTGAAATTTATTATTTATTATTTTTGTGGAGAGTTTCCCAGGCTGGTCCCAAACTCCTAGCATCAAATAATCCTCCAGCCTCAGCTGCCCAAAGTGCTGGGATTACCTGTATAAGCTACCATGCCTAGCTAATTCGATTTCATCACACATATGCCACAGAGATATATAGGCTAGAAGTGAGTAAAGATTTCAGTAATGTAGTCATCATTCACGTTCTTGTTTAGAATACTCTACAGTACCTCCCAATAAACAGAATCATCATAGCAGTTCTGGTCAGATGGTTGTCCCAAGAAAGGCAACTTTAGGATTAAACCTGTGATGGTAGAGGGAAAATGAATCATGTCACGATGCTGAAGAGGAAAATCCACCTGCATAGTAGCTAATAGTCTATTATAAAGTCATCCCCTTTGGCTGACATAATTACTGCCAGAAGTTTAGAACATTTTTTAATTTAGCAATTGACTTGCTTGTTATCTATTGTAAATAATCTGAGAGCATAATATACAGGGAAGTGTTCACTTTTTATGCTGACCTGTAATCAGACCTCCAACAATTGCTGTTCCGATAGAAGAACCCAGTGCAGCCGCCTGCATGGCCATAGAAGATCTAAGGAAGCAAACGAAAAAGATTCAGTGTTTTTCCTGTATCTCAGCCAAAAAAAATCTCACCCACTGAGGGTGTGGATGACTGCCATCTTCAGGCCAGAGTGTAACATTACACATTAGCAAATTAAGCATTTGTTACAATTTTTCTTTCATATTCTTTTCTTTGAAACTCGAGCAGTGTTAGAAAATTCTGAGATACACCTAAAAAAGCGGATCATCTTTTAATGTAAATTTTAAAAATAAGACTTTCCTTAGAAAGAATTTAGTACTCTCAAAGAATTGATCCTGATCTGACTCATTTAATAAGTATTGAGTATCTACTTTGTGTCAGCTTCTTTTCTAGGCACTGAGGATAGACTAATGAATGAAACAACATGAGCTAACCATCTCTTCTCATCTCATTATAATGAAGTAGTTGTGATGAAATTGGAAAAATCTATTGGCCGGACGCTGTGGCTCAAACCTGTAATCCCGGCACTTTGGGAGGCCGAGCCTGGTGGATCACCTGTGGTCAGGAGATTGAGACCATCCTAGCTAACACGGTGAAACTCCGTCTCTACTAAAAATACAAAAAATTAGCCGGTCGTGGTGGCACGTGCCTGTAGTTCCAGCTACTCCCAGCTACTCGGGAGGCTGAGGCAGGAGAATCCCTTGAGCCTGGGAGAGTTTGCAGTGATCCGAGATCACGCCATTTTCACTTCAGCCCGGGCAACACGAGTGAAACTTGTCTTAAAAAAAAAAAAAATTGGAAAATGAGAGTTTTATTGGCCTCCAGTTTCATCATCCAAGGGAGAAGATGCACTAAACTCAGATTTCTTTTTTTTCTCCTTATTTGAAGGGTTTAAATTTTCTAATATATATATAAAGTTGCACAAGTAAAATTATGAAAACATTAGAAACTGCAAATAACAAAACAGAGCAGAAAAGTTTAATATCCCTCAGACTGTATCAGAATAAAAATGTAAAAGAAAAACATGTATTTTAATAAAAATGCAATCATGCTACATTATTTATTTTCCTATTAAATATGTTTTAGGGGTCCATTTTTGTGAGTCAGTGTAGATTTGGACTACAATTTGAATTGCTACAGGGTGTTACACTGTGCAAAGTACTGGTTGCTTCCAGTGTTTCATATTTTTAAAAATGCTGTGAGAACATCTCCTCTGAACATGCTTATAAATTTGTCTGATTATTTTCCTAATATAAAGCCTATCAAGAAATGAGAATATTAGTAAAACTCTATATATACTTTTTTTTTTTTTTTTTGATGGAGATTCACTTTTTCACTGAGGCTGGAGTGAAGTGGCCCAATCTCAGCTCACAGCAACCTCCACCCCTCAGGTTCAGGTGGTTCTTCTGCCTCAGCCTCCCAAGTAGCTAGGGTTACAGGCGCCTGCCACCATGCCCTGCTAATTTTTGTATTTTTGGTAGAGACGAAAAGGTTTCACCATTTTGTCCAGGCTGGTCTCGAACTCTTGACCTCAGGTGAATCACGTGCCTCAGCCTCCCTAAGTGGTAAGATCACAGGCTTGAGCCACTGTGCCCAGCCTATATAGTTCTTAGGAACTTTTCCAGATAGGAAATTGTACGATTTATATTCCAAGATTTTACTTTAGCCACTATTCAGTATTATTATTACTCATTCATACTTCATCACTTTGATAAGTGAAGACTGGTAGCTTGTTTTAATTTGCATTTCTTTGATTATGAGTGAGGTTGAGTATTTTATATATACTTATTTATTTGATTTTCTTCTTTTGTAAATTTCCTTAGTTTTACAGGAATTTGCCAAGATCTTTTTAAGGTCTTAAAACATACTTTAGATAGCAAGTGTTCTGTGATCAAATAAACTTGGAAAGCACTGACTTATACAAAATTAACAGTATTACTAGAGTTATGCTGCCATAATTTGCAAAAATGTCCTTTAAGAATATTAACTTTCCCTTGTTCTATGCTTACCAAAAACTTGATTTGCATTTTAATATTCTGAATAGACATATGTAAGTAGTCTTGGCTCTCAGGCGGTATTTTATTTGGTGTGAAATATGTAAATTTTGCCCGTGAACAGACCTTCAAGGCTTGCCCTCCTTCCCCTCCTCTGATATTTCTCTACCTCCTTTCCCTACTAACGAATTAATTGGGAAGATGTTCTAAACCAGCATTTCCAAGGACTAGGCCTTCAATCATGAGACTCACCCCATGTCTGAGCACCCAGCAAGGCCTACTCTTTGAAAGCCAGATAGACTTGTTTTATTGCATCTGTGAAACTGGTCTATGTGTGATGCTTAAGAATTCCTAATCATAGGCACCTCAGTGTGTTTGCACAGTGTCTGCACACTCCAACACTGAGGAGTTAAGTTCATTCACACACGCTTTTATCATGCTTGATTTGCATTAAAATATGTTAGTGTTTGGTCTCTACAGTCTTGGGTCTGGAGAGAACTGAAAACCATGTGCATATTCTGGTGTTTTCTTCTAAATTTTCAAAAACGGTTAAAATAAAACCACATATGGAAGAAATGTGTCAACTATACAGGTGAAGAAGGAAGCAAAGTTTCTATTTAGTAGGAAATGATTAAATGAGTTTTTCAAGTTTTTTTTAATTGATCTCAACAGGGTTAAATTTTAATCTGCTAAAATTGAAGAGAGGTTTTTCTTTTTAGATTATGCATCTCCAGTTAGTGGTCATTCAGACATTTCTAGACACACATTTCTCTTTTCTTCATGCTTTCAATTGGATTTAAAAGTTGAGCATTCTACTATGCAGCCATAAGAAAGGATGAGGTCACGTCCTTTGCAGGGACATGGATGAAGCTGGAAACCATCATTCTTGGCAAGCTAATGCAGGAACAAAAAACCAAACAACACCACCACATGTTCTCACTCATAAGTGGGAGCTGAACAATGAGAACACATGGACACAGGGAGGGGAACATCACATACCTGGGCCTATTCGATGGTGGGGTGCAAGGGGAGGGAGAGCATTAGGACAAACACCTAATGCATGCAGGGCTTAAAACCTAGATGATGGGTTGTTGGGTCCAGCAAACCACCATGGCACATATATAACTATATAACAAACCTGCACATTCTGCACATGTATCCCAGAACTTAAAGTATAATAAATTTTTAAAAATTGAGCATTCTAATTTATCTTTATTTACTCTGAGTGATCTGGACTCTGCGATCTTCCTAGCTGTTTCACCTGGATGACATTCATACCAAATCATTCCAATCTTGTGGCATCCCTTTTATTCTCCTGGATTTGCTGATACTTGTTTTTCCTCTGCTTATTTAAGTAAACCTTTTCGTATTATTCCAACTCATTCTTCTTTGTGTGGATTGGATGGAAATGACTGTTCAGCTCATCATATGTGCCTCCTTCTTCATTTTGGAGGAATCAAGAAAATGACGAAGCCTACTGTAATCTGACTGTGATTATCAAACTTCCTTATCTTCTAGGAGACAGCTGTTTCTGGTAAAGACATTTAAAACAACATATTTTTTTTTTAAACTAACAATTTCAGTTAAGGTGCTTCTTTCAATATAATTTTATTCTAATTATCTTCTTTCAGTTGTGTCTCTTTGGCTCTAGTGAAGATGGCCAGAACTGCTAAAATGAAAGCTCTCCTACCCCTAAATTTCTCAGAGTGAGAGAAAACATTACAGGACCACAGGGACTGGAAAACCCATTTTTTTACTCACGTGTTGGATGCACCCATTGCTACCGCCACAATGCCTGCAAGGCCTCCCATTACTCCAGGTAAGCCGTGGAGGTTATGGACCCCACATGTATCATGAATCCTCAGCTTAGTAGTAAAAAGTGGCTAAAATTGTAAAAGGAAAAAGGCTTATTATTTCGTTAAACATACAGAACTCCAGAACTGAAACAGCTATAGCTGAGCTCTATTCTTCCATGAAGAATTATTTTATAAATAAATTTATTATGTATATGTAAGGTATACAACATGATGTTATGAGATACATATAGAAAGTAGAAAGGTCACTACAGTGAAGAATATTAACATCTCCATCATCTTACATAGTTACCGTTTTTTTTGTTTTCTTAGTAAGAGCAGCTAAAAATCTACCCATTTAGCATAAATCCTATATACAGGACAGTTTTACTGCCTATAGTCTTCATGCTGTACATCAGAGCTCTAGACGTGTTCATCCTTCATTTCTGCTACTTTGCATTCTCTGACCTACATCTCCCAATTTCCTTCTCCATTCAGAAAAAATTGTATGTGTAGCTCAGTTCTCCATCCATATCTGAGGTCCATTTAAGTTAAAGGATTTGAAAATATGTTTGTGGCAAAACTGTCCATTTCAGTCTTCACTGGATTGGTTTGAAGAGAATCATTTCACGACTTACCCCTTCTCACCTAGTGATGATATCCTAAATCTCTCTCTCTCTTTTTCTTCTTTTCTTTTGAGATGGAATGTTATTCTGTCACCCAGTCTGGAGTGCAATGGCACCATCTTGGCTCACTGCGACCTCCACATCCTAGATTCAAGCGATTCTACTGCCTCAGCCTCCTGAGTAGCTGGGATTACGAGAGCCGTCACCATGCCAGGCTAATTTTTGCACTTTTTCTTTTTAGTAGAGCCGGAGGTTTCACCATGTTTACCAGACTGGTCTCAAACTCCTGACCTCAAGTAATTCACCCACCTCAGCCTCCCAAGTTGCTGGGATTACAGGTATAAGCTTCCATGTCTGGCCAACATCCTAAGTCTCTTAAAAGAGCAGAGTTCGTACTTACATAAGACAAAAAACAACTACTTCATTGGAAGAGCCCAAAAGAAATGTAATGCCAAGGACTTAACATTTAATTCAAACTAAATTATAAATAATTGATATCAGATTCTTTCCTGTTACACAGAAGTCAGGGCAGAGTATAACCACTGGACAGCTGAAATGGGAGTGGTATTTCCGAAAGGAAGGCAAGTGGCCTCCAAATAAAAATATTCATAAAATAAAACTTTATAGCTTTTTTTTTCTGCTGGAGGGACATGAGAGAAGAATGGTGCAGATTCAGAGTTTGACTCAGAACATCCGCTGTACTTACAGTTAGGAACTTGTATCCGAAGACAGAGACTATTCCTGCAATGCTCCCAATGATCATAGAACCGAATGGGTGAATTGTCATATCCGCACAAGTGCCCACGGCAACTCCTCCAGCAAGAGTGGCATTCTGAATGTGAATCTGTGTGAGGGGCAGAAACATAAATGAGGTGAGCTGGATGATGCAGAATTCAGAAGGATCAGGGGATTCTAGAGTTTAATAGACCCACATCACATTCTTCAGTTGAAAGGGTTACTGATTATTCTTTAAAATTGAAATTGTAGAAGTCCTTCTTTGAAATTGTGGAAGGCCTTTCTTTTTTATTTTATATTATTTTATTATTATTATACTTTAAGTTCTGAGATACATGTACAGAATGTGCAGGTTTGCTACATAGGTATACACATGCCATGGTGGTTTTCTGCACCCATCAACCCATCCTTTACATTAGGTATTTCTCCAAATGCGATCCCTCCCCTAGCCCCTCATCCCCCAACAGGCCCTGGTGTGTGATATTCCCCTCCATGTGTCCATGTGTTATCATCGTTCAACTCCCACTTATGAGTGAGAACAAGCAGTGTTTTGTTTTCTATTCTTGTGTTAGTTTGCTGAGAATGATGGTTTCTAGCTTCATCCATGTCCCTACAAAGGACATGAACTCACCTTTTTCATGACTGCATAAATTTCCATGGTGAATATGTGCCACATTTTCTTTCTCTAGTCTATCACTGATGGGATTTTGGGTTGGTTCCAAGTCTTTGCTGTTGTGAACAGTGCTGCAATAAACATACATGTGCATGTATCTTTATAGTAGAATGATTTGGAATCCTTTGGGTATATACCCTGTAATGGGATTACTGGGTCAAATGGTATTTCTGGTTCTAGATCCTTGAGGAATCACCACACTGTCTTCCACAATGATTGAACTAATTTACACTCCCACCAACAGTGTTACAGCGTTCCTATTCCTCCACATTCTCTCCATCATCTGCTGCTTCCTGACTTTTTCATGATTGCCATTCTAACCATTCTAACTGGCATGAGATGGTATCTCATAGTGGTTTTAATTTGCATTTCTCTAATGACCAGTGATGATGAACTTCTTTTCATATGTAGATTGGCTGCAGAAATGTCTTCTTTTGAGAAGTGTCTGTTCATATCATTTGCCCACTTTTTGATGTCTTTTTTTTTTCTTGTAAATTTGTTTCAGTTCTTTGTGGATTCTGGATATTAGCCCTTTGTCAGATGGATAGATTTCAAGAATTTTCTCCCATTCTGTAGGTTGCCTGTTCATTCTGATGATAGTTTCTTTTGCTGTTCAGAAGCTCTTTAGTTTAATTAGGTCATTTGACATTTGTTAATTAAGTCATTTGTCAGTTTTGGCTTTTGTTGTCATTGCTTTTGGTGTTTTAGTCATGAAGTTTTTGCCCATGCCTATTTCCTGAATGGTATTGCCTAGGTTTTCTTTTAGGATTTTTATGGTTTTAGGTCTTACATTAAAGTCTTTAATTCATCTTGAGTTAATTTTTATATAAGGTGTAAGGAAGGGGTCCAGTTTCAGTTTTCTGCATTTGTCTAGCCAGTTTTCCCAACACTATTTATTAAACAGGGAATCCTTTTCCCATTTCCTATTTTTGTCAGGTTTGTCAAAGATTGGAAGGTTGTAGATGTGTGGTGTAATTTCTGAGGCCTCAGTTCTGTTCCATCGTTCTGAGAGCTTTCTTTCAAGAAGTTGACATTTGGTATCTTTCTTGCCAGTCCATTGGTAGTGAATGAGTAATCAGATTAATGAGACCAGTGGTGGAAGGCATTTGAGAAAATCAAAAGATGTTGTAGTGAGAAGGTAGGAGTTTAGAGCAAAGTTTAGAGCAAATAATCTAGCAAGGTTTTTGTCTATTCGTGCAATTTTTGGAACACATTTGTGGTTATCATGAACCAAAAGATGACTATGGCCACTGTGTGTTTTATAGCATCTATGATATTCCAATATCCAAAGAGGAAATGTAGACATTGAAATGTACACATTACATATGAAAGACAACAGTTTCTGCAAATGTCACTGGATTGAGGACATTTGAGGATGGAGGAAAGAGGAATTTATTTAGTTTTGAGACAGAATCTTGCTCTGTCTCCCCAGATGGAGTATAGTGGCATGATCTTGGTTCACTGCACCCACCACCTCCAGGGTTGGAGGATTCTCCTGCCTCAGTCTCCCAGTAGCTGGGATTACAGGTGCATGCCACCATGTCCAGCTAATTTTCGTATTTTTAGTAGAGATGGAGTTTCACTGTGTTGGCCAGGCTGGGTCTTGAATTCCTGACGTCAGGTGATCCACACCCCTCAGCCTCCTAAAGGTCTGGGATTATAGGCATGAGCCACCGTACCCAGTCAGGAATCAATTTTCATTTACCAGAATTTTTCAGAAAAATTACAGTCTGGCTGTTCTGTCTGAGAAGCAGAGGTCATCTGTACTTTTAAAAGAGAAACACTGAACTGTTCAATTTTTTTCATTGTTTTTAGTGACCTCTCATGATACAATTTTTGAAGAATTAACATACACATCCTCAGCTATGCTTAAAAATTAATTACAATAACATCTTCCTCCCTACCCCACTCACCCCCTGATCTGGGGGTTATTCCTTTACTGATGCTTCTCTAGCTCATAGGCAAGAAACTCAAGAGACCAATTTGGGGAAATTCATACAATATTTTATTTTGAACTAATTGCAGACACATATAAGTTGTCAAAATCCTACAGAGTGTTTCCATATATCCCTTGTCCAGTTTTTCAAATAAGATGTTAATTTTACATAACCATGGAAAGGAAAATAGCATTGATCAAATACCTTATGTGAATTTCACCACTATTCCCACTGATTATTTTCCCCAATATCCTACTGAAGATCCCACATTGCATTTAGTAGTTATTTCTTTGAGAGGAATATTTGCAGTTGGGAAAATAGAATCAGTGTGCATCATCCCACTTTCTGCTGTTTGATAAGTCTTGTTTCTAAGGAAGCTTTTCTCAGAACTTGGGAGCAGTTAGAGCAGTTAACTCTATTATTAAAGAAATATACCTCAAATATTTGATTTATATAAGACTACATTCATTTTACACTAGACTAAATTCCTTGAGAACACTTTTTAAATTTTCCAGGGTGTATATATATATATATATTTTTGAGACAGAGTTTCACTCTTGTTGCCCAGGCTTGGGTACAATGGTGTGATCTTGGCTTACTGCACCCTCTGCCTCCCAGGTTCAAGAGATTCTCCTGCCTCAGCTTCCTGCGTAGCTGGGATTACAGGTGCCTGCCACCATGCCTGGTTAATTTTTTTTTTTTTGTATTTTTATTAGAGATGGGGTTTTGCCATGTTGGCCAGGCTGGTCTCAAACTCCTGAGCTCAAGTAATCTGCCCTCCTCGATGTCCCTAAGTGCTGGGATTACAGGCATGAGCCACCATGCCCAGCCCAGTGTATAGATTTGATTAAGAAATGAATGAATGTTGCTATTTTTAAAACATTCTTCAAGATCTGAAGTTTTCTGATTTGTCTTAGGAGCTCAGCAGTGATGCCGAAATTACCTCCTACTTATCTAAGTAACTGTCAGTGTTGTGAAGGGAAATTTCCATGAGGGCTAAGACAGAACTTACCATGTCAAGCTTGCCTCGGGGCTCCACTAGACTGGAGAAGGCATAGGCTGTGAGGACACAGGCAGCAAGAGAGAAGTATGTGTTTACAATGGCCCTGTACTGTTTGTCTCCAGGTTCAGCAATGGCCGAGTTAAAGCTGGGCCAAAACATCCATAGAAAGAGCGTCCCTGTAGTGAACCAAAAGAGGGGATGTTAGTTCTGAATATGGAAGACAATCCAGACGATGCAGTTTGCTTTGGGCACCGACAGTGTCTCTGTTTAGGCTTGATTACGGACAGTTAAGAGAAAAGAGGGGAATTGAGCCAGCATACAGTAGTATGCAAAAGATGCTCCTTTTTTCAAGATTGAATTTAATCATTATTATTATTATTATTTAGAGATGGAGTTTCACTATGTTGCCCAGGCTGGACTCGAACTCCTCAACCTCCTGAGTAGCTGGGACTACAGTCATTCGCTACCATGCCTGGGTTGGATGTTCTTTTTGAGCATCTTCTCACACCTGTCTTAAAGTTAACCTTCCCTGGTCCCTTTTCAAATAGTTAAGGTTCAAGCAAGTTTATCCACACTCACCAATCATTGCAAACAAATCTGAGTGGTACACAGACTCTTCATTTTCATGCCCCCTTCTCAGTCCAGGTCGATACAAGATGCCTGCTACAGCCAAGCCAAAGTAGGCCCCGAAGGCATGGATGGTCATTGATGCTCCAATATCAGAGGCCTGAAGGGACAAAATAACATTCATATAAATAAAGGTGAACCTGAGACTCATTATGGGAGGAAAGTTAACGAAAGAATTGCATTGTTGGTTAAACAATTTAAAAAAAGGGAGAAACAGAAAGATGGTGTCAGCGAAAGCAGGGTAAAACAGGGTGGTAAAATAGAGACAGCACAGACTTTGGAGCCACACAGAATTGACTTTCAATCCTAGGTCAGTTATTTCCTTGAGATGTGACTTTCAACAAATTGTTAAGCTTCTCTGATCTAAATGGGGATCTAAATCTAAAATGGGAAAATATTACCCACTCAACAGGGTTTGTGATGGGGCTTAGATGAGACCACATTTCTAAAATGCTAGTTCCCTGGTGGGCACATAAGCTTTGGAGGGTTACTTCTCTAGGTGATGGAGATTCTCAGTGAAATACATATTGCACAGCCTGGCATGGTGGTGCACTCCTTGTATTCCCAGCTATTGGGAAGGCTGAGGCAGGAGAAAGGCTTGAGCCCAGGAATTTGAGGTTACAGTGAGCTATGATTGTTACATTGCACTCCAGCCTAGGTAACAAAGCAAGAACTAATCTCCAAGTTGAAAAAAAAAGATACTGCTTGTGATATGAAACGAAGATGATGTGTTTACTTGAAATTGCAGTTGAATCTCACTTAATTGTAACTCAAGACTTGAAACTTCAAAAAACCAGAGGTTTTACCCATATATATATTTATTTTTCTCTACGATGAACTGAAAACCAGCTGAGGTCCCAGATTCATTTGAAGAGAGATACTTTAGATTCCTCTTTAGGATATGATGTGGATTTGACCCAGTTTTCTACATTTCCTGCCTCTAGAGCGAGTGTTCAGAGGGTCCAATTCTAGACATTTATCTGTACTTATAGACAGGAAGATGATATTCATTTATTTATAAAACATTTTCAAATTTAAGTAAAAATGGTCTCCTAGTTTTGTTCCTTTGTTTACTAGACATAGAGGGACCCAGTCCCCTTGAAGACCCAGGCTTGGTTGGAATGAGTCAAGTATCTTTCAAGCGTATATAATCTATCTAGCAATCTTTAGTTGTCCAGCAACACTTAGTACCCTCCTAAGTTGGAAACCTTGCTTTGCTTCACCAGGTGGTTTCAGGAGGATGGGAGGTGGCAATTAATCGTGCTTGGACTTTACAAACACCATGTGAGTCTGTGCCTCTCTTTAAATGCTCACATATTTGTAGGCAAAATGACATTCCCTGTTTTTTCCCTTTGGAACCATCAGATAAGTCTTCACCTAGCTAGCACACAGAGTTTACAGAGTCTTTATTAATCTGACCCACTTACCTTGTTGGTTTCATCTTGTATTGGTCAAGTCCTTTCACATTATTCTAAAAGTTTTCTTTTACTTCCTCATTACCAGTTCAAGACTGTGCTTGTTATTACCTTGGCTTAAAGAACATTTCTTCCCATTAGTTACTCGAAAATTTCTAGGTATCTTTTAGGCCCAGAGTAACTGTCACTTCCTCAAAGAACCCCTCCTTGATTCTACAATCTAATCTTCCAGTTACACTTTCTCATAGCCCCACCCTACATATTTTTCATAGCATGTACTGCAGTTTATAATAACATTTGTGTGTCTGTGTCTTTGGGTAGGTGGATGAATGTGTAAGTATTTGTTTGTTTGGTTTCTGTCTGTCCCACTAGACTGTAAGCTCTGTAAAAATAGGAACCTTCATATTTTGTCATTGAGTCTCCAGCCCCTAGAAAGTTGTCAAAAATATTTGCTGTTGAATTAATGTTAATAGAAATATAAGCAAAATAACAAAGTATTAGAGAGTGCCCCAAAATGTTTTCTATTTATTTATTATTCCTGGGAAGAATCAATGAAGTATTTGTGGAGAAAAAAGTTTGACTGAGGCCTTAACAAATGCCTGTACAAGGCTTTATATAGGACTATTCATCTAGTAGTCAAAATAGTAAAAGGAATTGATCATTGATTGGCAAAAGAAGAGCTGAGGCATTAGAAAAATCTGGAGGTGAATTCAGACTCTGGCAAGTCATTCAGCATCTGTGATAATCAGTTTTTATGGTGCATATGTGATAATAAAAAGAGTACCTACCATATAGTGTTGTTATAAAGATGAGATAAGATAATGTTTACAAAACTCCTGGTGTACAATAGGCACTCAGTAAATGATGGCTATTATTACTGTTTGCTAGGGCATCCCTCTTACCAAGATTTGCTCCCACATACCGTGGACACCCATTGCTTTTTGTAACCGGAACTGATGTGATGCCCAAAGCTAGGTAAGTATAGATTTTCTAACTCTTACCTTAAATATCTCACCAACCAGATATTCATTGCCAGCAAAGAAAGCAATTTCTATAATTGTCATGATCAGCATTTGGATGGGACTTGTTTTTCCCAGGACAGCTCCGAAAGATATCAGAACTGTGGCTGTACTGAAGTCTGCATTTATCATGCTGAGGGGAAAAAGAATAGATTGAAGAGTAATGCACACTCAACCAAAAACTGACCAAAGCGCAGTCCCATCTCCCATCAGGCCCATCCAGTGCTTCTCCTAGGCCTACTCATCACCGCCCACTTCCTTCATCTTCCTCTTTTCCTTTGAGCAGACACGCTTTAGTGGCTCTAATGTATATATTTTAACTTACCTTTTATCTCCTTTAGAGTTTTAATTTATATTTGTTGATCTAATAAATGAATTATTTCCTGGAGTGTGTGTTAACTATTGCACAACAAGAATACATATTTACATTTTGAAAGCAATCTAAAAAATAACTAATGAGGAAATTTTGCTCCCTGTAGCTGAGGTGGAAGGAATAATACTTTTATGAAAGATGGTTTCTCATATCCATAAAGTCAAACCAGAGAGGTTACAGACGTGAATGTATTATCCAGCTCGGTAGAGCAAGGCATTGGTTCAGAGTTTTGAATTTCAACAATTTTTTGTTGCATAAGGGAGACAGTCTGCCAGCCAGTACAGTAAATGACAGTGGACTAACAGAGAAACGATATATCTGGAAAATGAAGAATTGCCTTAGTCTGTCTGGACTGCTAAAACAAAATACCATAAACTGGGTTATGTATAAATAACAGAAATCTATTTCTTACAGTTCTAGAGGCTGGGAAGCCCAAGATCAGATGCTGACAGACTTGGTGTCTGATGAGGGCTCCCTTTCTTGTTAGTAGATAGTGCCTTCTAGCTGTGTCCTCACATAGTGGAAGGGGTGAGAGTCTCCTGTGGACCTCTTTCACAAGGACACTGATCCCATTCACACGCATTCTGCCTTCATGACCTGGTCGCCTACTGAAGCTCCCACCTCTTAATATCATCATGTTGGAGGTTAAGATTGTAATATACGAGTCCTGGAAGACACAAACATTTAGACCATAGTAAGGATGCTCACTTTTTGATTCCAATGTTAATTTTCTGTCCATGGCTGTGCAGGATCCCCTGTGCAATAGTGCCCCACTGGAGGCCCAAAGCAGCAATGAGTAGGTTGATACCCACACTGCTGAAGCCATATTTCTTCAGGAAGGTCATGAGGAAGCCAAACCCAACATATATCATAACATGTACATCTTGGAACACTGGAAAAGAGAAAAGGAAAAAAAATCTGCGTTAGGAGAGCTTGAAGAAAGGACTGCATCATAATGTATCCCACTTATTAAGTGCTACCACCTTTGTATAACACGCTGGGAAAAGAGAGCATTAGTTGGGAAGCAAAAGTCTGGTTCCAACACCAGCTTGACTCCTTACCAGCCAAGAAACCTTGCCAAGTTATTCAGTGCTTGATCCTTTTCTTTGGAAAAGCTATGCCCTATTATAGCAGTGTGTCTTTCATCCTGTCTCTGAGGAATTTTACATTGTTTCCGACCTGAGGACAGCCTTGAAAAGCACAGAGCAAGCATCACCCTTCCTCGCAGACTTTCCCAATACTCCCAGGAAATGGAATATTTTTTCTTTTAATTTACATAGCTTTGTGTATATACTTCAGCTTTATCATTTTTCATGCTGTATTAGCATTTACTTAGCATGTGTCATACTGTAATAGTCAATAAGGCGTCCATCTCCTGCACTAGATTGTGAATTTCTTGATTGAAGTGTTTAGGATACATTCATACTTGGCTCTCTTAAACTCAGCATGGTAGCTTGCATATCAGAGATGAAGTAGTACATTTCTTTGATGGATGTATGAATAAATACATGAGCTACAGTCTCCATTCATCAAATTTGTATAATAGCACCAGCCACAAAAATCTTAGTAGATCATTATTTGAATCAAACGGGATAATTTCTTTGTTATCATTGTGTGAACCACAAAGCATTAATAAACATAAAGGCTGTATCCTCTTGAGTAACAAATATTCAACTTGTTTTCTGGGAATATAGGCTCAGATGCCTGAATTCAATCACATGATTGTGTGACCCTGGGCAAGTCACTTATTCTCTGTGAGCTTCAGTGTTTTCATCTGCAAATATTATAAAGACCCTATTTCACAGAATAATCCAAGGGCGATCACCGGTGTAGCAGGATTTGTATACAGTAAGGTATTAGACCAATAAAACATATGATCAAATACGAGATAGTGAAAACATGAGCTCTTCCTTCAAGAAACTAACACCTAAGTTGGTAAGACATATATATGGATCAACCATGTGTGAAATTGACATTTTGTATTGAAAATAGTCCTTTGATCTGAAGGGAGGATCTGGGCAGTATGTAACAGCATCCACCACAGTGGACAAGCCTGAGTGGGGTACCATAGTCTCTTTTTAATTAAGCATCACCATTGTGACCAGTGGTTTAAGTGGAAATAGGTATGAGGGAAGATATGCCTCAAAAATGTGTTCCAGAAGAAACTGACATTAGAAGTCAATTAATTTGCCCAAAAGGTGAAGTCAGGATTTGAATTCCAGCCTGACTCTCCTGATTTCTCCATTTATTGAGCACTGTAGGAGTATAAAATAACCAAAGTGGAGCTCTGGCTCTTGAGGCACACAGAGTCATTACTACTTCTTGGCTCCTCTCTACTTCTATTCTGCCATCAGGCTCAGGGGGTAGTATGTTGAGAGTAAGAGAGTATGGCACACTATTCAGGCTTGTCTACTGCAATGGATGTTGAGACGTGCTGCCCGGATGCCCCTTTGGATCAAAGGACTTATTCCTTCCATTTTCCCTGGAGGTCAGGAGTGCTGCCAGATAAAGCTCTAAGCTCTCAATTCTCCCTGGAAAATGCTCTTGTTTTGCTCAAGATCATAGCTCTTCCCTAGGGCAGTCTGCACCCAATAACTGATTCACATGAGTAACTCCTTGTCTCAGAAAAGAACCACCTGAAACTGGACAGTCCTGGCTTAAGAGCCTCCTGCACGGTTAGCTGAGGGCTTCTCCTTCTTTGCCCAAATCCTTTTTCCTCGGGTGTTGACCCTTAAGGTGTTGATTCCCATCCCAGCGTACCTACCCAGGATACCCTGAACTGAGATTTTACCTGACCCGCTGGTGGGCACTTGTCGACCAACATCAACCTGTTTCCCTTTTTGCTTTTTGAAGTATAGATGACCAGATATATTCATTTTTCTTTACACATTGTTTTGACACGATTTAATTTTTATATTAAAATTTTGATAAAGATCATAGAATAAGTTGGAGGGGAACTTAGAGGATATGCATGACTCTTACTATGGTTTTATTAAACCTTTATGGGACTCAGTTTCCTTTTAAGGAAGACTTGGATTACATGACGTCTAAAGTGTCTTAGCTCTACAATTTTCTTTATGCATTTTATTTTGCATTTAGGTCAGGACTCTAAGACACAGACAAATATGGTGACTTGTATAGTCCTCACAAAGTAGAATAAAAATAAGGACTCAGGTTTTTCTTCATTTTTTAAAATCACACAAAGCTTTTTTTCTAACATTCTTTTTTTTCTTAGAGCACTCTTGTTCTCCTTGTAATCTACTTTTGATTTTATTTATTATGATGATGATGATTTTTAATATATATTTTATTGCATTTTAGGTTTTGGGGTACATATGAAGAACATGCAGGATTGTTGCATAGGTACATACATGGCAATGTGGTTTGCTGCCTTCCTCCCCTGTCCCCTATATTTGGCATTTCTCCCCATGTTATCCCTCCCATCTCCCCACACCTGACCCTCCCCTAGTTTCCTTCCCTCCCCCACAGACCTCAGTGTTTGATGCTCCTCTTTTAAACTGCACAGTTACCAACTGATAAAGTTTGGGTCTGTGTCCCCGCCCAAATCTCATCTTGTAGCTCCTATAATTCCCACGTGTTGTGGGAGGGAGTTAGTGGGAGATGACTGAATCATGGAGGCGAGTCCTTTCCAGGCTGTTTTTGTGATAGAGAGTGGGTCTCACGAGATCTGATTTTTTTTTTTTTTTTTTTTTTTGATACAGAGTCTTGCTTTTGTTGCCCTGGCTGGAGTGCAATGATGCCATCTTGGCTCACTGCAACCTTCATCTCCTGGACTCGAGCAAATTCTCCTGTCTCAGCCTCCCAAGTAGCTGGGATTACAGGTATGGTTTTTTTTTTTTTTTTTTTTTTTTTTTTTAGTAGAGATGGGGTTTCACTATGTTGGCTAGGCTAGTCTAGAACTCCTGACCTCGTGATCTGGCTGCCTCGGCCTCCCAAAGTATTGGGATTACAGTCACCGTGCCTGGAAATCTGATGGTTTTAAAGGCAGGAGTTTCTCTGCACAAGCTCTCTCTTTGCCTGGTGCCATCTATGTAAGATGTGACTTGCTCCTCCTTACCTTCCACTGTGATTGTGAGGCCTCCCCAGTCATGAGGAACTGTAAGTCTAATAATGGCTTTCTCTTGTAAATTGCCAGTCCTGGGTATGTTTTTACCAGCAGTGTGAAAACGAACTAATACACTAACTAATTTAAGAATTCAAAAAATCTAATTTCATAAATGTCTTTTAGTAGAACAATTGCTCTGCAGATTTTATCCCTCTTCCCCTTTGATGGAAAACCAGACATTTTATACCTGAGGAAAGAAATTTCATGTATTAACTGTGCTTCAATATATTCTCCTGTTCTAAATCTAATTCCTGTTACTGCTTTTTGCCACAAGGGGGCTTAAGAAGCTCATTTATTATTTAAATTAACAAGGAGGCTCTTGACGGATAATGATTCAGTATGAAAGATAGGAATAAAAAGATTTGTAAACAACTAGGATTATTGCGTTACCATTTATCCTGCTTTAAGAGTGTGTGGGTGGGAACCAGAGAGAGGGCCACAAATATAGTTGTGTGGTGCAAAGCTCTGCCACTAAAGTAACACAATATCCATTTTATAGAAGAAAAGGAATCTCTTCAGGAGTTTGTACTTTGGAGAGATCTTCCAACAGGTTTCAAGGATTGTCAAGTCTTGTGTAAATCAGTGATTCTCAACAAGGGGTGATATTAGCCCCCAGGGTACATTTGACAATGCCTGGAGACGTTTCTGGTTGTTGCAACTTGAGGAGGTAGAGAGTGGTGCTGCTGATGTCCTGAGGGTACAGACCAGGGATGCTGCCCAACATCCTCCGATGAAGAGGACGGCGGCCCACAAGGAAATATTTGGCCCAAAATGTTAAGGGTGCTGCTGTGGAGAAACCTTCATCTAAATCAACTACTCTTTTAAGGATTCATAGTTAATAGTGTAAAACTTCCCTTTTCTTTAAACGTTTTAGATCAAAACAGAAAATGCTGGCTTGATTTACTTAAAAATTTCTGCCCAGTAGCACAGCAAATTTTGCACTCTGCTTTGAGCCAAGATAGCAGGGTGATAGAATCAGGTGCCTACACTTTCCTTGCTTCCTTGCTGTAGCCTGAGGTCATATCAACTCAGGTGTTCTTACTTCAAGCATTTTCCTGAAAATTGTTAACAGTAAATAAAAGAGGAGAGTGAAAAATATAAGAGTGAAGAAATCTCAAGGCATTAGAATCCTACATTGTTCTTGGCATTCACATCTCCCTGGCTGTGGTAAGTTGTGTCTTTCACACTTATTTATTTATTTTATTTTTATGTATTTATTTTTTGAGATAAAGTCTCACTCTGTTGTGCCCAGGCTGGAGTGCAGTGGCACAATCTTGGCTCACTGCAGCCTCTGCCTCCCGGGTTCAAGCGATTCTCCTGTCTCAGCCTCCTTAGTAGCTGAGACTACAGGCATGTGTCACCGTACCCGATTAATTATGTATTTTTAGTAGAGACAGGGTTTCATCATGTTGGCCAGGTTGGCCTTGAGCTCCTGACCTCAGGTGATCCAACAGCCCCAGCCTCCCAAAGTGCTGAAATCACAGGCATGAGCCGCCGCGCGTAGCATCTTTCACATTTAGAGAAGCATCACACTGATCCAAAGCACTGTGTTAGCTCCATGATAGCTAGTGGTTTACATTCCATTTGAATTGTTTACTAGCTGTGTGTCTTTGGTTAACCAGTGAATCTCTGAGCCTCAGTTTCCTCCTCTGTAAAATGGGAGTAATACTTCATAAGGCTCCATTAGGTCATGGACTTTGTTTCATATACCTCCTCATGTCTCCAGTGTCTGGGACAGAGTGTGTGTGAAATATATTCAGAATAAACATGTCAACTGTGGTGTATATCTAACATCTAACAAACTTTTTATGTTTTGATATTGGTGTATATTAAGAACTATCATATTTAGGATTAAGGGAGGCCACAATAGTTAGCCATTTTCAAATAGGTGAACCTGTTTCTTTGTTATTAGTGGATGACATGCATAAAACCCCTCATATTATCAGTTGTATGAAAACCAATTTCATCTCTGTGTGTGTGTGTGTGTGTGTGTCAGTCAATTAAACTTTGTGTGTGTGTGTGTGTGTGCCTGAATATATCTATATATATATTTTAAACTCACAGTGTCTTATCTTGGACAACAGCAGCAATTGCTTCAAATTCTACAATTTTTGTTCTGAATAAGGAACAAGGGAAATAAGATCACTCACCATAAAGTTTTTCACTGAGTAAACTCATTTTCCCACAAATAATACATTCTCATCCTTTAAAAGTTGACTGATGTTAGTGAAGACCAAGAAATATTTTGGCAAATCTGTTGGAGATAATAGATCCATGTAGACAAATGTGGCCTAAATTCCTACCTGAGAAACAATTCTACCTATAAAATATAGTGGTTAAAACACAGGTTCTGGCTGGGCTTGGTGGCTCATGCCTGTAATCCCAGTGTTTAGGGAGGCCAAGGCAGGTGGATCACGAGGTCAGGAGTTCAAGACCAGCCTGGCCAATATGGTGAAACCCCATTTCTACTAAAAAACACAAAAATTAGCTGGGTGTGGTGGTGAGCACTTGTAGTCCCAGCTACTTGGGAGGCTGAGGCAGGAAAATTGCTTGAACCAGGAGGCAGAGGTTGCAGTGAGGTGAGATCATGCCACTGCACTCCAGCCTGGGCAACAGAGTGAGACTCTGTCTCAAACAAACAAACAAACAAAAAAACAAAAAAAGGACACAGGTTTTGGATGTAGACAATCTGGGTTGGAATCTGACTAAGCTCTTTCATGTACTAAACATTTGACCTTGGGCAATTTGCTTAATCTTTCTAAACCTCAACTTTATCATAGGTCTTTATCTCTAATATGTGTATTCCAAGGGTTGTTTTGAGGATAAGAAAATAAATACATAAGTTAGCACAATGTCTATGACAAATTAAGCATCATTTTAATCAGTGGTTTTATTATATTTTAAAATTTGTCCTACTTTTCTGTTAAAAATTAATTTGAATTTGAGGTTGTTAACCAGAACCTGACAGGATACAATTTCACCATCATCATCACCACCACCATCAGCAGCATCAAGCATCCTCAGCATCATCTCATTCATTAGTACAGAGGGTTTAATTTATGTTGTTGCTTTTGTTCTATTCTACTTTTCTATCTTGTAGTAGGATATCTTGCAAGCTCTAATATATTAGTCTGTTATCACACTGCTAATAAAGATATAGCTGGGACTGCGTAATCTAGAAAGGAAAAAGTTTAATTGACTGACAGTTCCACAATGCTGGAGAGGCCTCACAATCATGGCAAAAAGCAAAGGAGGAGTAAATTCATGTCTTACATGGCAGCAGGTGAGAGAGCCTGTGTAGGAAAACTCCCCTTTATGAAACCATCAGCTCTCATGAGACTTATTCACTATCATGAGAACAGCACAGAAAAAACCTGCCCCCATGATTCAATTAACACTCACTGGTTCCCTTCCATAACACATGGGAATTATGGGAACTACAAATCAAGATGAAATTTGAGTGGAGGCACAAACCATCTCATTCTGCTCTAGCCCCTCCCAAATCTCATGTTCTTGCATTTCAAAACCAATCATGCCTTCCCAACAGTCCCCCAAAGTCTTAACTAATTTCAGAATTAACTCAAAAGTCCACAGTTTCACCTGAGACAAGGCAAATCCCTTCCACCTGTGAGCATGTAAATGAAAAGCAAGTTAGTTTTTTCCTAGACACAATGGAGGTATTGGCATTGGGTAAATATACCCATTCCAAATGGGAGAATTTGGCTAAAACAAAGTGGCTACAGGTCCCATGCCAGCCTGAAATCCAGTGGGTGATCCTGAAACCTTACATTTCCAAAATGATCTCCTTTGACTTCGTGTCTCACATCCAGGTTACGCTGATGCAAGAGGTGGGCTCCCATGGCCTTGGGCACTCTGCCCTCATGGCTTCGCAGGGGATAGGCTCCCTCCAGGCTGCTTTCACAGTTGGTGTTGAGTGTCTGTGGCTTTTCCCAGGTGCATGGTGCAATCTGTCGGTAGATCCACCATTCTGAGGTCTGGAGGATGGTGGCCCTCTTCTCAGCTCCACTACACAGTGCTTCAGTAGCGACTCAGTGTTTGGGCTTTCACCCCACATTTCCCTTCTTCACTGTCCTAGCAGAGGTTCTCCCTGATGGCTCTTCCCCAGAAGCAAGCTTCTGCTTGGACAACCAGGCACTCCCATACAGTCTATGAAATGTAGACAGAAGTTCCCAAACCTCAATTCTTGACTTCTGTGCACCCATAGTCCCAATACCACGTGTAAACTGCTAAGGCTTGAGGCTTGCACCCTATGAAGAAAGAGCCTGAGCTGTACATTGGCTCTTTTTAGCCATGGGTGGAGCTGAAGCACCTGGGATACAAAGCACCATGTCCTGAGGTTGCCTAGACCAGGGAGGCCCTGGGCCTGGCCCAGGAAACCATTTTTCTTGCCTAGGCCTCCTAACCTGTGATGGGAGGGACTGCTTTGAAGGTCTCTGACATGCCCTGGAGACATTTTGCCCATCATCTTGGTGATGGGGGAACATTTGGCTCTTGGTTACTTAGGCAAATTTCTGCAGCTGGCTTAAATTTCTCCCCAGAAAATAAGTTTTTCTTTTCTACTGCTTCATCAGGCTGAAAATTTTCTAAACTTTTATGCTCTGTCACCTCTCAAGTGCTTTGCTGCTAAGAAATTTCTTCTGCCAGATACCCTAAATAATCTCTCTCAAGTTCAAGATTCCACAGAACTTTAGGTCAGGGGCAAACCCTATACCAGCCTCTCTGCAAGAGCCATCTTAACTCCAGTTCCAACAAGCTCCCCATCTCAGCATCAGCATTTTGGTCAAAGCCATTCAATAAGTCTCGAGGAAGTTCCAAACTTTCCCATATCTTCTTGACTTCCTCTGAGCCCTCCAAACTGTTTCACCCTCTGCTTTTTACCCAGTTCCAAAGTTGCTTTCACATTTTCGGGTATCTTTATAGCAGCATCCTACTTCACTGGTACCAATTTACTGTATTAGTCTGTTCTCACACTGCTAATAAAGACATACCCGAGACTGGATCGTTTATAAAGGAAAGAGGTTTCATTGACTCACAGTTCCACATGGCTGGGGAGCCCTCACAATCATGATGGAAGGCGAATGAGGAGCAAAGCTGTGTCTACGTGGTGGCAGGTGAGAGAGCTTGTGTAGGGGAACTCCCCTTTATAAAACCATCAGATCTTGTGAGACTTATTCACTATCAAAACTCCCCTTGTCTTCTATTATATATATATATATATATATATATATATGTATGCCAGCTGCTTTGTTTTCTCACATAACCGTGGTGAAGAGAGGATAAAAATACATCTTCTTTTGTCCAAATACGTTTATGTCTCTAATCTTGCTTCGTTTCTAGGAATGACTTTTTTTTTAACGTATGGAATACATTTAGACACTGAGATGTGTCTGGTCACACATCTTGTCTGCCTTCCTCCCTGGAATGTAAATTTTGTGAGGACACGGACTTTGCCCATTTTGTCTTTTTTTCATTTACTTTCCTTTTTAAAACTGATATATAATATTTACACACATTTATGGTATACATGTAGATGGTATTTTGATAAATGCATGTGATGTGTAATAATCAAATCATGTTATTCAGGATATCCATCACCTTGAACATTTATCATTTCTTTGTATAGGAAACATTTCAAATTTTCTCTTCTAGTTATCTTGAAATATATAATACATTGTTGTTAACCACAGTCACCTTAGCATACTAACAAACACTAAAACTTATTCTTTTTATCTAATTGCATATTTGTATTCATTAACCAAACTTTCTTCATCATATTCCTTGTTCCAACATCCTTCCCAGCCTCTAGTAATCATCATTCTACTCTCTACCTCCATGCAGAGAAAAGGGAATTCTTACACACTGTTGGTGGGAATGTAAATTACAATGTAAACAATATGGAAGTTTCTCAAAAAACTAAAAATAGAACTATCACATGAACCAGCAATCTCACTACTAGGTATATTTACAAAGAAAAGGAAATCAATATGTTGAAGAGAAAGAGATATCTGCACTCTTATGTTTATGCAGCACAATTCACGATAGCCAAGATATGGAATCAACCTAAGTATCCATCAGTGGATGAATAGATAAAGAAAATGTGGCACATATACACAATAGAATCCCATTTTGTTTGTTTGATTCACTTTTTAGTGCCTAAAAGCTTGAGAGATTTGGAGATTACTTGCAAGAATTGGGAGCTTAATAAATATTTTCTTCATGAATCATAAAAATCAGTAAATTTTTATGTTTCTTACAAGCTGTGTAGAAGACTGATGTGAAAAACTATATTTTTAAACAGCTTTATCAAGATATAATTGACATATAAAATTACATATATTTCAGACATACAACTTGACATTTTGATATACATATACTTTTTGAAATGAGCACTACAATCAAGCTAGTTAACACATGTATTACTTCTACATTGTTACCATTGTGTGTGTATATATGTGTGTGTTTGTGCACATGCGGGGGGGGGGGATAAGATTAAAATGAAGCTATATCCCCTCGGCAAATTACAAGTATCCATACAGTATTGTTAACTGTCATCATTATGCTGTACTGTAGATATCCAAAAATTATTTATCTATTGTTAGGTAATTGAAAAATGACCATGTTTAGTGACTTTTCTTCAACTTGCTTTTGATCTCAAATTGTGAATTGAAGTTTTACCTAGGACCTTTGATGCTGGAACTTAGAAAGTTCAGCTTGAATCATGCAATTATTAAGCTCTTAAAGTCTTAAGATAACTTTGTGTAAATCATGCTAATCTTGATCATATTTTTGGCATTTTTAACATCATATTTCATCTTTTGTTTACAGATGTGCCAGATAGTAAAATCTTAGAATAAAAGAATCATATTTGTTTTATTTTTGAATAAATTTGCTGTGGCACATGCTTAGTACTTAGTAAAGTATTCATCAAATGAGTAAATGAATGAATGAATGTAATCTACAAAAGCATACATAGTTGAACATAATTTTTTCTGTTTTATTCTCTAACTTGCAAATTATAAAACTTACTTAATCAAGAACCCTCTTGAACATCTATGCAGTGTAAATACAACTAGACTTGGAGTCTAGTTTTTTCTGTCTTACTATCCTAACTCTGTCCTTAATTTTCAATTTTGTATTTTTACTAAGTCACTTAGCAACCTTAGGCCATAATTTCTTCGTGGGAGTACCCTCATGATACTAATTATCTCAAAAAATGTAGAAATAAAAGAGAGTATCAAACCATTTTTTAAAAATCTTAGACATATGCTGTGAACTGTAATAAACATTATTTTAAATAATTTTTATATTTTTTAAATTATTTGAGCCTTACTTAAGAAAAGTAAGTAGTCTATATAATGGTGCCATACTACTGTCTCCCTTCCTGCTTAGTGAGGTAGTGTATGTGTCTGGTTCATAATAAAGACTCAATAAATGGTAGTTGTCATTGTTGTATTAACTATTTTATAGCCTGCCCATCCAAACTTGAAATTACATTTCTTTCTTCACTCAGTCATCAATTCAAAAGAAGAATTTTGTTTTTAAATATGTTAGGTATTCACACATTTATTTTCATCTCAAAGGAAAAAAACAACTTTCTTTCAGAATATTATAAAACCCTGAGTACATCTTTTTAATGAAAACTCCATTAACTTCCTACAACATACTAAATACCCCTTCTCATTCTTTAGAATCAAATTCCACATAAAATCTAGGGTCCTCTTCTTATAACTCCATTTTCTTAGAACTCTCCTCCAAAGTTACCTTTGGCCCTTTCAGTGGGGATTGCAAAGGAGGTGTGATACTTTTCTTTGCAGAGCTAGTGACCAACTGAAGGGAAAAAGAAGGTCATTTAGCAGTAGATAATCAATCCAGAAAGCATCAATTATTTTAATGTTCAGCTTCTTGTTCTGATATTTTAATAGGAAAAAGTTTTAACCAAACACCTTAATCACAGAGTATAAGGCCAAATGCCATAGTGGAAACATGTAATACCCTTAGCACTCATAACTATCATGTAATTCTACAAGGAGCTCAAAGGTATGGTTTTACATTCTGAGAACCTGAAGAACCCAAAAATGTATATGAAGTAGTAAATTGCCTACTCACGAGGATATAACTCAAGGAATGTGGCCAAGTCTGTTGGCTTGGTGATGTTGCGCTGCTGAGTATGCTGGTCCGTTTCATACTGAACAAATAATCCAAATAAAACAATCATGAAAATTTCCAGGCCTATGGCTGTGAGAGGGAATTTGAACCTCATGTTTGTGGCAAAGGACAGAGGCACACTGAGAGCTTCACAGGCTGTGAGATGTTGATAAGAACAAAGGACTGCTCTGTGTGTGGAATTTTACTGCATGTTCAAGGAACCCCGATGACATCACAAGAAAAAAAAAATGGGCAAGACTGGTTAAAATGCTCCACCCACTGGGGAAAATTATGCTCTGTAATCTAATTGTTGTTCTAAATTCTAAATAATTTGAAGAATATACAATGAAGTTGTGAGAAGATGGATGATGCCAGTGATCTATCGCACAGGTCTCTAGAATCATGTTTAACTTAGTTTAGTAGACATTTCTTGAGGGCTTATTGAATGCCAAACATTGTGATAGGCTTTGTAGAAGCCATGAATTTAAAGAAAAAGACAGAGTTGGTCTATTAACTTCTTGAGGAAATTAAGGATCTAGTTGGGAAAACATAAATATAAGCAAATGATTATATAAAAACATATAAGTGATGTAATAGTGGTTATGAAAGTATTAGGAAACGTAAATAAGGCAGTGATACTTTTTGCCTTAGGCCAGGAACATTAGCATATAAAATAATATTGATGTAAGAACTAAAAAATAAACAGGGTTTTGCAAGTGAAACAGATGGAGGAAATGGTATAAAGCTTGGGAGAATATGGCATGTCTTGGAAATGGCAATTAGTCAAGCAAAGCTGGAACCTAAAAGAGACGAGGAGGAAAGGAGGAAGTGGCAGAGATAATGTTGTAATGGAGGTGGCTGTGTTGTAAAGTCCCTCAAATTCAATATTGAAGATGCTAGATGTTAAATCTTATCCCATGAGCAATGAGGAATATATAGTACTGCAAGGGGCAGTTTTATTTATTTATGAAGTTTTTCTTGACTCCTTACTCTGATTTGCACAACTGTAAATAAGGAAGTACCCAAATGGGTTGTGATATATGTTTTAGTCTTAAACAGAAAGAGACTGAACTTAAACAGGAACATAACTAATCTATCATCCTGATAGATAGTCAAGTGTAAATAAGATGCAAAGCAATTCAAAGCTATCATATGGGTGGAGGAATTCTTGTCTCCACTTTGGAATTGTTCTCATGGCAGAATAAACCTGTTTTTGAGAACTAGGAGTTACCAGTTAAATAAAATTTCTTTCATGAAGCCCAATTTCCAAAAATATTCTATGCAGAATTTGGAGAGAGAGTGCAAATGACTGCCAGGCCAAAGTCTACATTATAATAAATATTTATAAAACAAAGCACCAGGATTTTTTGGTCTTTCTGGTATGATTTTTCACAGTAGAATGTGATATGTTAGGAATAAACAATCTCTGAAATTTTATATTTATACATTATAAATATACAAACACTTTGAAAAAAAATGACTATTTCCATTGTTCCTTATAGCATAGTACAAGAGGAGTGGGTTCACATGCTTAGCTATAAAAATACCTTTGTATATCACACACTTTTGGTTTTGCAGTAGCCTAAAGAGTGTTCCAACAAATCCTCAATGCAAAATATTTGCATTAATAAACTATATATAAACTTGTGAAAACCAAGTATCAAATTATAAATTGCAAGAATATCTAAACAATATCACAAATCAATATGGTTTTAAACTCTTTAATAAAAAGTGACACCATATATTAAATAACCCAAGACCTGTGGCCTCTCTACTTCTCTGGGACATTTTCAGCAGCTCAGCAACTTCTCAACACATGGAGAGTAGAGGATTCTATTCATACAGGTGATGGTATTAGGCTAGGCCTTTGAGGAGTTCAGATTTGTTGTCTTCTTACGAATTTAGACCCTCGTATTGAAATAAGCTGCATCATGTGCCATCTGGGAAAATGTTTCTCTTGTTCAGCTCTTCACATAAGCTGCTCTTTCTAATTGGAACTTTTCCCACATATTCTCTGCCCACAACCCTGTATACATCATCCATCATTCTTCAGTTTTCAGATAAAATGTTACTTCCTCAGAAATGCCTTCCTTGATCTCCCATCTTAAACCAGGTTTTCACTGTTATCTCTCATTGAATTGTGGTCTTTTGTTTGCATTTAGTATAGTTGGCTGTCTGCTGTGTGTGCTATATTTATGTTGTGTTTTTATTTACATGTTATTTTTAAGAATGGTTGTTTCCCTTACTAACCTGCTAGCTCCACCAGAACAGGGGTGGTGTCTCTTTTGCACCTAATTTGTTATCTAGAGTGAATAATACCATGTCTAGCACAATATATAATTGATAAACATCATTTGAGTGCATTGAATTAAGGGCAGACTTGAAGGGAGAAACACTCAGCAGGCAGGCCAGCAGTGTAAGGAAGGGAGAGAGGGACGGCTTTACTCTAATACATTTCATTTTAAATTCTAAATATGTAGAATCCAGACAGTAGCTTTCATACTGCTGTCTACTCTCAGTATTTCAATCAGTGAGGGCTTATCATCAGGTTCTGTGTGTCTGGAACAAAAGGGAGGATGAAGTCCAAGCCATGAAGCTAGGGAGGGCCCAATTCCTGGTGCAGACCAATACATGGTAGTGTGAACCTGAAGATTTAAAAAAATCTCTCTCATGACAGTTCTGAGTCACAAAGACAATTGGCTGAGGGTATGGGTGTCCTAAAGTGGAAATGATTTATCTGTTGCCTTGTCTGTTTAGGAAACTACAGAGATGGCTTTCTTCTAGTGTCTTCAGTAAATGAGGTAAAATCAGAAAGAATCATGGATGGGTAAGTCATGTTCTCATGCAAACCAAACCAAACAAAATAAAACACACACCATGCAAATTAACCTTTAAGTTCCCAGCTAAATGAAGTATTCCTGGGTTAATGTAGGAGCCAGTGGGTTACATGGGATCTTCAACTCGCTGATCCTCAACCTGTTGTGTGACTTTAGAAAAGAACCAATTTCTTTGTTTTATTTTCTGGATATATGTAAAATGCAGCTAATTGTTATTATTAGAAATTTTAATTTGAGTCTGTTTATTTTTAATAGCAAAGAATAATTGAAACAGGACCACCACTGCTTTTTAAATTGTCTCTTTCTCTCTACCTTTGTTTATCTGTAATGGTTGTGGAAGGTGGGAGGTATTTAGGAAGAAGAAGGTACTAAATACTTTTAGCATTTTCTGTTCTGGACACTGTATTAGATGCCTATTTACCCATCTTGTTTAGTCCCACTTCAGTTTGATGTATTTTTATACTTTGCAAACATCGCTTGCTCCATTGATTTATATATGTAGCTACTCAAGTGCTCAACTGTCAGACTGGTACGAGGTCCAGTGACCCCCTTTTGGTGCTTCTTTAATGTTTTTCTTCCAAAAAGAGACCTTGGGTTTTCTTTAGTCTGATAGGTTGGCCACTCCAACTTCTCTTCCCAAGTGGGGAGCAGACACAAAAATTTCTTGCTGCCATATGGGATCTGGTGAAAAAAAAAGGTCTTTCTTTCCACAAAGGCTCTTTGCACCTTCTTGGGGTCTATGGTGGATGGCCTTCCCCAGGGCTGTCTCTCCAGCTACTTGGTTGCACTCAGCATTATTTCACAGAACACTGGAACTGAGCAGGGTTACAGGACCAGAGAAATCAGCACCAGCATCTCTAAAGCAGCCGCCCAAGGCTTTGGAACTTGTCTTAAGCTAGGGACTCAACATTTTTGGGCTATGGACACTTTTGGCACAAGCCTCTGAATCCCACATCAAAATACATTTTAAATGCACAAAATAAAATACATAGGATTACTAAGGAAACCAGTTATATTGAAGTACACTGATCAAAATTGTGTAATATAAAAGAAGCACCTATACCCAATTATCAGATATAGGTGCTTCTCTATAATGGATGATGAAATAACAACATATAGTAGCATGTCTAATAATGAGCATAATTTCCAAGTTGGAGTAATGAGTGTAAATAATATTTTGAGATATCTGAAACAAGTAAAATAGAAGAGATTATTATTTGTGATTTCTATTAGTGACAGTTACCAATACTATTAATGATACTGTTGTTTATTTTCCTCATAACAGAAAAAATATTAAATTTCAGTTAAATGCACTCATGGTTCCCTATTTAAACATATGGACAATCTGAATTCTATTTATAGAACCCCAGGTTAAAAATGCCTGTTTTAAATATGGCCAACCACTTTATTTTCCTTTTCTTCAGTCTCAGGAGGCTTCCTATCAATTCTTGCCCCTGGTAATTCTCATGGACATACTAGTTTATGTCAATGAATTGTGTTAACTCTGAATTCCAGGGAGATGTTAAAGAATATTGGTTAAAATCTTCTCAGGAGACCCTGTATTCTTTAGACAAGTTGATTTTTCACCTTTCATATGATTAACTTTGCAGAAGAGCTAGGGGGCCTCTGGTAAGTGATCTTTAGCAAAGACAACAAAACTACCTTCTTCAAGTTAAAAGAGAACTCAACAGACAGATGATAAGCTTGAGGCTCAGTTTCAGCAACTTGCTCAAAGTTGTACAGCAAGTAGATGACAGATCCAGAATGAATACAGATTTGCCCAGTTTCCTAAACTTAACTTCTTTCTGCTATGGCATATTGTTTTTCATTTTTTAAACCAGTATATATTTATTTATATGGCTATGTAATTGCTTGTAGCAAAATACCGTATGTACACCATATTGTTTTTCTATGTTAGATAACTTATGTTGACACTGATCTCAAGGTACTGATAATATCAAAGAAACTTCTGAAACATAAAAAAGGAATTAAAAATTTTATAACTATTTTTTATTTAGTTTTTAATTTTATTTTAACTTGGAAAGTGCTATCAAATTAAGATATCGACTTTTCTACTTGGAGCACTCTATTTCTCAACTGGGAGAGATGGGGATTATAGAGAACTTTTGTGTGTCTACTTTTAGTTATTCAATAGATACTCTCAAACTTAGGCTTAATCACAGAATCCTAAAATTGACATGAATTTCAAACTTTGCAGACTGAGAAAAAAATATATGTATGTACTTTTAAATTTGAGAATATTGAAACGACATCTCTTTTCTGTTGGGAACTGTTGTATGTACATATGTATATGATATATAAGATGTGTTACATATTTAAATGTAATTAGATATAATTATATGTACCTATATATAGTTTTTCTGCTGGAAAGAGATTCACTCTTCCATGTGCATATTAAATGGACAAATGTCATCAACCAAAGATCAGGCACAAAGTATTTTCAAATATGATCATCAGCATGTGTAAGTGTTGAGCTAGAATTTACATTCTGTAAAGGCATCTCCTTTTTTGGGGGTTACTCTTTGCTATTTACACTTCCAGGATTTTTACAATGAGACATCTTACCTGTAGCAAGGATGAACAGAGCCTTCAAAGTGTCAGGACTGTTGCTGAAGGTGAGTGCTTCATTAAGTACATTGCTAATATTTCCTTCTCTCTTTTCTTTCATCTTGGTCTGTTATTGTTAAACATTTCTTCAAATGGATTTTCTATGTAGCATACCTATTGCTTTCCTGCTTTGAAAATGAGGATAATTGCCTGACAACTCAGCTGCATGATTTATATTACGTGTTAAAAAAAATTCCGGTTTTAAGAATTAGAATGTCGGCCGGGCGAGGTGGCTCAAGCCTGTAATCCCAGCACTTTGGGAGGCCGAGGTGGGTGGATCACGAGGTCAAGAGATCGAGACCATCCTGGTTAGCATGGTGAAACCCCGTCTCTACTAAAGATACAAAAAATTAGCTGGGAATGGTGGCGCGTGCCTGTAATCCCAGCTACTCAGGAGGCTGAGGCAGGAGAATTGCCTGAACCCAGGAGGCGGAGGTTGCTGTGAGCCGAGATCACGCCATTGCACTCCAGCCTGAGTAACAAAAGCAAAACTCCGTCTCAAAAAAAAAAAAAAAAAAAAAAATTAGAATGTCTAGACCACAGGTTTTACACAATTATTTATCTCTTCATCCGTTAGATTTGAGCATCATGAGGAAAGCCAACTATTTTATTCACTTATTTTTATTTCTGACTTGACTCATTGTGGGAAATAATTTTTTAATTTTAATTTTTAAAAACAACTTTATTGATATATAATTCACACACCGTACAATTCACCCATTTGAAGCATAGAATTCAGTGTTTTTTGGTATATCCACAGATACATTTAACCATCACCAGAGTACGTTAAAAAAATTCTCATGTATTTGTTAGGCATCTGTACTTCTTTCATGAATTACATGTTTGTAGCTTTTGCCCGTTTGCAATCTCAGAGTCTTTTTTTCCCAACATTTATTTTAGGTTCAAGGGGTGCATGGTCAGGTTTTTTGTGTGGGTAAGTTGCATGTCATAGGGGTTTGGTGTACAGATAATTTTGTCCACCCAGGTAATCAGCAGAGTACTTGATAGGTAGTTTTTCAGTCCTCACCCTCCTCCCACCCTCCACCTTCAAATAGACCTTGGCATCTATTGTTCCCTTCTTTGTGTCCATGTGTAGTCAATATTTAGCTCCAACTTACAAGTGGCATTTGGTTTTCTGTTCCTGTATTAATTCACTTAGGATAATTGTCTCCAGCTGCATCCCTGTTGCTGCAAAGAACATAATTTTATTCCTCTTTATGGCTGTGTAGTATTTCATGATGTATATTTGCCACATTTTCTTTATGCCTTCCACCATTTATGGGCATCTAGGTTGATTCCATGTTTCTGCTATAACCACAGTCAATTTTAGACATTTTCATCACCTCAAAAAATCCCATATTCTTTATCAATTCCTACACCCCTTTCCTAGCCCAAAGCAACCACAAATCTATCCTTTCTCTATCGATTCCCTTATTCTGGACTATCATATGAGTGAAATCATATAGTATGAGGTCTTTTGTGATGGGCTGCTTTTACTTAGCCTAATGTTTTCAAGGTCTATCCATTTGTAGCACCTATCAGTACTTCATTACTTTTCATGGCCAAATAATGTTTCATTTTATGACTATAACACATTTGTTTATTAATCTTTTGTGGCAGACATTAGAATTATTCTAAACCTTTGGGTATTATAAGTAATGCTGATAGGAACATTCATGTATAAGTTTTTGTTGTAGACACATATTTTCATATCTTGAATATATAATAAGTAGAATTGCTGGATCTTATGGTAAGTTGACAATTACCAAAGTAACTTTTATCTTCATATTCTCACCAGAAATGTATGAGGATTATGATTTCTTCACATCCTCACCAATACTTGTTTTTAATTTTAATTCTAGCTATCCTAGTGTGTGTCAAGTGACGTGTTATTGTGGGTTTGATCTGAATTTCCCTGACAACTAATTATGTCAAGCATCTTTTGTGTACTTTTGTCCATTTGTATAGTATTTTTTTCTTGATGAACTGTCTATTCAGATTCTTTGCTCTTTTTTTAGAAAAAGGATTGTTGAATTTCACCAAACTAGGTTCTTATTAAGACTGTCACTAGCTCATATACCATAAAGTAAATCTCTTCAACTGTCTTAGTCATCATTTTTCTCTTCTTTAATGTAGTAGTGAGGAGTCTTGCTTTTTCTGATTGTTGTAAGATTCAGTGAGAGAGTATATATAAAGGCACTTTATAAATTATGAAAAGATGAGAAACCTAAGTTATTAAAGAGAAGTAAGGTGGTAAATACATGGGGCAGCGTTTTGGAAAAAAATCAAAAACCTTTGTATAAGTACAACGAATTGTAAAAATGAAGAAATGCTAATTAAGTAATAAAGTCATCAAAATGGTTATAGCTCATGAACATTAGGAATCAAGCCAGGCACGATGGCTCACACCTTAATCCTAACACTTTGAGAGGCTGAGGTGACAGGATTGCTTGAGCCCAGTAGTTCAAGACCAGACTGGGCAACATATTGAGAGTCTGTCTCTACAAGAAACAAGACAAAACAAAAAAGTGGTGGCACACACTTGTGGTCTTAGCTACTTAGGGGGCTGAGGTGAGGACCACTTGGACCTGGGAGGTGGAGGCTGCAGTGAGCCATGATGATGTCACTGCACTCCAACCTGAGCAACAGGGTGAGACTCTGTCTCAAAAACCAACCAAATAAACAATGCTAACAACTACAAAACTCACAAAAAAATGAAACAACACACGTTTTTAAATGTTTAATTTTGAATAATTTCAGATTTATAGAAGAGTTGCAAGGGTAACAGAGAGTCTCTTATTGACCTTTGTTCACTTTCCTCTAATGCTAACATCTAACATAATCATAGTATAAACATAAAAATCAGGAGATTAACATTGTTATAATACCATTATTTAAATGCCAGACTTTTCACTAGAATCCCTTTTCTGTTTCAGAGTCCAATCCTGGGTCCTACATTGCATTTGGTCACCACAAGTTCTTAGTCTCCTATATTTTATGACAGTTTCTCAACCTTACCCTGTCTTTCACAATCTTGACTCTTGGAGAGTGTTAGTCAGATGTATTGTAGAATATTCTTCACTTGGGGCTTGTCTGATATTTTCTCATAATTGGACTGGGGTTATACATTTTTTGGGTTGAAGACTACAGAGGTAGAATGCCTTTCTCATCACATCATATCAGGGGGTACTTAATATAAATATGCGTTACTATTGGTGATGGTAACATCAATCTTGATTACTTGGTCAAGGTAGAGAATTTTAATTTTAAAATATTCTCTCTCCACAGCCTTGCCAAGAGAGGATTGTGTCCCAAACATATATTTCTAATTTTACTAATAATAAATGACGGTGGTAACCATACCCAAAATAAAAGAACAAAAGAGAAGGAGGAGCTAGAGAAGGAGGAGGTGGTGGGGGAGGAGATCAGAGGACAGAAACTTGCATGTGGGTTTCAGGGAGATCCCGCCTGATTGGTGTCCTGGCAGTTGGGCCTTTGAGAGTACACAGCTAAAGGGAAAGGGAAGTCACAGAAGCCAGGCATGGCCTTGTGCAAGCTGCTTTTCAAAGATAAGGTTAGAACTGAAGGGCTTCCCAGAAAATATGACAGATCTTTATTTCTTTTTTTTCTTACAGAACTTGGTCTCATTCCCCACTATATTTTATCAGCACACCTCAGCTTGCTGAGCCTTAGGCACAAATGTGTCTTCAGAGTAAGCATTTGGTGGCATTTTTAACATCTACTGGCACCTGATACCTGCCAGGCTCTTTATACATGCTAACCATAATCCTTAAAACAGTGCAGCGAGATAGGGTTTTTAATTTTTTTCTCTTGTTGTCATTAGACAAATGGGAAAACTAAGACATGAGATGGCTGTTGAGGTCTAATGCCGTTTAGAAAATTCCAATAGCCACATTAAATGAAAGTCTGACTCTAAAACTGTGTCTTTTTTTTTCTTTAGCTAAATTGGTTTTGGTGTTCTTCTACTGTATTTCAGGTATTACCTACATCCTAGAAAAAGTGCTTCTCTTAATAGAAATATAAATGATTACATATATATGTATATTTACATATATTTATAGTTTTAAGATAATAAAATCTACAGAACTACATAAAGTATTAATATCCACCCATTCACTCTTACGCTTCTGGCAACAGTTTGATATTCATCTTTCTGGTCTCCCTCCATACATTTATACATAAGTAAGTTTTCATATACATATTTCTGATTTTATAATATCGACATTATAATACTTTAAAAACTTCACCATGTGTCTTGGAATATCAGTTTTACCGTTTTAGTTAAAATGGTAAACATATTTCATGGTACAGATGGGTCACATGTATTGATATTTTGATAGAAAATCACTAAAGGTTTTTAGTAGAGGATTACAACCTAATAAATAGAAACTGCATGCTGAAACTTGAGGCATTTTAACAAGCAGGAAAGGGAGACATTTAGGAGTATTTTGGAGCATTTCATATAGATCAATGCTTAGGGTCTCAGACCTAGAATCCAGTCTGCCTAGTTCCCTATCCTAACTACGGTGTTGACTTGATATGTGAATCTGGGCAAGTCACGAATTCTGTAATTGATTTTATTCTCTAAAACATGGGAATAATAATGACTTCGTAGAGTCATAATAAAGTCACAGTAAGGCTCATAATGTTACTGAGTAAAAAATTGTTAACAAAGCCTGAGACATAGTAGGAACCCAGTAAGTGCAACTATTACTTTTATTTTGTCATTTTTGACTACCCACATCCAAGACTCTTTCTATTTTGAAGGAATTTTAAAATAAAAGTTTTGTTTTCTACTGTTGAGTCTCACATTGGGGTAGATATTTCTAATCCTCACCCCCTGGCATTTGCCAAGTTAGTCTATGACTTCGGCTTGGTCAATTGGATTCTCATATCTAGAAGTTAGAGAATTTTGAAGGCAGTTATGCAGAATGCATGGGAATTGAAAACTTGGGTGATGTTTGTGACAGCAGCAGTAGCATTTTGTAAACTATAATATTCCTATGGTATTCTTTGCCTGTGACATTAGCTTGCTTTGGTGGGACTTGTTTCTTGACTTTGGGTTTTGAGCCTTCAGTTGATTTTGTGAGCCTCCTGGTACCTTCTCAACAAATGCCATTTTCTTCATAGACAAGATTTGATTTCTGTAGTTTGTAACTAAGAAACTTGGTGATTCAGCATCATCTCTGTACTTTTGTAATCTCACTATTCAAAACATTTATTGAGGACTTCCACTGTACTGGAAAAAAAGCTACAGCATGTGATATTGCTCCTCCTTAACAAATTCAGAGAGGTTGAATTTAGGGTGTTTTTGCATGTCAGAATCAAGAGATTGTTTGTCTACAAACATATACTTCTGGAGAAAAACAAAGTAATGTTAAGAGAAATAATAAATTTTGTCTATTAATGTTTTTTAAAAAGTTTTTTGAATTCAGTAATTTTGTTTCACAATCATTTTGCATTTAGGAAGGGCAAATTAGTTAGTAGGTGTTATCCAGGTGTAATAACTGCAATTTCTGTTTTTGGTTGAATTTCTGTAGAAATTCCCTGTCAAACTGGAATTGGATTATTCTTATGGCTAGAATAGTCTGTCAGTTTACAGTGGCTTCTGCTGACACAATGCATCAGCTTAAGACTCTTTCTCTTTATCTGACTCAAACCCAATTTCTCAGCTACTGAAAAGAAGCCTCTGAGTTTTATGTGAAAAAGCGATATGAATTTATCCATTATTCTTCCTCGACTTTTTGCCATAAAGATCTCTTCCTTTAGAGTTTTTATGGTCCATTTAATGCTTCCCTGTACTCTTATTATAAACCAGATTTTATTCATGCCCAAATATTTGAATGAAAGAAATCAACACACTAGTTGATTTGCTCTGGTTCCCATAATCTGTAGGACTGGCTCTAATCACAGGGTGAAAATTATACCAGTGATCAATTTGATTATAATTTTGGGTGGTAGGATTATGGATAATCATAAATTTGATTTTTATATTTTTATATTTTCAAGTTTTCTTAAACTTACATGCATTATTTTTATAGTAATGAAGACACTATAAATAAACATGTAAAAACATTGATATGTTAGAAGAACCAGTAGGGATATAAAAAGTAGCTAAAATTTTTGCAAACTCTAAAAGGACATTTTATTTCCCATGAGTGGTAAAAATGAAAGGTCTTGAAACTTAAATCCTGAAGTCACATAAAAATACTTAAAGATCTTTCTCCACCTTCTTTAGCCAAAGGATGTGCCTAACTTTGGAACAGCTCCATGGTTTGCAATACACGTTGATTCATCATCTCAATTAACAGTGTACCTATTATACCTCTAGGCAAACACAAGAAGTTACTCTTTAATATTTAGGTTTGTGGATACACAACATATTGTGTTTCTTGAACTGGGAGAAAACAGATTGTTTTAAGTTAATAAATACATTTATGGCAGACCCCTTTAGTTGCAAGTCACAATGTGACTGAATCATTATTAATACAACAATGGAAGGTATTGACTGTTATTTAGGCAAATGGAAGTGTCAACAAAATTCAAGGCGTTTTTAAATTTTAAGTAAACAAATCTCTATATCTGCCTTTTAGCTACTGTGAAAGAGAGGGCCAACTACTTGGAAAAGAAATACAAGGGCCATGTGGAAAAGTGAAATGTTTCTGCACAATTTGTAAGTCAAATAAAAATCAGTGAGCACAGATTTAGTAAATAAAGAGACTGCTCTTGCTTGTATGTATAATTGATTAATATTTTAAAAGTCCATTTGGAGATCTGTAACTAGCAAATGGTTATTCATGTTTATCTTTTCTCCATCAAGATCTACAGTTATCCTCAATTTAAGTTGAAAATAAGAGGCTAAATATATTGTTTTGTTCCCTAAAAACAACAGCAACAGAAAATCAGAATGGAAACATCAGGATTCTTCATTCTTTGATTGTGTTGGGTTCCCACCCAGTTTAGTTAATTTATTTAAGCTATCAGAAAACTTAAAAGTTAAAGAAAATCAAGCCGGGTGCGGTGGCTCATGCCTGTAATCCCAATACTATGGGAGGCCGAGGCAGGCGGATCACAAGGTCAAGAGATGGAGACCATCCTGGTCAACATAGTGAAACCCCTCTACTAAAAAAATACAAAAATTAAGTGGGTGTGGTGGTGCACACCTGTAGTCCCAGCTTCTCGGGAAGCTGAGGTAGGAGAATTGCTTGAACCTGGGAGGCAGATGTTGCAGTGAGCCGAGGTTGCACCACTGCACTCCAGCCTGGGACCTGGTGATGGAGTGAGACTCTGTCTCAAAAAAAAAAAAAAAAAAAAAAAAAAAAAAAAAAAAAAAAAAAAAAAATTAAAGAAAATTAAATTATTCATTTTATAAATAATTTAATTTAATTTAATGTATTAAAAAGGTAATACATTATTATTTTAAAATTATATTTGTTTATATCTACAACCATATTGACCTTTTTGCTCAAATTGGCTGATTAATTTAAACAAACTGTAATTTACTCAAAATTTACTCTGCTGAACTCAATTTACTAAACCAGTTGAAATGCTCAACATAATTATAATCTGTGACTTACTGTTTTTACCCAAAGCCCAGCTAAGAGAGAGACAGCAGGTTTGGGAGGCAGAAATTCCGGGAGAAGAAATTGGCTTCAGTAACAGGTGAGAAAGAAAGAAAAAAAAAAGAAAAAGAGAGGGAGGAAAACAGGAAGGAAAACCAACTGTTGTGGGTTAAACTGTGCCTCTGTCTCCACCTCCTGAGATAGGTTGAAGTCCTAACCCCAGTACCTGTGAGAATGACCTCCTTTGGAAATCGGGTTTTTGCAGACATAATCAAATTAAGATAAAGTAATATTGAATTGGGGTAGCCTAAATCCAATAACTGGTGTCCTTAGAAGAGGAGAGAGATTCGAAGAAACAGAGGAAACACATGCAGAGTGTAGACAGCAAGGTGAAGATGGAGGCAGAAACCACAGTGAAGCAGCTGTAAGCCAAGGATGCCAAGAAAAGCAGTCACCAGAAGTTAAGAGACAAGCATGGGTAGTTTCTCTCCCTAGATCCTCCAGAAGAAACTATCCTGCTATAATTCGGTTTTGGATTCTGGTCTCCAGACTTGTGAGAGAATAAATGTCTGTTGCTTTAAGCCACTCAATTTGTTATAGCAGCCTTAGGCAATTAATGTGGCAGCTACCCAGTTTTCTACTCTTCCAGTCTTCATCTTCAAAATAAGCAGCAGGGAATACTTCTCAGGGCTCCCTTGATGAAATGGGCCTTTTACAGACAGAAGAAGCATCTAGAGTTTGGGAAATCCTAGAAAAAACTTTTTTCATTCTATGATTTACTGCATATATCAGACACATAAATTAAGAGGCATGTAGATTCAAACTAGGAAATAAATTCTTCTAGTATATCCGCTTTCTTGAAAAGTTTTGCTATCATGAAGTATTTTATTAATTACTAATTTTGATGCTTTTTAATAACAGTAATTTTATTTTTATTTTTTATATTATAAATTCTCTCCGAAGAATTTTGAGGACTTTCTGGGTGGTGTCTCACCTACGTTGATTAAGAAAATTTTGCCAGCAGTGGTCACCATTCTTCTCCACATGGTAGAATATAGTAGTGGTTCTGCTGGGTCCTGTAGTTTCTGAGTGTTGCTGCTACTTCACCTGTGTTCTCTCTCAGGTGAAATAATTTTCTTGCTTTTTAATCACCTCGTAGTTTCTGCTGTGGTTACAGTGCCCAAGTGGATATTGCAAACCTATGAGTCTTGTCAGCTGCAGCTATTAAGGTATACTCCCCTGAATACTGTTGACTTTCTTGCTGTTCTTCTAGACAATAGTTTCTACCTGGTGGCTCTCAATCCTTCACTGAGTACAGGAGTCCCTAATAGTTGCTGCTGGTCTTCCATCATGTTACCTCTTTGCTCTTCTCTACCAAGCCTTGTTGTGTTTCCTGACCCTCTGTGTCCAGCATCTTCCACCAGGCATGTCAGGCGCTAGTGCCCTTCACCAGGTATGGCAATTCCCACTGTGTACTTTGCTCAGCCCACACCACTGTTAGTGATGAAGGCAGAGGAGCAGTTCAGGGTGGGCATAGAATGACTCCACTATCCTCTGTATTGCTTTGTAATAGAAGTGTTCCCAAGGTGCTACCTATAATGGAGCCTTATAGAAATCAGTGAATTAGATCTTTCATTTTTAACTTAATGGACAGTTATTACCTTTATTCTGTGGGAAAGAAAGCAGTAAAGGTGGAGATAGCAAAGAGAGTGGAGAAAGGGCAGATAATGGATGAAGCGAACTCCAGGAGACAGGAGGGTTGGGGCTCAGAACACAGGTGAACTTTGAACAGAAGGCGAATCACTCTGTTAGAAGACAAGAATTGTAAAGGAGAGATCTGCATATCAGTTAGGCACACGAGCTTTGGCTTTGGAGCCCAGGTTCAAATTTAGACTCTATCTTTTATTAGCCTGGTATCTATGGGTACCATATTTAATCTGTCCTTATTTCTGAAGTGAAAATAATAATAGTTCTCATTGTACTGTTAAAAGGCTATTACATGCGAGACAGTATTTGTGACTGATGCATCTAGCATTATGCACACAAGAAAATGCATTTAAAGTCCTTAGCACAGAGCCTAGTACATAGTAAGGCCTTTATGAATGTGCTAATATTAAGGAGATATGTAATACACAGAAAAGTTATGGTGATATCTTGCCTGCCTACTGCCCCCATCTTTTATTGTGAAATGGAAAGCAAATAATTAATTTAATATAAAACCTATTAATGAATTAATATCTGTGCCCTAATTGATTAAAAAATGAAACAAGTTTTTCTCTACTTGGGAAATTCTACTTCCTGATTTATTATGAGCCATATTAAGTATGTAACAAAGTAGCATGTTTAACATAATATTATTATACTATAGTTTTATATCACATTTAAAAATATTATGGTTTAAATTGGTGTCTGCTTTTACTCTTAGCATAAACTACTATGCCCCTATAAAAGACTGGTGAGAGAAAGAGAGGGATTTGCAGTTCATGCAAATTTCAAACATACAACTTGACTTTGTCTTTGCCTCAAGAGAAGCAAATATTGGTGATGTCAGGATGGTAGAAAAAATCAAATATATTAATTATAAACATAGAATAAGTTATATTTGTGAGTAAAGAGGAGTAGTGTTTATATATTTTAGCAGTTATTCACCATCTTTTTCCCATGGAAATTCTTTTTTTTTCCCCCTTTAAATCTTCTTTATTGAGAAAATATATTTCCAAGATTATTTCCTTATTTGTGACTGAGTAGAGAAGAATGGTCAGAGAGAAAGACTGCCTCATCGTTCTGTTTTCCATTGGCCAACTCCAAAACCTAAGGATAAGAAGCCCATAGGGCATGCCAAACTAGCAGGTTCTTCTGGGTCCCGAATGACAGTGTCTGGGGGAATCACCAAACGGTTGTACTGTCTAGTGCATCCACTCTGCCTATATGGGAAGATCCATTACGGCAGACCTGTTGCTCTGGCCTGACATGGGTGCTAAGGCCCAGCCTGAGCACCAGAATTAGTTAATTCCACTCATGCAGTCTGCTGAGAAACATGGAAATTCTTGTAACTGATGGAGTTTATGTGTTTGATGAACAACCATGGCTTGTAGGTGTACAGGTTCCTTCAGAGGTAAGTTAGTTTGTTATTTGAAATCCTTTACCACTACTTTCCTTTCAGTCAGTGTCCCCATAGGAAGCAGAAGGCTCACTCAGCTGGGATTTGAAGAAGTAATAAAGAGGCTAGGTACAGAGAAAGAGGTTCAGTGAAATGAATGAGACAGGATCTTACTGTACTCAGGAATCACTCCCAGGCCTGAAGGACCAAGGGGAGCCAAATGAGTTATTGGAACCTGATGAAAGCTGGCCATTTGCCAGAGGCTCACCTTAATAAAAGTTACAGTGCAGAGGGATGCAGCCACTGCCTGAATCTCACCATTGAGGAAAGGACTAGGGGGCAGGAATCTCTCACTTCTCTTTGTCTGCCTTGGTCAGGTGACACAGTCCACCGGTGCTGGCCCTCCAGGGACACAGAACAGAGAAAGAAAAAAATGGGTCTCACAGGCAGACAGAATATGACAAACTCAGTCCCCTTTTATCTCATTCAAAAAATCATATTAAAACCCAAGAGTAGAAATGTAATTGCTATTGGCACAATTTATAAAAATTAAAATGTGCAAAAACTTCAGTACTATATACATCTCATTAGTTATGGGAATATCATAATTTATCTCAACATTATGAAGCCTGAGAGTTCTATAGGTTTTCCTGAATATTTCCTTTTACTACACATTCAGAAAGTTATATATTAAGGTCTTGGCTTTAATTTATTGAGTTTATAAGCAACCAAACATTTCAATCAGTAAATTGAGCTTTTATTTTGTAATCGTCAAATATGAGTTAATATGCCAGTAAGGAGGAGTTGGGGGAAGGTTGAAAAAAATATGCCCAGCTTTCAATGTGTAGACTATATGTAAAATAAATGTGAGCTGGTGCCTTCTTGTTCCCTCAGAAATTTAGGTAAACTTGGTTGAAATCTCTAACTTCTCAGTCTGAGAATCCAGAGCACTGTCTATACTTTTTGTAAATTCCTGGCCATTGTCATTAAACATATACCTTTGGGAGAACGATGTTTAAAAATAATCGAGACTTGCTTTAAAAAATTTTTATGTTAGAAATTTTCCAACATTTGCAGAAACAGTTTAATGAGCCCCCATGTAACCACTGCTTAGTTTTGACAAACTAGTTATATTTTGCCATTCCAGTTCCCTTTTACACTGCTCTCAACTTTTCTTTTTTGCTGATTTTCAAAAATAGTAAATCCCAGGCATCATGTCATTTAACTTATAAACAGGTTACTTTATATGGCTGAGAATAGCCGACTTTTAAGATCTAACCATAATGATATTATCACATCTAACAAAATAAATAATTTCTTAATATTAAATAGAAGTCCATATTCAAATATCCCTGGTTGTCATATCACAAAGTTGTTATTTAGTATTTGATTTATTCAAATCAGGGTTTAAACATTTGGTTGTTAATACTCATCATTTGTAAGCCCCCTACCCCCACATGGGTCATTGGCTTACCAGAGGCAGGTGATCTGATCCCATGTAATGGCGACCCTTGCATTACCCTTTTTTTGCTTCCTGCTTCTCAATCTATAAAAGGAGGCTGGAAAAGCAGCTGAGGGAGCAGAATCATGGGAGCTATTTTGTAGCTGTCAGCCGGGAGGGACCAACTTATTTTTCTCTCCCACCCCATCTAAGACAAGCAAAGGTGGAAGGGGTCCTAGAGATTGGCAGTGCTAGTCTGACCATCTAGTTTCTCAGCTGGATGTTTGTTGATCCAGAGAATCCTAGACCCACTGGGGCCATGGTGCCACCTCCTGTACAGTGAGATGGGAAGTTCTTGTTAGAGCTCAATATGCATGCTGTGAGTTTGGGGGGCACACTTGAACCTAAACATTTGTGATTAAGTCACAATTTGAGGTTGCAGAAGGCAGAAGACTTGCTACAGTGACCTGTACCCTCAGGGAAAGAACTATGACTCAGTGAGCAAAGAAAATAGATAGTTATATAATCAACATCAGGAGTGTCCAATCTTTTGGCTTCCCTGGGCAACATTGGAAGAAGAATCATGTTGGACCACACATAAAATAAACTAACGCTAACAATAGCTGATGAGCTAGCAAAAAAAATCTCATAATGTTTTAAGAAAGTTTATTAATTTGTTTTGGGCTACATTCAAAGCCGTCCTGGGCTGCATGTGGCTGGCCCATGGGCTGTGGGTTGGACAAATATTATCTACATCGACATACTCCATCTACCTTAGAAGCAGAAAGGAGAACTTAAACGTTGTCTAGAGCTTCAAGTGAAAGAAACAAAAGAGAAGAGGGTGCAGTATGGCTGCTCATGTCCACCAAATAATGGAATTGTTCATTTGGAGAACCAGTTTGGGACAGAGTTGGCAGAAGCCCAAGGGAGACATATTGGCCCTAAATAAAGATCAGTATGATGGCAAAAGTGGAGAACAGCACATGGAACCAGTTTGAAGCAGAATAAAATCAGTGGTGGTCAGCCCTTGCACCAAACACTCGGCCAGTTATGTAAGCCACTTCCTGCCATCTCTTCTGCTCATTTACTCAACCAGTGTGTCAGGGGAGTTACAGCACATTTTAAAATTAGTTTGGACTGAATGTTAATAACCAAATGATTGAGAAATTATGGAAACTATAAAAAATATTTTTAAGACATCTGTTTCCCAGAGAGGAGATGATAACTGGAGAAAAAGAATGAAAGGTTTTCATACTGAAACTTCTTAGTGAATCTGTTACCCTTGCTTCAGGACAGCATAGTTTCACTCTGGCTTCACTCTGGCTTGAACTGGTTCAGTATGCGGTCCTTAGCTTTGCCCACCACACTGATCTTATGTGGAGGTGCACCTGGTTTTCTTAGGGTGGTGTTTAGGTTCAGCCACAGCATTTCAAGAACCTTCTCAGGCAGCAGAGCTTAGCAGCAACGTGGCAGTTCACAACTTGCCATACAACAACTGCCCATTCTCAGCTGCCCCCTGGTATTGTACTCTTCTGGTGTTCAGTGACTTCGATATTGCATTTTACCCTTTTAAGTAAAAATATTAATTAACTTGCTGAGAGTCCCAGTTGAAGAGAGGTCATGGAAGGATGCCACCATCAGGATACAAATAGAATATACTAATTCCTCAGATGATTCCATAGGCCTCACATTAGGATAATTTACAGGAGAATATTGCATGATTCTGCATCAAAGCATAAAGAAAATATTCAGCTGGGAACAAACTGGGTATGGCAATAAATAAGTAAACAAACAAACACTACAAAACTTCAGATGGAAAGATCCATGTAAGCAAAAGATGAAGAGTAACATATTTAATGATTGTGAGTTCTTTCAATAATATCTATAACCAGATCTTTCTATCTATAGATCTGGTCAGTAATTTTTTCTTTTAAAATAATGTGTGAAGATTCAATGTAGCCGGATAACTTGTTAATAAATAGATTACCAAGTAGAAATAAAGGGGAATTCATCTCTTTTTCCTTTAGGAGGGTTTGTTATTTAGTAAAGTACCAAATATTTATACTAAAATCTGAATTCTTCCTGATCTCTGGGGCAGGGGAGTAATCTGGAAAGGAAACCTGAATGTATGGGTTGGGTGGTGTGGGCTTATTTTAAGAAAATTCCTCCCAGCAATCCCATTATTGAGTAATTTGGTTTGACTGTATCCCCACCCAAATCTCACCTTGAATTGTAATAATCCCCATGTGTCAATGGCAGGGCCAGGTGGAGATAATTGAATCACGGGGGTGGTTTCCCCCATACTGTTTTCATAGTAGTGAGTAAGTTTCATGAGATCTGATGGTTTTATAAGTGGGAATTCCCCTGCACAAGCTCTTGTTGCCTGCGGTCATGTAAGATGTGCCTTTGCTTCTCCTTTGCCTTCTGCCATAATTGTGAGGCCTCCCCAGCCATGCTGAACTGTGAGTCCGTTAAACCTCTTTCCTATAAATTACCCAATCTTGGGTATGTCTTTATTAGCAGCATGAGAACAGATTAATACACTGGCTATATACCCAAAGGAATATAAAACATTCTATGTAAAGACACATCCACATGTATGTCCATTGCAGCACTTTGCACAATGGCAAAGACATGAAATCAACCTAAATGCCTATCAATGGCAGATTGGATACAGAAAATGTGCTATGTGTACACCATGGAATACTGTATAGCCATTAAAAAAATGAGATCTTATCCTTTATAGGAACATGGCTGGAGCTGGAGGCCAATATTCGTAGCAGACTAATGTACAAATAGGAAACCAAATACTGCATGTTCTCACATACAAGCGGGATGTAAATAATGATAACTCATGGATACATAGAGGAGGATACATAGAGAGGAACTTAGAGGAAATGTGTAGAGGGGAACAACACACAGTGGGGCTCACTGGAGGGTGGAGTGAGGGGAGAAGGGAGAGGATCAGAAAAAATAACTACAGATTATTTCATAACTGGGCTTAGCACCCGGGTTATGAAATAATCTGCATGACCAACCCCTGTGGTGTGGGTTTACCTATATATTGAACCTGTGCATGTACCTCTGAACATAAAATAAATGTTAAAAAAATTCCTAAATTAATTGTTTTTAACCTCTGAAAGATTAAAGGTCTATTGAATAGGAAGGAAGGAAGAAGTGTGAGCTGAATACTTTGAGGGCTCAGGAAGTGTAAACTACAAATCCCCAAAGACTACTGGATTCCCAGAGTGGAAGAGACATACGGGTTTTAGTATTCATAAGTGGTTGGGATATGGGTCCTTTGGAAACCCTCTCCCTGTGATGTCATTACCTTAGCTGGGGATCCGTGCCTGCAACTTGGATTCTATAGCCTTGAAACCCTCTCAGTATACCATCATGGCCAAGGTTAATGTAGAGAGTAGGAAAGGCCACCTGGACAGACCTAACCTTGGAACGAAACACATGCTTGGGCAAGGGCAAAGGTTGCAGGGACTAGACAGCTATCTCAAATCTTGAACAGGGCAAGCCCTAGCAATATTGCACTATCTAAAGGTAGCCTCCTTCCCAAAAACTGAGTGATACTAAACTCATTTCCAGCCTCAGAAAGGTAAATTTTGGACTACATTTAAATTGATGTTGTACTTACTTTTAATATTTTTGTCAGCTTTATGAAGGCATAATTTAACTAATTGTAGGTACAATTTACCCATTTTAGTGTCCATTTCTACGAACTTTGACAAACAAAAGGGGTCACATAGTCACCGACACAATTGGGATATAGAACTGTTTCATACCTTCCAAAATTTCCTCATGTCTTTTGTAATCAACTCCCACACTCACCCTTGGTCTCTGGCAACCACTGTTCTGTTTTCTGTCCCTATAGATTTGCCATTTCAGCTTGACTTAATTTAATTTGAATTCTAATAGCGAGAGACAGAGGGATATTATAAATCCCTATCCTTAAGTCAAATAAAACTCAGACACAAATTTGAGCAGATTGCAAAGTCATTTTTACTTGTAATGTCTTGCAAGTTAATCCAGCCTTCAGAAGAATAAAGACTTTATACTACATAAGGGGCAACTCCCTAGACTATCAGGTAAGTTGTTGGTTGATTCTTTTCATTGGTAGAAAAACTAAATAAAAAGACAGGTGCAGTGGCTCACACCTGTAATCCTAGCACTCTGGGAGGCCGAGATGGGTGGATCACCTGTGGTCAGGAGTTTGAGACCAGCATGGCCAAAATGCTGAAACCCCATTTTCTACTAAAAATGCAAAAGTTATCCAGGCATGGTGGCAGGTGCCTGTAATCCCAGCTACTCAGGAGGCTGAGGCAGGTGAAGTGCTTGAACCTAGGAGGCGGAGGTTACAGTGAGCTGAGATTGTACCACTGCACTCTAGCCCAGGCTACAGAGTGAGATTCTGTCTCCAAAATAAATAAATAAATAAATAAATAAATAAATAAATAAATAAATAAATAATAAGAAAGAAATATAAAAAAAAGAAAACAAAAAGAAAATGTGCAAAGTTTATTTGAACATCAAAACAATTGTGGGTGTTAGAATGTTAAATATTATAGAAATCTTGATTAAAATCTGAAAGCATCACTCTCCAATAGGACAAGTCTCCATTTTGTTATAATTATGCCTGTATTTAAATCTAAATCAAGAAGTATATGGAAAGTTGTATTTTATAATTACACATACCATTGTGCCTCAAAGAAGATTATTATTTTGTAAGCAAACAAATGCAAAGAATCATCAAATTTATATTATTTTGTTGTTACATTGACATGTGGCCTCACAAGTGGTTTTTACTTCTTGATCATTACATTGATCTTGCAAAGCATTATAGTTGTCACATTTATTGTAGTGTCTTCAAGGGTTAGCTGAAATAAAGCAATGTGCTAAGTTATTATCCATTAATAACAAGTAGATTATTATTGTTTTAGCAAGAGTTTGAGGAAAAGCAACAAGTGAAAATCTATCTAAAGTGCAGCTTTAAATATATGTGTGTACATACTTTTTATATATACAAGCATGCAGACATAGATGTAATAAATGTTCATTCTAACATTTAAGCAACAGGTATGGTCTATGTTTTAGATTTTCATTTTATTATTTTTAATGAAAAAGAGGCAAATAGTATGTAAATATACTGCTATTCCAACTAATAATCTTTCAAGACATGCCCTAAGGTGAGGCTAAAATTATACCAAACATCCACAACTTCTAACTCTAAAATTGTTATTAATAGTGAAAATAATTGAAAAAATATTTATCAGGCTTTTATAATATGCCAGGCAGTACTCTAAGTCTCTAATGTGTATAAACTAATATAACCATGTCAACATCCCAATGCTGAGTAACTGTGCAGAGTTCACTATTGTTATCCTCACTGTACACACGAGGAGAGCATGGCACAGTGCAGTTACTTATGTGCCTAAGATCACATAGCTAGACAGTGATGGAGTTAAGACCCAAACTAAGTGATTGGTTACATAACAGGTACTCTAGAGCTCTACTCTTCTCTACCATATATTAGAATACCATTTTTAATGATTCTGAAATGCTTTCTTTTTTTTTTAATTTCTTAAATTTTTATTGCATTATAGGTTTTGGGGTACATGTGCAGAACGTGCAAGATAGATGCATAGGTACACACATGGCAGTGTGTTTTGCTGCCTTCCTCCTCTTCACCCACACTTGGCATTTATCCCCTGGCTATCCCTTCCTAGCCCCCCCACGCTGTCCCTCCCCCATTCCCCCCAATAGACATCAGTGTGTAGTAGACCCCCTCCCTGTGTCCATGTGTTCTCATTTTTCTCACCCGCCTATGAGTGAGAATATGCGGTATTTCTTTTTCTGTTCTTGTGTCAGTTTGCTGAGAATGATGTTCTCCAGATTCATCCATGTCCTTACACAGGACACAAACTCATCATTTTTGATTGCTGCATAATATTTCATGGTGTATATGTGCCACATTTTCCCAGTCCAGTCTATCATTGATGGGCATTTGGGTTGGTTCCAGGTCTTTGCTATTGTAAACAGTGCTGCAATGAACATTCATGTGCATATGTCCTTATAGTAGGACGATTTATAGTCCTTTGAATATATACCCAGTAATGGGATTGCTGGGTCAAATGGAATTTCTATTTCTAGGTCCTTGAGGAATCGCCACACTGTCTTCCACAATGGTTGAACTAATTTACACTCCCACCAACACTGTAAGAGTGTTCCTATTTCTCCACATCCTCTCCAGCATCTTCTGTCTCCAGATTTTTTAATGATCGCCATTCTAACTGGCATGAGATGATATCTCAATGTGGTTTTGATTTGCATCTCTCTAATGACCAGTGATGATGAGCATTTTTTCATGTGTTTGTTGGCCTCATGTATGTCTTCTTTTGTAAAGTGTCTGTTTATATCATTTGCCCATTTTTGAATGGGCTTGTTTGTGTTTTTTCCTGTAAATCTGTTTGAGTTCTTTGTAAATTCTGGATATCAACCCTTTGTCAGATGGGTAAACTGCAAAGATTTTTTCCCATTCTGATGGTTGCCGATTCACTCTAGTGACTGTTTGTTTTGCCGTGCAGAAGCTGTGGAGTTTGATTAGGTCCCATTTGTCTATTTTGGCTTTTGTTGCCAATGCTTTTGGTGTTTTGGTCATGAAGTCCTTGCCTACTCCTATGTCCTGAATGGTTTTGCCTAGATTTTCTTCTAGGGTTTTTATGGTGCCAGGTCTTATGTTTAAGTCTTTAATCCATCTGGAGTTAATTTTAGTGTAAGGTGTCAGGAAGGGGTCCAGTTTCTGCTTTCTGCACATGGCTAGCCAGTTTTCCCAACACCATTTATTAAACAGGGAATCGTTTCCCCATTGCTTGTTTTTGTCTGGTTTATCAAAGATTATATGGTTGTAGATATGTTGTGTTGCCTCCGATGCCTCTGTTCTGTTCCATTGGTCTATATCTCTGTTTTGGTACCAGTACCATGCTGTTTTGATTACTGTAGCCTTGTAGTATTGTTTGAAGTCTGGTAGTGTGATGCCTCCCACTGTGTTCTTTTTGCTTAGAATTGACTTGGCTATGCGGGTTCTCTTTTGGTTCCATATGAAGTTCATGGTGGTTTTTTCCAGTTCTGTGAAGAAATTCAATGGTAGTTTGATGGGGATAGCATTGATTGTGTAAATTACTTTGGGCAGTATAGCTATTTTCACGATATTGATTCTTTCTAACCACGAACATGGAATGTTTCTCCATCTGTTTCTGTCCTCTCTTATTTCATTGAGCAGTGGTTTGTAGTTTTCCTTAAAGAGGTCCCTCACGTTCCTTGTGAGTTGTATTCCTAGGTATTTTATTCTCTTTGTAGCAATTGTGAATGGCAGTTCGTTCTTGATTTGGTTCTCTTTAAGTCTGTTATTGGTGTATAGGAATGCTTGTGATTTTTGCACATTGATTTTATATCCTGAGACTTTGCTGAAGTTGCTTATCAGTTTCAGGAGTTTTTGGGCTGAGGTGATGGGGTCTTCTAGGTATACTATCATGTTGTCTGCGAATAGAGACAATTTGGCTTCCACCTTTCCTATTTGAATACCCTTTATTACTTTTTCTTGCCTGATTGCTCTGGCTAAAACTTCCAGTACTATGTTGAATAGGAGTGGTGAGAGATCATCCTTGTCTAGTGCCAGATTGCAAAGGGAATGCTTCCAGTTTTTGCCCATTCAGTATGATATTGGCTGTTGGTTTGTCATAAATAGCTTTTAATACTTTGAGATATGTTCCATCAATACCAAGTTTGTTGAGGGTTTTTAGCATAAAGGGCTGTTGAATTTTGTCAAATGCCTTCTCTGCATCAATTGAGATAATCATGTGGTTTTTGTTTTTGCTTCTGTTTATGTGGTGAATGACATTTATAGACTTGTGTATGTTGAACCAGCCTTGCATCCCCGGGATGAATCCTACTTGATCATGATGGATAAGTTTTTACTGTGCTGTTGCAATCGGTTTGCCAGTATTTTATTGAAGATTTTTGCATCTATGTTTATCATTGATATTGGCCTGAAGTTTACTTTTTGATGAGTCTCTGCCGAATTTTGGTATCAGGATGATGTTGGTCTCATAAAATGATTTGGGAGGGGTTCCCTCTTTTTGAATTATTTGGAATAGTTTCGGAAGGAATGGTACCAGATCCTCTCTGTGTGTCTGGTAGAATTCGGCTGTGAACCCATTTGGGCCTGGGCTTTTTTTGTGTGGTAGGCTCTTAATTGCTGCCTCAACTTCAGACTTTGTTATTGGTCTATTCATAGTTTCAGCTTCCTCCTGGTTTAGGCTTGGGAGGATGCAGGTGTCCAGGAATTTATCCATTTCTTCCTGGTTTACTAGTTTATGTGCATAGAGTTGTTTGTAGTATTCTCTGATGATGGTTTGAATTTCTGTGGAATCTGTGGTGATTTCCCCATTATTGTTTTTTATTACATCTATTTGGTTGTTCTCTCTTTTCTTTTTTTATCAGTCTGGCTAGTGGTCTGTCTACTTTGTTGATCTTTTAGAAAAACAAGCTCTTGGATTTATTGATTTTTTGAAGGGTTTTTCTTGTCTCTATCTCCTTCAGTTCTGCTCTGATCTTAGTTATTTCTTGTCTTTGGCTAGGTTTTGAGCTTTTTTGATCTTGCTCCTCTAGCTCTTTCAATTTTGATGATAGGGTGTCAATTTTGGATCTCTCCACTCTTCTCATGTGGGCACTTATTGCTATATATTTTCCTCTACAGACTGCTTTAAATGTGTCCCAGAGATTCTGGTACGTTGTGTCTTTGTTCTCGTTGGTTTCGAAGAACTTCTTTATTTCTGCCTTCATTTCATTGTTTATCCAATCAACGTTCAAGAGCCAGTTGTTCAGTTTCCATGAAGCTGTGTGGTTCTGAGTTATTTTCTGAATTCTGAGTTCCAACTTGATTGCACTATGGTCTGAGAGACTGTTTGTTATGATTTCAATTGTTTTGCACTTGCTGAGGAGTGCTTTACTTCCAATTATGTGGTCAATTTTGGAGTAGGTGTGATGTGGTGCTGAGAAGAATGTATATTCTGTGGATTTGGGGTGGAGAGTTCTGTAAATGTCTATCAGGTTTGCTTGTTCCAGGTCTGAGTTCAAGTCCTGGATATCCTTGTTAATTTTCTGTCTGGTTGATCTGTCTGCTATTGACAGTGGAGTGTTAAAGTCTCCCACTATTATTGTGTGGGAGTCTAAGTCTCTTTGTAAGTCATTAAGAACTTGCCTTATATATCTGGGTGCTCCTGCATTGGGTCCATATATATTTAGAATCGTTACCTCTTCTTGTTTTATCAATCCTTTTACCATTATGTAATGACCTTCTTTGTCTCTTTTGATCTTTGTTGCTTTAAAGTCTATTTTATCGGAGACGAGAATTGCAACTCTTGCTTTTTTTTGCTCTCCATTTGCTTGGTAAATCTTCCTCCATCCCTTTATTTTGAGCCTTTGTGTATCCTTGCGTGTGAGGTGGGTTTCCTAGATACAGCACACCAATGGGTTTTGGTTTTTTATCCAATTTCCCAGTCTGTGTCTTTTGATTGGTGCATTTAGCCCATTTACATTTAGGGTTAATATTGTTATGTGTGTATTTGATACTGCCATTTTGATGCTAGCTGGCTGTTTTGCCCATTGGTTCATGTAGATTCTCCATTTTGTTGATGCTCTTTAGCATTTGGTATGCTTTTAGGATGACTGGTACTGGTTGTTTCTTTCTATGTGTAGTGCCTCTTTCAGGAGCTCTTGTACAGCAGGCCTAGTGGTGACTGAATCTCTGAGTACTTGCTTGTTCACAAAGGATTTTATTTTTCCTTCACTTATGAAGCTCAGTTTGGCTTGATATGAAATTCTGGGTTGAAAGTTCTTTACTTTAAGGATGTTGAATATTGGCCCCCACTCTCTTCTGGCTTGTAGATTCTCTGCCGAGAAATCTGCTGTGAGTCTAATGGGCTTCCCTTTGTGGGTGACCCGACCTTTCTCTCTGGCTGCCCTTAGTATTTTCTCCTTCATTTCAACCCTGGCAAATCTGACAATTATGTGCCTTGTGGTTGCTCTTCTTGCGGAGTATCTTTGTGGTGTTCTCTGTATTTCCTGGAGTTGAGTATTGACCTGTTTTGCTAGGTTGGGGAAATTTTCCTGGATAATATCCTGAAGAGTATTTTCCAGCTTGGATTCATTCTCTTCATCAGATTCTGGTACACCTATCAAACGTAGGTTGGGTCTCTTCACATAGTCCCACATTTCTTGGAGATTTTGTTTATTCCTTTTTGTGCTTTTTTCTTTAATCTTGGTTTCTCATTTTATTTCATTGAGCTGATCTTCGACTTCTGATATTCTTTCTTCTGCTTGGTCAATTTGGCTGTTGAAACTCGTGCATGCTTCGCGAAGTTCTCGTGTTGTGTTTTTCAGCTCCTCCAATTCATTCATATTCCTCTCTAAGTTGTCTATTCTTGTTATCATTTCCTTGAATCTTTTTTCAAATCTTTTTTCAAGGTTCTTAGTTTCTTTGCCCTGATTTAGAACATGTTCTTTTAGCTCACTGAAGTTTCTCATTATCCACTTTCTGAAGTCTCATTCCGTCATTTTGTCACATTCATTCTCCGTCCAGCTTTGTTCCCTTGCTGGTGAGGAGTTTTGGTCCTTTGTAGGAGGTGAGGTGTTTTGGTTTCAGGTGTTTTCCTCCTTTTTGCGCTGGTTTCTTCCCATCTTTGTGGATTTATCCACCTGTCATCTTAGTAGTTGCTGATTTTTCAATTGGGTCTCTGATTGGATGCCCAGATTGTTGATGAGGAAGTATTTCTGTTACTTAGTTTTCCTTCTAGTGGTCTAGCCCCTCTGCTGTATGAGTGCTGAGGTCCACTTCAGGCCCTGCTTGTCTGGGGTACACCTGTAGCAGCTGCAGAACAGTGAGGGATGCTACCAGTTTCTTCTTCTGCTATCTTTGTTCCAGAATGATGCCCGCCAGATGTCAGTCTAATTAGTCCTTTTTTGGGGTGACTCTTTGGATATACAGGGGTCAGGGAGCTGCTTGAGGAGATGGTCTGTGCTTTATACGAGCTCCAGTGCTGAGCTGTGAGCTCCGTTGTTCATTCAGGGTTGTTGGGAGGATGTGTTTATGTCTGCTGCAACAGAACTCTTAAAACCCCCCCTTTTTTCCCCCTTAGATGCTCTGTCTCAGGGAGTTGGGGCTTTCTTTATGAGTATCTATTGCACTGTCCTGCCCGGCTAGGAGGTAGTCTATCCATTATTTGCCTGCCGAGGCTCTGCCCTGCTGCTGCTGGGCTCCGTTCTGCTGTGGTGTGCTCCGCCCTGCTGGCGGAGTATCTCTGTTATGGCGGGTTGCCTCGGCAATGGCAGGCTGTGTCAGCACTGGGCGGTACTTCAGTAGGGGCGAATTGTGTCCATAGTGGCGGACGCCCCTCCCCCACCAGGCTGCACCGTCCTAGATTCAACTGTGTGGGCAGCAAAACTCTCAGCCCTGAGCGCCTTCAATCACTGCCCTGCTTGTCCCCGTGAGGGTGGGACCCGCCGAGCATGATCACCCAGCTCCCTGCCTCAGAGTCTGTCCTCTCTCTCTCTCTCTTCCTCACCCCAAGTTGAGTAGTCGACTCTCTCACTGGCGCCCCAGTAGCCTGCCAATAGGGCACTGGGATCCGTGCGATATCCCGTGCCACTGCCCACTGCACCGGCTCAGATCACACTTCCCAGGAATCTCCTGGTCTGGCTCATTGTCCAAGTCCTGTTCAATCAGATGGACATGCCAATCTGCCCTTCCAAATCTCAGATTGCCAGTTTAACAGGGCACCCAGACCAGTGAGTTTTGTGCCGGGTGCTGCTGTGCTGCAGCGCCAGCCGAATCGGCCGCACGAGCCAGCTGTGCTGGCATCTTGTGTCTCTCCCACACCTGGGACTTTCAACGTTTTGTGGGCAAAAAAGGTCTGTCCAAGAATGCGGCTAGGACTCACCCTCTGCGCCTTCACTGAGAGCTGCAATCCTGAGTCGCCTCTATGACGCCATCTTGGAAGATCCCCCGAAATGCTTTCTTTATATCATGAAAAACCTTTAAACTTATCATAAGATAAAATTATATACCATTTAGTTTCTGGTAGTATTATCCTATTAACAAAATTCTTTGAAAAGTAAGAATTCATGTATAACTTATGATACATAGGCTATTCAATAAATGGTGCTGTGATAGATGGCTAGTCATGTGCAGAAGGATGAAACTTGACCCCTGTTATATACAAAATTTAACTCAAGATGGATTTAAGTGTAAGACCTCAAACTGTAAGACTCCTAGAAGGAAAACTAAGACAAGCCATTTTGACATTGAACTTGGGAAATAATTTGTGGCTAAGCTCTGTGAAGCAATTGTAACAAAAGCAAAAATTGACAAGGGAGACCTAATTAAACTAAAGAGTTTCTGTACAGCAAAATAAACTGTCAACAGAGTAAACAGACAATCTACAGAATGGGAGAGAATATTTGCAAAGTGTGTATCTAACAAAAGTCTAATATCCAGAATCTATAAAGAATTTAATTCAACAAAACCCCAAAATAACTCCATTAAAAAGTGGCAAAGACATGAACAGACACTTCTCAAAAGAAGACATATAAACAGCCAACAAACGTGAAGAAATGCTCAACATCACTAGTCAGAGAAATGGAAATCAAAACCACAGTGAGACACCATTTCACACCAGTTGAATAGCTTTTATTAAAAAGTCAAAAAATGACAAATGCTAGCAAAGCTGTGGAAAAAAGAGAATGCTTATACACTGTTGGTAGGAATGTAAGTTACTTCAGCCACTGTGGAAAGCAGTTTGTTGATTTCTCAAAGAACAGAACTGCCATTCAATGCATCAATTCTATTACTGGGTATATACTTAAAGGAAAATAAATCATTCTACCAAAAGGCACATGAACTTGTATGTTCATCACACTACTATTCACAAGAGCAAAAAATGTGTAATCAGCCCCAGTGCCATCAGTGGTGGATTGAATAAGGAAAATGTGGCATATACCATAGAATACTATGTAGCCATAAAAAAGAGTAGAATCATGTCCTTTATAACAACATGAATGTAACTGGAAGCCACTATCCTAAATGAATTAACATAGATAAAAAAAAGCCAAATACTACGTTTTCACTTACAAGTGAGAGCTAAACATTGAGTACTCATGGACATAAAAATGGCAGCAATAGACATTGGGACCTACTAGAGGTGGGAGGGAGGGAGAGGGTTTAGAGATGAACAACTACTGGGTACTATGCTTATGACCTGGGTGATAGGATCAATTGTACCAATTGTACTCCAAACCTCAGCATCATGCAAAGTGTCCATGTAACAAACCTGCACATGTACACCCTGAGTCTAAAATAAAAGTTGAAATTATTTTTAAATAAAAGATTTAAAAAAGAAAGATCTTGAAGCAGAGTGAAGAAAGAAAAGAAGAAAGTGGAGCACACTATGGTCTCCCACCCTTGCTTCCTCTAATCTTATGCCTTATAAAATGGGAATGATAATAGTTATCTTAAAATAATGCTGAGTGGATTTCAAAGATATTGTGTTTAAAAGCACCCTGCCTGTTACAAGGAATGTACAAATATTCAGGATGATGATGATGTCACAGAAGCACAGATGTGAGCTTGTAGTCATCTTCATCTAAATCCATGTATATTATCAGCCTAATGAGTATATACTCATTTCAGGAGACTCAGAATGGAGAAGACCCACCAATAACTTTTGAAATCATGTACACAAGTGAGAATGCTAATCAGATGTGACTAATCCCACTAAGAGATTAAGTGTACAGTAAAATCAATGTCATTTCTTTTAGGTTATCTTACAAGGTCTCTCTGGAATTAAACTATGATGAATACATTATACATGGTTGCATAATAAATACTTGCTGAAGATTTAATAGCATTTTTAGAAAGAAGTTAGCAGGGATTAGTTTACCTAAATCTATTGTCTTAAACAGGAGCACTAGGCCCTGAGGGGGATAGAATACTGGGTAGAATATGGTTAAGCAGTCAGGAGTATGGCGAGATTAATGAAGAAATTTATAAGTAATATAACCATGCAAAAATGAGAGATTTTATGACCTTTGGAATTAGAAGCAGTAGGTAGAAAAAGTGACTAATGTAGAGACTAATGGTGACTAATAAAAGATAATGAAGATAATTTTAAGCTTAAAAAATAAGCCAAGAAATGTATTTCTATCTCTGTAATTGTAGCACAAATTTCAAAAATACAGTAATATGAAGTAGCACAATCCATTAAAAAAATTTTTTTTAGCTCTTATAATGTTTCATTGATAAAACTTAAATATTCATTTTCAATTCAGTGATTTGTTTGTCTCTTTGATCTCTATTGGTTTATTTACACATGTAGGCAACTAAATGCCATGATACTTTCATTCTTATTAATATATGCATATATTTGTTCCTATATTCACATGTCTCATCTCTATGTCTTCCGTTTTTCTTCAAATATTAATTTTGATATATAGCAATATATATAGCAAAAGAGAAAGTGACTTTTTTTCCCCAATGTACAGATAATTTTTTCTTTTTTTAAAAATTATACTTTAAGTTCTGGGGTACATGTGCAGATTGTGCAGGTTTGTTACATAGGTATACACGTGCCATGGTGGTGGTTTGCTGTACCCACCACCCCATCATCTACATTAGGTATGTCTCCTAATGCTATGCCTCCCTAATCCTCCTTACTTACAACACAAATTCTGGCTGCAGTCCATGGGGCAGTGACCACATTCAGTGCCTTCATCATAGGGCACAGACATTAAATCTGGCTTATTTCCTCTGCATGGCAATAGAACAAATACATTAAGATAACTATTTTCATATGAATGTTAACTAGTTTTACAACAAAAAAAGCACCATATAGACTGAATTCTTACATGAAGTGTATATTGAACCTTGATTCCAGTGTTTTATGGGAACTGAAATTTGAACTGTTACATCAAGAAAAGAAGTACAGGACGCTAGAAAAAAAATGTGACTAAAGGATGGAAAAGATTTAACCCATTTATGCCTCAGGTTGCAATTTTTTGAATTTTTGCAGTCACACTTTGGCGATATCCTGGAGCAGTAGGATATAAATAAATCCCACATACTTAGCGTTCCGATAATGGAAAACTGGGAGTAAATGGATTTAAACTGGTCATATGCCCTTAGTACATGTGGTACAAAAAAACTTCTAATCCATTTAATTCATATATGAATTGAGAAAACAGCTAGTACAGAAAACTGTAATGCTAATTTCTTATGCATTTCTACCGTAAAAGATGGCAACTTGTCCTAAGCTAACTCAGACTTTACTTTCTCTTAAAAAAGTATTTTTTTAATACTCTTAAAAAAAAGTGTATTAAAGTATTTAATACACTCTCCTGTGCCTTCAGTATTAAAATAATAGATGACAGACAAAAATTTGAGGTTCATAAAACTTAGGCCAGTGTTTCATAGAGTGGGGGGCATGTAATATCAGTGTCAGTTGAGATGGTTTTGAGTGGCACACGAATATGGCTTTACATTACCTTGAATCATGAGGACAGTTATTGTCTTTTCATTTAGTTTTCATTCTGTTCAGTCTCCCCTAGAAACAGGATGTTTTTCAATGCTTTAGTCTTGCAAATTCTGTTACCCTCAGCGTGTAAAACCCAAGGCGACTGCTCTCCTGGGCCTCTCGGCTGCGGTACAAATGGATTTGTTCTGAAAAGACTCCATCTTCACCTACGCAGCTTTCCTGAGCTTTGGAGCCTGGCTTGTAATGAATCCCAGGCTTCTGTTGTCCCTTCCTGCCTATTTGTAAGTAATAGTAAGCCCGCTTCATGTAATTTGTTACATGTTTTGGTCTTCTGTCTCACTGGACTCAGACAAGTCGGTAACCAGTGCATAGTGAATTGCTTCACAATATCAGTATTTCTGGATTGGACAACAATATTTTAAGATGTCAATAATACCCAAAGTGATTTATAGATTCAGTGCAATCCCTATCAAAATCTCAATGATGTTTTTGGCAGAAATAGAAAAATATATCCTAAAATTCACATAAAATCCCAAGGGACTCCAAATAGTCAAAACAGTCTTCAGAAAGAACAAAATTGGAGACATCACATTTTCTGATTTCAAAACTTACAACGCTACAATAATCAAAACAAGGTAGTACTGGCATCGGGAGAGACAAATGGACCAAAGGAAAAGAATACAGAGTTCAGGAATAAGCTCTCACATAGATGACCAAATGATTTCCAATAAGTGTAGCAAGACCATTTAATGGGATAAGGACAATCTTTCAATGAATGGCATTGGGAAAACTGGATATTCACACGTGAAAGAATGAAATTGAACCCTTATCCCTATACAAAAATTAACTTAAAATGTAACACCGTATAAAACAAACTAAATATAAAAGCTAGAATGGGAAAACTTCAAAGAAAAACAGGAGAAAATTTTCATGATGTTCCATTTGGCTATGATATGTATATTTCTGGATGACACAAAAAGCATAGGCAACAAAACAATAGATAAATTGTAATTCATAAAAATTAAACATTTTGTCTATCAAAGAACACCATAAACAGATTTTTTTCCCCATGGAATGAGAAAAAATACTGGCAACTCATATCTGATAAAGAATTAATATCTAGAATATACAAAGAACTCTTACAAATCTACAACAAAATCCCAAGAAACCCAATTAAAATATAGGCAAGATTAGACATTTCTCCAAAGAAGACACACAGATGGGCAATAAGCACATGAAAAGAGGCTCAATGACACTGATTAGGGAAATGCAAATCAAAATGACAATGAGATACTACTTGATACCTTTTAAGGTAGCTATTATTGAAAAAGGATGAAACAAACAAAAACTCAGAAAATACCAAGTGTTGGTAAGAAAGTGGGAAAATTAAGGTACTTGCGCATTACTGGTAGGAATGTAAAATGGTGAATCCACTTTGGAAAATAAAAAATTAAAAATGGAATTTTGATATTTTTAATATGACAGTTCTTCAAAACTTAAACATGAATTTGTAGCATGATCCAGCAATCCCACTGTGGGTATATATTCAAAAGAAATGAAAGCTGGAATTAGAGCATATATTTGCACACAAATATTCATAGCTGCGCTATTTACAACAGCCAGTAAGTGGAAACAACTCAAACATCTATTGATGGATGAATGGATAAACAGATGTGGAATTATATACAATGCAATATTATGTAAGCTTAAAAAGGAATAAAATTCTGACACTTACTACAGTGTGGATGAACTTGGAGGACATTATGCTTTACTTAAAAAGCCCAGATAATACCATGGAAGCAGGCTGCTGGTGTCACTCAGTTCCTTCAGTTTAGAGTTTTTTTCTGAAGAAAATAAAATTTTTCAATGAATTGCCGTCTCACATTATGAAAATGTCACCAGCAGTGGAGAAAGAGATTGTGAAACTAAAAAAAAAAAAAAAAAAAAAAAAAATTTTGCAACTTGAATTTTGCGTCAAGATGGCTTTTATAATTAAAAAAAAAATTCCTGTGGCATTCTAAATTTGATAGTTTTAAGAATCTCGTTGAAATGGTTTTATCATTCATCACTCGTGTTTCATATCATTACGACAAATCATTTAAGAACATGTTTCCATTCCAATAAAAAGAAATGCCTAGTGTTGGCTATTTTCTGACTGTGTTTAGGTTTTTTCCTTTCTTTGTATTCTCCTTGTCTTCCTTCGCTCCCTCCATCCCTGTTTACTTCCTGACTGCAATTGTCTTTCTTTAAAAAATCAGATAGGCATATTTTGCACAGCAAAAGATTATATTTAACTGAATAAAGTGTTTTGAGACATTATAATTTTAAGGTGGAGTGAATTATCATTTTTAAAAATCACATATTTTCTATATAATTACTGTATTATGCATTTTACTCTATAAATGCTTTATCAAAACCATTCAATGAACTGTTTACAGAGAAATTATAATGATAAGGTCTGAAAATATGAAATGCAGTTTCTTTTAAAATGACATTTAATTTTATTTTAAAGACTGTACATGACCCATACAAGTGTATTTGTTATTAGAAAAAGTAATAGAAACTATAATGAACTCTTTAGAATATATCAGCCTCTCTGTAAATTTTTTTTATTATACTTTAACTTCTGGGATACATGTGCACAACATGTATTTTTGTTACATAGATATACATGTGCCATGGTGGTTTGCTACACCCATCAACCTGTCATCTACATTAGGTGTTTCTCCTAATGCTATCACTCCCTTAGTCTCCCCAGCAGGCCCTGCTATGCGGTATTGCCCTCCCTGTGTCCATTTGTTCTTATTGTTCAACTTCCACTTAAGAGTGAGAACATGTGGTGTTTTGTTTTCTGATGTGGATAAATAGGAATGCTTTCACAGTGTTGGTGGGAGTATAAATTAGTTCAACCATTGTGGAAAACAATGTGACAATTCCTCAAATATCTGGAAATGGAAATACCATTTGACCCAGCAATCCCATTACTAGTTAGATACCCAAAGGATTATAAATCTTTCTACTCTAAAGAAACATGCACACATATGTTTATTGCAGCCCTGTTCACAATAGCAAAGACGTGGAACCAACTCAAATGTCCACAAGGACAGACTGGATAAAGAAAAGAAAATGTGGCACATATACACCATGGAATACTAGGCAGCCATAAAAAAGATGCATTCTTGCCCTTTGCAGGGATGTGGATGAAGCTGAAAACTATCATTCTCAATAAAATTTTTTTTTGGCCTTAAAAATTATTTTCTCTTTTTTCTCCAAGGCTCTTTGTTTAGTAGAGAAAATTGTGTTTGGCTATGAGATTGGCTATAAAATTAATTTTGATGTATACTCCAAAGGAGAATTTTACTATTTACAAATTTGAATAGTCAGTTAATGACTTTAATTTTATCCATTGAAGCAAATATGCCTTTTAATAAATTATCTTCCTAGGAGAGAAAATGAAATAGTGCTTAAAATTAAATATATAATTTGAAGAAAATAGATTTTATGTTAATCTCTAAGCCTCCATATGTTACCACCAGAATTATTTAAACAATAAATTTGATGAATTTTTCAATTAATATCATTCTTTCTTTGATTCTGGTATTAGTATTAGTGTCCATCATTTATGGAAATGCTATTTATGTTACCTTTATGAATGAAGCAAAATTCCTTGAGCTCCTCTGGAAAGTCAGCATGAGTTGGTCATTTTCTGTTTCCGCAACTGTGTATATATAGCATATGGGATTCTTTATTTACAACTGCATGTAAAATAAAATTAAAATTAATATTGAATTCTTTCCAAAATATTACTAGGTATTTTAAAACCACAGTTGATTACATTGGCTCAAAAGTAATTGCATCTTTTTTTTATTCCAATGTACAAGAACTCTCTGTTCTACTGTTTACAATAGTAATGCCATAGGAGCAAAGACTGCAGGTACATCCTGCCTGTTTCTGTTGTTGCTGCCTATTTGGTTAGGGAGATGGGGGTGGGTGGGGAAATACCTGATGGTTCTGAAATCTTTCCTGAGTCCGTGTGAGGTAAAAAGATATGGCTTTGCACATCCTGGGACTAGGAAGAGTTTTATCTTTTTCTAATCTCTTCTATCTCAGGTTGCTTTTGGAAACTTTTATTTTGAGCATAAACATGGGGCAGACTAGTGTGGTAACATACAGAATTGTCCAGGAGACACTTTAGTTTAAGAATATTCAAGCCATAGACAACCATTCTGCCCCTTGCTGGACCACCCTAAAGGAAAAAGTATATCCCTAAGTAAAAAATCTCCTCTACAAGTATTAACTTTCTTCTTTTCTTTTCTGAAATCTCTGAGGATAGTGGGAGAATGCTTTGTGATGTGGCTGCTTAGCTCTGAGTTTTAGAAAGACACTCAGATAGAGCTAAATTCTATGAATTCTTGTTGCCTTTGACTCTTCCTGTGACATGGGATGCGTATTCAACATAGTTATCTTATATATGTGTGCTAAAGCATTTATACCGGAAGACTATCAGAAAAGCTATTTAAAGTTTATGCCCGTATGAGGAAGGTGAGTGTGACATGTTTGAACACATATGCATAGAGATTAGAAATCCTCAGGAGAACAGCAAATATCAGTTAGTTTTAATATTAACTCTTCTTGTTGTTTCAGGTAAGTAATTTCTCTAATTTGTACCTCAATTTTCTCTCCTGACAAATCATGACAATTATATAAAGAGGTAAGCCTTCTTGAATTAAAATTCTTAAGTATCGATTTGAGATTGTACTGGTTTGGGAAGATGTGGTTAAGTTAGATAACTTTTCTGAGTTTTAATATATTTTTAAGCTGAGAATGTTTACATTGTACAAATAAAAAATGTGGGAGATGTTCTATTATTTGATTGTTATAAAATAGCTTGTCAGTAGATGGTAATTTTCATTATTTTTCCCACTACACATGTTTAGTGGTCTCAAGAAAATACATGAGGCTGTAATATATATTAACCTACTTGGAGAACCAGAATTCATATTGGACTGATGTATCAATAATAAAAACTGAGATGTATTTAAATTAATTCATTTATATATGGATGTCATGACTACTCTTACTGGAAACAAGCAACTACCCCAAAATAGCATTTTTTTGCAATATATATGTTGAAACAATACAAACAAAAAAAACCAAATCTTGTGAAACAGTGAGTTAGCTGAGCAGTAATTTAGCAGCTGAGTGTATATTAGTATGGCTTCGTTGTATAGATTCTAAAAATATTAATCATTAGCTGATCACCACCATTTTGAGTGTAAAGATATCTCCTTCATATTAAAAATATTCACCAATCTATATACAATATAGTATTTTAGGGCTTATTGATTGAGAAAATACACAGTAACAAAAAACAAATGAGGGTTCCATTTCACTTTTCAGTGACTTTGCATTTTAATTATTTTGTCATGGGAGTATATGCACAAGTCCTATATCCAAATCTGTCTTCACTGAGGCTGGGGCTCATTGTTGAACATATCTAAATTCTACAATTAGAGGCAAAATGAGAAGAGAACTGTTTTGTTTAATTTTTGTACAAATGCAAACCTTTTCTTCCATAGTGCATATAAAGCCATGGAGGGAGATTTGAGGTTTAAAATGTAATAAATTATCTTTTATTTCTTCATTCATTCTTTCAAAAACTTCTCAGTGAGCTTGTGCTATGAGCCAAGGGGCTGGGGATACAACAGTGAATTAAGACGGAGATGCTATCCTCATGCTATTGCTACTTACAGTTTTATGGGCAAGAAATACAACAAACACACATTTTATAATATAATTTTGCAACAATAGCGATAGAAGCATAAGGGGTAAGAGAGTGAGAGGGGTGTGTGTGTGTGTATGTATGTGCTTGTGAGAGAGAGTGTATCAAGGAAAGTCTGAGGAGATTATTAACATGTGATCAGGCTATTATGTATGTATTTGGGGAAAAGTATTTCTGGTAGTAGTATTAACATGTCCTAAAATAGTAAAGAAATTGTCATGTTAGAGCAACATAAAGAGGACAAACTAGGCTACAGGAGGGTAACCAAGGAAGGGTGATAGGAGGTGAGGTCGAAAATTTAGGTGGGGTTTCATCATCTGGGACCTTGAGGGGCATGACTGTTATCAGACAAGTTTGCCTCAGAGGTAAAAGCAGTTATGACAAGTCTTGAAAAATAAGATTTTTGCTGTCTAATATTTTCCCACAAGTTTGGCAAAAATTAATACAGCTTACTAATGCCTGAATTCACATTTATATATAGGAAGCTATGTGTTATTCTTTTCATTTTTTTATATACATTTGGAGAAATGATCTCTTCCTGTTTTTCACTGCCCCTCAGAACTTATTATTAATAATTCTGTATTAGTGGTGGGCAGCGGAAATAGTTTCCTATTTTATAAAATTCAGACTTCTGGGGCACTTGAAACAGGAGTTTATCTTTAATTTACTTTTGGTTCCAGTTTCAAGAACCTCAAATATCTTGTCAGTATGGGGTCCTTTCTTCCACAATCAGAGAAAAATATTAATTAAATATGGGTGTTGAGTCATCATTGTTTATGAAGAATGGAATCATATCTGGGTGAGATGAAAAGGAAGATATTTAGATGATGACTTTTGTGTGGTCTGAATTTTTACAAAAAAAAACCCCGCATTCTTTTCCATTTAGAAAAAGATAAACTTACAGTTTCTCATCATTTCAGCATCTTCCCTTCTCCTCTCTGCAGGCTCACTTTATCTACTTCTGTGGTTTTAATGTAAAACCTAAAATTTCCTGTTCTGCCATTTCTTTTGAGACCCAGAGTCTTTTGTTTAATTAACTACTGAATATTCTGCAGACAGTTAAAACCTAGGGTATCTAAAATTAAAGTCACTGATTTTCTGTCCCAGAACAGTTTCTGCTCTATATTCCCAGTCATAACTGATGGCATCCCAGTCCACCTATTCTCCCAAGTTAGAATTCTGAGTCATCTTTGCTCTGTCTTTTTTCTTTCTCCCTCATCCTCAGGTCACAGCACAATTGTTCTCTTGTAAGGATATTTCTTAAATAGCAGCTTGTCTCCTTTCTCATTTACTACTGCCTCTTACCCAAACTTGTGCAATAGCCTCCTGTCTGTTTCTTCAAATCTACTCATCTCCCATTCTACTTCCTGGTGTGCTTATAAAAATACAGTAAGAAATGACTTTTACTTGTTTCTACTCTCTACAAGATATACAAAAATTACTCAGCATGCCATGCAAGTCTATTTACAATCTTTTAAGTCTGATATCTGGTCTCACAATCTAGGGTCTGACTGCAACAAAATACTTGTCATTCTTCAAATATTTGCTCATGACTTTCTCTCCTATAGTAACGTTACCTTCACTCTCTAAGACACACATAGATCTTTCATTTCCTGGTAAATAAACTGCCTCACACTGTTCAATATTAAATGTGATTTGTGAGTGTATGAGTTCTTGTTGTTCTCTTGGGACTTGCAGTTAGTTGCCCTTTCTATATTTCTAAGAATTATCTCTTCCCTGTCCCTTTCTCTATGTCACATTTTGTTGTTATTAGCTGACAATATGTCCATTTCTTTTATAAGACAAGAACAGCCTAAGAGCAGGAGCTATTAATATGCCTATCGCATTTATCTTCATGTCTGCAGTACATATCACAATGCCTGCCTTATACCATGGGTTCAATGAATGTTTAGTGACATTTAAAAAGGAGGAAGGAAGGAAGAAGAAAAATGCAAATAAACCTGGGAGAGAACACATGTCTAAAATATTACTCTGAGTATTTTTTGGATTCTTTATTGAGAATATTAGGTTACATAGTAAAAAAAATATTGTATTTGGTCTCTTACGACACAAAAGCCCTAGTAGTCAAATACCAGAGAGGAAGGTTTTTATACACAGCTGAAAAAATGGCACAGAGAATATTGGTTGGAAAAGTTGTATATAATCAGCTCCCTCTTCATCATATTGTGCAGTGATGATTATTACTTTGAAGGTTGGTCTGGATAATATTGCTTGAAATCAGTTGTGTTCACCTTAGCACATGATTAGAAAAGCCTGTGATTATTATATTAATTTTGAAGCCCTAACCCCATTTAAGCCCTAACTCCTCTGTGAAGAAACTGAGACACAGAGGAGTTGTGAAGCATGTCTGTGTTTCTTATTATTAACATAATTTAATTCAGTGCGAAGCCTAGAGACTTCCAACTCCCATCATCTTTTATAGCTTCTTCTAGAGAAGATTGCCAATTCCCAAACTTTTAACATGGGATACACACCAATGAATTTAACAGTTGGTTCTATGAGTTAAATTTCCCTCAATGGTGATACTGAAGTTGTACAACTCACTTGGACTAAATCAAGATCTATACTCTTTTATGAATGCTCCATGGACATGATTGTAAAAAGTTAATTTTACAGTCCTACAGTGCTTTGACATAAAAATTACAGTATGAGGGTTTACCCTCTTGAAAAACAAGCAAATCAAAAGAAGTGCAAAAACTCTAGGAAAAAAATATTTTGAGAGTGGAGATTTGCTTCATGTGTCCATAATTTTTGTTTTAGCCTTCTCCTTTTCCTTCTCCTTCTCCTTCTTCTCATGCCTGTCAGCTATTTACCTGAAGTAGAAAAGCAAATAATATATCTAGGAGAGTTGTTTTGCCTTGAGCAAATAGAGAAAAAAAATGAGAGAGAGAGAGAGAGAGAGAGAGAGAGAGAGAGTGCAAATGAGAAAAAGAGAAGGAAGAGTTTGGTTTGACATGCTTTTGCCTCTATTTCTGGTCATGACCCAACAACTGTCTTACTTGTTTATCTGTGTATACTTGTGGTGCTCTTAACCCTAATACTATGGTGCTGTTACCTAGGATTTCCTCATTCTTTTGAATCACAAATTACTACCCATTACTTTCATTTGAAGCTTCCCAGTCTGTAAATAAACAATCCATAAGATACGATGTTTGGTAATACATTTACTAAGCTATTTTTGTGTGGACAGAAGTCTTTAACCTAAAAAAAATTGCTAATACTGGGATTTATGCACCATGGTAGGTACTCTCTATTGCCATAGTCCTGGTTGAAGTTCTAAAACTTTGCTGCAGTTCATTAGTTCTAGACTGTTTCATATCTTACTGTCTCTAAAATTAGAATATGCTTTATACTCAATAGCATCTCATAGTTGGTCATTTTTTAAGTGGTAGATAAACTGATGGGATATCTTACAATGTTACATTATAGGCACCCAGGCAATGTGAATCAGAATGATCACTAAGTGCTATGAATCCTACCAAGCCGACATCTCTCTTATTAACCGTCATCCAGCCTTTCTGAGCGTTCTGTCACAGCTATAGCACTCCCTCATGTTTGGCTTTGACCAGCTAAAATACAACATCACTGAGCTTCCAGCCTTTCTCTCTTCATTGAGTTTTCTTCATTGCTGCTGGACTAAACTTTTGCAAATACAATGATACCACATGACTTCCTTCCCTTATTTAAATTCAAAGAAAACTAAATCTCTTTGAATTAATCTTTGCCTAGTGTTTAGAATTTCTCTCCAACTGCTTTGCTGTGAGCCTATTTCTCTTTCCCAGCCATACACAGAACTATCTAGTTTCCAAAACTCACCAGACAGTTTGTTTCTACCCCTCATATGTGTTATTTCACCTCACTGTGATACACTTCTGCACCTTATCAACTTAACAAATTTGAGCTCCTTCACAAATACCGAAAAGAAGACATTTTGAAATTGTACACTGTGATGAATAGGATTAAAATTCACATTTATTGGCTATCTATCACAGATCTTGGATTCAGTAGGTACATTTTAAAGCCAGCTATGTTCTAGGTATTGGTGACATCAAGAGGAAAAGAAAACATCATATCACTCCTTTCAGAGATAAAGCAGAAAAGCCTGGAGTACTACGAGAAAGAAAACACTTATTCTTCTATGCCATCTGGTAGGGATTCTGATATGGTTTTGTTCTGTACTGCCACCAAATCTCATCTAGAATCATAATCCCATTGTGTTGAGGGAGGAACCTGTAATTCCCATGAGTTGAGAAAGGGAAGTGATTGGATTATGGGGTAGCTTTCCCCATGCTGTTTCCAGGATAGTGAGTGAATTATTCATGAGATCTGATGATTTAATAAATGGTAGTTTTTCCTGCATGCTCACACTCTCTCCTGCCACCTTGTGAAGAAGGTGCCTGCTTCCCATTCTGCCATAATTGTACGTTTTTTGAGCCCTTTCCAACCTTGAGGAGATTTGAGTCAATTAAACCTCTTTTCTTTGTAAGTTACCCCATCTTGGCTATTTCCTTATAGAAGTGTGAGACAGGACTAATACAGCCTCCCAAATTGTTGCATTGGGAACTACTGAGAAGGGGAAAGGCAAAAGAGGCAAAAGAGTTTATTGCCAATTTGTGAAAGATCATATTTCCAGTTAAATGCTTTGGTCTATAGGAAAGATAATATTTTGAAGGATTTCTTTTTCATCAAACCTGTAATTTTATGAGTATTATTATTAGGACAAATCTTGGTAAAATAGTGTATCAATTTAAAGTCAATATAAAGAAAAATATTGTATAAAATATTACAAAATAATACTATGATGAAGGTGGAACATGAAAACTTGGAGCTGGAGAAATAGAAATACTGTACTGTTAGGAGATAATTTTTTTTATTGCATTTTAGGTTTTGGGGTAGATGTGAAGAACATGCAAGATAGTTGCATAGGTACACACATGGCAGTGTGATTTGCTGCCTTCCTCCCTTTCACCTATATCTGGTATTTCTCCCCATGCTATCTCGCCCCAGCTCCCCATCCCCCACTGTCCCTCCCCTATTCCTCCCAACAGACCCCAGTGTGTAGTGCTCCCCTCCCTGTGTCCATGTGTTCTCATTGTTCAACACCCGCCTATGAGTGAGAACATGCGGTATTTTATTTTCTGTTCTTATGTCAGTTTGCTGAGAATGATGTTCTCCAGGTTCATCCATGTCCCTACAAAGGACACGAACTCATCGTTTTTGATTGCTGCATAATATTTCATGATGTATATGTGCCACATTTTCCCTGTCCAGTCTATCATCAATGGGCATTTGGGTTGATTCCAGGTCTTTGCTATTGTAAACAGTGCTGCAGTGAATATTCGTGTGCATGTGTCCTTATAGTAGAACAATTTATAGTCTTTTGGATATATACCCAGTAATGGGATTGCCGGGTCAAATGGAATTTCCATTTCTAGGTCCTTGAGGAATCGCCACACTGTCTTCCACAACGGTTGAACTAATTTACACTCCCACCAACAGTGTAAGAGTGTTCCTATTTCTCCACATCCTCTCCAGCATCTGTTATCTCTGGATTTTTTAATGATCGTCATTCTAATTGGCATGAGATGGTATCTCAATGTAGTTTTGATTTGCATCTCTCTAATGACCAGTGATGATGAGCATTTTTTTCATATGTTTGTTGGCCTCATGTATGTCTTCTTTTGTAAAGTATCTGTCCATATCCTTTGCCCACTTTTGAATGGGATTATTTGTTTTTTTCTTGTAAATCTGTTTTAGTTCTTTGTAAAGTCTGGATACCAGCCCTTTGTCAGATGGGTAAACTGCAAAATATTTTCCCATTCTGTTGGTTGCCGATTCACTCTAATGACTGTTTCTTTTGCCGTGCAGAAGCTGTGGAGTTTGATTACATCCCATTTGTCTGTTTTGGCTTTTGTTGCCAATGCTTTTGGTGTTTTGGTCATGAAGTCCTTGCCTACTCCTATGTCCTGAATGGTTTTGCCTAGATTTTCTTTTAGAGTTTTTATGGTGTTAGGTCTTATGTTTAAGTCTTTAATCCATCTGGAGTTAATTTTAGTGTAAGGTGTCAGGAAAGGGTCTAGTTTCTGGTTTCTGCACATGGCTAACCAGTTTTCCCAACACCATTTATGAAACAGGGTATCCTTTCCCCCATTGCTTGTTTTTGTCTGGTTTATCAAAGACTATATGGTTGTATATATGTTTTGTTGCCTCCAATGCCTCTGTTCTGTTCCATTGGTCTATATGTTTTGGTACCAGTACCATGCTGTTTTGATTAATGTAGCCTTGTAGTATAGTTTGAAGTCTGGTAGTGTGATGCCTCCTGCTGTGTTCTTTTTACTTAGAATTGACTTGGCTTTGCGTGCTCTCTTTTGGTTCCATGCAAAGTTTAAGGTGTTTTTCTCCAGTTCTGTGAAGAAGGTCATTGGTAGCTTGATGGGGATAGCATTGAATCTGTAAATTACTTTGGGCAGTATGGCCATTTTCATGATATTGATTCTTCCTAACCATGAACATGGAATGTTTCTCCATCTTTTTGTGTCCTATCTTATTTCGTTGAGCAGTGGTTTGTAGTTCTCCTTGAAGAGGTCCTTTACGTTCCTTGTTAATTGTATTCCTAGGTATTTTATTCTCTTTGTAACAATTGTGAATGGCAGTTTGTTCTTGATTTGGTTCTCTTTAAGTCTGCTTGTGATTTCTGCACATTGATTTTGTATCCTGAGACTTTGCTGAAGTTGCTTATGAGTTTCAGGAGTTTTCGTGCTGAGACAATGGGGTCATGTCGTCTGCAAATAGAGACAATTTGGCTTCCTCCTTTCCTATTTGAATACCCTTTATTTCTTTTTCTTGCCTGATTGCTCTGGCTAGAACTTCCAGTACTATATTGAGTAGGAGTGGAGAGAAAGGGCATCCTTGTCTGGTGCCAGATTTCAAAGGGAATGCTTCCAGTTTTTGCCCATTAAGTATGATATTGGCTGTTGGTTTGTCATAAATAGTTTTTATTATTTTGAGATACGTTCCGTCAATACCGAGTTTATTGAGGGTTTTTAGCATAAAGGGCTGTTGAATTTTGTCAAATGCCTTCTCTGTGTCAATTGAGACAATCATGTGGTTTTTGTTTTTGCTTCTGTTTATGTGGTGAATTACATTTATAGACTTGCATATGTTGAACCAGCCTTGCATCCCTGGGATGAATCCTACTTGATCATGGTGGATAAGCTTTTTAATGTGCTGTTGCAATCAGCTTGCCAGTATTTTATTGAAGATTTTTACTTCTATGTTCATCATGGGTATTGGCCTGAAGTTTTCTTTTCTTGTTGAGTCTCTGCCAGGTTTTGGTATCAGGATGATGTTGGTCTCATAAAATGATTTGGGAAGGATTCCCTCTTTTTGGATTATTTGTAGTAGTTTCAAGAGGAATGGTAACAGTTCCTCTTTGTGTGTCTGGTAGAATTCGGCTGTGAACCCATCTGGGCCTGGGCTTTTTTTGTGTGGTAGGCCCTTAATTGCTGACTCAACTTCAGATCTTGTTACTGATCTATTCATGGCTTCCACTTCTTCCTGGTTTAGGCTTGAGAGGAGGCAAGTGTCCAGGAATTTATCCATTTCTTTCTGGTTTACTAGTTTATGTGCATAGAGTTGTTTGAAATATTCTCTGATGATGGTTTGAATTTCTGTGGGTTCTGTGGTGATTTCCCCTTTATTGTTTTTTATTGCATCTATTTGGTTATTCTCTCTTTTCTTTTTTATCAATCTGGCTAGTGATCTCTCTATTTTGTTGATCTTTTCAAAAAAATCAGCTCCTGGATTTATTGATTTTTTGAAGGGTTTTTCATGTCTCTATCTCCTTCAGTTCTGCTCTGATCTTAGTTATTTCTTGTCTTCAGCTAGATTTTGAGTTTTTTTGATCTTGCTCCTCTAGCTCTTTCAATTTTGATGATAGGGTGTCAGTTTTGGATCTCTCCACTCTTCTCATGTGAGCACTTATTGATATATATTTTCCTCTAGAGACTGGATTAAATGTGTTCCAGAGATTCTGGTATATTGTGTCTTCATTCTCGTTGGTTTTGAAGAACTTCTTTATTTCTGCCTTTATTTCATTGTTTATCCAGTCAACATTCAAGAGCCAGTGGTTCAGTTTCCATGAAGCTGTGTGGTTCTGAGTTAGTTTTTGAATTCTGAGTTCTAACTTGATTGCACTGTGGTCTGAGAGACTGTTTGTTATGATTTCAGTTGTTTTGCATTTGCTGAGGAGTGCTTTACTTCCAATTATGTGGTCAATTTTAGAATAGGTGTGATGTGGTGCTGAGAAGAATGTATATTCTGTGGATTTGGGGTGGAGAGTTCTGTAAATGTCTATCAGGTTTGCTTGTTCAAGGTCTGAGTTCAAGCCCTGGGTATCCTTGTTAATTTTCTGTCTGGTTGATCTGTCTAATATTGACAGTGGAGTGTTAAAGTCTCCCACTATTATTGTGTGGGAGTCTAAGTCTCTTTGTAAGTCATTAAGAACTTGCCTTATATATCTGGGTGCTCCTGTATTGGGTGCATATATATTTAGGATTGTTAGCTCTTCTTGTTGTATCGATCTTTTTACCATTATGTAATGACCTTCTTTGTCTCTTTTGATCTTTGTTGCTTTAAAGTCTATTTTATCAGAGACGAGAATTGCAACTCCTGTTTTTTGTGCTCTCCATTTGCTTGGTAAATCTTCCTCCATCCCTTTATTTTGAGCTCTTGTGTATCCTTGCATGTGAAATGGGTTTCCTGGATACAGCACACCGATCAGGTTTGGATTTTATCTAATTTGCCAGTCTGTGTCTTTTAGTTGGTGCATTTAGCCCATTTACATTTAAGGTTAATATTGTTATGTGTGAATTTGATACTGCCATTTTGATGCTAGCTGGCTGTTTTGCCCATTAGTTGATGCAGATTCTTCATTTTGTTGATGTTGTTTACCATTTGGTATGTTTTTGGAGTGGCTGTTACTGGTTGTTTCTTTCTGTGTGTAGTGCCTCTTTCAGGAGCTCTTGTAAAGCAGGCTTGGTGTTGACAAAATCTCTGAGTACTTGCTTCTTCACAAAGGATTTTATTTTTCCTTCACTTATGAAGCTTAGTTTTGCTGGATATGAAATTCTGGGTTGAAAGTTCTTTTCTTTAAGGATGTTGAATATTGGCCCCACTCTCTTCTGGCTTGTAGGGTTTCTGCCGACAGATCTGCTGTGAGTCTAATGGGTATCCCTTTGTGGGTAACCCGACCTTTCTCTCTGGCTGCCCTTAGCATTTTCTCCTTTGTTTCAACCCTGGTGTATCTGATGATTATGTGCCTTGGGTTGCTGTTCTTGAATAATATCTTTGTGGTGTTCTCTGTATTTCCTGGACTTGAATATTGGCTTGCTTTGCTAGGTTGAGGAAGTTTTCCTGGATAATATCCTGGAGCATATTTTCCAGCTTAGATTCATTCTCTTCATCACATTCAGGTACACCTATCAAATATAGATTAGGTCTCTTCATATATTCCCACATTTCTTGGAGACTTTGTTCATTCCTTTTTGCGTGTTTTTCTCTAATCTTGCTTTCTCATTTTATTTCATTGAGTTGATCTTCGACCTCTGATATTCTTTCTTCTGCTTGGTCAATTCGGCTGTTGAAACTTGTGCATGCTTCGCGAAGTTCTCGTGTTGTGTTTTTCAGCTCCATCAATTCACTCGTATTCCTCTCTAAGTTGTCCATTCTCGTTATCATTTTGTCAAATCTTTTTTCTAGGTTCTTAGTTTCTTTGCATTGAGTTAAACATGTTCTTTTAACTCACAGAAGTTTCTCATTACCCACCTTTTGAAGTCTGATTCTGTCATTTCATCACACTCATTCTCCATCCATCTTTGTTCCCTTGCTGGTGAGGAGTTGTCATTCCTTGTAGGAGGAGAGGTGTTCTGGTTTCAGGTGTTTTCTTCCTTTTTGCACTGGTTTCTTCCCATCTTTGTGGATTTATCCACCTGTCGTCTATGTAGTTGCTGATTTTCAGATTGGGTCTCTGAGTGGATGTCCAGATTGTTGATGATGAAGTTATTTCTGTTTCTTAGTTTTCCTTCTAACAGTCTGGCCCCTCTGCTGTAGGACTGCTGAGGTCCGCTCCAGGCCCTGCTTGCCTGGGGATCACCTGCAGCAGTTGCAGAACAGTAAGGGTTGCTACCAATTTTACTTCTGCTATCTTTGTCCCAGAATGATGCCTGCCAAATATCTGTCTGATCAGTCCTTTGTGAGGTGACTCTTTGTATATATGGGGGTCAGGGAGCTGCTTGAGGAGACAGTCTGTTCTTTATAGGAGCTCAAGTGCTGAGCTGTGACTCTGTTGTTCATTCAGAGCTGCTAGGCAGGTACGTTTAAGTCTGCTGCAGCAAAACTCATAACCCCCCCTTTTTTTTTCTCCAGGTGCTCTGCCCCAGGGAGTTAGGGCTTTATTTATGAGTATGCATTGTGCTGCTGCCTTTTCTTTTCTTTTTTTTTCCAGGGCTGCCCTGCCCAGCAAGGAGGCAGCTAGTCACTGTCTGCCTGCAGAGGCTTTGCTGAGCTGCTGTGGGTTCTGACCTGCTGCCAACTCCACCCTGCTGCCATTTGAGCTTCCCTGGGGTCCTGTTTATATGGGTGTGGTTAGAACTGCCTTGGCAATGGTGGCCCGCCTCTGTAATGGAGGACTCTCTCTGTTATAGCAGGTTGCCTCAGCAATGGCAGGCTGCCTCAGCAATGATGGACTACCTCCATAGGGGTGGAATACTTCAGTAATCGCGGATGCTCCTCCCCCACGGAGCTGCACCATCCTGGGTTCAGCTGTGCTTGCTGTGAAACTCTCAACCCCGAGTGTTTCCAATTGCTCTTTTTTTTGTTTTTGTTTTTGTGGGGGTGGAACCCGCCACAGAGCCTTTTTTTTTTTTAAGTTGAACGGTTGACTCTCTCCCAGGTGTTCCAGTCACCTGCTGAAAAGGTGCTGGGATCTGTGTGATTTCCCGTGCAGCGACCCACTGTTCTGGCTGAAACAATGGCACTTCCCAGGAATCTCCTGACCTGTCTCTCTGTTTCAGTCCCATTTAATCAGATGAATGGGCAAATCTGCCTTCCTGGAGCTCCAATTGCCAGATTAAAAGGGCAACTAGAGCAGTATATTTTGTAGGAAGAGCCGCTGCACCAGCAGAAACAGCCGTGCTGGCCTAAACAGCTGTGCTGGTGACCTGTGGGGCTCCTCCACCTGGAATCTCCTGGTCTGTGGGCAATAAAGATCCATCTGGAAATGCAGCATCCACTCACCCTCTGAGCTTTCACTGGGAGCTGCAATCCTGAGCTGCTTCTAAAGGGCCATCTTGGATTTCTCCTTTGAAGGATTTTTAAGCAGAAGAGAAACACGTAATAAGTATGACCCAGGAAGAATAATTTGGTAGCGGTGTACATGATGAATTGAATTTGGGGAGATAAGACATTCATAATTAGTAGACAGGCAATACAATTTAATAATATTTACAGATGGCTCTCAGATTCCTACAAACCTAATCTTTTCCTTTGTTGTTTCAAGAATTTGTAATAAGTCATGGTTTTCAAGCATTTTCCCTTAAGTCTTATTTTATTAAGGACTCCCATATATAATCATACATTAGAAAATAATATCTTCATGTAGTCTAAGCAGAATAATAATGATATCTAATGTTTGCATATTATTTACCATCACAAAGTATTCAGAAATAAAATCTTGTGACATTATAATATTCTGAAGTAATGGGGCAGAAATTTTTATTTTCTCACTTAGAAAATATGACTCAGAGAGTTAGGTGATTATATTATATGATGTATGAATTCACATAATGGAAGCAGATGTAGATTGTTATTCTCTTCAGCTTTTTATTTATTCATATGGCTTCACAGGAGGCAGAACTGGGCTGGTACCTACTTTTTTCCACCAAACAAAACTGAAATTAATTTAGTTTTTAACCTACTTTATCACCCTAACTCAGTGACCAAAGTCTTTTCCTCTGACTTTTTTTTAGTTTTTGAGACAAGGTCTTGCTCTCTGGAGTGCAGTGGCATGATCTTAGCTCACTGCAGCCTTGATTTTTCAGGCTCAAGCAATACTACCATCTCAGCCTCTTAAGATTAACTAGGGCTACAGCTGTGCACTATCATGCCTGGCTAATTTTATTATTATTATTATTATTATTAATAGTAGAGATGGGGTCTCATATGTTGTGCAGATTGGCCTTGAAATCATGGGCTCAAGTGATCCTCCCAGCTTGACCTTCCAAACTACTGGCTCTGCCCTGTTAATCTTGACTTCAAGATTATTTGTTATCTTTGACAGCTGTAGTTCAATAAAAAATTTGGCAAGTCAATACCCTAACTTATCACTTCAAGTTGCCAATAAAGATGCTAAACTGAATTTGCACCCCTATTAGTAATGATCACATCCAATAAATGGAGATCTTCATTTTAGAAGATAACATAAAATCTATCCACATTATTTTAATATATTGAGACCAGTATCTCTTATGAAGTTTATTCAGCACTTACAAGACATATTAGAGGATCAATATATATTCAATATATTTTTAGGTTTTTTTTTTTTTTTTTTTGGAAAAGAAAGAGAGGGAGAGAGAATAGGAATATTGCTTTATTCATAAATGGCTATTAATAATGGCCGATCATTATTTTGTGTATTTAAAATGGAATGTATATTTTATTTATCTAAATTGGAGAGTTCTACAAGTGCTTATTAAGTTTACTTGTTACTGATCTGAGTTCAGATTCTGGATATCCTTATTCATTTTCTGTTTTGTTGAGTCTGAATCTCTTTATGGGTCTTATGTATCAGGGTGTTAGGATGCATTGATCCTTATCAAATGCATGAATTGCAACTCCTTTTTGTTTATTTATTTGTTTTTTTTTTTTTTTTCTTTATTTGGTTGGTAAATCTTTCTCCAACCCTTTGTTTTTAGTCTATGTATATCTTTGGATATGAAATGGGTCTGGATATAGTATACTGTTAGATTTTGGCTGTATTTTTTAATTAGAAAATTTACTGCCATTTGATGTTAACTGATTATTTTATCCATTTGTTGATGTAAATTCTTCTTTCTGTTGATGTTCTTTACTTTTGGGTATATTTTTAGAAAGGCTAATACTGGTTGTTCCTTTCTGTGTGTAATGCTTCTTTCAGAAGCTTTTGTAAAGCAGGCCTGGTGGTAATAAAATCTCTGAGTACTTGCTTGTTCATAAAAGATTTTATTTTTCCTTCAATTGTGAAGCTTAGTTTGGCAGGATATGAAATTCTGGGCTGAAATTTCTGTTCTTTGAGGATGTTAAATATCGGCCTCCACTCTCTTCTGGCTTGTAGGGTTTCTACTGAGAGATCAGCTGTAAGTCTAATAGGCTTCCCTTTGTGGGTAACCTGACCTTTCTCTCTGGCTGCCCTTAGTATTTTCTCCTTTGTTTCAACCCTGGTGAATCTAATGATTATGTGTCTTGGGGTTGCTCTTCTTAAGGAATATCTTTGTGGTGTTCTCTGTATTACCTGAGGTTGAATGGTATCCTGCTTTGCTAGATTGGGAAAATTCTCCTGGATAATATCCTGAAGAGTATTTTCCAGCTGGGATTCATTCTCTCCATCACATTCAGGTACACCTATCAAACGTAGATTAGGTCTTTTCACATAGTCCCATAATTCTTGGAGACTTTGCTCATTCCTTTTTATCCTTTTTTCTCTATTCTTGTCTTCTCGTTCCATTTCATTAAGTCGGTCTTTGACCTCTGATATCCTTTCTTCTGCTTGATCAATTCGGCTATTCAAACTTGTGCATATTTCACTAAGTTCTCGTGTTGTATTTTTCAACTCCATTAGTTCATTTATATTCCTTTCTATATTGTCCATTCTTTTTAACATTTCGTCTAACCTTTTTTCAAAGTTCTTAGTTTCTTTACATTGGGTTAGAACAAGTTGTTTCAATTCCCAGAGGTTTTTTACCATCCACCTTCTAAAACCTCCTTCAGATACTGGAACACAGTCCTCTTCCATTAGGGCTTGTTCCGTTGTTGATGAGGAATTACTATCCCCTGTAGAGGGAGAGGGGTTCTGACTTTCAGTTTTCTCGGCCTTTTTAGGCTGCTTTTTTCCCTTTATTGTGTATTTATCCTTCTGATGTCTTTACAATTAGTGCCTTTCTGATTAAGTTCCTGAGAGGATGTCCAATTTATTGATTCCCAGTTCTGGAATCCGAGCAACCCACTGCGCCGGCCAAAACAGCAGTGATAAGACTGATGGTGCTCTTCTGCCTGGGAATCTCTGGTCTGGCTTCCTTCTTGAGTCCGCAACAAGCGGCTCTGCCTTCCTGGAGCTCCAAACACCAGTCAGTAGGGGAACCAGTCCCACTCACTGTACACGAAGAGCTGCCGCGCCGGGGCGATGACAAAACCGCTGCGCCGGCCACAGAAGTCGAGCTGGCGACCCGCGGGGCTCCTCCACTGGAAATCTTCTGGTCCGTGGACGATGAAAATTTCTCTGAAAATGTGGCATCCTCATGTTCTCCGAGCTTTCACTGGGAGCTACAATCCCGAGCTGTTAGTGATCAGCCATCTTGGATCTCTCTCCATATTCAATATATTTTTAAATGAAAGACTAATCTGCTGGGTATCCAGTGTGTGCTCGGTTATAAATATAAGATTATGTATATCACTCTCCATAGTTGCCTTTTAATTTCAGTGTTTTTGTTGCAGTGCTGCCAGGTTTGTATACTCAATGTGCAGCAATGTACAAATACACTGAGGCAGCGGAATTTGCAGCAGAGGATGAGTTTAATAATCACAAGCCCTCTGAACTAGGAAATGAGTGGAAATCTCAAGCCCCAAATTTGCTTCATGAAAGTGTCCTTTAAGGGGATTGTGGAGGATGAAAAGTTAAATAATTTGGATTGTTGATTGGTCAGGGTAAGGGCGATGTAATCATTAGAATGTAGAAACTGCAGTTCTCCATGAATCAGCTTCTCACTAAGTCCTTCAGACTAGCCAGCATCAGTAGTTTTGTTCGTGTGTGAAAGCTAAAGAATAAATGCAAAAGCAAAGCCTATCATCTCACAATGTCTTAGAGTTTATCTATGGAACAGAAAAGGAACAATGAGTCTTATGACAAGGGCTACATTATACTGGGGTAGTAAGCAGTGACCAGCTATAAGGAAGAGGACCAAAGGGCAAGCTTGCTTAATGATTAGTGCTGATTGTGCTGCGGGCTTAGGCGAGCTTTATTTTTTTCCTTAATCAACTTTGGCAGCACCACTGGTGTAGTGGTATCATGCAAGAATCTCCTAACAAATTTTATGAAGTTATCTTGGGGATGGTTTCATTTTTGTTGATCAAATGTATTGTGGTATGTTCTTTCCATTAAGTTTTTAGATATTTTTACTTTGTCTTTCAAATTTACTTGCAGCAAGAATTTAGTATATCAACTTACCATATTGAAATTAAAAAAAAAAAACTGTATTAACAAGAGAATGAGAACAGGATATTCAATGATACTTTTATGATTTCTTGCATTTGTTATGTTTTAAAGGGAAGTTGACTCTTAATCCTTCCTCCCACAGAGGTGATGTTTTATGTTTACCAAAGGAGCAGGGATGGCAACTATTCTCTTCTTTGTTTTTGATAGATTAAAGAGCCGGTAGTGTTCTTTCACATCCAATTGTAGCAGGAAATACATTAAGGATTTCTTTGGCAATATGAGTAGCTTCTTATAATGTCAGTCCCATAAAATACGGTCCTGTGGCAATTATTATTTTCATTCCTTGTTTCCTTATGTATCTATTCATTACATTATTACTCAATAGCTAATGTCAAGCAGGATACTGTGTGCAGGATACTAAACAGAGGACTAGCTAAACATATACCTTAATAACGAATAAACATATACTTGAGGAAGTCTAGGGAAAGCCCAGAAGACAACCTTTAAAAGGACTGGTACTTTATAAAGGAATAGATAATGAAGGCAAATGTGATTATAGTAGGTACATAAAAAATAATGGTTTCAATAATAAGTTCTTGATATGATCATTGAAATTGGAGTTAGAGAAGCTAAGTTTAGAATCAATGTTAGACTTTTAACTCCTACAAAGTCCTCTGTTGGAGTTTCAGTGCTTCTGTCTCTCAGAGTGAAGGGCCATGGAACCTCAGAAGGAGTTCTAAGCTCTGAGATAACATACTTGCAGGGTGAGTACACACACAAAAATGCATTCAGAATTAAGAAACAAAAATAGAATACTAGGGAGGTGTTCAGAAATAATTCAACACAACAAGTATTCCCTGAATATCAGTATGGATCTAGAGGGTGCTATGTGCTTTAGGAATTTCTCATAATTTAATGCCAAGATTGTCTTTTATTTTTTTCCCAGGCTGGCCTCAAACTACTGGGTTCAAGCAATCCTCCTAACCTCAGCCTCCTAAGTAGCTTGGATTGCAAGTGCACACCACCATGCCCAGCTTCAAGTTTATTTGTCCTTTCCATTTGTCATATGTCCTTCAATATATTGCCTTCCTTCTTGTCATTATTCCTGGTTAACTGAGAGTAATCTCATGATCAACTTGAACAGTTTTTTAATATCCCCCAAGCATTTAAATAATTATTTACTGTGACCTCACAGGTTAGGTCATTCTTTTTCTCCTTCAGATAATTGTGCCAGGATGTAGAGTTTAAAGATTCATCTCTGTGAAATAAAATAATAAAAAATATAAGTTAAATAATTATCTCTCTCTGGCATCTATTTATATTATACCATTTCATCCTTTTCTCATCTTCTTGTTTTTGACACTTTTGGTGGAACTTCGCTCTTATTTTCACAAACTTTAGCAAATTCTGGGATTTAGAATATTATTTCACTCTCTTTCCAAGAAACTCAGGTAGTATTGTGGCTTTACACACCATCTATACAGAGATGATTTTCAAATTTTTATCTCCATTCTAGATGAAATCCCTACTTACATATTCAACTGTCTTCTCTATGCCTACACTTTTAACATGTCCAAACTGAACACCTGATTTAGTTCCCAAACTAGCAACCAGATAACATACTCTAATCATCTATTTATTTTTTTCCCTCCCTCCCTTCCTTCCTTTTCTTGCTTTTTTTCTTCTTTCTTTCTCCTTCCTTCTTCCCTCCCTTCCCTCGTTCCCTGCCTCCCTCCCTCTCTTCTTCCCTTCCCCACTTCCCTCTATCCCTTCTTCCTTTCCTTTCTTTCTGTTTCAAATTGAGGCAGCCAGGCACAGTGGCTCATGCTTGTAATCCCAGCACTTTGGGAGGCCAAGGTGGTTGGATCACCTGAGGTAAGGAGTTCAAGACCAGCCTGACCAACACAGCAAAACCCCATCTCTACTAAAAATATGAAAATTAGCTGGGCATGGGGGCACGTGCCTGTAATCCCAGTTGCTCAGGAGGCTGAGACAGGAGAATTACTTGAACCCAGGAGGCAGAGGTTGCAGTGAGCCAAGATTGTGCTATTGCAATCCAGCTTGGGCAAAAAGAGTGGAACTCCATCTCAAATGAAAATAAAAATAAAAATAAATAAATGAATAAATAAATTGAGGCATACAGTGTATACAGTGCTGCACACAAAATTCTAATTGCGTAGTTCATTTAATTTCTACACATGTATATACCTATGTAAATAGCACTCTAGAGGGCTTCTTCATGTTCTCACCCAATCAGGACCCTTCAAGGTTTAATTATTTCTTGTCACCCTTTTTATAATTATGGGTTTTTAATATAATGGAAACAGAAGTTAGCAGGACTAAGTCACTATGTAACTTATAAAGATATATTCTAGGCGTGACTACCATTGAACTAAAGGTTTTAAATGTCACATTGTCAAAAGTAAACACATTTGCATGAATATAGAACAAGTAATATACCCAAGAACTTTATATAAAGAAAATATTTCTTTTCAAATTAAATGTTCAGTGTGAATACATTTTTAATTCAAACTATGAGCTAATTTTAGTCTTCATCAGAAAGCGGCATTGTGGTAGTGCTTAAAAGTATAAGACTTTGAGTACTACTACATCTGCATTGAGTCCATGCTTTGATGTTGTCGTCTGATTGTATCTGGGCAAAGTATTTAATATTCCTATCCTTGTTTTCTCATCTGCAAAATGCGAAGAAAGGAATATTGGAAGGATAAAGTGAAAAATGAATACAATCGTCCTTCGGTAACCATGGTGGATTTGTTCTAAGACTCTTTGAATACCAAAATCCACTGAAGCTCAAGTCCTTTATATAAAATGGTGTAGTATTTGCTATGACCTACACACACCCTCCCACATACTTTAAAACATCTCTACATTACTTAAAATTCCTGATACAATTTAAATACTATGAAAATAGTTTATGTTGCATTTTTTAGGAAACAATGACAAGAAAAAAGTCTGTGTGTGTTCACTACATATGCAACCATCTAAATAGTATTTTTTCCTACTATTTTTAATTTGTGGTTAGTTGAACCCATGGATGTAGAACTCACAGATAGGGAGGGCTGACTGTATAAGGAATTCAACACAGCACCTGGGACACAGTATATTTTCTAATTAACTTTGGTAGTATAAGGAGAAGCAGAGAAGTAAATGAAAATGTATTGAGCATCATTAATACTTCTTAATCTTGAATATCTTACTTCACTTAAAAAAAGACATCTACTTAATTTGAAATAAATCCATAGTCAGTGGCATTAAAGTTGTAGTATGTAAATTAGGGGTACCTTATACAATCATATTTCTTAGTGCCATTGGTTTTAAGATCATTCTCAGTGTTTTTATGTGTGGATGTGTTTGGATTTGTGTGCCACATACATACACACACACATAGTTTTCCCTTCTACTTGCTATTGAAAGGGATAGAAGCTCTAAACTTTTCACTTAGTTACCACTGGGTATCCTTTGGCTCATAGAGATTTTTTGCATGCATACTAACAGATCTTTCATCTCCCCCATAGCATATCCCCTTTTCTTGCTCTCTACTCCAGTCCCTTTCACAACTCTGGAGTGCTAAGGTCTCTGCTGCCTGGGAGCTCTCTATGAGCAAACTGCCAGTAGTTCTAGGTTTCACAGATGAGTTTCTCTTTTGGGCTCCACGGATGCCTTTGATGGCTGCCATTGCCTCATCAGCCTCCACTGCCTTTGCCGCTGGAAACCAGTGTTGCAGTGATAAAGATTGACACTTCATATGAAGAGCATGGAACGGTGTTTTCTGAAATTTCCTCTAACTTAAAGTCACACTGCGCTCCATTTGAAAGTCGTAAGACAGCATTTTGCCCTTCAGTGTTACATCATATCGTTTTATGAACCATTTTTACCATCCTAAGGAAAGGTTGTCTCTGAAATGACTGGAAATGTCTATGTTCTTATCTTCTACTTTTAAAATTATCAACTGATGAAGGCAGGGGTTCACTTTGTTCGTTGCTATTTCCCTGACAACTCTATTTATCTCTGTATGTTAAAAATCATAAATTCATACCAATACCACCAATTTCAATAGAACACCACTGAGTTTATTCTTACATTCTCCTTTCTCATATGTTTAAATCCCTTCTCAAATAGTGAGAAACCTGGTTCTCATTATTCAAAATGTATTTATTCATTTGTTAGTCATAAAATATATAATCAATTTCAGAACTACTAATGCGTGTATCTATAATAAAAATAATCGCAACTTTATTCATTGGAGTCGAACATTTGGTTTGCAGTTTGTATCTTTACCTAGAAGAAATATGGCATTCAAATATTCATTGGGTTGGCTCTTTTTCTTTCCTACCACTTTTTATTGTGATTATTTATTTGAAATATAGTTGTTTTTTTTGTTTCTATTCCATTTTTGGGCTTTTCCCCATCTCTTAATTATATTAATCATACTTTATTTTAATGAGAATGAAAACCGTTGATATAATTCACAAACTGAAACTATACAAAGAGTAATACTCAGAGAAATATCACTCCTCCCAACCATTTTTTCTTACACCATTGTTATCCTCCATGCAGCCCACCCCATTCTCAGCCACCCACTGTATACAAGTAGTCTCATTCCTTTCTAGTATACTCTATGTTGCATGCACATTTTGCAAAATGTGAAGTCACATGTAGATTTTGGTATTTATTATTTTTTAATGCAAAAAGTATAATACTATAAAAATGCTTTGTACTTTGTTGTTTTTTATTTAATAATATATCCTGGAGATAAGTCCTTTTTAGTTCATAAAAGTCCTTATTATTCTTTTGAACAGCTGCATAATAATCAATTGTGTGGATGCATTATAGTTCATTTAATCTACTTTTTGTGTATGTCTAGATTATTTCCAATACAAATAATATTTTAATAAATAATCTTGCTCATAGGTATTTTCATATTTTTGCAACAACAATATGAAATGGTTTGAAGTGAATTAATGATCAATTCTAAATGACTGGTAGATTAAAGGATAAATGCATATGCAATTTTGTTAGCTATTGCCAAATTTCCCTTTCTGGTTTCAAAATGAAAATACCAGTAAAAGACTTTAATTTTAATTTTACAAGTATCAATAATGTCCAAAAGCCTAAATCTTTAATTTTAAACTCACACTTAATAAAAAATACAATGTATAAAATATTAGGTGAAATATGTTGAATTCATGTATTAGCATATTAAATAAATAAATATGAACTAACATATTTAGTACAAACATTGAAAAAGCATGAATCATTCTGAAACTACTAATAATTTCTTTTTCTTATATTACCATTTGTCAGAAGTAATATTATCTAACTGACATCACTTGAAGTATCACATTGAGCTTCTAAATTTTCTACGCAGAAACTTTTAATTACTAGAATCTTGAAAGGCAATGTTCTAGAACAAAACTCTTGTCATGCAAACAAGGGCAAATGACTACACAGCACCCATGCCTAAACTGCTGGAGTGGTAATTACTGGGGAAAATTCACAGAGCGGGATCAGATGGTTAATCTGTTGTCCATCACCATTTGAGTCAGTGTGGAGAGATACAGTAGGTTCAGACATTAGACACTTAGAGATTTCTATCCTTGAGCCCTGGAGCCTTTAATTTTCATGATCACACAACATGGGTTTCTTCTCTCGTCCATTCAGGGGCTAGGATTCAGAAGTGAAATGAACCTTGCTTCAGTCCCATTGTGGTACCTACTGGGGCAGGCCAGGCTTAGGGGACAGTTACCCCTCCCCTGATGTGGGAGAGACCTGGGATCTAAGTTGGGTGGTTAAAGTCATATGGCATAACAAACAAACAATAGTATTAGGCACACCTGTGTTTATGGCTGGGAAAATACCAGCCCTTCCTTTGATATGCCAAGGGACTGATGTTCAGGTTTTGAGAAACAGTCTGAATCACTGGGCAATAGCTTGTTGCCATGGAGCTGTGAAAGAGGTCAGTCCTGTGCTAACCTACCCTCTGTTAGTCTGACAGACTCCATCTTGCTGACTCCATCTTAACCTCTGCCTCAACTCTCCCACCGTTTCTCCCTTGAGTGCATAACCTGGTCATGCTACTGTGCTGGCTCATGCTGTGCTTAGAACTATAGAGGCATGTAACCATTGTAACCATATCCTGCTTGGCAAGCCCACTTGCTATTGTGAATATCCCCTTAATTGATTGTATGGCAAGTACCGAATACCCTCCCTGGTAACCAGCAATCATGGGAACTACTTGTGCATACCTTCCTTAGTAAGCAACAATTATGGGAACCTCCCCTGCCTCCTAATTACCAGCCTCCTTATCTAACTTCCTTGTTCTGCTTCTGTAAATTCTGCTTCAGTTAGGCTCCCCCCTCCTCTTTCTTAAGCAAGGTATAAAAAGGAATCAAGCCCCTTCCTCAGGGCCAAGAGAATTTTGACCATGAGCTGACTCTTTGATGCCGGCAATGAAGAACTCTCAATTGGAACTCAGAGTGTGGCCCTTTCCTTCTAACTGGCTCATGTGTAACAGTCCTTTCTCTGGGAAGTCAACCTGCAATGGATGAGTCTTAGACAAGCAAACTCTTGCTATTCACTCTTAATTTTACATATTTAAAACAAATTAACAAAACTACGGTTCTCAAAATTAAATGATGGGCATATTTATAGTTGGAGGAAATCTTGAATAGGATTCAGTTTTCTTTGATTTAGAAAAGCATATTTGTTTCTGTGTTATAAAATGCTTCTGTTAATACTAGAAGGCTTTAAGATAAGGATGTTTATTTTTTCTTTTTCTTTTTTATTTTTAAAGGCTAGTCAAGTAGGAAATATACAGAATATAAATAAATAAATAAAATATAAAATAATAATACTTTTTTTCAATTAGAAAAATACATTAAACTATTATATGCCACAATTCACTGAACATTTACTAGCACCCTAGCTGGTAACCAATTGGGCACTGAGGAACAGGCCAAAAAGCCATTATATTGCAATGAGAAAATATTCGGAAAACAGGTCTTACTCTGTTAATGTTAGCTGTTGAGTGGGGATTGCCTCTAAATTTTGTAGAATATTTTGAATATCATTAATTTCTATGTTGAGAGCCTATTTCCACTTTCACAAAAATACATGTTTGAATCTCATTATTTTCATTTAAAAAGTCTCATATTGATTAAGGTATTTTTTAGTTGAAATATTTGTAGCAGTTATGTTACCTTTATAGATTGCTCTGAGTAAACACTAGCTGTACATCCTGGATTATGAGTTTCTCTTTTCTTTTCTTTCTTTTTTTCTTTTCTTTCAAGAGTTTCACTCTTGCTGCCCAGGCTGGAGTGCAATGGTGTGATCTCAGCTCACTGCAACCTCCGCCTCCTGGGTTCAAGCAATTCTCCTGCTTCAACCTCCCAAGTAGCTGGGATTACAGGCACCTGCCATCATACCCGGCTAATTTTTGTATTTTTAGTAGAGACAAGGTCTCACCATATCGGCCAGGCTGGTTTTGAACTCCTGAACTCAGGTGATCTACCCTCCTCGGCCTCCCAAAGGGCTAGGATTACAGGTGTGAGCCACTGTGTCCAAACTGGATTATTAATTTCTGATGAAAGAAATGACTATTCCTAAAGTATAATTTAAAACTAACACACGTATTTAGATAGCCCCTTTGATACCAGAGTATTTAAAATTATATTACAGTCATCAAAACATTCCCAATCAAAACTAATTAATATGTACCTCTCGTATGGTATTTATCATATTGGTCCATAATTACTTATGTTTTTATTATTTCCTTGCTTATATGTATTTTAATGCTATAAAACGGCACTGATTTATAATCTATTTTACTGGAATACAGCACAGTCCTGAATGATAACATTGTGTATTAATCACTCATTATATGCCAAGCAGTATTTTTGTTTGTTTGTTTGTTTTGTTTTGTTTTGAGATAGAGTGTCTCTCTGTCACCAGGCTGGAATGTAGTGGCGTGATCTCAGCTCACTGCAAGCTCTGACTCCCAGGTTCAAGTGATTCTGCTGCCTCAGCCTCCCGAATACATAGGCACGTGCCACCATGCCTGGCTAATTTTTGTATTTTTAGTAGAGATGGGGTTTCACCATGTTGGCCATGATGGTCTGGATCTCCTGACCTCTCATGATCCACTCTCCTCGGCCTCCCAAAGTGCTGGGATTACAGGCGTGAGCCACCGTGACCTGCCACCAAGCAGTATTTTAAATAACAGACTAAACAGTTCAAAATATTACCAAAACTAATAAGTTTAATGAGAGGACTGGATATAAAATAGGTATAAAATTGTTTTAATAAATAATAGCACTAACCTTTTAATAATTAAAAATTTATTTCAAAACTTTTACATTTTTAGGGATAAATTTTATTAAAAAGGAAAAATCTACATGGGAAAACATTAAAATATCATCAAATGTTTTTTAAGAACGTAAAGTACACTCTGAGTAAATGGAGGAGCTTACTATATTCTTAGATGGTATGAGTTAACCTAAGTTCCAATCAGAATCCCCCTCTTCTCACCATTCTTAGCAAAAAGATGATAAATCTCCCCTTTTCCACATCACTCTTTCCAGACAGAAATCGAGTTAGAGGACAGTGTGAGGATTTTCAAAGCAGAAGACAAAAATGAGTATATTTTTAAAAATTCTCAGCTGTTTATAAGAGCATCTTCTATCCTTAAAATTTTTGTATCTGTTTTGTTGCAATTAATAAATATCAGTCGATATTTTAAAGATAATTTGCATTTGGAAACATAGGTATGGATTTTCCTAATGTAAAATTTAAATTGTTTGCTTATCAAAAGGTTATTTTTAATATTCCGTACTTTTAAGTGTCATGTCTCCTGTTTAGTCAATACCTGATTGAGAACAGAATTGATGATAAAGACATCTGCATTCATGTGGTAAATACTGAATGATAGCCCACCATATGTTCACCACTGTGTGCATGCATTGCAAGCCATAGGAATAAATAGTCACAGGTTTTCTGGGGGTAACTTAATATTTAATAGAGGAAGCAGGTTTTCACAAAAGAAACAAAAACATATCCTGTGTGATCCAAAAGGAAGGAATAATTTCCCATGAAACGTTGGACTGAAATTAAAATTAAATATGATTCTGACCAGATTAAGAAAATCTAAGATAAACAAAAGCAGAGAAGTATGAAAATAAATAGGCTGAGGCACAATCAAATGTCAGAAATCAATGAATTTTGAGTGCAAGAACGTAGAAGTAAACACAGATGAACAACTAATATGTGACCAAATGAAGGAGGAACTTGGGTTAGTAATGATACCAACATGGTCACTGAAAATGTTCATTTTGAAAAAGATTCAGTGAAATAGATAAAGTCAAATGTCTGTGGGTATTTGGGGTATTTCTGAAGACATTTTAGTTTAGAATGGACATTTTCATTGGTTAAAAATATCTATATATAACAAAATAGTCATAATTAACATTTTGAAAACTTAAAGAACTATACAGCATCTAAGAATTTACTATTATTATTGTAGAATGAAGGTAAGCTTAGTGATACAAATTATATAAGACAAAACATATGTTACTAAAAAAACCATTCGGTTTAGTGGGAGAAAAAGTGTTTTGAGTGTTTTAACTCTTTTTTTTTTTTTTTTTTTTTTTTTGAGACAGAATTTCACTTTGTTGCCCAGGCTGGAGTGCAGTGCATAGTCTCTGCTTACTGTAACCTCTGCTTCCTGGGTTCAAGCAGTTCTCGTGCCTCAGCCTCCCACATTGTTGGGATTACAGGCGACCGCTTCCATGCCCGGCTGATTTTTTTTTTTTTTTTTTTTTTTTGGTGTTTTGGCAGAGACAAGGTTTCACCATCTTGCTCAGGCTGGTCTCGAACTCCTGAACTCAGGCGATCCGCCCATCTCAGCCTCCCAAAGTGCTATGATTAGTTGTGAGCCACTGCATCCAGCCGAGTGTTTTAACTCTTAATTGGCAATTAAATCTTAAAGACTCTAGTATAGAGTTTTGGTTTTTTTTTTTGGACTTTTTACCAGCCATTAGAGCTAGACAAAATTTAAGAATGCTGTGATAATAGCAAAGATTTTCCTACTATCTGAAAGCATTTATAAAGGTTATTTTCTAGTTACTTCTGTTAAAGACCAGATCAGATCTTCCACCCACAAAGCTAATTCTAATCTAAAAATTCTAAAGAAAACTCTGTATTTAACACCTTTCAAATGCCATCTCAATATTGGAGTATGCTTCATATGAGAACCACTCAAGTGGAATATTTTGTTTGCTTCTCTCCCACATCTTCTCTCTACCTCAGTGCTCTTGCAGTTACAAAAATAAATATTCCTTTTTTCTCCCCTGAAGTAGGCTTAAAAATTTCAAAACATAGTTTATCAGACACTTGATTTATTAAGATTAGGATGAACATTTGCTAATCTTGTGGAAGAATCAATTTCCAAAGAAATTCATAAGGAGCTGTGTATGCAATGAATATACTCTATAATAGGCAATTTACCTTCTAGACACAGTTTAATTTTTGATTATTCTAGTAATTTGTTTCAAGTCTGGGTCAGGGTGTATTTTCCTTTTACTATATTGCTGAAATATTTACTAAATGTTTGTTTAAAGTTTTTCCATCTATGCCCATGATAGCTATAGACCTATCTATACAGTTTTTTTCCTGTTGAAATGCCTTTAGTTTTAGTTTTAGTACTAAGATAATACTAGTCTCAAAGACTGAATTGAAAAATATTTTCTCCCATTTAATTTTCTGGAAGAAACTGTATAAAATTGCTATTAATTATTCCTTTAAGTATTTGCAGAATTATGTGGTGAAACCATTTGAGGGCCTAGAAATTTCCCTTTTGGAAGCTTTAAGTTTATTAATTCAATTTTCTTAATGTTTATAGGAGAATTCAGATAATCTGTTTAATCTTGGAGGCATTAGTAGTTCATGCTGTTTCACCATCTGTCTAGCGAGATCTACTTTCTGACTTTCAATAACTTTTTCACTTTTAAAAAGATTTTTAGTGTATGTTTTCTCATCTGTAAAATGGGCTTACTTCACCCTGTTGGTACCAATCTTAAATGAAATGTATGTAAAGACTTGTATATGGTTAGTGTCTCCAAAATATTGATTATTCCACTTGTTTTCTTGGAAGTCTATATTTGTATGTTCTGTTGAATTGTGCCTTTTCTGTTGGCTTTGAAAAAAAAATCAACTAAACCAGTAGGGAGATTAAAATATCAAAAAGGAGAAAGCAAGTAAGAGTAGAACTGATTCGTTTTTTGTTAAAATTTAACTTTATAGAAATTTTCTTTTCTGTTTTGAAAATTTTGCTCTGTTTTATCATGTATCTCAGATGAATCTAGCTGGGGTTACTTATGAATGGTATAAAAATATTGCATAAGAATAATATCGTGATTGCTTAGAAAAGTTCTTTGTTCTAAAAACTGATTATTTTGTTTAAAAGAAAGGTCATAAGACAAATGCAGATGTAAAGCTTTGAGTTTATTGTTTATGCCAGCAAAAAATCAGGTAGTAGGAATGACAATGACGTTAGTCTTCTTCTTTAGCATGTTTCAGGAAGCATCTAACTCAGCATTTTGATCAAAAGCTCTAGTGACCTAATCCTATGGTTTTATAGTTTTCAAAATCCGCAGCCTGGTTCAGTTCATTAAATGTAAAGCACTACATTTATGTCAGAGTTCAAAGTTATCATCATATACTATGCTACTTTTGTAAATCATTGCCTGAAAATGATTTCTATGAAGATCTGGGAGAAGCTGCATTGCTCTTTGAAATCAAATTTGTAACTAACATACATAAAACTTGCCCCTGGTATGTGTCAACTAAATGATGCAGCCCTTATCCATGTAGTCCTGCACAATGCATATTAGGCATGTCAGTGAATTTTGTTCTCACACAGGCAAGTAGCCTTGCACTTTTCCTTGAGCAACTCATGTTCACAGCCAGCTGTTTTCTTCAGGGAATCACAGTTACTTAGGATATCTTGATATTGGCAACTATTGGCTGTAACAAAAACAGATTAGTTACCTCATTATCATTTTCTTCAGTAACAGCAAAACTATACATTCGAAGTGTGTGGGGAGGGGTAGGAGGGAACGAAGAAGTTAGTATCACTCACACTACAATTGGTCTTGCACATCTTAAGGGCCAAAGAAGTGTCTTAATTGAGCTCACTGATAAATCCATCAAAATCCATCACTGTTTAAATTCTACATTTAGTGATATGTTTCTAAAATAAATGGACCTAATTTTCCCCCTCAGTGAGCAGAGTAATATGAATGTAACTAAATTTTTCTATACTTGCACAGCCAAATATGGGAGCCATTAACCACACGGAGGTATTTACACTTAAATTAAAAGTATAGTTTCCTAATCTTATTAGCCACACTTCAAGTGTTCAAACTGTGATTAGTAGCACACGTTGATAGAGGCTGTTTCCATCATATCATCGTATTGGGCATCATAGTTTTACACTCCAATGCTTTTTTGAGTAAATAATCTTGATGGGTGGATACAAGTGTAAAGTAAGGACAGTATGCCCTTTTCCTTTTGATGTTTCTACTTGGATGTTTCCTAGAGGCCCCAAACTAACAAATCTCAAATTAAACTCCTCGTATTAGATACAAGGCTGACAATTCTCAGGAGTGGTCTCTCTGCACAATCTAAGTGGTCTTTCTCCACAATCTAAGGGAAATGACACTCCAGCTACTCAGTAATTTAAGCCAGGAACTGGCATAACTGGAACTCACTGCTTTCTTCTTCTGGCCAGCACTCACCCAGTTGTATCAACTTTGTCATTGATAATAATTTTAATAAAAGTTTCCCAACTACAGAAAGCCAGAAGTTATTTTTACTTCCATTCATGGCAATTTATTATTAAATTAGATATATTTATTTCATTTTCTCCTTTTGCAAAACTATGTGCATAGGTTCTATGAGCCAATATTGTATATAGGTTGAGTTTTCTGATGAAATTTTAGGGCAAATAATCATTTATTAAAGGAAATGCTATGATCCTAATTATACTATAAAAAAGAAGTGAGGAAAATCAGTATGACAAGCACATTAGCACAAATAAACAGTAACATTCAGTGTAACTGTTTAGATTGAGCCATAATATGGTCTCACGCTTTAGATTTATACATTTCGATTGTTTTAAAATACCATTTTTGGTACAGTGATATGAACTTTGAGAAGTTAACTATTTACTAAAAAGGTGTATGGTTAATGTTAATGGGCTCTGTAGAGTCACAAGAACACATTGATGATAAATGCTCCATTATGCTACATATGGGAATATGCTTTTCATTACCAATACTATGCAGACTACTGCAGTGTGTAAAATGTTTGTTTAAGCAGACTTTGTTGAATTTTCTTTGGCTTTTTCATAAATAAGTTATTTCAATTAGTTACTTTAGGAGATTTGTTAAATTATATAAAGTAAAGGAAATATCAATTCTATAATAAGTAATAGCAAGCTAATCATTTCAAACTTACTGCATAGTCCTTTGTCACAGTTATCAGGACAACTGGCACAAGGTGTTCCTTGTTGGTAAGGGGTATTCTTTGTATTCACATTATTACCACTGAAATTTGAAATATACAACGTCAAATCTTTTCACTTTACTATTTATACTGTAAGAGCAATATCAACTATCAAATACACATAAATAGCATTCATTGTTTTTAGTATGTTAACATACCTGAACAATTACAATTTGCAATGTGTATTTTAGATAACAATACAAATTAAGAAAATGCTTCCCACATGACATATCTTCTTGACCATAATTCCACAGGCTGGGCAACTAAATTGGGATGACAAGAGTCTAAAATTTTCAGAGTATATTCAATGTGGCAACACCCTTTTCATCTCCCAGTATATTTAGTCAAATTACTAAGGCAGTGTACTCCAAGATGTAAATTAGGGGTAAAACATAACCTGTAGAGAGAGAGGAAAAGATCCCAGGAGTAGCAGGTTGCAGCAGGATAATGAATATCCAATGTCAAATATTTTACATTTGAAAAGTGAGAAAAACATAAAGCCTTTAACAGAAATTATGCAAAATACAGCTCCAGAATAGTTTTTTTCTGGATGGAGGTTGCAATTTTTAAGTAGTGGTGTGTGTGTTTGTATGGATGTACTTAGGGAGGTTTGTGAATTTCTAGAGGTGGCATGTTTTACCAAAAAGGAATATTAGTTTTTGTTATCTCAAAACTTAAAAAAAAAGAAAAGAAAATGTTTTAAAAAAGTTTTTATAAACACTGATATCCAGGGTATAATAGTTTTGTAATGACTAACCATAGAATAATGGTAATTATTCTATTGGCCATTAAATTCATTTGAAAATACATGGGAGTCCAAATCTCAATAGACCAAGTGGGGTGAGGACCCAGGAAGTGCAGCTGAATCTGTCTCTTTGCCTGAATATAGCTGTATGTGTATGAGCTCTTGGAAAACTGTGAAACAGATATAAAAAGATTTTAAAAGTTCTAGTTCTCTTGCCTTCCCTCATGATCTATTTCAACTATTAATTCTGACACCTGACTGCTGACAGCTCCCTCTGAAGACCAGCCAGTAAGTTTGGACACATTCTCCTATGGCCTTTCAAATCTCTCTACTTAAATCCTAGCAGGTACTTGAAGGAAAATGACTTTGGAGGTTATATTTCTCAGACTGGAACCCTACATCATTGTCACTATCTAGTCTTGAAACAAATCCTGTAGTTGTGCCCCCCACTGCAGCCTTCAGTGGTAAAGAACTTCAAATATTAAAGAAATTTTAAACTAGCAGATATATTTTGAATATCTCCTTAAAATATCCATAAGATTTACTGTGGATAGCTCTAAACATATTGTTTAATGAAGGAGCATGTTTACTGATACAAATCAAGACCTTACAAGATGGTTACAGAGCTTTCTTTCTGTGAACAATTCTTAGCATCAGAGGCTTAAGATGTTATCTTTTCTGTATTCTGAAATAAAGATGTCCTTCATAGCCATTGAGACCCAAATAAATGAATTATTTGTAATGGTAATTGTGTGTGTGTCTGTCTGTGTGTGTGTGTGTGTGTGCATGTGTGTAAATGAATTGCAGACTGAATTATTGCCGTTAAACTCTAAAGAGCATACTTACGCAGGACAATATTGGCAAACATAGTAGTATTTTAGAGTATCTTGATTGGGACAGTAGGCGATTCCACAGCCTACCTGGTAAGTTGAGTACCAAACAAGCTGCAAATCCACAGTGGAAAAGACATACAAAAGTACATTAGAGAAGAGGAAAAATATTAATAAAACCAATAGCAAAAATAAAACTGAAAAATGTTAGTTTTAGTTTACAAGCATATACCATATAAAATATTTAAATTATTGAACCAAAGTCATAAACTTTAAAAATATTTAATTTTCATATACATTCATCACTTCATCATTTATAATGTAGGAAAAATACAGAGTATGCTTTCCTACTAAGTTTGACTGACCATGGACAAAGATGACAGGTCTACAGCAGCCAAATGTCAAGACTGTATTATACCCACTCAGGCTGTTCTCCTAAATTGAACATTGCAGTGGTCATAATCTGGAGAAGCTTTCCTCTAATAGAACATTTGTGACATAGGTATTTTCATGCATTATTCTTACCTGAGTATAATGTCCAACAGCTGCATTGGGATTCTTTGGTCCTACACCATAGACAAAATCCAGGCTCTCGGCATACCAGCTTTGGATTGCAGCTGACCAGGAAGTAGGGTCACTTGACATGTAGAGATTCTCACCACATCTTGTACCTAAGGGGAAAACCATTCATGAGCAAGGTAACAAATCATGCAGTGGTAAAATAAATTGACTACACAAACAGAGATGTTGCCTTTCAAACACAGGGTCCAACAGATGCTAACTGTTGATTAATACATAAAGGAGTGCCTCAGTTCCTTATCAGCCATAAAGCTCATTAGAACACTGAACTGCCTAACACACTGAGGCTGGCCTGACCACGTAAAATGTTGAGTAGGTTAACATTCTGCTCTTTAAAAATCCTTGCATGCTAAATTTTCCACATATGTATGCCTTGAGTGGTCCCAGCTTTACATTGTAAGCTTGCTAAAGGCAGTGACCAACTCTTACATTTTGTTTTCTGCTCTAGTAACCCTCAACAGAGATTTCAAATATAGGATCCTAAATAAATGTATATGACTTTGTGTTAAATCTAAAAAAAAGACTTTATAGGCCATCTTTAAGAGTCCCAATCAAGAGAAAACTGACACTGGGAAGGCTAACAGTTTTGAAAATTTATGGATTTTCTCTTAACCAGGAAATCAGCTATCACAAGCTGAAGTCCTTGTGAGTCTGTCAAGAAGTGCCTTGCAGCCCAGAAACATTTCATAAACAATTTGGGCATTTGCAAATTTTTATAATCCTTGGTATGTCATTTTAAAACTTGAATATAGTATCTTATGCATTGTAGGTATCCAGTCCACACAAAATACTTGATTGCCTGATATTCAAAATGTTAAAAATAATATATTCAAAAATATTCATTTTTATAGAAATTTTGACTATCATAAATTTTTTAAAAATTAAAGAAGGTTAAATACTTTAGAACAAAACTTAGGAACAATGCATCATAAATTTGATATATTCTATGAATAAAAAATAGATTTAAAAACATCAGATAGCTACATAAATTAACAAAAATGGCAGTGGGTTGGAAATCAGAAAGGTTAAAAAAATCTAGTACGACACCGTTTCAGATTGTGTTCTTGGGTAAGTCACTTTCATTTCAAATTCGGGCTTTCTAATCTTTTGAGTTAAACAAAAGGATGATATAAAATCTGCTGTCCTCATGAGCTGGTGGAGAGAAGCAAAATTATCTCCATAATGTACCCAATAAAAAAAGCACAACAGGATCTTATTGTAAATATCCCTCTATATACAGAAACTTTGACTTCAAAAAGACAGCAGAACAAGTAACATTTGTTTTCATAGTCTTATTATAGAGCATCCTACAATGCTCTATTATTATTTTATCATTTGTTTATTCAACAAATATTTACTAATTTACATACTGGTTTTGCGGTTCTCTGGATCACTGTGTTGTAAAGTGCACTTGTTTGCCCATCTTTGAGCATTTATTGTTGCGTCTCTGTTCCATTCCTAAATGTCACAAGAAAACAAAATACACTTTTCACATTCAGCCACATGAAACATACACTTCATAATCTGATTAATAAAATCTGATTTGTAAATAGTTTAAAATTTCTGTAGACGTGTTTTCTAATATTACTGTTGTTAAAATATTTTTATGTGTTTTTATCTGCTCTGATGCCAGTTTGCACATGAAGAGAAGTCCATAGGTAATATATCTAAAAAGCAAAATATCTAAGACAATAATATGTGATTATTTATGATAGCAAAGCAGCGATACCTAGGATATTTATTAATGATGCTAGTCTAAATATTGATAATCATATAACATATCCTAATTATATTTTAATAGTAATAAGCTGGCCAACGTTATTTCCAGTTCCATTTGTTTTCATATGTAGGCCATTTGCTTTTATACTGGAGATACCTATCTTTCAGGGACTGTGCCCTGGGAAGTGGGCTTTACTCTCCAGCCACCACTGATCCTGAAGAAAAAGGGAATTCTTGATTTTAAACCGGGAAAGAGAATGAACAAAAAGTATAGTGGCTTAACACTGGATGCCTGAATATTGGCCTTCCAAACTGAGTAACTCTGTATAATTGTGCCTTCCTAATTCTGCCTTCCAAACTGAGTAACTCTGTATAATTGACAGTTTTTTTTTTAAACCTTTTTAAAAAGCAAAAACAGAAATACAATTCCCTCCATATAACAGTTCAAATAAAATAGCAAAACAGAGACACAACTTTGTAAACCACAAAGTTCTTAAGAGAGGCCATCTACTTCTTCCACAGCTGGTTCACACCCCTCTCCTTACATCACTGCCTCTTACCATCTTTAGCATGTTGCTGGCAGGTGGAGAGACTGCTTTCCTTAGTTCATTGTGTTTATTTACAATCTCCTGTTGCACTTCTGCTTGGGTGGTTAACAAAGCAGTAAAAGCAGGATCCTAAAAGAAAATAAAACAAAACTTTAATTATTATTTAACAATGTTGTAAATTTCATATAATAGTAAATAAATTAATTCAAGAGACCAAAGGTCACTGTAAAATGTGTAACATATTTAATTATCATGTACATATATTAAATATTGAAACTTTTTAAATATTAAAAGCCAATATTAGTTGTTAAGCAGTGCCAATAAATCTGAGTTGGAGATATGACTTAGATAATAAAGTAGATTGAAATGTTTAAATAGGAAAGTGGTAGACTGAAGCTTTGGGAATTGGGAGTAATTCACGGCATGACAAACTAAAAACCCCTCTCAGGCCACAAATGCTGATTTCTGGTTTCAAGGGAACTTTTTAAGGAATAGTTTGGGGGAACTGGTGGTGTATGGTTACATGGATAAGTTCTTTAGTGGTGATTCCTGAGATTATGGTGCATCCATCACTCAAGCAGTGTACACTGTACCCACCTTGTAGTCTTTTATCCCTCCCTGCCCCTACATGTCCTCCAAGTCCCCAAAGTCCATTGTATCATTCTTATGCCTTTGCATCCTCATAGCTTAGCTCCCACTTATAAGTGAGGACATATGACATTTGCTTTTTCCATTTCTGAGTTACTTCACTTAGAATAATGGTCTCCAACTCCATCTAGGTTGCTGTAAATGCCATCATTGCATTTATTTTCATGGCTGAGTAGTATTACATAATATATAATATATCATATAATATATCATATATATTATATATAATATATATAACACAATATATGTTATAATATATATATTATATAATATATAATATATATGATATATTATATGTTATAATATATATATTATAACATATATTATGTTATAATATATATTATATTATATTATATTATAATTATTATGTTATAATATATATTATATAATATATTATATATAATATACATATATTATAACATATGTGTATATATATAAACACACATTTTCTTTATCCATTCATTGATTAATGGTCATTAGGGCTGGTTCCACATTTTTGCAATTGTGAATTGTACTGCTGCAAACAGGCATGTGCAAGTTTCTTTTTTTTCATATAACGACTTCTTTTTCTCTGAGTAGATACTCAGTAGTGGAATTGCTGGATCAAATAGTAGATTTACATTTAGTTCTTTAAGGAATTTCTATACTGTCATCCATAGTGCTTATATTAATTTACATTCCCACCTGCATATAAAAGTGTTGCCTTTTCACCACATCCACGCCATTATCTGTTATATAAAATAATTTCAATTATGGCCATTCTTGTAGGTATAAGGTGTTAGTCTCATAGTGCTTTTGGTTTGCATTTCCCTGATAATAAATGATGGTGAGCAGCTTTTCATATGTTGGTTGGCCTTTTGTCTATCTTATTTTAAGAACTGTCTATTCATGTCCTTAGCCCACTTTTTGACAGAATTTTTTTTTTTTTTTTTTTTGCTGATTTGTTTGAGTTTCTTGTAGATTCTGGATATTAGTCCTTAGTTGGATGCATAGTTTGTGGAAAATTTCCCCCATTTCGTGGTTTTTCTGTTTATTCTGCTGATTTTTTTGCTGTGCAGAACTATTTTAGTTTACTTAAGTCCCATCTTTTTATCTTTGTTTTTGTTGCATTCCTTTTGGGTTTTGGTCATAAACTCTTTGCCTAAGCCAATGTCTAAAAAAGTTTTTCTGATATTATGTTCTAGAGGTTACATGATTTGGTCTTAGATTTAAGTATTTGATCCACCTTGAGCTGATTTTTGTATAAGGTGAGAGATGAAGATCCAGTTTCATTTGTCTACATGGATCTTGCCAATTATCCCACCACCATTTTTTGAATAGGGTGTGCATTTTCCACTTTCTGTTTTTGTTTGCTTTGTTGAAGATCACTTAGCTGTAAGTATTTGGCTTTCTTTCTGTGTTCTCCATTCTATTCTATTGGTCTATGTGCCTATTTTCATACCAGTACCATGCTATTTTGGTGACTATAGTCTTGCAGTATAGTTTGAAGTGGGGTAATGTGATGCTTTCAGACTTGTTCTTTTTGTTTTGTTTTGCTGTGGCTATGCAGGTCTTTTTGGCTCCATATGAATTTTAGGATTATGTTTTCTAGTTCTGTAAAAATGATGGTATTTTGATGAGAATTGCATTAAATTTGTTGATTGTTTTTGGCAGTATGGTAATTTTTACAATATTGATTTTATCCATCCATGAGCATCAGATGTGTTTCCATTTGTTTGTGTCATTTATGATTTCTTTCAGCAGTGTTTTGTAGTTTTCTTGTAGAGGTATTTCACTTTTTTGGTTAGGTATACTCCTAATTATATTATTGTTTTTGCAGCTGTTGTAAAAGGGATTGAGTTCTCGATTTGATTCTCATCTTGGTCACTGTTGGTGTATAGCAGTGCTATGATTTGCATACATTGATTTTGTATCCTGAAACTTTACTGAATTCACTTATCAGATCTAGGAACTTTTTGAATGAATCTTTTGAGTTTTCTAGGTATACGATAATACCATTGGCCAACAATGACAGTTTGATTTTCTTTTCACTGATTTGGATATTCTTTATTTCTTTCCTTTGTTTAATTGTTCTGGCTAGGGCTTACAGTTGAATACAAGTGGTGAAAGTGACATTTTTGTCTTGTTCCAGGTCTCAGTGGGAATACTTTACCCCATTCAGTATAATGGCTGTGGGTGTGTCATAGAGGGCTTCTATTACATTAAGATATGTCCCTTCTAGACTGATTTTTGCTGAGGGTTTTAATCATAAAGAAATGGTGGATTTTGTCAAATGTTTTTTCTGTGTCTATTGAGATGATCATGTGATTTTTATTTTAATTCTTTTTATGTGGTGTATTACATATATTGACTTGTGCATGTTAAACCATCCCTGCATCCCTGGATAAAAATTACTTGATGATGGTGAATTATCTTTTTGATATACTGTTGGATTCAGTTAGCTAGAATTTTGTTGAGGAATTTACCTTGATGTTTATCAGAAATATTGGTCTGTAGTTTTCTTTTTGTGTTTTGTCTTTTTCTGGTTTTGATATTCAGGTGATACTGGCTTCACAGAATGATTTAGGGAGGCTTCCCTCTTTCTCTATCTTTTGGAATAGTTTCAATAGGATTGGTAACAATTCTTCTTACTACCATTTCAATCTCACTGCTTGTTATTGTTCTGTTCAGAGTTTCTATTTCTTCCTGGTTTAGAGGGTTGTATATTTCCAGGAATTTATCTATCTTTTCTAGGTTTTCTAGTTTGTGCACATGAAAGTGACTTAGACGATCTTTTGTATCTCTGTGATATTGGTTGTAGTATCTCCCGTTTGATTTCTAATTGAGCTTATTTAGATCTTCTCTCTTCTTTTCTTGGTTAGTCTCACTAATGGTCTATCAGTTTTGTATCTTTTCAAAGAACTAGCTTTTTGTTTCATTTATGTTTTGTATTGCTTTTTTTGTTTCAATTTCATTTAGTTCTGCTCTGATGTTTGTTATGTCTTTTCTTCTGCTAAGTTTCAGCTTGGCTTGATTTTGTTTCTCTGGTTCCTTGAGGCAATGGTCTTAGAATGTCTATGTGTACTCTTTCACACTTTTTGATTGTAGGTATTGAGGCTATGAACTTTCCTTGTAACCCTGCTTTTTCTGTATCCCAGAGGTTTCAATAGATTGTGTCACTATTAATGTTCAAATAATTTTTTAATTTTCATCTTGATTTCATTGTTGACCCAGTCATTATTAAGAAGCATATTATTAAATTTCTGTGTATTTGCATGATTTTGAGGGTTCCTTTGAGTTGATTTCCAGTTTTATTCCACTCTAGTCTGAGAGAGTACTTGATATGATTTTGATTTTCTTAAATGTATTGAGGTTTGTTTTGTGAACTATGATATGATCTATCTTGGAGAACATTTCATATGCTGATGAATAAAATGTATATTTTTCAGTTGTTGAATGTTCTGTAAATATCTGTTAAGTCCATTTGTTCTATGGTATAGTTTAAATCCACTGTTTCTTAGTTGACTTTCTGTCTTGATGACCTGCCTAGTCACTGACCTGTCAGTGGAGTACTGAAGTCCCCCACTATTACTGTGCTGCTGTCTATCCAATTTCTTAGGTTTAGTAGTAATTGTTTTATAAATATGGGAACTCCAGTGTTATATGCATATATATTTAGGATTGTGATATTTTCTTGCTGGACTAGTCCTTTTATCATTATATAATGCCCAATTTTGTCTTTTCTAACTACTGTTGCTTTAAAATCTGTTTTGTCTGAATAACAATAGTTACTACTGCTTGCTTTTGGTGTCCATTTGAATGAAATATCTTTCTCCATCCTTTCAAGCATATGTGAATCTTTATGTGTCAGGTTAGTCTCTTGAGGAAGGCAGATCCTTGGTTGCTGAATTCTTATCCATTCTGCCATTCTGTTTCTTTTGAGTGGAGCATTTAGGCCATTTACATTCAATGTTAATATTGAGATGTGAAGTACTATTCTGTTAATCATGCTAATTGTTGCCTGAATACCTTGATTTTTTTTCTTTGTGTAATTCTTCTATAGGCCCTATGAGATTTCTGCTTTAAGGAGGTTCTATTTTGGTGTGTTTTGAGGTTTTGTTTCAAGATTAGAACTCTTTTTAGTAGTTATTGTAGTGCTGGCTTGGTAGTGGTGAGTTCTCTTAGCATGTGTCTGAAAAAGACTGTGTCTTTCCTTCATTTATATGTTTTGCTGGATACAAAATCTTTTGCTGATAATTATTTTGTTTAAGGAGGCTAAATATAGGATCCCAATCTCTTCTGGCTTATAGGGTTTCTGTGGAGAAATCTGCAGTTAATCTAATAGATTTTCCTTTATAGGTTACCTGATGCTTTGCCTCACAGCTCTTAAAATTCTTTTCTTCATCTTGACTTTAGATAACCTGATAACTATATGCCCAGGTCATGATCTTTTAGTGATGATTTTTCCAGGTGTTCTCTGAGCTTATATTTGAATGTGTAGATCTCTGGCAAGGCCAGGAAATTTTCCTCAATTATTCCCTCAAATAAGTTTTTCAAACTTTTAGATTCCTCTTCTTCCCCAAGAACAACAATTATTCTTAGCTTTGATCATTTCATATAATTCCAGACTTCTTGGAGTCTTTGTTCATTTTCTTTTTATCATTTTTTCTTTGTCTTTATTGGAGTGGGTTAATTTGAAAGCCATGTCTTCAAGCACTGAAGATCTTTCTTCTACTTGTTAGACTCTATTGTTGAAACTTTTCAGTATTTTTTGTACTTCTCTACATGTGTCTTTTATGTCCAGAAGTTGTGATTGTTTTTTATTCGTGATAATTATTTCTCTGGAAAGTTTTTCATCCATATCTTGTATTACTTTTTAAATTTCTTTAAGCTGGTTTACAAATTTCTCTGGTACCTCCTTGAGTAGCTTAATAATTGACTTTCTGAATTCTTTTTCTGGCAATTCAGAGATTTTTTTTCTTGGTTTTAATCCATTGCTAATGAGCTAGTGTGATCTTTTGGGGATGTTACAGAACTCTGTTTTGTCATATTACCAGAATTGTTTTTCTAGTTCCTTCTTATTTAGGTAGACTATGTCCAAGAAAGGAGCTGGGGCTCAAGCACTGCTGTTCAGGTTATTTTGCCCCATTGGGGTGATCCCTTGATGTGGTGCTCTCCCCCTTCCCCTAGAGATGGGGCTTCCTGAGAGCCAGAGTGCAGTGATTTTTTTTTTTTTTTTTTTTTGAGACAGAGTTTCACGCTTGTTACCCAAGCTGGAGTGCAATGGTGTGATCTCGGCTCACCGCAACCTCCACTTCCTGGTTTCAGGCAATTCTCCTGCCTTAGCCTCCCGAGTAGCTGGGATTACAGGCACGTGCCACCATGCCCAGCTGATTTTCTGTATTTTTAGTAGAGACGGGGTTTCACCATGTTGACCAGGATGGTCTCCATCTCTTGACCTCGTGATCCACCCACCTCGGCCTCCCAAAGTGCTGGGATTACTTACAGGTGTGAGCCACCGCGCCCAGCCCTGCAGTGATTGTTATTGCTCTTCAGGTCTAGCCACCCAGCAGAGCTACTGGACTTCGGGCTGGTACTGGAGAATTCCTGAAAAGAGTCCTGTGATGTGAACCATCTTCAGGTCTCTCAGCCATAGATACTAGCACTTGCTCCAGTGGAGGTAGCAGGGGGGAGGGGGTAAAGAGGACTGTGAGAGTCCTTGGTTGTAGTTTTGTTCAGTGCACTCGTTTTCTTGAATGCTGGTTATGCTACTAGTGAAGTTGTCAGGTGGACAGTCTCAGGACCTCTGGTTAGCCAGAATGTTACAGGCAGTAGAATTAGCTGTCATTTTCTCCTTCCTTGGAGCAGGGTTTTTCTGTTATGAGTTGCTGTAACAGCTTGAGTTGGTTTTAAGACAGCACAAGCTGAGGTAATATGGGGGATACAAGTTTGCTTTAGGTCACCTGAATAAGTATTCAGGTTTTTCAGGTGACTAGTGGGGCCATAGAGGTTTCATGAGTTTATGTCTTTTGTCTTTGGCTACAAGGTTGGGTAGAAAAAAACCATCGTCCAACCCTGGGCAGGATTAGGCATATATGAACTCCAGCTGTCCTTTGGTGGGGCTTGTTGTGGCCACTGTGGAAGATGGGGGTGTAGTTCTCAGGCCAATGGAGTTATGTTACAAGGGGGACTGTGGCCGCCTCTGCTACTTCATACAGGTCACTAGGGAAGTTGGGGGGAAGCCAGCAGTGACAGGCTTCACTAAGTTCCTACTCAGCCAGCAAGGCCAGTCTCACCCTTGCTGTGCTCCCTCAACAGCCAATAGAGCTGAATTTATATCCAGGCTTCTGTTGTGCAAGGCTGAGATCTTGCTCCAAGCTATAAGCCTTCCCACTGAGACAGTAAGCAGGGCTTTCAGGCCTGTTCCTACTCCGCATCTGCTGCAGCTTCTGTACATACATCTGTACTTCCCACTCACACTCCCACATCTCCCCAGAATAATTTTTACTTGGTCAAAATTATTACAAAGTTCAGCTGCAAGTCTCCTCCCTGTGGCCCTTCCCTAATTCTACTGGCTGACCTCCCTGAGGACCTCTGTGAGATAAAGTGAAAAATGGCTTTCTGGGGTTTCCATGAGGACTGGGAGTACCTACAGGGCTCTTCTCACTGCTTCTTTTTTATTTTACGTGGCTCTCTAAATTCATTTCAGCTCTAAGTAAGGTTAAATCCTTCTCCCATGATCTGTATTTTCAGCTTCCTCAGTGAGGATGTGTGTTTAAAGGAAGACTTTCTTCCTTCACACTTTGTGCACTCACAGGTTTTCAGCTATCTCATGGAGTTTGCAGTGGCAAGCCACTTCTTTCAAAGGGTCTGTGAATTCCTTCAGTTTTCCTGCCACATTCCTGTAGTGGTTCTTGGTGCAAAAGTTCATAGTGTGAATCCTCACATATTGTTCTGTCCATCCAAGTGGCAACTGCAAATTAGTCCTGCCTCCTAACCACTATTTCCCCCAGCAAGGGAACTTTTGATATGATTTGTATAGACATATGAATAATAATGTTTTATAACTACAAGCATACAAATGAAAAACCTTGAGATACAGTCATTCACATTTGATCAGGCTGCTAGGTAGGGTAAGCCGAGCCCATGATTCATTCTAAATTTTATGGGGCAGTTTGTCTTCACATGGTATCTGTCTTTAAAGAAAGATGTTTAGGCCCATTTGAAGTGTATGTCTGCATTCAGTACTCTAGTAAAACCATTATACCTCTTACGTAGCAAATTTTATGAGTCACTTAAAAGATAACATTGTAATATTAAAAAAACTTAAAGCAATTTGGAGGGATCAAATCTATCTAATGAATGAACTATTGCTCACTGTTCCTTTTAGTAACAGAAACGTAACTGATAAGGTATTAAATTGAGTGCTAGTGTGTTTGGTTTATCTTTGTGGCTGTGTATTTGTCTGTGTGTGTGTGGGTGTGGGCAAAGGGTACTAAGCCTGGGGGTGGAATAGGGTGTGAAAATTGCTGGGTCAAGCAGTTTGATGACCTAAATTTATACAAGAGTGTGATGTAATATAGGTATGAGCAAGATTTTGAAGTATAAGTCTAAAAGGGACAGGGCCCCTTATAGATTTTTTTCTGACACTTTGCAATAAGTTCTCCTCTCCTCTCATACTGAGTTCCCTTAAGGCTCTCAAAGTACTTATATCATAGGTCTGAGCACATTATTGCCATTATCTACTATATATGCATTTCTCTTTCCTGATTTTATGTTCCTAACGACAGGGACTCATAGTGAATGCCATTGTACCAATAAATATGGCAAAGTTACTGACTCATAAGTTAGAAAAGATGTGCATATAAAATATCAGTAGATTTCTATGATATTTTTATGTTACAGCAAAGCATAAAATAACAGATTTCTATGTTACATCAAAGCATAAAATAACATCTCTGAATATTTCCTTTTGACCTGAAAAAAATCTGGTTATGGTGGGTTCAATACAAAACACATGGAAAGTTAATTTCTAAATTATTTCTTGCTTCTTTCCCCTTCCTGCTTTGTAGATAAAAATTGTACTGAAGAAGAGATGTATTTTTTAACGTGATAAAAAAGCTATTACATGACTAGAAATATTAAACATATTGAGAATAAAATCAATGTTATCTATCCTTATATATTTATATTAAATACGGTATTTATCCTTATAAATTTATATTAAATAGTTTATATTGAATAGGTGGCATGACACAAGTAAAAAATTACAATACACATGATAACAAAACTGGTATTAGGGATCTACAAGATAGAGAGGAAGGAGGAATCAATTATTTGAAGACAGGGAAAGCTTCATAAATGTGATTCTGGATTGGGGTTTTGAAAGATGAATAGAGTTTCCAGGCATCTTGAAAACATCAGAAAATCATACAGGGCAGAGTGTTTATAGAACATCTGATCAGCAAGCATTTAGTGGTGTCAAACACCAAATGACATCTCGCTTTTTAATAATTTTATAAATGAAGACCAGGAGACGAACCAGAGAGGTAAAAGGGGATTCGAAAGGGGTATGAAAGAAAATCTTTTGGGAAAAGAAATGGAAAGAACAGTAAATTATTTGAAAGAGGTCTTCAGTGATAAATAAATTATCAGCACACTGAAAATTTAATTATGGTAATGCAATGACTATATTTCTGAATGCCAAATGAAGTTTGAACAGAGTGTCAGAGTCCTCCAGTCTGAAGAATCCTAGCAAATCTAGTGTACCCAGAGTCAATGCAACATGTGACAATAAAAAGCAGTGACCAAAGCTGTTTCAGAGGCTTCCTGGCCAGGAGATACACACTGTATATGAGCACTGCGTATTTTATCACTGAAGATTGCTGACCATATTATGGGGTCAATTAAACTAAGTAGCATATTAGAAATAACTAGAGGATCTGATTCAAAATCCTCTTGGCCTTCCACCTACTAACTCTATAATCACTACTAAACAAAGCACTAAGACCTTTAGAGTTAGCGTTTTTGTTTTCTAATTAAAAATGTCTAATTATTATTATTATTTTTTTTTGAGACAGTCTCCGCCTCTCTCCAGGTGCCAGGCTGGAGTGCAGTGGTGTGATCTCGGCTCATTGCAACCTCTGCCCCCCAGGTTCAAGCGATTCTTCTGCCTCAGCCTCCCGAGTAGCTGGGGCTACAGGTGCATGCCACGATGCCCAGCTAATTTTGTATTTTTAGTAGAGACGGGATTTCACCATGTTGGCCAGGATGGTCTCAATCTCTTGACCTCGTGATTCACCCGCCTCAGCCTCCCAAAGTGCTAGGATTACAGGCAGGAGCCACCGTGCCCAGCCAAGTCTAATTATTCTTATACCCTAACTATGAAAATTAATGTGCTAATATAATGGAGAAATTATGCTAACTTAAGTTATTGTTAATTTTTATGGGAATTTCATTAAAAATGAATAAAATTAAGGAAACGAGAAAAGAGAACGGGGCAAGAGGACTATCATCAGCTTTTTATATCCATAGACCAGTGATGTTTTTTAGGAAAATAATTTAAACATAATACACAATTTTAATTTTTAAGTGATATTAATTTAAATATATTTTATTTGTAATGGTGATAGTCTCCAAAAAGATATGTCCATGTCCTAATGCTCAGAAACTGTAAATGTGATCTTATTTGGAACAAAAGTCTTTGCAGATGTAATTAAGGATCTCAGGATGAGCTTATTGAGGACTACCTAGTTGCACCTGAATGTAATGACAAGTGCCTTTATAAGAGATACACAGAGAGGAGAAGATAATGTGAAGATGGAGGCAGAGACTGGAGTGATACAGCCACAAGCCAAGGAATACCAGGCAGTGGCAGAAGCCACTAGAAGGTGGGGAAAGGCATGGAACAGATCGCTCTTAGATCCTTGCAGAGGGAGCACAGCCCAGCAGATACTTTGATTTTAGATTTCTGGCCTCTATAACTGTGAGAGAATAAGTTTTTGTTGTTATAAGCCACTTAGCTAGTGGTAACTTGTTACAACTGCCCTAAGAACCTAATATATTATTTAACTGAATATCCAAAACATTATCATTTTTATCATGGATTTGATATAAAAAATTAATGAGATACTTTCTTCTTTGTTGTAAATGTTTGAAATTGGATGAGTTTCTTACCATCGCAGTACATCTTGCCCATTCAAGCCTCATTTCAAGTGTTCAGTAGTCACATGTGACTGGTGGCTAGCATACACAAACAGAATACGTAGAGCATAGCCTTGGCCTTTCATCTCAATAATCATGTTAAGGGCTCTGAGAACTCTGAAAGAACCAGTGGAAACTCTGACATACCAAACACTCTTACCTGCTTTACTTTCAGAATAGGCTGCCATACCACAAAGTTGCTGCATAGCGCTGAAAAAATGTTCTGTTTTAACCTTACCTTTCCTTCTGCAGGTAAGTATGGAAGGAGGATAGTAACCAGAAACAGCAGCGGTAGTAAAGCCATTGTTGGAAACTAAGTCAAAGAAAACAAAGGTCTACATTGAAATAGTTTGAAAACTTCTAAGAGGGGAAATCCAATGTAATAAACTTGATTATCTTAAAGAAACTGTGATTCCCATAGTCGTTAACAATGGAATAAGAGAAGAATCGTCCTATGGTACCAGTAGAATCATAATGGGGCCAACCTTGCCTCTGATCATGACAATAAAAAAAAAAACAAGCTGAAGAACTCTAGTGATGCCCGTGAGGTACATCTATAAAGAATAGAAACATATTCCCTTCTTTCTGACTACTTCTGCTACCCTTACACCATCAAAAAGAAAGTAGATTCCTTAATAGTTAATTATAGTACTGACATTCATTATTCATCTCAATTTTTGGAGGAAAGTTTATTTTCAATATGCACCATCTCTCAATTTGCTAGAAAAATAGGATGGTTTGTTCTTTTATGTACACCAGACTCTAATTAAGATGACAAGGCTGTGATTACACAGATGGTTGCACACTTTATTAGTTGTTATTTCTGTAACAGAGTAACTAGAAATTATGTTTATTTTTTTCCTTATACTTGTGAATATTTTCAAATTTCTCTGTATAGAAAAAATACAATTAATGCATTAAAAATATAGCTTGTTCAAGTTTACTCATTCCATTATCTGGTACGAAAGTTGGTTAATATTTTCATTATCTCCTAAAAAGACACTCAGTATTTTGTCACCCATGTTGTCCTTTCTTAATATGTAAAAAAAATCCTACATCCTTCAGATGAAGCAACAAGATCACTTAGTTTCGGAAACACTGAATTTTCTGCCATTAGTCATATAAATTGTTTTCCTGTAAATTAAAGTTATGCCCACTTGATTTGTTTCCTGTGTGTGAAATTAGCACTCCCAAATTCTTGAAGGGAAAGAAAATTCCAAACAATTTATCTGCGATACTTCTCAGGCTTCACTTATTGTAATTAGTGTATCATTGATACTTGTTCCATCTATTGCTTTTATCCTCAATGATGCGCAAAAAAGGGGGAGGGAATGAACAATTATTGATGGTTCGTGAAAAATGATGTACAATTTCACTCTCATACCTTACTGGGCATTACTGTTTACATTGCACAGATGAAGCAATTAAGGCTTGAGACAGTTAATTAACCTATGCCAATGCTATGTTCTTAGGTAATGTGAGAAATTAGTCTTTATCCAATTATGACTTCCAAGTCAATGATTTTGAAAGAGACATTGAGTTGTTGAAAAAGACACAGTTTTAACTGGGAAAAAGCAGACATTACTGCAGCACGATAGAGATCCTCTATTTTTATATTAATAATTCCCTCATTAATACATAACTGTATATGTTAATAGTAAAATCATTAATATGGCAGCTTATACAATATACTTAAACAGCCATACTTTTCCATTTTTCTATTAAAGGTAGTTCTAGTATACATGTTTAAAGTCACAAACCTAAGAATTAATTCCATTATTTACTTTTAGAATAAAATGTAAAAAATTTTATATATCAAATTAACATTATTTTGTTACCACTTACTGTTGGTTTTCTGAGCAGGATGAAATATTTGCTTTATCTTTAGAAAGAAAGAAGGTGGAAGGTTGAGAGCAGCATATATATTACACATTTGTTTTAGCAAATTCTGGTTTTGTTAAATAAATCTAAGTCAATAAAGTTCTGAAATAGTATTTTACATACCAATAACCTCAAATTTCATTGCCAGTTGTCTGATAATTCTTTTGACATTATTTGCTTCCCACACAGTTTTTAACATGAGTAAGTAAATCATGTCCTTCCTCTCTAATCAGTCCTCCCGTCTCCTTAGGCACACTATAATCTAGATGCAGCCTTTTTGGACTAGTGTTTCTATACCGTCAACCTAAGACAGGTTAATTACTGTGAAGGTTACCAGGATTCTGCCTTGTAGTTGAACTCTTATAGTTCAGCTGTCTCTGACTTTTACTTTCTAGTTATCAATGACCTGTAGCTTATTGGTTATGAGTGCAGCCTTTGGAAACCATCAGGTCTGAGAAATCTATGCCAAACTTCAGTTTTTTATTATGTAAAAGGCAGATTGTGATATCACAGGTTTTTGCTTTGAATGTGCTAACCCACCCTGTGTTAGCCAGACAGACTCCATTTTTGCTGAGAGCCAGATAGTCTCCATCTTGTCCTCTGCCTCACCCCTCTTGCCACTCCTCCCTTAAGTGCACACCTGGGGTCTTGCTACAGTGCTGGGTCATGCTCTACTTAGAAGTACAGAAACATATAACCTTTGTAACCATAGCCAGCTTGGCAAGCCCATTCGCCATTGTGAATGTCCCCCCTCCTTGATTGACTATATGACAAGTACCAAATACCCACCTTGGTAACTGGCAATCATAGGAACTGCTTGGCTTGTGTATACCCTCCTTGAAAATCAAGAATTATGAGAACCTCCTGCCTCCTAGTTACCAACCTCCTTATCGAACTTGCTTGTTCTGCTTCTGTAAACTCTGCTCCAGCTAGGCTCCCCCTTCCCTACCTTAAATAAGGTATGAAAAGGAATCCAACCCCTTCCTCGGAGCTGAGAGAATTTTGAGCGTTAACCATCTCTCAGTTGCTGGCTAATTAATAAAGGATTGGTGATTCAATCTCAGAGTGTGGCACTGTTCCATCAAACTTGCTTGGGTATAACATGAGGACTGGAAAGCACAATACACGTAACACCTCCAATACAATAAACAAATTATGCATATAATACAAATGCATAGAAATTATTTATATTTTTATTATTCTTTAAAATGCCTGCTAGTTTGCTAAGCTCATAAGATCTTTCTATAAACATATGCTGTTAGTTTGCTAAGCTCATAAGATCTTTCTATAAACATATGCTGTGTGATTGAATTGTTGATTTCTAAGTGTTTAAAAGACATGTTTTTCCTTCCAGTGTTATAGAAAAAGAAAATCAGTATCATCTAATTCGAGATTCCCATGTTGAAAGCCTGGTTCTATTGGAGAGCTTCTGGCTAACTTTAGGAAAATGCTCTAACATCTGGGCTGCTGTATCCTCATCAGCTCATACACATGAGCCTGAAGAGTTTTGTGTAACTCAATCACCCAGTGTTTGCATCTGATGACCCACAATTTTATAACAGACCATCATGCCACATTCTGCTCTTTGTTGTTCTTCTCTCCCAAACCCTCAACCATCCAACCTATAATTATCTTCATTGCATCAATGAAAGCAATGTCACAATGGTGACAGTATATTCAAGAAAAAAATATTTTTTTTTCTATTCTGTATAATTACATTTTATTCCTTTAAACCCACATTAATATGTAGTTGAAAAGTTGGCTACCATTTTTTTCTTTGTTACTTACTAATGGTGAAGTACTGTGCCTTTTCTTGCAGGTGTTTTAAGATCAGGATGACGTGGTTTCAGAGTGTCTTTAGGAGGGCCATTGTGTATGATTTTATAACCCTAGAACAAGGAAACAAAATATTTTAAATAAAGATGTGAACAATAACCTTATAGATGGTATCTATAACCTTTGTCAAAAACTTAAATTTAACTCAATTGTTTAGTATTGTTTCTAATACTTTACTGTATTTATTTGTTCTCACTGTTAAGACCATATTGTCCTTCTGAGGTCAGATTGTGTTTCAGTGTCCTGATATTTCCTTCAAACACTAGCAAAAAAAAAAAAAAAAAAAAAAAAAAAAAAAAAAAAAAAAAAGGAGTTCTTGAAGTTCAGTAACTACTAGTTGCCTAACTTGCCTGGAAAATTGCAACCTACTTTCAAGACTCCCAAACCCTTATCTAGGACTTCAACCCATTCTTTAAAAGATCATTTCCATAAGCAGTGTCCCACATAATGAGCATTAACTATGTGAATTTGTGGGTCACAGCTTTATCTCTACGTGTGTGTGTGTGTTTAATCCTGGAAGCCAATAGACCATATAAAGTTCAGCAGAGTCAATAACCCCAATTCTAATTAGTTACTAATAACTACATTCAAAACATGAATTAGAAACTAAGTGTCTTAATTTGACTGTAAAAAGCCATATTTAGAAATGGCTTCAGGCTTCTATTATGATTCAGTGGGTCTTGTGTACTCAGAATGATTTAAGGTAGGTAAAGAGTTTCAACAGTCTAAACATGTTGAAAGTTCTGGTAGGTCGATGCTAAGCAACAAAAGTGAATTCTCGGTCTGCCCTTCATCAGCTATGTGCCCTCCAGGTGCCTGAAGAGGCTCGAAGGCGGATCAGAAGCCCCCTCACTTCAATGACGGTTCTCTCCCCTGTACTTCACCCCACCTCCCTGCCCCTGGCCATTTCTAGTCTCTAATCTGGGTCTCACAGTTACCAAGGCCCCAGGGCACAGACCTTCCTGCAGTTGGACCAGGGCGGAGCTGGCTGCGGTGCGCCCCTCTCACCGCTATTGTGCTCTTTCCTGGCACCACGTGTGGGCGACGTCACCGGGCTTTATGCCATCACTGCTGCCCGCTTACGTGGGTTCCTCCCACCGCCTCCCCGCCCCCACCACAGGGAAAATCCTACACGTTTTCCCTTGTGAAAAGCGGTGTTCTCTTTTTCTTATTACCACCAGTTGACGAAGAAAGAAAATGTCTGTTCGCATGCCTGGGCCATACTAGGAGGAGGAGGGAGGTCATATAAGGATTCGGAATGCCCAGGGGGTGGTTTGAAAAAGGAGGCGTTCGCATTTAGACAAGAACACCTGTATTAATGTAGTTCAGTTTAAAGAGCGAATTGGGAGTCACAGGTCCTTAAATCTGCAATACTCTTGCTGCCAGTGTCACGTGAACGGCGCACACCGGGTTACACAGATCAGGTTTTCAGTTTCAGGCTGGCTCATAAACACTTCCTTTTCTTGTCCCTCTTCCCCCGTTGGCAACAGTTTTGTGGTGAGAAAATTCATGAAGAGTAACAGGAACAACTCTTAAGAAAGTACTCAGAGTTCCTGACCCAAGGCTACTGGCTTCAAGTTCAGCAGATGTGTCAAGCCTTGTTTCTCATTGTTCAACCCCCACTTATGAGTGAGAACATGTGTTGGTTAAAGACATGCTGCTTCTCTCAGAAGGCCGATGAGTAATAGGTGTATTTTCTTCTATTCACAGTTGTTTTCAAAGTGAAAAGGAGCTTATGACCTAGAGAAAGAGGGTTGGGTCAATAGATGTCAAACAGAGGATTAACATCCGTCATACCTTAGTTCTCTGTACGCCGTGTAAAAAGGGGCTTGAGATTTCTCCAACTCTTGAGACTCACCTGGGCACGACTGCAACTTTAACAAACTCGGCGTTCAGTGCTATTTTCCTTTAGCAGTGTTAAAAGGAAATTTCAAGGGATCAGCACACAGACATTGTTTTAGTTTTCTTTCGTGGCTTATTTCAGTTCATGCAGCACTGGCCAAAAGCTTTGGAATTTAGAAGTCATTATAGACTGCTTAACTCTTACATTGATATCCAATCAAAGTTCATCCTGACAGCTTGCCTTTCTAAATGTTTATGAACTCTGGTCCTCAATCTGTCTCTCACTTCTGTGTTCATGTTTTCACCATGTCTTGCCTAAATTATTAATTGGACATTTCAAATACCTATATGCACAAAATCTCTGCCTACCTATTTGTTCTTTTTTTCTTGTGCCAAACAATTCATGCTTAGCACTATAACAGTCTATCATTTACTATGAATATCTTATTTTTCATTTTTGAAGAAGGGTCATTTCTGTAATTATTACTTGTTCCCCTCTTCACATTGATGATATCAGAATGAGAATAACTTGAGTGCTGTGATGCCAGATATTGTTGGTGAACATGAATTTGAGAAATGGACTATGTCTCTCTTGATTATTGCTGTATCTCTAAAACCTAGCACAATACCAAATAATAGGTGGTAGTTTGTAAATATTTGTTATATTAATAAATATGGACCTGATGTAGAACCTCTCTTTCTTCTAAGACACATAGTACTATGAGAGAAAGGAATGTGTATATGAATAAGTAAATAATACTATTAGTGTAATTTAATGCTAAGTAGTATGACCAAAAATATGTACAGTAATTGGGAGTTCTGTGAATTGATATGATCTGGGTAAAACCTAAATGGTAGGTTTTGACATTTGAACTGTTGTTGAATAATGTGTAAGGCTTGCTTTGAAGGCGGAAAGGGTTGAAAGAGCAAAGCCAGAAAAATCATTATACCACAAGGCATATTCAAGACAGAAAGATAGACTGTTGAAACATTGAGGAAACTTTGTATAGAAGTCTAAGGGGATTTACTTCACTGTATAACATGAGAAAGTAATTTCACTGACATTTTGCAGGGTTGGGAAATTATATGATCAAAATACTATTTCATAAAAGTCACCTGATTTCACTGCACAGGGTGATTTGCAAAGTGATAAATTGATGGCAGTAAAAATATGTGTGGTGACAATTCCCCAGATTAATTTTGCAGTAATAGAAATAGGACAAAAGGGTGGAATATGAAGAGTGTTGATAGATTTTGTATGAAGGGCAAATTCACAATAGAAGGCTTGTAAGTTTCATGCCTACATGAGTTGGAGAGCACATGGAAAGCAGATCTCCATGACAGAGAGGAACAGTACAAGTACTTTTAAGTATTCATGTAAAATCCAAAGTTAGCAGTGTGCTAAGATAAAAGGAGCAGTGTTGAAAATGTTTGGGGGTTGGAAGGGCTTGGTTCTGATCTCTACTTTCACTAAAGAACTGTGTGACCCAGGAGAAGTAAACTTCTGACTCCTGTGGAGATTAGTGTCTTTGAATTTGAAATGAAAGATTTTATATATATATACATACATATATATAAGTTTCCAGTGAAAGGCTTTTATTTGGTTCTGTGAATAGTATTCTGTTTCTTATGCATTTCTAGCAAGTCATTATTTGTTCCCCTTATCTTGAATTCCTAGGCTACCTTTGTCAGGTTTGCAGGTGATGAAGTACACGAGCTTTTTAAACTTAAACTAACTTTTTTATATTTTAGGCATCTTGATACTTTAGGTGTGTTGAGTATATTTTCTTATTTAGAATTTGAGTCATACTCCTCTCTCTACCTAATTTCTCCAAAATTTGTAAACTATTTGTGAATTTTTTTTTTTTTTTTTTTTTTTTTTGCCAATCATTGAGAGCTTGTAAGGTTGCTGAGGTTGGTTGGCCTTGAACTCTTGGCCTCGCCTTCACAAGCGCCACGACATCCGGCCGGAGCCACTTTGGGCCCCGTGAATATTCTTAACTAATGGCAATGTGTTTGTTTGCATACAGTTGAGCAGGGTCACTACAGCTGCTTAGGGAGAGAGCACCCAGAAACCTGATATTCTGGCAATAGGGTAAGAATTTCTTATGAGGTGGACTTCTGGCTTCACTTTTTCTATACAAACTGGTTGAATGAATAGTAAAAGATTATAAGTAGGCATGGGAATGTAAATTTTTACAAAGCTTTAACATATTTAGTAGGCTTCTCAAAATCAAATTTCAGCTTTAAAATTGTCCTTTTTGACTTCTAACTTTTATATGTTACAGAGGCCCCTGAAACATCCAAAAGAGAGATAAATAGGATTATTTTACATGTTTAGTTACCTGGGAAGCATTGTCAAAACTAAAAAAAAAAAATGTTTAATCTTCTTTAGGTTATATTTTAGTGAGTGATATTAATATTGAATACCAAGAAAATACTTTGCCAGATTTTCATGTTAAGTTAGCTGATACTGAAATTGTTCAGCCCATTAGTTATCATTGCTATGCACATAAATTGGAGAAACAACTGGTATTCAAGAGGACATAAGTCCAATGTTAAGCGTGGACTCATGGGAACCAGAATGGCCACTTTGTCCTTCCTGTGTCCTAAAGCCTTTTATTATTTAAGGTTCTGCATTCCGTGACTCACCATGGAAAAGATAAAATGATCCAAATTATTGGTGTGCTGACTTATAAATTGCCAAAATAGTTTATAACCAATGCTTGGTTTTTCAAATCCATATTCCTGGGAAGACAGTCAAAGCTTCAGGTACATTTGGCTACCTCATGGGCCATTTAAACATTTAAATAGTCATTTTCAGTGCATGTTATCTGGTTGCATAAGAGCTTTCCCATTTAAGAGGGCTGATGTTATAATAGTAGATTATTATGCTACAGTGTATTTTCACCTGGTAAAGAAAACTTTTTATGGTTTTCTGACTAAGGACAATCAACTCCTTCACAATCCAGAGCCTGAAGATTGGATCTCTGAGAATATCAGAGAAAGACTGTCCTTGCTATCCACACTACCACAGAACTTTGGGACCTCGAACTTTGTGTTCAGAATCTCACAACTGAGAAGGGTTCCTCCATACTCTTGAAACTGCATGCTTACTGGAACCCATAATGTAAAGTTAGCCAGGGAAGTTTCTCCCCAGAAGAAGATGGCATCCTTGATGTGAACAGCCTTTCCCATGATCATGAATTAAGACTTCTCTACTCTCAGGAGACTCTTGTCTTTGAATATTTTTTCCTTGCTTATGCCTCTGTGATAGAAGTGGAAAAGGGGTCTGTTGTATGCATTTATGGGGTATACTTTTATTTGTAAAGGATTTTGCAACCAGCCTCATACCTGGATAACTCTATACTTTGATAGATAAAAGATGAAGGCCCAATGTAGGTGAGAAACTTTAATGTTGCCTAATAATCAGTAAGAAACAGAACATTGGTTCATTCCTTTTAACCCAAATTATGTTTTGGTGTGTTTTTTGTTTGAGACAGAGTCTCATTTTGTCACTTAGGCTTGAGTGCAGTGGCACAATCTCAGCTCACTGCAATCTCCGTCCCCCCAGTTCAAGTGATTCTCCTGTCTCAGTTTCCCTAGTAGCTGGGATTACAGGCATGGGGCACCACACCCAGCTAGTTTTACATTTTTAATAAAGATGGGGTTTCACCATGTTGGCCAGTCTGATCTCAAACTCCTGATCTCAAGTGATCTGCCCACCTTGACCTCCCAAAGTGCTGGGATAGCAGGCATGAGGCACTGTTGCTTGCCCACATCATGTGTTAAAGAGAACATTGCCAGGAAACCTTCACTTTTCTAGAAAGGCATCATTTATTAGTTCCTTTGTCCATGGTTTGGAGTAAAAGAAGCAATGATTAGAAATGTATTCCTCGCGGTAGGCTCTATGCAATATTCTACTGTACAGGCTATAGTTACAGAACCAACTTTAAATTCTCTTGTGAATGTTATGATAGAATTGGCTGAATAGAGAAGTATTTTCAAAGCTGCTGGTACTTGTGGCCTATAGAGAAATACATGAAATGAAGATTATAGAGATTTAGTTGTCTGGGATAAATGATGAGATTTTTTAGTTAAGTAAGTATACTCTTTAGATTATTCTTTGATCTATTTAATTTTAGGTGATTTCATTTATGGGTAACCTGGGTAAGGAGCATATTCCAAACTCTTAGTATATCCTCCCAATAGTCATAATAGTCTCCCTGGTACACTGTATTCTCTCAAAGGTTTTAAATGCTTGCATGCAGCCATCACTAGAATGTCAAATGGTCTCTCTTCAACTAGAATGACAAGAGCTGAAAGAAATGTGTGACCATGAGGACACCATAACCTATGAATGATGTGGTGAGACCAGAAAACCAAAATAATGTAACTGAGAGTGGCACTAAGGCCCTACGTTTTGGTCACATTCTCACCTAAATGAGAACCTGACCTTACAGGGGAGAATTTTTTTTTTTTTTTAATGAAATTATAGGAGGCCATTGTTTTGGACTAAGCTCATGCACTAGGCTCCAAAAGACCAAAACCAAACCAAAATAGTCACTTGTGCTAAGACTTTAAGGAAACATGTAGCTTTTAGAACAGACCAGGGTTTTTCTCTTGAAAATTTCTATAACAAACATTGCTGATAGAATAGGTGTGCACCCCTTGAAATTCCCATTAAACCTTTTAACCCAATTCATTTTCTGTTGCCTAGAGACCATCAAGGTTTAGATGATCATGTGACAAGTGTTTCAGCCAGTTCCAGGTGAAGATGCCACCCCTGGTCATCAAGGAGCTACCCTTCCTTCACTAGACAGAGCAGGGCAAAACGTCTGTGATCCCCATGTCAGCCATAAAGTAGTTACAGAAGAAAAAACATTGGTTGCTCCACCTCCCATAAAGATTTATGGAGATGACATATTTTGGGGTGAAATGAGGCAGGAGATTAAGGTCTAGAGGTAGAGAACCTAAGGACTTTCTAGAACTAAATCAAATGGAAACACTTCAGTATGGCATGAAATATCCTCTTCATTTACATAGAGTGTACATCAAGTAAATTACTCAGGAACTGTATTGCATCCTCTCCATTTACATAGGGCATGCACTAAGTAATCAATGAAGACCTCTAAAGGATAACCCCAGAAAATCCTATAACCAGGTCTTTGAGCTGCTTTCTTGGTACTACTCCCACCCTATAGAGTATACTTTCATTTTCAATACATTTATGCTTTTGTTGCTTCATTCTTTCCTTGCTTTGTTTGTGGATTTTATTCAATTCTTAGCTCAAAATGTTGAGACCTGGACATCCTCCACCAGTAACATCAGAAGTTGGGCAAGTGAGCTAAAGCATGCTCACTAAGAGGCAAAATGGTAGGTGAACTTTTTATAGGAACACTGTATTTGTATGGAAAAGATTTCTCAAGTAAGCATGTGTACCCCTCCAGTAAACACATTGTGCATGAGCCCCCTCCCAAGTGATAGCAGGCTACTGCACTGCAGATGGCGTAATCCAAGGGAAGAATCAGGGAAAATGTAATGCAAGACTCTGGAACTTTGTCAACATATAAAATTCCAAGTCAAAAGGTTAAACTGTTACAAGAAAGAATGGCTACTACATAGGCAGAGCAGCCCCAAGGACTGCTGGTTGCCCATTTTTATGGTTATTTCTTGATTATATACTAAACAAGGGTTGGATTGTTCATGCCTCTTCTTTGTAGACCATATAAATAGGGTAACTTCCTGACATTGCCATGGCATTTGTAAACTGTCACTGCCCTGGTGGAAGTGTAGCAGTGAGGACAACCAGAGTTCACTATTGTTGCCATCTTGGTTTTGGTGGGTTTCATCTGACTTCTTTACTGTAAACGGTTTTACAAACTAGGTCTTTATGATCTGTATTTTGTGCTGACCTTCTGTCTCACCTTGTGACTTAGAGTGCATTAACTGTCTGAGAATGCAGCCCAGTAGGTGTTAGCCTCATTTTACACAGCACCTATTGAAGATGGAGTTGCTGTTTCACATACCTCTGACACTTCTCCTCTCACTTTTATAAGAGAATCCTTAATCCTACCAGTTGCAGAAGGATGAAGATCCAGCTTCTTTAACTTCTTCAGGCTGAATGGGGCAATGATACTTCTGTGTCACCATTAGGGTCTCTTGTTTTCAGGGTAGAGAGGAGCTCAGTCAAAATGCAAGTTTCAACAAAATGTGATATCTGGAAGATTAATAAGTGTTCAATTAAAAAAAAGGTTGAGTAAGCTTATCCTGTATTTCTGCACAAAAAGTACAACAGCAAGATATTTTAAAAACAGTAAAGCAAAATAACTAAAATTAACCTAAGTTAACTAAATTAGAAGGCTTTCCATGAACTAGGCAACTGTTGAAACCAAGCTGATATGGGTAACTAGCTGATTCCAGTATGCCCAGAATTAGAATATTGATTCAGATTTTTACATTACCCATTGCTTCCTTTTCTTCTGAGCAGCAGCCAGAGATTACTGGTTAGTTCACAGGAATAAGCAGAGTTAGTCTAAATTGCAGAAAAAAACTCAAAACAAGTGATGAGACCAGAATTTAATGGAAAATGTACCATAGTTCTTGAAACAGAATTCTTCTCTTTCCTCTTTCCCATTTTTACTAAGGACAAATCATGGTAAGACTGATTTGCTTTATTATACCTGGCTGGATTATTTGCATGAAGTGTAACAAGAATAACCATTTTTCACATTAGCTTTTTAAAAATTGGCTTTGATGGAACAAAGAAATATAGAAGGAATCTCAAATAAGGCTTTCTTATAGGCAAGCCCATAGTTTGTTTTTGTTTTTTTTTTACCCTCAAATACCTAACAGTTGACTAAATTCTTCTCCTCTTGAGGTTCTAAGATAATTTAGGGCTTTTAGGTCTGTCAGAAAGTGATATTCTTTACTTACCACAGGTCGGAAATGCTGTACAGGGACTGTGTAGACAAGGTATGAGGCCAGTTTTCTGAGAGGGCTTTTATTGACTTTACAGGTCAAGTTTGATTCCCTAAAGAAATGCACACCATTCCAGTCAAAGCCTTGGTAAAATAACCAATTTCTCCAATTGTTTCCTGTTGCAAAAGAAAAATGATTCTAATTGCATTTATGCAAATAGCTACACTGCTGTAAATTAAGTATACTCACAAATAGTTTTCAAATTCTGGATAAATTAGTTGAGAGAAACAAATATGCTCCTCATTTTGTTTATTGGGGCATAGTTTACCTAATTGTTAAAAACTGTAAATAGCTTAAAATAAAAGTTTTCTTGATTCTGAAAAACAAAACAAAGGATTAGCAACATTTTAAGCACAGACAACAAGATTTCTTCAGAATTCTTTAGTTTAGTCTGTGCAGTTGACTCTTGTTCTAAAAGATAAACATTTTAGCTCTCCATGAGATTCCTGAATGTTTTTTCCTCTATTCTAATGTCACAATTTCTGAAGATATCAGAAAACCTACATTTAAGTGCACCTATTAAAAACCTATAGTTGATTATAAAAATCACCTTTTAAGGAGGGTTAAAACAAGGCAATAATTCTCTGTGGATGACAAAATATTTTAGGACAGCTACCACCAAAAACATGATTGACAAATAAATTTGGTTACCTTTGTGGCATACAATAATTTTATGTAACAATTATTAATAATATACACTAAGTCATATTCAAATTATAGGAGAGTTTTATAATTTTGGAACATATACCAGTAACATATTTATACAAATACACCCAAAGAAAGACAAAAACCATTTCATTTTTGACAATGCTTCCTGTATGACTTTTATATCAAATAAGCCAAATTTTGCCTCTGTGTTAGTGTACTCTTAATGTTAAACCCAATTTAATAAAATCTTATTGACAAATCTATCCAATTTTCATGTCTGATCATAAGTTTATATTCTCATAAACCTTTTATAACTTTTTACAAATATTTATTAAAGAGCAGATCAGTGCTCTAAGAAAAACTGTTGTGCTTTTATTCCAATGTTTAATTTCTAGAAAAACTGAAATAATACCCCTTCAACTTTAGCCAATAGGTTCACACACAGAATTTCTTCTACAATTAATTTCACAACTTGCTTAAAACTTTCACAACTTACTTAAACCTTCAGATTCATCTTAACTTAATCCTTTACCCTTTAGGGAAAAAAAAATCGATTTCTATGACTTCTTATAATTTTTTAAATCTGAAAACACATTTTACTTTCTTTACACACCTTGCATGTAAAACTGTTTCTTCAGTAGTCCAAATTACATATTATAATGTTAACTCTTAGCAACTTGTACTTTTCAGGAAAACTTTGGTAAGTTCAAGATTTTAATGACGTACTATGTGAGGAGCCTAGGACACAGCTAGAAGTGCAGTTAAGGTCTGACATTTTCCAACATCTAATTCCACATGGCTCAGGCTTTACCTAGCTGTAAAGTAGGCAAGTTGTACAGTTAAAAGTCACAGTGGCATTTTACGAAGCACTTAGAAGGCCTAATCACCTTTAAATTGTACAACATTTCTTGCATAAATTGCATTTTATAAATTCTTTCATGACTTACATAGACAATATATGATATGTGTGGACTTTCTGATTTGTCGTAAATATCCTTCCTTTTTGTTTTTTTGAGATGGAGTCTAGCTCTGTTGCCAGGTCAGAGTGCAGTGGCACAATCTTGGCTCACTGCAACCTTTGCCTCCCAGGTTCAAGTGATTCTCCTGCCTCAGCCTCCCGAGTAGCTGGGACTACAGGTGCACACTATGACACCAAGCTAATTTTTGTATTTTTAGTAGAGATGGGGTTTCACCCTGTTGGCTAGGAACATCCCTCTTTTTAAACAATCAGTTATTTTGCTTTAGGACAAGAATTTACCATACAAGATCTTTTCTTGTATAAAAATATCTTTTCTTCATAACCTTTTTTACATAGATAGGGGACATGGATAATTTAACATGTCCAAAGCTTTATATAGAGGCTAATGCTCCAAAATAAACTAAACAATTTTTAAAATTTAAAGAAGCAGTTTATAACCTTAAAGCAAACCTAATATCTAACCTGTATAATTTAGACAAAATGTTTACATTTTTGAACATATTTTTATTTTACCAACAATGTTTAAAATTATCTTTATTTCCCAAAGATTACTTAAGTCACATGAACTAAATGATATTACACTTTTTACTTTTCTGATAAAATATTCTATTTAAGCTCTTATTATTAAGCCAATTATTTAAAGTTCTTTTATATCACACACACAACGTACATAAATACACAAACAGAATAAGATAACAGACTCATTCCCTAAGTCAGGAATTGAACCCTGAACCTGGGCTGCCATTCAGATGGTGGAAACCAATAGAAAGTACTGTCACATGGTTATGAGGTCAAGCTCCCAAGGACATACAAGACAAAACAGAAAACTCATTTTTTTTTTCTTTTCCTTTTTATTTAGGGACTTGAAGCAAAGTTTGTAACTGACCAGTTTGCTGGGCATGTTGAACAGTAGGCTTATGGGAGTGCTAGGCCCACATTCTATCCTAAGGTACCATTCTTTTATGACAGAACAATACAAAAAGACACACGAAGCACACCAGATTTATTATAGTTTAAGACTGGCCTCACAAATCCTCTTTCCCATTAATCAAAACTTTACAGAGAAAATAAATACTGACTTTTACCATTCATTCAACCAGTTTGCACAGAGAGAGAAAAGAAAGGGAAGGGAGAAAAGCATTGCTTGCAGCAGAATGGGAGAGGTGAGGCCCTCAGGGAAGCCAGAGAAAGACCTGTCCATTGCAGCTGGCATTGAATCAGAAGTATAGGGGACTGCTTGTCAGTTGAGAAGGGGTCATTTCCATCATTCCTACTAGCAATCAACTTTCCCCTTTTAGGGAGGAAAAAGCTCCCCATGTCCCATGATTTTTTACATGCCTAATTCTGTCACCCACAGCCGTAAGCAAAAAGTACAAGGCAGATTATCCAAAGAGAATAGTGGTTAACATTTTGTAGTGCCAATCCTGTTTTCAGCCAAAAGGGACTTTATGAAGGGTGGCCTCTAACCCCCTAAATCTTAGGAAGGACTCTAACCTTCCTAAGTTGGGCCTTGAACCCAAGTTCAGTCAAGCATTCTTACTTTTATTAAGAGAAATCTTTTAACCTACTCGGTCTTAGGAGAGCCTTCAACTCTTCTAAATTGGGCCTCTCGTGTAATCCCATTCTTTACCTAGGTATATGCACCCCACTTACCCAAAGTCAGCCAATCAGGGCTGTGGTCTATTTTCTTTGGATTGGGAGTCTCCTCAGTGTCTTCCCGTCGTGGTCACTGGAAAGGCGTTACAGGAAAGGGGTCTTTATCCAGACCCTAACAGAGGGTTCTTAGATCTCCTACAAGAAAGAATTCAGGGTGAGTCCACAGAATGAGTGAAAGCAAGTTTATTAGGAGAGTAAAGGAATAAATAATGGCTACTGCATAGGCAGAGCAGCCAGGAGGACTGCTGGTTGCCCACTTTTATGGTTATTTCTTTAATATATGCTAAACAAGGGGTGGATTATTCATGCCTCCTCTTTTGAGACCATATAGGGTAAGTTCCGGTAAGTTGCTATGGCATTTGTAAACATGGCCCGGGTGGGAGTGTAGCAGTGAGGACCACCAGAGGTCACTCTTGTCACCATCTTGGTTTTGGTGGGTTTTAGCTGACTTTTTCACTGCAACCTGATGAACAAAGTCTTTATCATCTGTATCTTGTGCTGACCTGCTGTCTCATTCTGTGACTCGAAATGCCTTAGCCACCTGGGAATTCAGCCCAGTAAGTCTCAGTCTCATTTTATATAGCCCATATTTAAGATAGAGTTTCTCTGGTTCACATACCTCTGACAAACCATATACTTGATCTCTCAAGTTGCCTGCTTGGCCTTCTTCCAAGTTTGCTTTACTTCCTTTCATTCTTGCTTTAAAGATTTTGAATAAATTTACTTTCCTGTTCTAAAACTTGCCTTGGTCTCTCTTTCTGCCTCATGTCCCATTGTTCCAATTATTTCTTCTGAGGAGGCAAGAATTGAGGTTGCTGTGGACCTATAAGGATTCACTGCCGGAACAGTTCCAGATATATTTTATGCCTGTGCAAAGATATATACTCTTGTTTTGATAGATATTGTTTTCTGTGCATTGAAAGCTATTTGAATCAGAAGGCTCTTATTGAGATAATGCCCACGTATGCAGCACAAGCTTTCAGTGAAATCATTTTCTAATGTTTAGCTGCAGCTGTATCATTGTAGATCTCATCAACAAAAGTGATGAGTGAAGTCTGGCTCTTGAAATAGAATAAGAGAGTTAAACATACAGAGTCTGCCATGTTCTGTTTCACAAATCTTTAAATCAGTTCCAATCATATTTGCTGCCCCCTCCTTTGGTATACAGCAGTAAAAACTGTGATCCTCTTCATCATTGTCTTGATTTTTTTTTTCTTTCAACATGCTGAGTATTTCACTCTACTCTTTTTCTTTTTTTTTTTTTCTTGCATGGCTTGCCTGGTTTCTAATGGGAATTTCCCTGTAATTCTTCTTCTGTTCCTCTACTGATACAATATCCTCCCTCCTTTTAGTCACCTGACCTTGCTAAACTTACTAGTTCTAGTAGCTTTCCTTCAGATTTTCTACAAGAAGATCATTTTCATTTTCAAATTAAGGCACTTTCTGCCTTTAAAAAAATCTCTATACCTTTATTTTCCTTTACTTATTGCATTGGCTACAACTTAAAAAGTGAACTGGAAATCAGTAGTAAAATTCAAAGGTTCTCCAAAATCATCTGAATGGATTCTCTCCTTGGGCAGGGCACTCTGAAGTTTTACCTGAATGACTGTATCAGGCCATGGTGGAAAGTGGGGGTCAGACATGCCTCATTATAACTCTAGCATTAACATCAACACAGACCTAAAGTCTGTTAAGAAACATTTACAGTCTATTCTCTCTAAAGCCTGCTTCTTGAGGGCTTCATCTACATAACAAACTTAGGTCCCCACAACCCCTAATGTAACCCAAACATTTCTTTCTTCTGATAACTCTTTCAGCTAATTGCCAATCAAAATATGTTTAAATCAGCCTATGATCTGGAAGCCCTCTTGCTTCGAGTTGTCCTGCCCTTTCAGATTGAACCAATCTAAATCTTATATGTATTGATTGATGTATTATATCTCCCTAAAATGTATAAAAGCAAGCTTGCCCACCTTGGGCATATGTCAACAGGACCTCCTGAGGCTGTGTAACAGGCATATCCTTACCTTGGCAAATAAACTTTCTAAATTGATTGACACTTGTCCGACATACTTTTTGGTTTACAGAACAAAAGTGGTACGTACAAACAGACATCTTGTCTTATTCCTGATTTTGGATTTCAGATGAAAAGTGATGCAATTGTCTTTTCAGAGAAGTAATAAAAAGAAAAAAAAATATATATATATACACACACACACACACACATATATTTATAATCTAGTATGATTTAACTTAGTCCCTTTTCTAGAAAATAGTCCCTTAACTGATTTCTTGCTTCCATTCTTGTCCTCTAACAATATACATCTAATAATATCACTCTCCTCTTTAATATACTCTGATGGTTTTCCATCTTAATTATAATAATACCATAATACTTTACCTACCCTAGAGGGCACCATATAACCAGATCCCTGCTTAACTTTCTTATCTCTTTTTAATATTTTCTTTACCATGCTCCCTCTACTTCAGCTATTACGGACTTCTTGCTTTTAATCAAATATGCCAAGTTTATCCTACCTCAGTAACATTGTACTCACTGTTCTTGCCCAAGTCTCCATCAAATTATCTATTGTTGGTTCTCTCACTTGTATTGTGTTCCTGTTTCATAAAACACTATCAGATTTTGTCACTCTTCTGTTTAAAATCTTACAATTGGTTGCTCATTACTAACAGAATAAATTCAAAGCTCCAAATAGCATTTAGCACTTTAGAGATGATTTACCTGATAATCTTATTTAAATTAACATTCCCTCCTCTCAGCTTATCCCCATTTTCCTCTTTCCAACTTTAGATCATGGCATTTGTTATTTCCTGACATTGTATTTAGTATTTATTTGCAAGATAGTTTTCTTTCTCTCTCCGCTGCTAGAGTGTGAACTTCATGAAATTTGGAATTTGGTCTGTCTTGCTAATTGTTCTATTTCAAAGTGCCTAATTGAATACCCAAGACATAAGTGTTTTCAATAAATATTTGTTGAGCACAGGAATTATTACACATTGTGATGATTACCATAAGAGGAAATATAGAGAACTCTGAGAGAAAATGGGGGGAGCTTCTCTACATTGTGTGCTCAAATGAATCTCTTAATGAAATGATGTTTAATGTGAAGTAGCAATTCTAGTGAATAATACAGTGATCACTGTTCCAAACAGAGCTAATAGCAAACACAAACCCCATAAGGTAAGAATGACTGTGAAGAATTTGAGAGAATTTAATGGGCTTATCTTACTGGAACAGAGGAAATGAGGGAGGGTGGAATAAAGTGAGCTTGGAGAGGGAAACATAAAAAAAAGATTATTCAGCTTCTTGCAGATCAGTTTAAGATCCTGAATATTATACTAACTACTTCTGAAGCCTATTGAAAGGTTCTAGTGGTCTTGCAATTTCCTGTTTTCCTTTGCCTCGTAACTACTTAGATCCTTAAAATTTTTACTGAAGTTTGATACTGGGTAAATGTGTCAATCTGATAAGATAACCAAATCACTGGTATTACCTGAAAGGTCCGTGAAAAGATGACGAAATCAAACATGTAGCACTGGGATAAAGGAACTGAAGGTTAAGAGTAAAGTCTAGGAGAGAATAACTAGATGACCTGAAGGAAAGCTATGATGTGTCATGGAGTCAAGAAAAAAAAGTTCTAGTATTTTTTTCAAAATACTTTTTATTTTGCATTGTTTTCTTAAATTTATTGAAAATTTGGTAAGAGTACAGAGAATTCCCAGATAGTCCTCACCCAGTTTCAGTTTCTTTAATGTCATCATGTTACACTACCCTGCTATATTGTTCAAGATTAAGAAATCAACACTACTGTTAAAAATACTCCAGATTCTATTCAGACTTCATCAGTATTTTTATTACTGATCTTTTTCTGTTCCAGGATCTGATCCAAGAAGGAACATTGCATTTGGCTCACACGTCTCCTTAGTCTCATGTGGTCTGTGACTGTTTCTCAGGATTTCCTTATTTTTGATGATTTTTACAGTTTTAAGGAATAGTCTAAAATACCTCAGGGATATTTTGTAGAATATCCTTCAATTTGAGTTTGCTGGATGTTTTAACTTACGACTAGATTAGGATTATGACGTTTTAGAAAGATTACATAGAACAAATCCACATGACATATCACTGGTGACATTAATGTTGATCACTTGCTGAAGATGGCATTTGCCATTTTCTCCACTGTAAAGTTGCTATGTTTCCCTTTCCACACTCTTTGGAAGCGGGTCACCAAGTTTAGTGAAGACTCACAAGGGAGGATCTGAGTTCCACCTACTCGAGTGGAGGGTATTTACCTACCTATATTATTTTGAATTCTGTTTAAAGGAAAGTTTGTCACAGAGAAGGCAGGTTTAAAAATGGAGGTGTGATCATATTCTACTCTAAATTTATGAAGATAAAAAGTCAAAGGATTGTATTGATTTTGGCAAAATGAAAGTCAGGGTTGTTTTAGGAAAAGGAGTTTCCACTCAGTTGTGAGAATGCCAGACAGATGATTGGAAAGAAGGGTGAATATGTGAAAGGAATTAAGACAGCATATGGGAGCACTTCTTTGAAGATGCTCAGCTATACAGTGGAGCTAGGAAAGGCAACAACGGGCAAGGATTCATGTGAAAATTATATTCTGTCCTTTTTGTACATTTTTTTCTAGGAACATAATTCTCACTTTCAGTCCAGGATTTTAGTGAACTTAGTTGTATGAGAATACAACTTTCAAAATCCTCATCCTAATTAAATTCAGTAAATTTAAATTACAAAGTTTATATATAAAAAATCCAAAGTTGTTATAGATGTTGTTACTTTTTTAACTCTTTGCATGAAAGAGATTTTGTAGAATAAAAAGAAGATCCAGAAGAAAAATATTTAGAATCAAATGTGTATCAAACATGCCTACAGTTTCTCAGCAAGTGTATGTTAAATCTGAGTAGATGTCAAATCTAAGTAGATAATCTTACTCCTCTCCACATAGTCCTACTCAGTGTGTAACACGTATTTAATAAATGCTGTTTGTACAGTTGCAGGAGGCCTTGCACCTGTCCCTGACCAATTGATGTTTACAGGTTAATGTGGCCTTCAAACTTGCACAGTTACTGTAGAGATCTTCATACTTGCATACATTGGCTGGAATAAGAACAAATAAATTAGTCACTTCATTATATTTTTTTCCATAGCAGCAATACAAATAACACATTCTATATGAATGGAGAGTAGGGAATAGAGCAAACAAGTTGGTATTATTACACTAAGATAACCATTTTATATTTGGAAGGATATGTAAGGTCTTTTAGATAAACACACTGATTCCTTTTTAATTTTGAGCTTTTGGAAATGTTTCTAAGATGAACTGATATATTTTCCTCACTCAACAAGTGAGCGGAGTAAAATCAATTTAAATGAATTTCTCTAGAACTGCACTGTCCAAAAGAGTAGACATTTGTCATGTGGTTATTTAAACTTAAATTAACTACAATTAAATAAAATTAAAATTTCAGGTCTTTCCACACAACACCAGTTATATCAAGTGTTCAGTAGCCCATGTGTCTAAGGGCTATTGTACATGAAAGTGAGAATATTGAACATCTCCAGCACTGTAGTAAGTTATATTGGACACAGTTGTTCTAGACTCTAATGCCACCAGTCTTTCTCTAAGGAATAAGTAATTATTATAGGAAGATGTAAACGTAAAATATAAAAGGTGGAGAGAATGTAATTATGATTATTGGACATGTCTGCTTAGATGTCCTTCAGTGGCCACAAACTCAACAAATCTCAAACTAAATCCATCATCCTGTCTATAAGCTTGATATTTCTTTGTTGTTTCTCAACAACCCTTCACTTGATTCACACAGTTTCAGAGAAATGGCACTCCCAGCTATTAAACAATTCAAGCAGGAGCGAGGAATCAACTGGAAATTCTCCCTTTCTTTCTTTTCCTTCCTTCCTTCCTTCCTTCCTTCCTTCCTTCCTTCCTTCCTTCCTTCCTTCCTTCCTTCCTTCCTTCCTTCCTTCCTTCCTTCCTTCCTTCCTTCCTTCCTTCCTTTTTCTTTCAACACTCAACAAGACCAGGTAATAAAAACTGACTAGTCTACTTTCTTCCTATTTTTCATACCTGTCTACTATTTTTTTCACTCATTTTGCCCTAAAGCATTAAAAATATCCATTTGTTTTTGGTTGAGTATTTTTCTAATAGTCTCCCAGCAGGCTTTCATCCAATTGTTTCTTCCCACTGCTGTTGGGAGCTCTTTAGAAAACACGTTTCAGATCTTATCATTCTTCTGTTTAAAATCTTTCAATTGACTCATATCCAATTACTAATAGGATAAATTTTAAATTTAAAGCTTCTTGGAAAACAGCATTTGGGAGTGCTGGAAATATTTGGCTTTTTCTTCTTTAGTTGATTTACAGCTTTGGTATTATCAACAATCGGAATTATAGCTATGCAATTCAGTCAGAAGAAACTGTTACAATTAGGTTAATCCATTTGAAAGGTAAAAATCTCAATGAATGGGTCATCTGCACTGTCAATAATTTTAATAACACATCCTAGTTAAACAAAAATATTAATACTTATAATTTTATTTATAAAAGCGTAAAATGAATATATATTTATTTTATTCCTTTTTGCTAAAATATTTTTGAGGATTCTGTGAGCTAATATGTACTTATTTGATTTTGACTTTAAAAATGTATATAATTTATTAGCAAACAGAAGTACAAGTGATTATTATATTAAACTTGATTATTCTAACTACACTATGGCAAAAATGAGGAAGTTTGTATGATATATTCTTTAGCATATGATAAATTGCAGTATTTGGAGTCCCTGTCTAGACTGAACCACATTCTTTGGTCTCATACACTTAGATGTGTATTTGTTTTCCTTTTTTAAAAAATGCTACATTTCAAATAATGATATTAACTTTGATGACAAGAAACTTCATATTTAAGTATAATACATTATTTCCACAGGCATATTTTCGTATATGCCAATATATAACATGTATGGTAGGTGTTTCGTCACATTATGTATGGTAACAGGCCAAATTTTATATTGTAAGTAACACATAGATTCTGAAAAGTGTAAAAAGTTCACTTAAAAACACTCTGTATGACTGGGTGTAATGGTTCACACCTGTAATCTTGGCCCTTTTGGGTGGCTGAGATAGGAAGACTGCTTGAGGCCAGGAGTTCAAGACCAGTGTGACCAATATGGTGAAATCCCATCTCTACAAAAAGTACAAAAATTGGACAGGTGTGGTGGCGTGTGCCTATAGTCCCAGCTACTCAGGAGGCTGAGGGATAAGAATCACTTGAGGCCTGGAGGTAAAGGCTTCAGTGAGCTGAGATGGTGTTACTGCTCTCCAGCCTGGGTTACAGAGCCAGACATTTTGTTGTTGTTCTTTGCATGAAGGCATTGCTTAAGTTGTTTGCCTTCAGATTTCCCAATTCATAGAAGAAATGTCAGATCATTTTATTTCATTATCAAGTTAATCACTTCAAACTTACTGCATAGTCCGTTGTCACAGTAATCTGGGCAACTGGCACAAGGTGATCCTTGCTCATAAGGGACATATAGTCTATTGGCCCAATTACCACTGAAATTTGAAATAAAAAATGTCAAATATTTTTCAGTTTTCTATTTAGTTAATGTTCCAAGGTTAATATCAGCTGCCAAGTATACATAGGTATTTATTAAATGCTTTTAATTATGTCAAATAATTAAAAATTTAATATTCTCAGAGTATATTCAGACAATAATTCAAATCAAGGGAATAATTCACACATTCAATCACTTTCCTGACCATAATCTCACAACCTGAGCAACTGAAATAGGATAACTAAAGTCTAAAGTTTTCACAGTATATTTCAACATGGCAACATACTCTATCTCCCAATAGACTTGGTCAAATTGATAAGATGATGTATCCCAAGGTGCTTGCTAGGGGTAAAACATATCCCCTAGAGAAATAAGAAAAGTTCCTAAAGCACAGAAGAAGGCAATATGGAAAATAACATTGAATGTTAAATATAACCTATTAAAAATAAAAAGTAACATAATTTCTATAATATGAAGTAGGATAAATACAGTTTCAGCATAAATTTGGCTTTCAGGTGGTGAGAGGATTTTCACATGTTTTTCGCTGTATGTTTGTGAAATAGTATTGTGCTTGGGAAGGTTTGGGAATATCTAAAGGTGGTGTTTATGAGATACTTATGTTTGCCAAGAATGGGAATGTTAAGGGAAAAAAGATTTAATTAACACCAAAATCCAGGGTAAGTTCATCTTACAGTGACTAGCTTGTACCTCATTGATGATTATTTTGCTATTCATAAATTATTATCTGAAAATATAAGAAAGTCACAGTCTCAATTGCACTAAGTAGGTTAATGTCCAAGGCAATGTAGCTGAATCTCAGCCTTCCATCACAGAATATAGCTGTAGGTGTTTGAGCACATAAAAAAAAAATGTGAAATAGATATAAAAGTGTTCTGAAAGTTCTCTTTTCCCCGCTTTCTCTCAATACTAATTCCAACTCTCACTTCAGATGCTGACTCCAGATGCTCTCCTCTCATGACCAGGCATTTGGTCTTCCAGGGTCTTTCAATTTTCTGCATTAGCAGTGATAACTCTTTGCTGAAAAATGACCTTATGGGTCATATTTCTCAAACTGGAATCCTACATCACTTGGGAAATCTAAAGCCTCAAAATAAGTCATGTAGAAAGCTGAGTTTGGAGAAAATCCCTCCCATCAGTGGTGAATAATTTCAAATATTAAAATGAAATTAAAGCTAACAGATATGTTGTGAATATATCCTCAATATATCCACAGACTTTTTGGGTGTATGTGAGTAGATCAAATATATTGTTTGAGAAATAAGTGGACTTCCTGCAGGAAACCCAAGATTATTAAAAAATTAAGATCTTAATGAATGGTTCCATAAAAGACTTTTTGGGATAAATTCTAAGAAGCAAAGATTTTAGACATTATCTTTTCTTGGCTCTTTGAAATATATAACAGATCTCTTGAAAAGTCTTGGAGGTCCTAGGTTTAACCATTTCTTAATGGTATAATGTGAAATTTTCTGATAAGCATGAGTAAGACTATGTGAGCAGAAATGACTGACATTACTAAAATGTGTCATTCCTCATACTTTCTTGTGTGTGAACTTAGCAGGAACTGATAAAATCATATTTAGACAACTACATACTCCATGTACTCATGAAGTAATCATGAGCATAGGAAAAGGCAATTGAGAGAGGAGACAAATTATTTTAGGCATGAGGAAATACAGCTCTCTCTTCAATAATACTTGAAAATGGAACTGAAAACTTTATCTTTCTGAGAAGTTGGTTGAATGTGTCTCAACTTCAAAATCTTTCTCAAGATTAATCTCCTTCACCTTTACTAAAATATGCCTTTTAGTTTCTGTCTTATAATTTTAAAATATTAAACTGTATTTGGCATTATTGTCAAGAAACTCTAAAATATATACTTACGCAGGACAATAGTGGCAAACATAGTAGTATTTTAGAACTTTTTGATTGGGACAATGGGCACTTCCACATCCAACGAGGTATGAAGAGTACCAAACAACCTATAAACCCAAACCAAACAATCAATAAACAACCTATAAACCTGTAAATGAAGACATGAGAGCACATTAGAGAAGAAGGAAATGCCGAAAAACAAATAGTAGGAAATACAAAATGGAGAAGAATGTTAATGATGTATTTTGTTTTCATATACCCTATGACTACATTTAGTGAAATTATTGAATCAAAAGAAAACACTTTTAAAACATTACATTTCCATGTACATTCCTTTTTTTAGACTGTTAGACATAGAGTATGTTTCCCTACCAAGATCCTGAAGACTATTGAAAAATGACAGCTCATAGCTGAAATACTCACCAAATGCCAGACTATTCTATATTCATGAAATTTTTCTTCAAATTCAACTTGGAATCGGTCAAAATTTGAGAATCTTTTTTTTTTTTTTTAAGGGCATTTATAAGGGTGATGGTTTTTCATTTCTTCTCCTTACCTGTGTATAATGTCCAACCACTGCATCGGGAGTCTTTGGCCCTACACCAAAGTTAAAATCATCAAACTCATCAAACCAGCTTTGGATTGCTTGTGACCATGAATTGGGTGCACTTGACATGTAGAGATTCTCACCACATTTTAGACCTAAGAAGGCACAGACCACTCATGAGGAAAGCAATAAAGCATGCAATGGCAAAATACACACACAGACACAGACACACACCTCCACACAATAGAATTCCTCTTTTGTTTTCTTTTTGTTGTTGTTGTTGTTTGTTTGTTTTTTGAGATGGAGTCTCACTCTGTCATCCTGACTAGAGTACAATGGCATGATCTCAGCTCACTGCAACCTCTGCTTCTTGGGTTCCAGCAATTCTCCTGCCTCAGTGTCCTGAGCAGCTGGGAATACAGGCATGTGCCACCACGCCCAGCTAATTTTTGTATTTTTTAGTAGAGATGGGGTTTCACCATATTGGCCAGGTTGGTCTTGAACTACTAATCCTGTTATCCACCTGTCTCAGCCTCCCAAAGTGCTGAGATTACAAGCGTGAACCACCATGCCCAGCGAATCCCTGTTTTTTAAATACTGTCTCTGATGCCCATTACTAATGAATATTGACTAATACATAAGGAGGGTGCCTCAGATCCTTATCAGCTATAAGCTGAATAGAAGCTAGATGTGTCCAATACTTGAGGCTGGTTTCAACATGCAAAACTTTGAGTAGATAGCGAAGCCTTTTATTTTTTAATATCTGCTCTCCCTGGATTCATTTATTTACACATTGAATTCTTCACATGTCTGTGCCTCATGTTTTCTCAGTTTGTAATGTGAGCTTGCTGAAGTCAGAGACCAATTTAGTAATCCCTCTACTGCTCTGAGCCCATACTCACCAGAGATTTTCATATATAGGAATCTGAATAAATGGTTAGAATTTTTATTTGGTGTGAATTTAAAAAAAAAGTCTTATGCTCAGTCTTTAAGAGCCCTAAACAGAAAGCAAATGACACCATAAAAGACAATATTTTCAAAGTTTACAGGCCTCCTCTTAGCAAATCAGTACATCACAGGCCACACTCTCCTCAAAAAATTAGGAAAAAAAGTGTCTTGCAGCCCAGAAATAGGTCAACGCTTTTTTTAAGCCCTGAAATGAATATTTATATTTGGATGGCTTAACATGGAATGTCTACATGCTGCTTAAAGAGAGTATAAACTACCTTTGTGTAGTTCCTTTAAGAATGAAAGAAAGAAGCTAAGATTTTAACGGTAGGTTGGGATTTTTCAAGACCATTTTTTTTAATCTTCTGGTGACCATAGCCAACCTCTTACATAGTTATTATAGTTTTAGTATCAAAAATATAGATAACAATGGCAGTACTATTTTCAAAACGAGACAGTTTTTCTTTTTACCACTTTTAAATTTGGCTTGCCTTTGCCTATATTGTTTTTGATAATCAAATAAGTATTTCATCTAATAGCTCATCCATATGATATTTTATCTAATTGTTTGTATATTTCATGATGCATAGGTTATATCTTGCAGGTCATTTTTTTAGTTTAATATAGTATGCATTGTAAACACTCAGAAAATATAAAAGACATGGCTTACTGTCATCAAAAATTCAGAAGAAAATTGTAGAAGTTAATGCTAATGTTTTTTTTTTTTTTCATAAAATTCAGGATCAATTTTACAAAATTTAAAATATTTTATAAAAACAAAATTGAGTAGTTTTTAAAACACAAATAGGCTGCATATTGTCACTAAAAAGGATACTGATTTAGAAGCCAGAAATTTTAATTCCAAATTTCCTATATATGACATTAATTACCAATCATCATTTTCTTCCAGACTATTGGTTTTCTAATCTCTATAATTGAGAAAGATATGATCTACAACCTGCTTTACTCATGAGTTGATTGAGAGATACAAATGTGATACTGTGTGAGACAGTTTTTGTAAAATTTATATAAAACAATAGGCACAGATGGTGCTTCTCAGAGTTATCTCTACATATAGAGATATTCTAACTTGAAAAAGGTAGCATTAGAAGCAATATTTATTTATAAACTTTTCTTAATGCAACATCATAACACGGTTTCTTATTATTTTACTTGTTCATTTATCCAACGATATTTGCTAATTTACTTACTGGTCTTTCGATCATTTGGGTTACTATGTCTGTAATTGCACACATTTGCCCACTTTTGGGCATTTGCTGCAGCCTCTTTGTTCCATTTCTGAAACAAGTACAGAAAAAAGATACCACTTACTGTCTCAAACCTCAAAGAAGCATAAGCTTTATAATCAGGTTATAGGTTGATTTATGTCATCATAAGATTTCTGTACAAGCATCTTCTGATTTTTACAGTAATCAAAGATACATTTTTGATGTGCCTTTTTCTGCTCCACAAAGAAATATAGGTAATATGCCTATGCTAAGTAATTGAAAAATTTAGGTTTATGGTCTAATTATTTATAATAGGACAGCAGAAACACCTAAAGATTTTTAGTAATGGTCCTACTCTAAATATTGATAAACAGGGAGTTGAGATTGCTTTTCCAACAATGAAGTAATTAGCTGACTTATTTCATTTCCAGTTCTTTTTCTTTTCCCACCTGCTCATTGAATATGTTTGGAAGACATGTGGCTTTTGGTACTGGGCCCAGAACCGTAGATTGTTATGTACCCTAAATGGCATTTATCTTAAAGGGAAAAGGTCTTTCTGATCTTAGATTGGGACAGATAAGATAATAAGCAGAAAAACATAATGGCTTTTCTCTGTATGTCCAAAGATTTGGTTTTAATTCTGCCTCCATTATTTAAATAGCCCTATAAATTTGACATTATTCAACCATTATAAAAAGAAGTTAAGAAATTCAGCTCTGCCCATTACACAGCTCAAATGAAATAACAAAATAGAGATAGACCTTCATAAACCTCAAAGTTATTAAGATATTTTAGTTGCCAGCTGCCTGCTCCTTCCACAGCTGGTTCATAACTCTCTCCTTGAAATACCACCTCTTACCATCTTTAGCATGTTGCTGGCAGGTGGAGAGACTGATTTCCTCAGTTCATTGTGTTTATTTACAATCTCCCTTTGCACTTGTGTTTGGGTGGTTGACAAAGTAGTAAAAGCGAGATCCTACAGGAAAATAAAATTAGAATTATTTTTTAACATTGTTGGAAATTGCACATAGTACAATAGTAACTATGTTAGCTTGAGGGAATAAAGACCATTTTAAAAAAGTGCTTGAGCCAGTATTAGTTATTAAACATTGTCGATGACAGCCAAAGCTATGACTTTTAATGAAAAGATATTAGATGAAGGTTTTCAGAATGGGAATATAATTCATGGCATGAGATACTAAAATCTCCTCAAAAGGCACAAATACCAATTTCTGAGTTGAGAGGTCTTAATGTGAATTTTCTAGATATATGAGTGATAACATCTTATAGTGACAATGGTACATGATAGGAATTATTGACATTCACACTCAGTCTGCAGCAAAGAAGTGGTGATGAGTGGGGTATAGGATTTACCTAGACTTTAGTGGGGAAATTTCTGCCTGACATGGTGTCTGGTGTTTAGAAAAACTGCTTAAGCTCAGTCTAAGTGCATGTGTAACATGCAATACTCTAGTAAGAAAGTTTTATGTATTGCATAGCAAATTTTATGGGATCACTCAAAAGATAGTTTTACCACATTAAAAAAAAATCTCCAAAGCAATTTGCGGGGTGGAGGAACGTCATTTAATTAATGAACTTCAATACCTTCTTGTGGCTAGGGGCTACCATATTGATTGCCACAGCTTTAAACATAATTATGTTAACTACCTTGGGCTACTAATGAGTACTTTATAATGTACCAGACATTCTAGTCCTTTTCACTTTTGAAGCTTGATCTAATAACTTGCTATCCCTCATGGTTACCTGAGTTTTTCTGAAGATTTTTGAGTTCAACCATACCTCACTTCCATTTGCAGGAAAGGATGGAAGCAGCCCAGCAACCAGGAATAATAGCAGGGGAAGTAATGTCATTGCTGGGAAAACAAAACCAGTAGAACAAGGATCTGCATTAAAATGATCAGTATATGAACTGCTGAGTAACATGCGGGTGGAAAAGAACACAATGACCTCCATCCCAAATTCATTACTACTGTAACAGGAGACTTGTCACATGGAGCCAGCAGAATGATAGTAGATTCACTTTCGAAGTATGCCTCCAACTAGACAATAAAGAACAAACCAAAATTCCCGACTGAAGCCTTTGAAATATGCTTGTAAATGCTAAGGACTTTCTTCCTCCTTCTTCCGCAGCTCCGCAGTCTTCTCTGTGTAATTACTCTCTTTACATTCTAGGAGTGGATTCTTCACAATGCCAATTCAGTGGCTTCCAACTGTAGTTATTACTGGGTACTATTGTATTAGCCCCTGCTGATTTCCTTATGTGCTGTCTATACTTTTATAACTATATCCTTATTAACATCTCTTCAACTTAGAAATTAGCATGTGCCAGTTCTTTTCCATCAGGGATCTGACTTATATACTTGCCGTTCTTTAAAACCTAGAAAGTCCTCTAAGTATATGATTTTCATTCATACTTTTAAACTACTCTCTTCAACTTTACCCATGTAGCCAGCATCCTCTTTTCCTCTCAAAACTTCATCTTTAGTACCATGCCTCAAATGTAAAAAGATCCTCTTGATCTTAAAACAAAAGGTAAGAATTTGATTCTCATGTTTAAAGGATTACTAACCCTATCTATATTAATATAATTATTTCCCCCCTCCCCTCCCCTCCCCCTCCCCCCCTCCCCCTCCCCTCCCCCTCCCCTCCCCCTCCCCTCCCCCTCCCCTCCCCCTCCCCTCCCCTCCCCCTCCCCCTCTCCCCCTCCCCTCCCCCTCCCCTCCCCTCCCCTCCCCCTCCCCTCCCCTCCCCCTCCCCTTCCTCCCCCTCCCCCTTCTTCTTCTTCTTCTTCTGCTTCTTCTGCTTCTTCTTCTTCTTCTTCTTCTTCTTCTTCTTCTTCTTCTTCTTCTTCTCCTTCTTCTTCTTCTTTAGATGGAATTTCACTCTTATTACCCAGGCTGGAGTGCAATGGCACGATCTCAGCTCACCGCAACCTCCGCCTCCCGAGTTCAGGCAATTCTCCTGCCTCAGCCTCCTGAGTAGCTGGGATTACAGGCACGCGCCACCATGCCCAGCTAATTTTTTGTATCTTTAGTAGAGACGGGGTTTCACCATGTTGACCAGGATGGTCTCGATATATTGACCTCGTGATCCACCCGCCTCGGCCTCCCAAAGTGCTGGGATTACAGGCGTGAGTCACCACGCCCGGCCCCATATTAATATCCTTAATATGTTCACATCCTTCGTCTCACTAATTCAACTTCTTACAATCCTACTGAAATTATAAACTATATTGGAAAAGTTTTAAGCATACAATTTTCATCACATCATCATTTATAAAGGTTAAAACATTGTAAATTAATTACATGCTTAGTAATAGGGAGATGTAATGTCTAAGTAAATGAGAATACAGCCACATATGGCAGTATATTAGACATAAAAACCACTATACATTTATGGTGGTTTTGTAACCTCAGAGAAAAAGCTTATGCTTCAGTGTTGTTAAAAAAAAAAGAAAAAGATAAAAAAGAAAAAAGCAGAGTAAATTGTACATGGTAGATTCTTAGCTTTCTGTTTGGGACTGAATGTTAATAGAGAGAGTGACTCATCCTACAAAAAAAACAAACAAACAAACAAAAACAAACAAAAACAAACAAACAAACAAACAAAAAAACCTCTTCCTTCTTAGTTATTCACTGATTCCCCCTGAACCCCAGCTGTTGGGTGCTGGGGCTGGGTCTTCCTTAGACTATGAACTTAGCTAATACCAAATCCCCACAGAGCTCCCAAAGGAAGAGCTTTGCACCCCAAACTGGTCCCCAGTACTAAATTCAGTTTTCCCTTCTCCTAACCAGTGCTCCTGTGCCCCCCACCTCAACCACTCTGAATCTAAGTGTTGGGATACAGTCTGACAGACACTTGCAAAACCCATTTTGATGCTATTAAAGTCAATGTCACAAAACATCCTGTCCCAGCATTGCTGCACAATTACCCCACAAATAATGGAACTTTGCCAGTATCCACTTGTATCACTTTTTAAAAGATGTTTCCAATAGAAAAACAATAAAATGGGGGCAGGGGAGATAGACTTTTTGATAACATAATTGTGGTTTTATTTTGTCCAATGCATCAATAAATAAACTTGAAGCCTGAAAAAAAAAAATCCACAAAAACTGATACTGCCAGAATGCAGATCTGAAACTCCAAAAAATTTCAAAGTACTGGTGTTACAGACCTCGGAACCCACTAAAAAATAACAACCCTGTGCTGCCTCCACCTCTAAATTAATAGATTGATGCCCTAACTCCTAGAATGCTGTATTTAGAAATGGGGCCTCGAGTGGGTCTCCACCAGAATTTGAGAGCAAAAGAGGAAAAACAGATCCTTATTTTCATTTGTTAAGTCAAAGGCAATTAGGTATTCGTTCCTTTAGGAGACTTTGATCAAGTTTAGAACACTCTATTCAGGATAATATGTTATAATATTGCTGAACATGATCAGTGAAGAAGACATGGTTCTTGCCCTCAGTGTCCTAGCATATCATTATGGAAGCTCATCATTCAAGTACCCAGAGTGGGAGACGGTTGAATTTTCTCATGTGTGCAAAAGAGGAGAATAAAATTTGTATCCTTTTACAGTGATCCATTCCAATGCTTTCTGGAGAGAGATGAGGAAGAATCTAGCACAATCCAGGGCTCAGGGAGTACATAATTCGGATGAGGTAAACATGATAAAGATCTATCATTAGCTGTAAGACTGGTAATGTTGACAGAGGGTCACTGTAATATTTCACTCCATCCCCATCTCTCCTCCCCAGGGACTACTATAAATAGCAGGTGCAAGTCGAAAATGATTTGTTTGCGATTCAATTTAGTAGGGACACACAGAATGTAATAAAAAGAATTTTTTTAAAAAAAATACCTCTCCTGTCATTTATTTTCATGAAGACAATTTCTAAATGTATTAGTTATATATTTTTCTGTCATTTCCTGGAGATAGACATTAGATTTCTCTTAATTCAATTCCCATGAAAGAGTTTCTTTTGCCATGTGTAAGTCACCCTGTCCCGCCTTTTATATGGTTTTCTGTTCTGCTTTGGTTTCCCTTTTTCAAAGAAATTAATAATCATCTCAAGTGTGATTAGAGAAAAAACAAATCTCTGGATTTCAAAGATTTTCAATTTCAAATGGTGATAGTTTGCTATTAATTCCAGATTGACAGCAAATTGTGTCTTTCTGAAGCATAAATGTATATGATACAATTAAACTGTAACATACTGTGTCTTCTTTACACTGATATTAGGACCACTGGTGTGTCTGAAACACTATCTTGGAAAACGGAGTGTTAGGTATTTTCTTAAATGACCTTATATCACTGCATATTGACTGATAACGAAATATCTATAGGTATATCTGGCCTTAACAGTTCATTATGTGGAAATAAGAATTTGCAAAATATGAAGCAGGACAAATTTGCTTAGTTGCTAAGAGGTGAATTCATCAAATGGTCCATTTATAAAGCAAGCTTTTAGCTTTTATTCCAGGTAGAACATCAAAATAGTCAAGCTTCTTGCTGCCACCCCAAAATTAACTCTGAAGAAATTATAGAAGCAAGAAGAAAACAGGGATTCCAAGAAAATACTGAAAAGAGAACATCTGAGGAGAATAAAGCCTCTCATGTCTTCTAGTATGTGTATATGGATGGATGTGTGTGTTTGCCTGTGAGTGTGTGTGTGTGTGTGTGTTGTATATGGTGAATGTGAAGTAGAGGAGAGTGCTGCATCCAACAGCAGCGGTTGGTCTAAAGTAATGCCTGTTAGTTCTTACTTTTGCCTCAAAATAATTATTGATTCCTCTTTATTGAAAAATTCTGTAGCAACAGAAAAATACTTGCCCTAGTGCTATATGTCAGCAAAGTAGCATCAAGGACTCATAAGAACCATCCTGTATAAAAAGCTTATAGTCACACCTTCCTATTCCCTAGGGTTGTATGGTTCAAATTAGCTTGGCTACTTCCTCCAAATGCTGTTTTTTCCTGAAATGTAATCTGAGGAGTGGATATAATTCCAGGATTGACTCATAAAACATGTAAGAATAATAGTAAATAATACATAAACCCACTTCATAAATGAATTGGAAGAACCCTAACAAAATATTAAGTCACCAATTTTGAAAATATATTAAAAATATCATGAACAAATACAGTTATATGAAGACTGCAGGAATAATTCAAAATTAGAAAATTCATTGGTAAAAATCATCATATTAACAGACTAAAGCAATGTAATATGACACAAAATACATTATTAAATTCAACCCCTATATGTAGTTCTTTTTAAAAAAGAAAAAAAATGGAAGAGATTATTAATTTGGTAAGAAGCATATACTGCATATATATACCAAATATAATGGTTATTGGAGAAACTCTAGGTGCATTTCATTTAATATTGGGAATAAGAAAAGAATAACTAATACTATTATTTGACATAGTACTGGAGAGATCCTAATCAAAGCCATAAGGAAAGAAAAATACATATATATGCATGTATATATATATATACATATATATACATATACATATATATACATATACATATATATATATACATATACATATATATACATATATATACATATACATATATATACATATATATACATATACATATATATACATATATATAATTTTAACTTTTGTAAGACAAGTGGTAATATTATTGTTTTCAAATGATATAATCATCTATCTAGAGAATACACCAAAATCAACAATTTTGCTAGATGCGCTAGCAACTTACAAAAATACCATTTTTATTACTGGGCATATTCAACTAGAATATATGATTTAAAAGACACTTATAACAGTTAAAAAACTATAAATTACCTGGAAAACAAGAATATTTTAAAATATTTTTTAGAGAAAATATTAAAACTTTAATAAAGAATACAGTAGAAGATATGAATAGAGAGTTTTGTAATGCTTTTAAAAGGTACATGATAACATAAAGATATCAATCTTAAAATATCTGATAATTATTTGTTATAATTCCAATACAAATGTTGAGTGGCTGATGAATAACTAAGTAACCTTTTACAAGAAGAACTGGCCAAGCATGGTGGCTTACAACTATCACACAGCACTTTGGGAGGCCAAGGCGGGCTGGTTCCTTGAGCTCAGGAGTTCGAGACCACCCTGTGCAACATGGTGAAACCCGTCTCTACTAAAAATACAAAAGTTAGCTGGGCGTGGTGGTGTGTGCCTGCAATCCCAGCTACTCGGGAGGCTCAGGCAGAAGGATCACTTGAAACTGGGAGGTGGAGGTTGCAGTGAGCTGAGATTGCACTGCTGCACTCCAGCCTGGGTGACAGAGCGAGACTCCATCTCAAAAAAAAAAAAAAAATCAATTGGGTTATCTTTTCATACTATTTGCTAAGATAGACTTCAAACCTTTGTTGACAAAAATTTAATATCATTGTAGGAACAGATAAATCAACTGATGGATGTGAATAGAAAAATTAAGAGATAGATCAAACAAGGTAGCATTAAAAAGCATTAGAGGGCAGGGGCGTGGTGACTCATGCCTGTAATCTCAATACTTTGGAAGGCTGAGGTGGGTGGATCACAAGGTCAGGAGATGGAGACCATCCTGGCCAACAAGGTGAAATCCCGTCTCCACTAAAAATACTAAAATTAGCTGGGCATGGTGATGTGCACCTGTAGTCCCAGCTTCTCATGAGGCTGAGGCAGGATAATCACTTGAACCCGGGAGGCAGAGGTTGCAGTGAGCCCTCCAGCCTGGCAACAGAGTGAGACTCCATCTCAAAACAAAGCAAAGCAAAACAAAACAAAACAAAACAAAACATTGGAGGGAGAACAGACTATAGAAATATTTTAAAGGATTATGTGTATTAGAAATGATGTCAAAAGTATTAACACATGTAAGTATAATGTGTGCACTATAGGTATAGACACATTTATATACTAGTCACAGCACAGAAAAGTATTTGATGCAGCATTTTCTTACTTAAAATGTAACAGTTAATCTTTATTTTGATCACTTTCTTTCATCTCATTATCTATCTGTGATTCAGAAAGCAGCCTATGCTAATATGCAAAGTTTGCAAAACTTCTAGACTTCATCAAGAAATTAATAAAGACATGCAAACAAGAATAGCTGCCTTGCCAGTTCCTGAGAAGCACTTTTTTCTTTTCAAGAATGAATTCCTTCTCTTTTACTTGGAATTCAATAAATAACAGATGAGATTCATAGCAATATCAGATGTACATTACTTGACAATTCCATCACTCTTCTTCCCAATTCTTCCCTGCCTCTTACAAATCAGAAGCCCCAATTTACCTCACAACTCATCAATGTAGGGTAATTCCCAGGCTTGAAACTTGTCATTGTCATCAACTTAATTTCTTTTGATCCACTTTCAGAGGTCTTAGTCTACAGGCAGACATTCTAGATGTGGTTTTAACTAGCAGAAGTGGCAACACCGGATCTTCCATGGCTATTGTTAAGTACTCTTAGAATTTCCTGGATGGCATTTAGCTACAGGGAAGAAAAACATTTTACTTTAAAATCTTCCCCTTAGTGGTAAATAACTCCTTTCATGTTGTCATCAGGTAGTTCTGCGGTCTCCTAATATTTGGTTCTCCAGAATCACTTCAAATGTGCTACAGAATATGAAGCTGTATGTGGAAATTGCTTCCTTAGATGAAATATGCATGATAGATATTATATTTAAATTACCTGCATAAATATGACTGAGTAGATTGAGTTTTGACTGAAACACTTCTAAAAGTCTTTTCTTGTCTTTGACCTCAGTGTATTTCATCAGGCAAATTGCATTTTATGTTGATGATCTTTAGTAAAATACTTTTTAACCTCATGGTCAGTGCTACAATTTTTTTGGTCAGTTTAAAACTTTTGCTATGTCTTCTCATTTAGCTGTATGTTTTAATGTTAGTAAAAGTTACTGATGTGAAAGTATGCACATACATATATTCATAGTTTTTCAGTTTTCTACTAAAAATAATTCCAGTATAATTATTTCCAAAAGTCATAGACATGAAAATTAATTATATTACTTTAGAATGAAAGGTAAAAATTTATTTAAATTTCAAACTTGATAAAAGTCCTTTTGGAATAATAAAACTGTCTATATGTTAGCTTCTCTGCTTAAAATAAACATATTAAAATAATTACTCTCAGTAAAAGTTATCCATAGACTTTGGAAAATCATAGTTAAAACATACTGAATATATCACTTTATCACCAACAAGGTATAATGTGTTGTTCACCTTGACAATGATAAAGTGATATATTCAGAACTAATAAATGTTCACCTTGAAATAAAGGAGGTATCACTTACCAGTGGTTTCCAAAGCAGGATGAAGTATTTGTTTCATCTGCTGAAAGAAGGAAGGTGGAGAGAGAAAAGGTTGGAGCCATATATATGAAACATCTATTTCCTGTTTTGGCAAATGCTGGTTGTGCAAGTAAGTCTAGATCAACAAGGCCTGAAACAGGATTTGTCATACCAACCGTCTCAAATTTCATTGTTGGTTTTCTAATCATGATTTTGACATTATTTGGTGATTCCTCAAATGACTTCTAAAAATAAATTACTATATCAAAATTTGTAATTGTGCATTTATTCTTTGAAGCTCATATATTACAATTCACCTATTTTTTTTGCCTGTCAATACTTTAAAAATTCTTAGCCAAATTATTATCATTGCATCATCAGAGTTTTCCAAAATACATCTGTTGGATTGAAATTAATCTAATAATTTTCATGAACTCTAGAGAACACAGTGTTTTTTTACAGCTATCATAAATGTTTATTAATAATCTATTGGACATTATTGTTTTGGAGAATAATTTTATCTTTAATGTTTGTAAATACAAGGCCATAGTGACTTTCAGAACTTGATGGTCAGACACACCATAACTCGTTGATATTTCTATGTTCAAAGATGTGCTGTATTTACTTTTATTTTCTGGTTGTATAAAATTAAACATAATATTGATCTCCATGCTAACTTACCATTATTTGGTTCCATTCATTTATGGAATTCTTCAACCATTCCAGGCTTGTTTCCATAGCACAATAATGAAGTGGGGTGGACTAACAATTTCAGATTTCCTCTACCTCTAAAATACAATAATCTTAAATACTGAGTTTATATAAATGAAGAAGCATAAATTCATAAGTCACAAGTAGCATATACATAGCACTGGCAGGCCTTTCTGCATGCTCATGTTGGCATAAATATTGCACCATGTGATGCATAATTCAGCAGTTTCTGTTCATTTTCATGTTTACATTTAGCTTTATTGATTTTTGTGACAAAATATATAATCACAGATCAATGTCTATTCCATAGGCACATTGCTTAATTGTAGTTAAGTTGGAGTTCAAGAATTGGATACTTTTAAATGATTCTTATAAGAGAGTTGAGATCTCAGAAAATCAGGTTGGATTTTACCATTAAAAAATGGTTAACCATTTTCTGTCATGTCTCTGATTAACTCCTAGAATTTGTTTACTTCATGAACATGTGAAGTGGAAGCTCTCAATAAGCTGAATTAGCTACGTGGATAAAATCACCTTGGAACTATCTTCTACACCATCCTCTTTCTATGGCAAAATGTATTTTGTGGCAAGGCCAGACTCAGAAGCATCCACAGCCCATTCTCTTCCCTACTTAATAGTGTATTGTTAAAAGCTTAACAATTTCTGTTCTAGTGGAAATGGGTTAAATTTCTGTACCAATGTGTATTGGGAAATTTTTATATTTTATTATTTTATATTTTATTTTATTTGAGGCAGGATCTCACTCTGTCACCCAGACTAGTGTGCAGTGGTTAGATAGATCAGAACTCATTGTAGCTTTGAATTTCTGGGCTCAAGGTATCTCCCACTTCAGCCTCCCAGTACCTGGGACCATGGATGTGCACTATTATACCCAACTAATTTTTAAAACTGTTGTAGACACAGGGCCTTGCTATGTTGCCCAGGCTAGTATAGAACTTCTGGCCTCAAGCAATCCTCCTGTCTTGGCCTCCCAAGTTCTGAAATTACAGGCCTGAGCCTGTACCCAGCTTATTAGGAAATTATTATTCTGATTATACATTTTCATATTTATCTGTAAATGGGAATAATCTTATTTTTATTTAATTGTGATATATAACATGTATAAGCTGCCTACCATGTAGTAAGAATTTCTAAAGTGTTAATTTTCTTCCACTTTATGCACTTTTCTTCTGCATCTAGACAAACCTGCCCCTAATATTTGTAAGTTGTGGGACTGCATTTCAGTTTTATGAGATGGGTTGACTTACTAAGCTATAGGTATTTCTGTGAGGATTTATCATAAGAAGTAGATACAAAACAGTATATAAAGGAAAAATATTTTTGCCTCATTATTCAAAGCTGTTAGTTTTTCTCTATGATTTTACTAAAAGTTATGACTAAATAATTACTATATGCACCATGATGTGAAAGGTATTTTGCTTATCAAATATTGGGACATAATAAATGTTCCAACATTATGTCCCAATATTTGATAAGTATATGTGGTCTATTGAGGGTCACAAAATACCATACACACATTGGACTGACAGATTGACTTCAATCTGATCTTGATAGTGCAAAATGGCTATTTCTAGTCACCTTTATTCCCTCATCTCCCACGATTAGTCTTTTCTGTATTTACATATCCCAAGGTCATTGTTGATCCTTCGTGACCCATGTCTCCCAACTTTAGCAGTGAGTGTCTTCCAGCTCTTATTTGGATATCTAAGTTCCAAGAGCAAATAGTTTGTTCCTGTGTATACATTCTAATTTTTTCCGACTATTCTAATGAAACTTATCCATGAGTCTCTTAGTAATTGTTGCTATTAATCATTACATTCTATTTAAGGAATGCTCCTTTTCTTACTCTTTAAAATTATTCTTCTGTTTCTACTCTTTGACTAGTACAGTGTAACCAGATTGGCTATAACATGAATAAATAAAGCACAGCTTCCATCTCTTCCTAGCCAGCCCTTCTCTCATCTTAGATACAGCAACATCTGGATGCTGCCTTCCTGGGATTTCTATGCTGATCACCCAAAACTGATTAGTTATTACAAGGGCAACTAGGATCCCTGCCTTACAGCTGAACTCTTAACCCAGCTTTTTATGACTTTTGCTTCCCCATTATTACCAACTACCTATAATTTACTGATTACAGTCTTTGGAAATTGCCAGATCTGAAAATCCTTTCTGAGCTTCCGTTTTCTTTTTTCTGAAATGTGAATTTTCATATCATAGTTTGGCTTTAATGACTGAAAAGCATATGTGTATAAACATGCACTGAATACATAATTAAACTATTAGTACAATGCTTGACATGTGATACTCAGTAGATGGAATTATTAACATTTTGATTATTATCCCTCCCAAAGTCTGGTATTTCCTGAGTACATAAAATACTTCCACAAATGCATTTTCTTTGATTGAATTGCCAAATCAGGAGTCTTTATAAGAACTCTTTCTCATTTTAGGTATTTTAGGAAAGAATCATAGTTTAGCCAGAAATTCAAGTGTTCAAGTTTCAATTTTATCAAAGCTTGTCAGGGTGACTTTAATAAAATGATTGGGTATCTCTCATTTTCTGTATTCTCACCAATAAATTAAGGAGCATAGACCCAGGTGCGCTTTAGAATTAGAATTAATTTAATTATGTTCTTATTAATAGATAGTATATTTATAAATCAGTTGTTGTTTTATTAAATTATCCTTTAATATAATAACTTAATTTACTGACATTAATTTCCAAGAAAGGTATAGTCTATGTGTCAATTTATCTGCATTGTTCTCTTGCTTCCTCAGTCCCTTTGGTTAATATCCTGATTCCTTCTTGTCACTCATATGCCTAATTATATGAGTGGAATATTAGAATTGTAAATTACTTATGTGTTTTACTGTTCAGTGTGTGATCTATCACACACACACAAACACAGATGTACACACACACATAACCTAAGTCACATGATCTTAGGTCAGGTTTCCAAGAAGCACACTGAGACACAAATTAGATTACTTGTGATTTATTGAGGAAGCACACTGCAGCAGAAAGGAAAAGAGTGAAGCAGGACAGGGAAGGACAAAGAGCTAAAGAAGAATGTGATCTCAGGTAAAGTCTAGTCTTTCCTGATTAATAGAGGCAGTGCTCCAGACAGCCTTTTTAAACTCATGATCAGTCAGTCATTAGTAACAGTGGGGAGATGACAAAGTAATTCATATCTATAAAAGGCAATTATCTTGAGAAGGGGCAGATGTGGACACAATGGCTTAATTCTCACAGCTTCTGGGGGTTAGAGGCATTTCCTCTGGGATGGGATCTCTGTGCAATACCTAAACAGCATCCAGCATAATATGGGATAATATTTCCATGATTACAATAGTTGCATATTATAAAGATGATGTAAAAAATAGTGAAGGCACTTATCTTCTATGCGATTCACCTATCTCATCTGAAAAATGCAGGGGCAGACAAAATAACTTTAAACATCCTTCCATATTTAAAATTACGTATGTCTCTGTTTTAGGAAAAGAGAAAACAAGGTTCTGTCTTGCTTCTCTCACTAATTGGTTGTATTTGTTTGCTAAGTCATTGACTCTTGCTAGTCTTGGTTTTAATCCAATTCTGTTTGTTGCATGTAAAATAGAGACAAAAATAATACCTAATGTTGTGAGGATCGAAATGTTGGTGTGAGGAAACATTTTTTAACTGTACTAACCTGAGTGCTCAGACAAGTGAAAATTATGTCCCTGAGTTACCAAAGCAGTAAGATTAGCATGTGAAAAAAAACCTGTAGAACAACATGTGAATCCACATGATTGGTGGTAATATCTGTACTGCCCATTGTAATGGCTGTAAGAATTCTAGTAAAGGAGTACACTTTGTGGGTAAATAAAAGATGTATATATACCAAAGATTGAAGATAAGTTGTTATTAATAGATGAATTAACTTAGGGGCCTAATGCAGTTAACAAATCCAACTTTGATTTTTTTTCAAATGTATTTATTTTTAAAATTGACATATAAAATTATATGTATTTATCATGCACACATGTTTTGTGGTACAGTAAGTCCTTATATAACTTCATAAATAGGTCCTGGGAAATGATGTATAATAAAAACTTTTTTTTTCTCATCAACATTATGATGAAATGACGTTGAACAAAGTGATGTTATTAATAGATGTACTTTTAATAACAAAAATGTATTGACTGTGTTAAATGAGGGAAGGGTTAAATCTAGATAACTAACAAATGTATTACTCCTCTTAGTTATCAGTTTTGTCATAAGAACATATAACATCCACTCTTCTAGCATTTTTTCAAGAATACAACATACTGTCATTAACTATAATCACTGTGCTGTAAAATAGATCTCTTGAACTTACTCCTCCTAACTGTAAATGCATGTTCTTTAACCAACATCTTGACACTCCCTCTTTCTTACGTCCAACCCGTAAGCTCTAATATACACCATTCTACAGTTTCCTTGACATGAAATTTTTTAGATTCCACCCGAGTGAGCTCATACAGCATTTGTCCTGTGCCTAGCTTATTTCACTAAACATAATCTCCTCCCAATTCACTCATGTTGTCACAAATGGCAGGATTTTCTTATTTTTATGGCCAAATAGTATTCCATTATGTGGTTGATACACACACACACACACACACACACACACACACATGGATATATACACACACATATATATACACATACACACATATATATATAAATGTGTTATGTATGTGTGTGTATGTATCCATATATATTTTTTCTTTTTCCATTCATTTGTGGATAGACACTAGGTTGCTTCCTTATCATGGCTATTGTGAATAGTGCTTCAATAAACATGGGAGTACAGATACTTCTTCAACATACTGATTTCACTTCCTTTGGATATAGATCCAATAGTGGTATTGTCAGATAATATGGTAGTTCTATTTTTAATTCTTATCGGAATCTCTGTACAGTTTTTCATAATGGCTGTACTAATTTAAATTCCTACCAACCAACCCAACTTCATTGGTAGTAATAGGCACCTAGAGAGGAGTCTATTATTAACAGAAAGGTTACTCTTTGTTTTCAGTTTCTTTACAGTTATACTTGGAAAAGAAATGGTGTCTGGTACATGGAGGCTTATATTAGATATTTGCTAATGATAAGTCAGTTAAGATGAAAAAAGGTGACACTGCATACATAATTAATTACATTGTATTGAGTAGAAACATCATATCTCTTATTTTTCATTTTAAATAATTCTGTTTATATATTTATTTGATACAATCAACCAGTCTGTGACAATTTCCCTCTTCAATAAAACAATTTTAAAACTTTTATTTTAGGTTCAGGGTACATGTGTGAGTCTGTCATATAGGTAAAATAGTGCCACAGGGGTTTGTTGCACAGATTATTTTTTTTGTCATCAAGGTACTAAACCTAGGACTAATATTTCTTCTTTCTGATCTTCTTTTTCCTTCCAACCTCCACACTCAAGTGGGCCCCCGTGTTTACTGTTCCCCTCTTTGTGTGGTTACTTTATAGTGTCACTGCTCTATATACTTAAGTGTGTCTTTGTTTTGGCTAGTAGCCAAATTTCCTTCCCATATTTAGTGCTTTTTTTCAAGATACCTTGTAAGGCATATCTGGTGGCAACAAACTCCCTCAGCATTTGCTTATCTGAAAATGATTATTTCTCTTTTGCTTAGGAAACATAATTTGGCTAGATATAAAACTCTTGGTTGAAAAGAGATAGCGTGGGGAGAAATGCCAGATATAGGTGATGGGGAGGAAGGCAGCAAATCATACTGCCATGTGTGTACCTATGCAACAATCTTGCATGTTTTTCACATATATCCCAAAACCTAAAATGAAATAAAAAAAAGAATGTTGAATATGGGCTCTCAATTTCTTCTGGCTTGTAGGGTTTCTATTGAGAGGTCTGCTGTTAGCCTGATTAGGCTCCCTTTGTAGGTGACCTGCCCTTTTTCTCTAGCTGCCTTTAACATCCTTGCTTTCATTTCCACCTTTGAGAATCTGAAGATTGTGTGTCTTGGGGACAATCTTCTTGTATGGGATCTTGCAGTAGTCCTCTGTATTTCCTAAATTTTACTATTGATCTCTCTACTGAGGTTGGGGAAGTTAGTATGGACAAGGCCCTGAAATATGTTTTACAAGTTGTTTGTTTTCTCCCCATCCCTTGTGGGGATGCCAATGATTCATAGATTTTGTCTCTTTATATAATATTACACTTCTCGGAGGTTTTGTTTATTTATTTTATTTTATTTTTTTCTTTATTTTTATCTGATTGTCTTTATGTTTCAAGATTCTTCCCTCAGCCTGGCCTATTCAGTTGTTAATATTGTGAGTGCCTTATGGAATTCTTCTAGTGTATTTTTCACGTGCCAGGCTTGTCTTGAACTCCAGACCTTAGGTGATCCACCTGCCTCAACCCCCCAAAGTACTGAGATTACAGGTGTGAGCCACCACACCCAACCCTTAGTTTGCTTTTATTGGATTTTGCTGTTCTCCTGAGTCTTGGTGATCTTCACTTCTATCCATTTATTTCTCTATCCATATAAGTTTTATTTCTGTCATTTCAGCCAACTCAGCCTGGTTAAGAACCCTTGTTGGAGACTGGTGTGATAGTTTGGAGACAAAAGATACTCTGGCCTTTGAGTTGCCAGAGTTCTTGCATTGGTTCTTTCTCATACCTGTGTGTGGGTGTTCCTTTAGCTGTGGTGTAGATTGAGTATAGTCTATAGACTTCTTTTCTGGATGTTTTCACAGGGTCGAGGCTTTGTGCAGGGTCTTTTTGATTTGTAGCTGGCTTCTTCCTTGTCTTTGGTTCACAGGGGTGTATGTTAGCAAGGTATTTTTGGTGCTGCAGCTTTAAGATGTGATCCACTAGGTGGCTCTTAGGCATGCTGGTCATAGGCTGGCTCTTGCTCAGTGATGTGGCTCTCTTTCATTTTCTCACAGTTGCAGCTGTACTCCCTCCCAAAACTCTTAAAGTGTGGGCTCTTCTTCCACTTGAGCGTTGGTTGAAGATCATGGCTTGACATTCCCAGACTGTCTACCTCTACCACAGCTCTGGGGAGATCTCACGGTTTATGTTTCCTCCCTAACTTGAAGGCAGAACAGGAAGTAACCTCAGTAGTGGTTGTAAATAAGGTCTTTTCCCTGTCTCCTAGGGGCTCCACCCCAGAGAGATGCAGGTCAGCAATTGCTCAGGGTAATCAGCTCAGGATGGGGGTCTGTGTGGTAGGCCCAAGTCATGAATTCTGTGTCTGGTGGCAAGCAGGGTGGGTGAATGGGACCTGTAGGAGATAGACTGGTCTTCTTTCCTCTGGGTTGAATGCTGCTTGTTGGAGCTGTGCATAGGCACTTAGATTCTTTGCTCCTTCATTAGTATGGGTAGTACCATTGCTACTCTCTCTGCAGTGGCAGAGAGGCTTTCAGTTACCCCAGGGGCTTCACCTCTGAGAAACATGAAGCCAGCCAGTGCAGTTGGGTGGATTCCTTGCTGGCATGGGCTTGGGGCTCTGCTTGTTGTGGACCAGGAAGTTGAGGGCTCTCCAGGAGGAAAGACTGGTCTCCTCTTCATATGATGATTGTGGCATGGCGTAAGCTTGGGGGTAGCCCTCAAGTCTTTGTTTCTTCCCCAGAACAAGGGCAGCAGGGATAGAACCGCTGCTGTGGCAGTGGCAGAGGGGCTGTCAGATGCTTCTGGGAACCTCTCCACAGGGAAACTCTGAGCCACTACCAGTAGGTTATGCTTAGCTGTGGGTGGTGTGACTGTTCTTTGGCCATAAGCTGGAAGTTCTGCCTGGTAAAAAGAAGGGAGTAGGAGTTCCCAGCAAAGAGTGGCTGGGCACCTCTCTGTATGGTGGCCTTGATATGCCGGAGGTGCCAATGTAGTGACTAGCCCTTTTGTTCTTTTCCCAGCCCAAGGGCTGTTAGGATGGTACCACTGCAACTACAGTGGTGCAGAGGTTGCAAGCTGCCTGTGGGATTTCATCCTCAGAGGAGTACTGGCTACCTCTGATTGAAGTGGCCACATTGGAGCACGGTGGTTGTGCTGGAGTCCCAGGTTGGGCAGACCTGCCTAGGAAGAAGTGAGGACTGGGACCTGCATGGAGAATAGTCTGGTTACTTTTCCATGAGGTAAGTGCTTTGTACTGAAGGTCCAGACCAGACTCTGGTCCTCACAGAGTCTCCAGAGCCTGGAGACAGCACAGGTGAGGGCTGTGAGACAGCAAAGACATCAACCCACCCCTCCCACTGGGAGCTCTGTCTCATGGGGTTGCAGAGCTGCTAAGGACTTGATAGCCCCAGTCGGGAGTGGCTGGAGACCCAGAATGTTTGGATCCATCCAGTGAGGAGATATGGGACCAGGGACCAATGTAAAAGACAGTCTGGCCACTTTTCCATAGGGCTGCTGTAGTATGAAGTGGATCCACTCCAGTCCCTAGTCACCTTGAATTTTCTAGTACTTGAAGGTATCAGTTGTCTGTGAAACAGCAAAGATAGCAGCTTGCTCCTCCCTCTGGGACCTCTATCTCAGGAAGGTTTGGAACTGCTGCCAGCTGGAAAACACTGGCAGAGGTGGTTGTAGACCTCAGTTGAGAGATTCTGCCCAGTGAAGGGAAATGGGATCCAAGACCCATGTGGAAAAGCAGTCTGGTTACCTCTCTGTATAACTGCTGCATTTTACCAGGGGACTGCTCCAGTCCCTAGTTGTTTTGGATTCCCTAGGGCTCAGAGGCATCAATGGTTAAGCCTGTGAAAGAGCACAGATGGTAGCCCACAACTCCTCTTGGGAGCTTGGTCTAAGGGAGGTGTAATACTGCTGCTCACGGCTGACTGGAGTTCTAAGCCAGTGGATCTTACCCTATAAAGTGCCATGGAAGCAAGTTCTGCAGACTGTGGCTGCTCAGTCCCCTGGATTCAGCCCCTTTCATAAGGGTTATGTATGGGAGTCTAACCTCCCATTTTCCCAGAGTTGTAGCCACTTTTATTGAAAAGCTCATGTATCTAAAGGTCATGGAGCTCTCTTTTGTGTCTGAACAGCTGCTCTTCTAATACTCTGTGTAGCTCTGTGTGTCCATCTGAAGGCCCTGATGGAATGGGTTCACACAGGGATCTCCTGACTCAAGAGGTGCAAAGATCCACGGGACAAGCATGGGTCCCTGGGGGTGCTGGCTCACTCACCACTTCCTTGGGCCGGGGAAACTCCCCTGGCTCTGTGTTGCTCCTCGGTGGGCGATCATCCTGCCCTTCTTTTCTCCATTCTCTGTGGGTTGAATTGTTTTTCTGATGAATCCTAATGAGTGTACCTGGATGTTTCCGTTGAAAGTGCTGTCTTTTAACTCACCCCTCTATTTCTCTCCATCAGAGTGGCACACACTAGCTGCTTGTAGTCGGCTGTCTGTTATAGATTAACTTGCTGTAGCTTATTGTGTATAGGATCATATGTAATGCTATCATCTCATAATTTTTCACAATAGAGTTGTGTTTTTGCTCAGTCCTTTAGATCAAAGTTTTAAAATCTAAGCACTGAACCATTGCTGGAAAGAATAAAGTCTTGGGAATTAAGCATCTGAAGGACAACCCAAAACAGAAGTCCTGATTTCTGACAAGAATCAATTTTCTCTTTTTTTCTGTAAAGTTTGACAAATGTGACAGGACTGTGTCCATAATCTGAGTATGGATATAAGCATCACTAGAACTCGTTGTTCAAGAAATAGTTAGATATGCAGAAATTAATACCATCCATTGCATTATTTTCAAATATCTAGGACAATTGTGTGTGTGTGTGTGTGTAATTGGCAAAAATAATATCTTTATTGTTACTGAAAAACTAGAAAGAAGGAAGACATATTTTGCTATTTGAGGAGGAAATTTGAGAATCCTGTGGGCAGTGGCATAATTTATCCTGTGAGTGGCATAATTTCTAATGATAACATATTTAGTTCTTGGGAAATAGAGCAGTGCTTACACATGAACAAAACATTAAAAAACCAGAAATTAATGGCGAATAATTTGCAAGTAACCTTTTGGTGGTGTTTTCTTAACTTTGACAATATTTTTCTATGAAAAGGACTGTAATTAGACAGCCAGCTTGTATAGGTGTTGTATTACTGCTGTTTTATTTAAACCCGGGTTTAAAATTATGAACGTAGTCTTTGATTAATCTTACCTAACAAGAAGTTCTCAGTATACGTGACTATAAAAAGGCATTGTATCTTACAAATGATAACAACTTTCACTTTAATGATGAGAATTAAATAATGTTTGCTTTCTTTTCTAATTCTTCTTTGCTGCCATATTTAACATTTTAAGAAAAAGATATTTATCATAAAAACAAATTACCACTCTCAACTTTTGTGACATAAGTTTAACTTCTGACTAGTTGAGTTATATAAATTGAAATTGTAATTATCAGTAGTATCTTTTATGTATCCAATGAGAGTTATACCTTAAATTAAAAATATTTGATCAAAAGCGCTTAAGTACATGTCATCTGTCATTTCATACATCCTAATTGCTCATGACTGGTTCCTAAAATATTCAAATGTCAAATTAAAGAGTCTTTATTATACCGAAAATGTTGCAAACTCTTTGAGCAATGACATACTGTTGCATTTTTTTGACCAATCAGATTACAAGTCTTTAAATATTAGTGGTGGCGTATGTGAATGGGAATAAATAATTTGTTTTAGACAGTCAACCTTGGTGGCATAAGCTTATGTTTCTTTGTTGAGAGCAATTGTAAAACTCCAAAGTGTTTCCTAAGATGAAAGATAGACACATCTCAAGCAAGACTGTATTTTCTTTATAGCTCATTCAATTTCTTTAAATTTTTTATCTCTACAATTTCTTTTTGATCCCTAAGCCACAAATTATACTCTATCTCTTGGTTGCTCAGGTATATTTCTTTTACTTTACCTCCCTAATGCTTTCAACTTAAAGTTTTATTGGAATTATCATGAAGATAAATTGATGGTGAAAAAAACTGGTTATATCTCCATGTGTGAATACACAAATATAAATGTTATTAGAACATTTTTTTCTCCAAATAGTATCATTTTCTTTTTTAAATAGTTATGTTAAAAAATATCTTCAAGGTAGGCCTCAGTAGAAATGTGGTGATGTAATTATTGCTATTAATTTACTAATAATTTCTCCAACTCTAGCTAGGAAACTGCTCTTGATATCTACCTCATAAATAAAGACTAGGAACCAGATAAGTTATTTCTTTGTTTTTTTTTGTGTGTGTTTAAAAGAAACAAAAATTATGTATTTTGCTACACACCTTCAGTTTGAGCAGAGGTCAGTAGCAATGGCTTCTCTCTGATCTATATGGGTATCTCTTGGCAGCTTGACTAGGGTTAGAGGATCTACCTCCAATATGGTAACCACATGGCTGATGGCTAATGCCAGCCCTGTAAGAACTGGGCCTGGAAATCAGAACAGCATCACTTCTATCATATTCTAGTGGTCAAGCAGTCACAGATCCCAGATTTAAGGAAAGAATAATTAGACCACACCTCTCAAGTGGTAGAGTGTCAAAGAATTCTGGGGTTATGTTTTAAAAGCTTCATATTACCTTTAAAAGGCTGGCTTTTTCTTTTTTTGAAACAAAGTTGCCTCCTGCCTCTGACATCAGTGGCCCATATAATTCTCTCATCTCTAACTTCTTTCCAGAAACTCCAGAAACATTCTCACTTTATAATATAGAGCATTTCGGCTCCCTCCATCATCGTATCCAAATGCTTGGGGTCTAACTCAGCTACTCAAGATCCCAATAACTGGGCCAATGCACAGCCAGAGAGAAGCTTGGAAGTATCTGGCTTTTCTTTCCCCTTCCACCACAATGTCTGTGAAGGGAAGAGTGAAACAAAGCAGTTTACTTCTATCCAATATAAACTATGCTATTTTACCTAGAAACAACCTCGGTCAATTCTGGTCAAATAGACTTTTTGCCCTATTTCCTTTGCACAAGCACATGGTTCCCTGTCTGAAGTGGATGCATTGAAACTGGCCTCCTTATTCTCCTCCCTGGGCTTTGTCTTCCCCTGGGCCAACATGACTTGACTCCGTAAAGCCTTTTCTTCAAACTCTTGCTACCACATTCCTATAAGAGTTGAGAGTTATGAGACTGTAAAATTAAAAATCAGTTATTTGCTTTCAGGACACAATAGTTGTACAGCCATTGGGTAAACATTCTCACTCTAAAAGTGAGAAATCAGCCAAAAGAAAGAATTTCTTGCAAGTTCAAAACCAAGCAGGGCACACATAAAGTCTGAAAGCTCCAAAATAATCTCTTTTGACTTTATGTTCTTTATCCTGGGCATGCTAGTGAGCTCCCAAAGTCTTGGTCAGCCCCATCTCATGGCTCTTCTGGAGTGCAGCCCATGTGGCTGCTCTCACAAGTTGAATTCATGTGGCTTCTCTAGGCTGAAGTGGCATACAGTCAGTTGCTCCACCATTTTGGGGTCCAGACAGTGGTCCCACTTCTGCAGCCTCATTAGGCATTTCCCAAGAAGGAAACACTTTGTAGTGGCTATGGCCCTGTCTATGGCAGATGTCTGCTTAAATACCCAGGTTTTCCTGTACATCCTCTGAAAGCTTTGCTGTGTGGAAATTTCTTCTGCCAGATAGCCTAGGTCATTACTCTTAAATTTGGCATTATATAAAGCCATAGGGCATGGACACAATGCAACCACATTCTTTGCTGTGATGTAATAAGGGTGACTTTTGCTTCACTTCCCAGTAAATTTCTCATTTTCATTTGAGACCCCCTTAGCATGGTCTTTACTCTTTAGTTTTCTGTCATCATTTTGTTCACAATCCCTAAACCAATTTTTAAGATGTTCCAAACTTTTTCTGTTTTCTTTTCTTCTTTTTTTTTTACTTCTGAGCCTTCTAACGCTTCCAATGTCTGCTCATTTCCAAAGCTGCTTCCACATTTTCAGCTATCTTTTTATAGCAACAGTCACTTCTTGGTACCAGTTTTCTTAGTTCATATCAGGTGATTATAACAAAATATCTGAGGCTGGGCAATTTATGAAGTAAAAACAGGATTATTTGGCTCGCAGTGGAGATGGTGGGCAGGTTTAAGATTAGGCATCTGCACCTGGCGAGGGTTCCAGGCTGCTTCACTCATGGCAGAAGGTGAAGGGGAGCTCAGATGTGTAGAAGTTACACAGCAAGAGAACAAAGCGGTAGGAAGTGTGGAACTCCTCTTAACAATAAACTCTCTAGGGAACTAATAGAATGTTAACTCACTCACCTTTGAAGGACTGAATTAATCTGTTGGTGAGAGATCCACTCCTATAACCCAAACATCTCCCATCAGACCCCACCTGCAATACTGAGGCTCAAATTTCAACACGAAGTTCAGTGGGAGCAAACATCCAAACCATTGCCGATGGCCAGCCTACCTAAGATGATAATTTAGCCTGGCATACCTTACACATGCTCAGAACACTTGCATTAGACTACAGTTGGGCAAAATCATCTAACACAAAGCCTATTTTATAGTAAAAATGCTGATTAACTCATGTAGTTTATTGGACATGGTACTGAGAGTAAAAAACAGAGTTTGTTCACCCTTGTGATTTCCTGGCTGACTGCAAACTGCAGCTGACTTCAGCTGTCCAGCATCACTAAAGAGTATCCTACCACATAGTGCTAGCCTGGGAAAACATCAAAACTCTAATATTTAAGAATGGTTTCTACTTAATATCTGTCACTTTTTCACCAGCCTAGAAAAACCCTAAAAGCCCAGATTGAATCATCATAAGTTGGTGATCTTCTGCATTTGCTGATCACTTGGCATGTATAATTCATTCTGACTTCTGTGGAGAAAAGAGAAAGTATGCAGTTCATTTGGATATGTTAATGTAGTGCTCCTAAAAATAAACAAAAAACAACAAGGTGCTCAACTTTTTTTTTTTTTAAGCATGTAGATTTTTGTCTTGTTTTATATTGCTTTGTTTTGTTTCATTCTAAACCTACTGACTCAGAATCTCTGGAAACAGAGTTTAGACTTTGGCATTTTCAGTAGCTTCCCAAATGATTCTTAGGTTTGAGGAACTCTTGAAAGCTAAACATGTGTTGAACTCCTTGAAACTTTTCCAAAGCTTGTTAGAATGACCATCGAATCTGTGCTACTTTAAAAGTGAAAGAAGTCACTATCAAAAAATTATTGCATAACAACCTATGTATATATACCACAGATTTCCCAGAAAACCTAGAAATACTTTCATTGTAGTTGGAACAGAATACTAGGATGCATGTCTTAAACATAAAATCCAGGACAGAATAGACGTTTTGGATGTATACTAGACTGTTAGCTCCAAATTATCCCTACTCATTTTGAGTTAGAACTGCAAACTGTCCTTCCAAGTTAGTGCTAGTATCAGCTCATCTTTTACATTTGAAGCACCACAGTCCTAGATTGGGCCAAGCCATCAGTTACTCTCCAGATTATACCCTCATTGTCGTTCTTACTCTTTTCAGTTTTTATCTTTCCTCCATTCTTTCTTCCTCCTGATGCCAGGGCAATGATGCATGAATGATCGTTCAATCATGCTTAAAACCAATTGTTTCTACCTGATTTAAACTGTAACAAGGAACAGAAAATATACACTATATAATATTAATATGAATAATAAAATATATAATGATAAAAATAACAGAGTTCTTATTTAACCAGTATATATCAGACACCATTTGGCAAATTGCTTCTCTCTTTACCCCTTCACCTTCTCCCTGTCCTACTCTGGAGCCGCTCTGACTTCTGCTTTCAGAACCCAAATGAACGTCCCACAGTCTAGCAACCACTAAGTCCCAAATTGGCCCAAAAGTGTCCTGCTGGACCCTGCTTCAGTGCTATGACTTGAAAACGTTTTGCTAGATCAGTGTCTATGTTGTTCTCATTATGGTAAATTTTAAAATATCCATTCTGAAAATAAATAATCTGATTTTCAGAGTATTACAAAATACTTCATAAATTGGCTCCTTCATACCTCATCTGTTCTGTCATTCAACCCCCTCCCACTCTATGCTTCACTGCTGTAGAAAATGTCATCTTCCCTTCCTATGTCTCCATGCCTTTGCACCTGCTTTCCAGACCACTCCTTTTTTCTACCTTTCTTTCCCCTAAACTTTTACTTACTGCTTGTAACTCATCTTGATCAACATTATTTTTTAAAATGGTCTTCCCTAGCTTCTCTAGGCATATTTGAATGCTTTTCCTATTCTCACATTTTATTCTGTACATATCTCTAACTCAGTTTTTAAAATATGGCTTTTTTTTTTCTAAATTAATCTTCCTTCTCCATAGCGACATTCTTGACCTCTGGGCTCATATGTTTTTGTGTGTATTTATCCCTAGTCCTTTGTACTTTTTCTGCATATATATTGACCGAATTAACAGAGAATGCTTACTTGAAAAAATACATAGTTTTTAAAATGTTGGTTAACATTAGTCAGATAGGGATTAATGAACATGATAAATTTTCAGCTGTACTTTGAAAGAAATAATAGACATATTAAAAGTGGAGAGGAGGTTGATTTACACTGTCAATGAGAGCAATATCAAAAAGAAAAACACAGAAAAATAAATTAACACAATGGTAGTTGAAGAATGAATGTAGTTTGGGTTAGTAATTGAATAAGAGAGAAGAAAGAGAATTGTTTTTGCAGCATTTATTCTTTCATGCCAGTTTGAGGAATTTAAAGTTACACCACTGGAACCAGTAAATCCAAAGCTTTATTTCCACACAATAACTGTGGGTTTGTAACAATTGAAACTTTGTTCTTGCCTGGGCTTTGGTCCAACTTTACACAATATCACCATCTGTGTCCCCAAAATGATTCAAATCCATGGTGAGCACTCACTATACTCCTGTGTATGTGCCTTATTTGAGCTCATCTTGTTTTTCTCTCAAAGGTCAACGAATGGCTGCTTTGTCCTGCTTATTCATTGTCCCTTAAGCATATAATGTAGTTCTTTGCCAGATGTTAATTCCCTTTAAATTAAGGCTCAAGGAATAAAGAAATCCATTTAGTGATTTATCTGGGTGTTTCTCCAGTTGGTCTGGATTTTTATTCTTTGATATGTGACCTTTTTATGTTTGCTTTAATACATCACTGGTGTCCAAAGTTTATGATTCAGTCCTCGTGGCTGTAAAACTATTTCTTGCCCCTCACTGAAGAAAAGACCTCATCTGCCTTTAAAATGAAGCTTGTAGATTAGCTGAAGTTGTTTATTACTAACTTTTTTTTTTTTTGAGACAGAGTCTCGCTCTGTTGCCAGGCGCCAGGCTGGATGGAGTGCAGTGGCTCAGTCTCAGCTCACTGCAACCTCTGCCTCCCGGGTTCAAGCAATTCTCTTGCCTCAGCTTCCTGAGTAGCTGGGACTACAGGCACACACCCCCACACCAAATAATTTTAATATTTTTAGTAGAGACGGGGTTTCACCATGCTTGCCAGGATGGTCTTGATCTTTTGACCTCATGATCCACCCCCCTCAGCCTCCCAAAGTGCTGGGATTACAGACGTGAGCCACCACGCCTGGCCTATGACTACCTTTTAAAGTCTATTATTATTTCTTGAACACCCACTAAGTGAGAGCAATCTAACCTTCATCAGGTTAAATACTTCGAGCCTGAGATTTTACTATTTCTTCCAAGTTACACAAAAATGAAAGTGACCAGTGTCCCATTTCATAGTTATCTTAAGCAAAAGGAAAAGTTTTACAATCTGCCTGGGTTTACAAAACAAATTATAATTATAGATTTTTATATGTGAATAACAATTACTGACCTTTTTGTGTGGTGTTAGATCATGTTATTTATTCAAGTGATATTGGCCTTGGAAAGTCTCTTTCTTATATGGGTTAAGGAAATTGTTCTTCCACCTGCTGGAGAATTTTTTAGATTTAATTACCATGTGCCATTTCCCGGGTTTTCAAAACATTTTCTATAATGGGTTGGGTCTCTAGATGTTCTTGATAATTTATTTGCCTATTTCTTCTATTGCTCAAAGGGTACCTCTTGGCCTTGTGCAACTCATGAAAGGGTAACACTATATTTATATTCATGGTTCTCAAGATTTGTTATGAGCCAGCTTTCAACTGAACAATTGTTCCTTTTCATTTTATTGTTTAATCTGTTTTTCAGACGTTGCCTCTACCAACTCCACTCTTCAGAAAGGTTGCTTTCTACAAACTGCACTTTGTGTTTCTCAAGCAAATCATACACCTCCTCCTCGATGATGTTGCAAGCATGCTGGATTTGCTAACATTTCTTAGGAAAAGCTCATTCCCACTCCAGGGACTTTGTACTTTCTGGACTCTGTACCTAGGTTGCTCTGTCCTTCACTATCTCACTTTGTAGCTTCATGGCTAGCTTCCTCATATGTAGTTTGGTTACCTCTTATTCCTTCAGATTTTAACTCCATTACTACTTTTATTTTGAAAAGCCTTTTCTGACTCCCTTAGATTGTGTTACATATATAGCCCATTAGTACAAATTTACTGAATAAATGACTAGGTGGATCTGATATTATACATGTCATATTTGAGGAAATGAAGAGATGCTGAAAGTACTGGAAGTATATAGATGAAATGCAAAGACCAGAAATAGATTCCATTAACATTTGCTTAGCACTTTACAGTTTACAAAGCACCCTTGCATATGTTATATCACTTGAATTTTTAATGTCTGATAGAGAAAACTGTTAACTATCTCCATTCTACAGCCTTTAAAAGTGAAAAGACCTCGAGATCACATAGCTAATAAATAGAAGTTGGAACTATATTCTTGTCTCCAAATTTAATACATTGTACTCAAATGACATGCTGAAATCTCCTGACTTAAGTTTGAGGTTCGCAAGAATAGATGTTCCAGGCAAAGTGTCAGAAACCCGAAGTGTATGAGAATCCTCAGAAGTTAATTACTTTTACGGACATTCAAATGCTTCTTCCCTGTAGGAACAAAGGAAAAATCTTCTTCACATTCCCTGTGTTATCTCTGGCTGAGTCTCTTCCTAGTTATATGACCAGTTGCTAACTGTCTGCTTTAATTTTCTCTGCTATAAATGAAGATAATTTTTTTTAGGTTTTTTTTTTTTAATTTTTTTATTGCATTTTAGGTTTTGGGGTACATGTGCAGAACATGCAAGATAGTTGCATAGGTACACACATGGCAGTGTGTTTCGCTGCCTTCCTCCCCTTCACCCACATTTGGCATTTCTCCCCAGGCTATCCCTCCCCAGCTCCCCCCCGCTGTTTCTCCCCATTCCCCCCAATAGACCCCAGTGTGTAGTACCCCCTTAGATTGGTGCAAAATTAATTGTGGTTTTTGCCATTGAAAGTAATGACAAAAAACACAATTATTTTATATCAATCTAATACAGATTTTATAAATAAATCATGAGAATTAAGTCAGTTTATTCAGTAAAACATCAGAAAATTGCTCTTCACAGAATATTGCTTATACAGAAAAATTGCTATTATGATTACCATCATTGTTATTGTTAGTATTATTAAACATGCTTACCAAAGACTTTCTGTCCTCTCAAGAGAAGAAAACAAACATAAAATATATGACTATCTTATCTGCCATTAACTTTTTAGTACTTCTATAGTTTATTGCATGGGAGGAGGAGTCTTTCTTTAAATCTTGTTATTTACTCAAGTGATATTGGCCTTGGAAAGTCTCTTTCTTATATGGGTTAAGGAAATTATTCTTCCGCCAACTGGAGAATTTTTTAGATTTAATTGCCATGTGCCATTTCATGTTATTTACTCAAGTGATTTTGGCCTTGGAAAGTCTCTTGCCAAGGCCGAAATCACTTGAGTAAATAACATGAAATTGAATATAACATGAAAATTTTGTTCTTAGTATTTTATTATTTATTTAATAATAAAATACTAAGAACAGTACTAAACATTTTTTAAAAGATTGATGTTAATAATATATAATTTAACAGAGAAATTAAATGAAAGTAATTTATAATAAATTACATATACTTTAATTCCAAAATTTTGTTCTACAACTACACCAGAAATTGTAAGGAAATTCTCAGATACTTACAGCATCTTTTTGTGAATAGATTGGTATTTAATAAGAGCATCATAAGCCTTTCTTTATAAGAAGTATAGAAAATAAAAGAAGTATAGACAGACACCAGAAAAAAATAGGATTAGTATAGTTAATTAGAGACCAGACATATTTGTATATGATAAGAGAAAGAAGGAAATAACCTTAAATGAATTTGCGATTACATGACAAAGCAAATTAAAGATTGACAAATTGAAAAAATAAGGAAGTAAGAATTTCTTGTAAATGAGCTCAATTTTATCTATAAATGCAGTGGTATAATAATTCTTTGGACTGTAATTTGGGTCTCAGAAGATTATTGTAATTTGGAATAATTCCCTTGAAAATTTCTAAGTCCTCTTCTTGTGGCTGAGACCAACCGGGTCTATAGTGACACGCAGAGAATGTTGCCCATGCCAAGATAAGCACCTCCATGGGCTCTAGTACCCATTTCTGCTCTTTCAATTACTCCTCAATCCTGTACATATGCGGTGAAATTGGTGAAGATTCACCATAATTATATCTGCTATATTGAATTCCTAGCACACATTCAGGCATACTTTTAGTATCTTGCATAAAAAATAAACTTGGAGACCGTATTCTTCAAGAGGTGATAGGGAATATAGGACAGATTTTAAAAATAGTAATTTAACCAGAGGGAACAGAAAAGATAAATCAAATTTGTTTTTAGAACATAATTAAATAACATTTATTACTCTATTTATTGAATACTTATAATTTATAGTTGTTAAAAATTCTATGAGGAAATACATTAAAAATAGGGTAGTTTGTGCATGTCAATCTAAACATCTGGACATATATTTACTGGCTTCTTTTTTTTTTTTCAGTTGAACATGGTTCTAACCTTGTGTCCCACTTGTTGATAATGTTCTTCAATCTAAAAGTCTCATGATTCTTTGGACCACAATCATAAATTTTTATTATTTTTAAGGTTAGATTTACCTTTTCTATTTTTTAATTTTTATTTTTAATTATTATGGATGACATATGCATAATAGTTGTACATATTCATGGGCTACTTGATACGAGCAAACAATGTGCAATGATCAAATCGGGGTAATTAGAACATTCATTGTCTCAAGCACCTACCATTTATTTGTGTAAGGAACATTTCAATTACAATCTTTTGGTTACTTTGAGTATCATACCAAATGGGGGGAAATTTAAGGCCTCTCTTTTAAAATCATGAACAAGACAAGGATCTCATTTTTATTACTTCTATTCAACATAGTACTGAAAGCCCTAACCAGAGCAATTAGATAAGAGAAAGAAATAAAGTTCATCCAAATGGGAAAGAAAGAAGTCAAATTATCCTTATTTATAGATGATATGAAATTATCCTTATTTATAGAAGATATGGTCTTTCATATTTAGAAAAAGCTGAAGTCTCCACCAAAAATCTATTAGAATTGATAAACAATTTCAGTAAAGTTGCAGGATACAAAATTAGCATACATAAGTCCGTAGCATGTCTATATGCCAACAGCAAAAAATCTGAGAAAGAAACCAAGTAAGTAATCTCATTTACAATAGCTGCAAATAAAGTAGAATACCCAGGAATAAACTTAATTAAAGAAGTAAAACTCTCTACAATAAAAAAGTATAATACATTGATGAAAGAAATTGAAGAGGATGAATACAAAAGATAGGTATTTTATGTTCATGAATTGGAAGAATTAATATTGTTAAAATGCCCATACTACTCAAAACAAACTACAGATTCAATACAGTGCCTATCATGAATCCTTGACCATGCACAACAACTTGTCATATACTTACATGAAATTCAATTTTGTAAATCCTTCTGGCTCTTCCCATTTGTTAGTAAATCTGGAGGACTGTTACAGATATTTTGGACTGATCAAGTTTGACTTACTCAGTCTACATAATTATAAGGCTTCTGTAGATTATTTTGTTTCTTTTGAGATAGAAACAAGGACAGTTCAAATATCTATAACTGCAAATATGCTGTATTTCTGCAGACAGAAATATTGGTTCAAACTATGGAGTTGACATTATGCCATCTTTTTCTTTCCAGCCTTGGGTATATAACACAAATTATACTAAAAGCGGAAAGAAGGTGTAAATGACATTTCCTTGGTTAATATAACCATGTTTCTGGATTTGGGTAGTATTGCGGCCCTGCAAAATCATTGGGTAAGTATTTATACAGTGTGATTGATTCAGCAAAGAACATAATGTTTTCTTCAGTTAGTTCCACTTGGCTTCTACTGCTGAAATGTATCTTATCTCCATACGTCAGAAATAGGATGAAATAGCATCAGTAATAATGATGTTCTATCTATATAGTACTGTCATTATACACAATAGATATGTATGTCTTCAAGAGTTTGTGATACAAGAGAGAAGGCAACTTCCTATATTATAGGCTCCCAAGTATGACTGGTACCTCCTAGATATTCACAACTCAAATATTAAAAAGTTAGGAACAAATGCTCTGACTTCATTATTAGCCAAATCATTCACATTTCCTATGTATTTTGTGTGTTAGTTCCATGGACACCTTTGCTCTATCTATAGTATCCCAGTATATCCAACGAAGTTTGATTCACTTGCTCAGCTTAACCATCCTCCCTCAGCAGAGTAAGAGGTGAGCATGGATTTTTGTTTGGAATATTTATGCAAAACAATAATTCTAGGTCATACTTCTTCAAGCATTTCTGTCTTGTTAGCAAGAATTTCTCCCAGAGAGAGAAATCTGTCTGAAACCTAAGTCTGTCTTTCAGAATTGAATTCTTAGTCCCCTTAAAGCTCCAATCAAGCCTGCATCAGAACTAGTGTTCTCTTCTACCTAGGTAAACTAAATTATGACAGAATTCCAAGATCACAGGAGAGTACTCATAGGAGAAAACTCATTATTGACCTTGGGCATTTCAGAACTCTCCAAAAATTTAAGTAGTAAGAGTTTATGGTGATTTATAGGGAACAATCTAAATTTCTCAGGATATATTTACTTTCTCATCCAAGAAGTCTTTTGGTCTTTTTTCTGATTACCACTTTAAGGCCAGTTCTACTAAAAGTACTTTTAGTAGAACTAAATCTTTTGACTCATTATAAACATCAGTTAAGAAATACAATATTATTCTTTAGTTAGTTCTGTTTGGGTATGCTCTACAAATTTTTAGTCTCTTTAGGCTAGCACTAAGTCTGTTCCATTTGCTAAATAGATCTTTTCTTTATAATCTCATAGTCATTTCTGCATCTAAATTCTCAAAGCTAAATAAGTGGTTTGTTAACTTTCACTAATACCTACATAAGCATTGTCTAATAGTTAAAGAAAGAGGATAGAAATACAAACTGTGGCTCGACGGTAAAGACAGGTGTACTTCAGTTCAAACATGAGAGTGGCTTTTGGCTGATTTTGGACAGGACTTCTTTCTCGTAGAGACTAAGAGTATATATTGGTTTTAGTGTGAGGGGGATTATCAGAAGCTGTGAATATTTCTGTTTGAGGGAGAAGTTTTATGGTGGGGTTGGAATGTCTTTGGGAGGAAGAGAGTTTATCTTGGGGCAGACATCTTTCCAGACAAATAGAGGTTTTCTACAGGCTGGCATCCTCCCAGCCAGAAGGGGGTTATCTCAAGGTTAGCCATGTCTCTAACTGGGGAGGAGTTTGGAATGTTTGTTGTTGGAGATGTTATTTGTGATTTATGGTTGTGCTGACCTTAGCCATTAGGCTGATGCCCGTTGAATTTAGTTTTTTTTTTTTTTTTTAATTAAAGTGAACTTCAGAATGAGGGGCTTGTCCAAGATGGCAGTACTCCTGCTCTGTCAAATATAATCACATGTGCAAAATAGAAATTGAACTTCAAATTGAAGTTCACTTGGGACTACATGAACAGTTTTGAGCAAAATGTGGGTACAGATTATTTTATGGGAATTCTTTAATATCATATCTGTATTATCTCCTAAGATCATTATAACCTTAGGTTATAGCCAGACAATATAACCTTAGGTTTTTGTTTTGTTTTGTTTTTCAGATTTTGGGTTGATTGAAATTTTGTGCTCGTTTTAGTTTCTTATCATTTCCACGGATGACTGTGTGCTTCCTATTTTACAATAGAAAAGCACCACTCACATGTCTTGAATCACAAGTTGCCTCAAGATGTAAAAGACTCAATAAAGGAAGAATCGGAATTGTTAGTATTAAAAGAAGCCTCCTTTAATTAAAACAGCAAAACCCATCGTAAGTCCTTAAGTCTGACCTCGTCATATGCATATTCTGTTAGACAAAATCATGGTATTAGAAGCAGATATTTAGGTTGGGTTGTAGTGTCCAGAATTTTGATATATTATGGAGTGGAGTGGAGGTAGTGGGAATAATGACAATTTTCAAATAATCTTGTGGAGCATCTATCCTCCAGCTATTATCATCAAAGACTGTATTGCTCTTGAAGGAGAGTCTTCTACAAATAATGTAAAAAAGTTTTGGCATGAAATATTGAAAACAAGGTGATAAAATATAGAAAGTGTTCCAATTGTATCTACTTATCCACATAATAATCTTCAGAAGAAATATATAAAGTTTATTTTGAAACACCTACTGTAAATTATTGATTTATAATGAATTTGTCCCATGTTCATGTTTACCACTTTCAGGAGAGACAGCTTTGTGGGCACTCTCTTTAACTGCTGTCTCTGTGCACACTTTGCATAATTTAAATGAGAAAGAGGTGAAAAGTTCTATATTAAATCTTTGATTAAAAGAAACATATAAAGAGTTAGAGTTTTTGATTTTTAAAAATATTTATATTTGATTATGAAATACTATAGTTTTTTTTAAAAAACTTGTACGAACTTTCTTACCCACAGTTTGTGGCTATGAAATAAATGTTAATAAAAAATAGGTCTAAACTGTTACTTTTTAAATAAGGAACACATTTTGCATAAACATGGTAGCCTCTACCTTTAAAAATAATAATGTGTCAGCAATCTCTAAGTGGTAGGGTTATTTTTTTTTTAGCATAAAAAATAAAGTCAGTCTTTCATGGGTCTGTACAAACAAAAATGATCATGTATTACCAAAACTAATATCAAAGTATTAGAAAACTGAAGTGTATATGTCTAAGCCTACAGCTTCTTAAGTTCTTTTCTCACAAAGTCTCAGAAACACTTTTGGAATCATTTTCCTAGCATGCCCAAATTCAGAAAGTATTCCAAGAAACAGTGCTCCCTAGTAGTTTTTTACAGCATAGGCTGTAAAAAGACTCTAATACTCAACCTTGGACGAGGTGCTCATTCTCTTTCTGCTTTAAGATTTCATTTGTGAAATGAAATAATTAAAATTCCATTCCAACATTTTATTTGTAAAATGGAATAATTCTACCTTATAGTGTAGTTCTAAGGATTATGTAACATACCATTGGTAAAGTCCTTAGTCCTGGGATTAAAGTCAGTTATCAAAAATGAAATCTACTATTATTATTATTATTTTTAAATTTTTATTGCATTTTAGGTTTTGGGGTACATGTGCAGAACGTGCAAGATTGTTGCATAAGTACACACATGGCAGTGTGTTTTGCTGCCTTCCTCCCCTTAACCCACATTTGGCATTTCTCCCCAGGCTATCCTTCCCCAGCTCCCCCGCCACTGTCCCTCCCGTATTCCCCCCAATAGACCCCAGTGTGTAGTACCCCCTCCCTGTGTCCATGTGTTCTCATTTTTCTCACCCACCTACGAGTGAGAATATGTGGTATTTTGTTTTCTGTTCTTGTGTCAGTTTGCTGAGAATGATGTTCTCCAGATTCATCCATGTCCTTACAAAGGACATAAACTTGTCATTTTTTTTATTGCTGCATAATATTCCATGGTGTATATGTGTCACATTTTCTCAGTCCAGTCTATCATCAATGGGCATTTGGGTTGGTTCCAGTTCTTTGCTATTGTAAACAGTGCTGCAATGAACATTCGTGTGCATGTGTCCTTATAGTAGAACGATTTATAGTCCTTTGGATATATACCCAGTAATGGGATTCCTGGGTCAAATGAAATTTCTATTTCTAGGTCCTTGAGGAATCGCCACACTGTCTTCCACAACAGTTGAACTAATTTACACTCCCACCAACAGTGTAAGAGTGTTCCTCTTTCTCCACATCCTCTCCAGCATCTGTTGTCTTCAGATTTTTTAATGATCACCATTCTAACTGGCGTGAGATGGTATCTCAATGTGGTTTTGATTTGCATCTCTCTAATGACCAGTGATGATGAGCATTTTTTCATGCATTTCTTGGCCTCCGGTATGTCTTCTTTTGTAAAGTGTCTGTTCATGTCCTTTGCCCACTTTTGAATGGGCTTGTTTGTTTTTTTCCTGTAATTCTGTTTGAGTTCTTTGTACATTCTGGATATCAGCCCTTTGTCAGTTGGGTAAACTGCAAAGATTTTTTCCCAATCTGTTGGTTGTCGATTCACTCTAGTGACTATTTCTTTTGCCATGCAAAAGCTGTGGAGTTTGATTAGGTCCCATTTGTCTATTTTGGCTTTTGTTGCCAATGCTTTTGGTGTTTTGGTCATGAAGTCCTTGCCTACTCCAATGTCCTGAATGGTTTTGCCTAGATTTTCTTCTAGGGTTTTTATGGTGTCAGGTCTTATGTTTAAGTCTTTAATCCATCTGGAGTTAATTTTAGTGTAAGGTGTCAGGACGGGATCCAGTTTCTGCTTTTTGCACATGGCTAACCAGTTTTCCCAACACCATTTATTAAACAGGGAATCCTTTCCCCATTGCTTGTTTTTGTCTGGTTTATCAAAGATTATATGGTTGTAGATACGTTGGTTTGCCTCCGATGCCTCTGTTCTGCTCCATTGGTCTATATCTCTGTTTTGGTACCAGTACCATGCTGTTTTGATTACTGTAACCTTGTAGTATAGTTTGAAGTCTGGTAGTGTGATGCCTCCCACTGTGTTCTTTTTGCTTAGAATTGACTTGGCTATGAGGGCTCTCTTTTGGTTTCATATGAAGTTCATGGTGGTTTTTTCCAGTTCTGTGAGGAAATTCAATGGTAGCTTGATGGGGATAGTGTTGATTGTGTAAATTACTTTGAGCAGTATAGCCGTTTTCACAATATTGATTCTTCCTAACCATGAACATGGAATGTTTCTCCATCTGTTTGTGTTCTCTCTTATTTCGTTGAGCAGTGGTTTGTAGTTTTCCTTGAAGAGGTCCCTTACGTTCCTTGTAAGTTGTATTCCTAGGTATTTTATTCTCTTTGTAGCAATTGTGAATGGCAGTTCATTCTTGATTTGGTTCTCTTTAAGTCTGTTATTGGTGTATAGGAATGCTTGTGATTTTTGCACATTGATTTTTTATCCTGAGACTTTGCTGAAGTTGCTTATCAGTTTCAGGAGTTTTGGGCTGAGGTGATGGGGTCTTCTAGGTATACTATCATGTTGTCTGCAAATAGAGACAATTTGGCTTCCTCCTTTTCTATTCGAATACCCTGTATTTATTTTTCTTGCCTGATTGCTCTGGCTAGAACTTCCAGTACTATGTTGAATAGGAGTGGTGAGAGAGAGCATCCTTGTCTAGTGCCAGATTTCAAAGGGAATGCTTCCAATTTTTTGCCCATTCAGTATGATATTGGCTGTTGGTTTGTCATAAATAGCTTTTATTACTTTGAGATATGTTCCATCAATACCAAGTTTATTGAGAGTTTTTGGCATAACGGGCTGTTGAATTTTGTCAAATGCCTTCTCTGCATCAATTGAGATAATCATGTGGTTTTTGTTTTTGGTTCTGTTAATGTGGTGAATGACGTTTATAGACCTGCGTACGTTGAACCAGCCTTGCATGCCCAGGATGAATCCTACTTGATCATGTCGGATAAGTTTTTTAATGTGCTGTTGCAATCGGTTTGCCAGTATTTTATTGAAGATTTTTGCATCTATGTTCATCATGGATATTGGCCTGAAGTTTTCTTTTCTTGTTGAGTCTCTGCCGGGTTTTGGTATCAGGATTATGTTGGTCTTATAAAATGATTTGGGAAGGGTTCCCTCTTTTTGGATTATTTGGAATAGTTTCAGAAGGAATGGTACCAGCTCCTCTTTGTGTGTCTGGTAGAATTCGGCTGTGAACCCATCTGGACCTGGGCTTTTTTTGTGTGGTAGGCTCTTAATTGCTCCCTCGACTTCAGACCTTGTTATTGGTCTATTCATAGTTTCAGCTTCCTTGTGGTTTAGGCTTGGGAGGACACAGGTGTCCAGGAATTTATCCATTTCTTTCTGGTTTATTAGTTTATGTGCATAGAGTTGTTTGTAGTATTCTCTGATGATGGTTTGAATTTCTGTGGAATCTGTGGTGATTTCCCCTTTATCGTTTTTTATTGCATCTATTTGGTTGTTCTCTGTCTTCTTTTTTATCAGTCTGGTTAGTGGTCTGTCTATTTTGTTGATCTTTTTGAGAAACCAGCTCTTGGATTTATTGATTTTTTGAAGGGTTTTTCATGTCTCTATCTCCTTTAGTTCTGCTCTGATCTTAGTTATTTCTTGTCTTCGGCTAGGTTTTGAGTTTTTTTTGATCTTGTTCCTCTAGCTCTTTCAATTTTGATGATAGGGTGTCAATTTTGGATCTCTCCACTCTTCTCATGTGGGCACTTATTGCTATATATTTTCCTCTACAGACTGCTTTAAATGTGTCCCAGAGATTCTGGTATGTTGTGTCTTCATTCTCATTGGTTTCGAAGAACTTCTTTATTTCTGCCTTTATTTCATTGTTTATCCAATCAATATTCAAGAGCCAGTTGTTCAGTTTCCATGAAGCTGTGTGGTTCTGAGTTGGTTTCTGAATTCTGAGTTCTAACTTGATTGCACTATGGTCTGAGAGACTGTTTCTTATGATTTCAGTTGTTTTGCATTTGCTGAGGATTGCTTTACTTCCAATTATGTGGTCAATTTTGGAGTAGGTGTGATGTGGTGCTGAGAAGAATGTATATTCTGTGGATTTGGGGTGGATGGAGAGTTCTATAAATGTCTTATCAGATTTGCTTGTTCAAGGTCTGAGTTCAAGCCCTGGGTATCCTTGTTAATTTTCTGTCTGGCTGATCTGTCTAATATTGACAGTGGAGTGTTAAAGTCTCCCACTATTATTGTGTGGGAGTCTAAGTCTCTTTGTAGGTTGTTAAGAACTTGCTTTATATATCTGGGTGCTCCTGTGTTGGGTTCATATATATTTAGGATCGTTAGCTCTTCTTGTTGTATCGATCCTTTTACCATTATGTAATGACCTTCTTTGTCTCTTTTGATCTTTGTTGCTTTAAAGTCTATTTTATCAGAGATGAGAATTGCAACTCCTGGGTTTTTTTGCTCTCCATTTGCTTGGTAAATCTTCCTCCATCCCTTTATTTTGAGCCTTTGTGAACCTTTGCATGTAAGATGGGTTTCCTGGATACAGCACACCGATGGGTTTTGGTTTTTTATCCAATTTGCCAGTCTGTGTCTTTTGATTGGTTCATTTAGCCCATTTACATTTAGGGTTAATATTATTACATGTGAGTTTGATACTGCCATTTTGATACTATCTGGCTGTTTTGTCCCTTGGTTGATGCAGATTCTTCATTTTGTTGATGCTCTTTAACATTTGGTATGTTTTTAAAATGGCTGGTACTGGTTGTTCCTTTCTATGTGTAGTGCCTCTTTCAGGAGCTCTTGTAAAGCAGGCCTGGTGGGGACAAAATCTCTGAGTTCTTGCTTGTTGGCAAAAGATTTTATTCTTCCTTCACTTATGAAGCTCAGTTTGGCTGGATATGCAATTCTGGGTTGAAAGTTCTTTTCTTTAAGGATGTTGAATATTGGCCCCCACTCTCTTCTGGCTTGTAGAGTTTCTGCCGAGAGATCTGCTGTGAGTCTGATGGGCTTCCCTTTGTGGGTGACCCGACCCTTCTCTCTGGCTGCCCTTAGTATTTTCTCCTTCATTTCAACCCTGGTGAATCTGACGATTATGTGCCTTGGGGTTGCTCTTCTTGCAGAATATCTTTGTGGTGTTCTCTATATTTTCTGGAGTTGAATATTGGCCTGCCTTGCTAGGTTGAGGAAATTTTTGTGGATAATATCCTGAAGAGTGTTTTCCAGCTTGGATTCATTCTCTTTGTCACATTCTGGTACGCCTATCAAACGTAGGTTAGGTCTCTTCACATAGTCCCACATTTCTTGGAGATTTTGTTCATTCCTCTTTGTGCTTTTTTCTCTAATCTTGGTTTCTCTTTTTATTTCATTGAGTTGATCTTTGACTTCTGATATTCTTTCTTCTGCCTGGCCAATTCGGCTGTTGAAACTTGTGCATGCTTCATGAAGTTCTCGTGTTGTGTTTTTCAGCTCCTTCAATTCATTCATATTCCTCTCAAAATTGTCCATTCTTGTTATCATTTCCTCGAATCTTTTGTCAAATCTTTTTTCAAGGTTCTTAGTTTCTTTGCATTGATTTAGAACATGTTCTTTTAGCTCACTGAAGTTTCTCATTATCCACCTTCTGAAGTCTGATTCCGTCATTTCGTCACTCTCATTCTCAGTCCAGCTTTGTTCCCTTGCTGGTGAGGAGTTTTGGTCCTTTGTAGGAGGTGAGGTGTTTTGGTTTTGGGTGTTTTCCTCCTTTTTGTGCTGGTTTCTTTCCATCTTTGTGGATTTATCCACCTGTTGTCTTAGTAGTTGCTGACTTTTCGATTGGGTCTCTGATTGGATGTCCAGATTGTTGATGATGAAGTATTTCTGTTATTTAGTTTTACTTCTAATGGTTTAGCCCCTCTGCTGTACAAGTGCTGAGGTCCACTCCAGGCCTTTCTTGTCTGGGGTACACCTATAGCAGCTGCGGAACAGTGAGGGATGCTACCAGTTTCTTCTTCTGCTATCTTTGTCCCAGAATGATGCCCACCGAATGTCAGTCTGATTAGTCCTTTTTTGAGGTGGCTCTTTGGATATACAGGGGTCAGTGAGCTGCTTGAGGAGACGGTCTGTACTTTATAGGAGCTCCGGTGCTGAGCTGTGAGCTCCGTTGTTCATTCAGTGTTGCTGGACGAATGTGTCTGCTGCAGCAGAACTTATAAAAGCCCCACCTTTTTCTTTTCCCCTCAGCTGCTGTCTCAGGGAGTTGGGGCTTTCTTTATGAGTATTGGTTGCACTGTCCTGCCCAGCTAGGAGGCTGTCTATTCATTATTTGCCTGCCGGGGCTCCGCCCTGCTAGCACGGGTCTGCCCTGCTGCCATGGGGCTCCGTTCTACTGTGGTGCACTCCGCCCTGTTGGCGGTGTCTCTCTGTTATGGCTGGTTGCCTCAGCAACAGCAGGCTGTGTCAGCAGTGGGCGGTACCTCAGTAGGGGCGGATTGCATCCATAGTGGCGGATGCCCCTCCCCCACCGAGCTGTACCATTTGAATTCAGCTGACCCCGCAGCAAAACTCTCAACCCCGAGCACCTCGAATTGCCACGCTGCTTTTCCCCGTGAAGGTGGGACCCGCCAAGCCTGATCACCTGGCTCCCTGCCTCAGAATCCCTCCTCTCTCTCTCTCTTTTTCTTTCCAAATTGAATGGTTGACTCTCTCACAGGCGCCCCAGTTGCCTGCTGATTGGGCACCAGGATCCATGCGATCTCCCCTGCAGCCACCCACTGCACTGGCACAAATCACTCTTCCCAGGAATCTCCTGGTCTGGCTCACCATCCAAGTCCCATTCAATCAAATGGACATGTCAATCTGCCCTCCCAAAACTCAGCTTGCCGGTTTAACAGGGCACCCAGACCAGTGAGCTTTGTGTGGGCTGCCGCTGCGCCGCAGAGCAGCGCTGGCCAAAATGGCCATGCAAGCAGGCTGTGCTGCTCTCCTGTGTCTCTCCTACACCTGGGAATTTGCCAGTTCTGTGGGCTACAAAAGTCCGTCTGAAAATGCAGCATTTCCGTCTGAAAATGCACCCTCTGCACCTTCACTGAGAGCTGCAATCCTGAGTTGTTTCTATGGCACCATCTTGGAACCGCTCCTTCTGAAATCTATTATTAACCCATGTGAAAAGAAAAGAATAGTTTCAATTTGTCATTTAATTGATTAATTAATGAAAATTTGTCAAGCCCCTATAATGGTTCAGACAATTTTTTATGTGTTTTTATGTGTTAAAATTAGTAAGACATATTTCTCCTTCTCAAAAAGCATAGGGTGGAATATATGCATAGCCAGATAAAAATAGAGCAAGTGCATTGCTTGACACCACTTAAGCAGCTATCTAGTGAACAGGAGTAGTCTTTGTTCTTCCATGGCTACAAAATAGTGAAAGATATAGTATTCCCTCAAATTAGCATGTAAAAGAGAAATAAAAGAATGTGTATGTCAAAATTTTAGTACTAATATGGTGACCTTTATCATCACTGAGAAAAAGCATGCATTAAAACTTTAATTGTCAAAGCAGGCTTTAAACACCAAGAAAAATGACTGGAGATCAAGGAGAGTTGAAATATATGTTTCAATATATTTCAGAACATAGCCAACCCAAACTCTCCAAGGACACTGAAAGACTACAGTTGAACAAAGAATGTAATAGGTATTTTATGAGCCTGACCTGATAACAATGGTTTCCTGTAAATACTTCTTCTTTCCAAAGGAATTCTGGTCTTATAAAAATGTTTTTAATCCATTTAACCCTGAATAGTTGCACAAATTAAACCACTTTCTTACTATTAATAATATAAACACATACCTATTTTGAACTTTCTTTCAAATGCTGTGGTAAGCACTTCACAAATTTTGTATCCCTTGGTCTTGTTATAAGAAACATTTTTGACAAATTAAATTTAGCAGAGTTCATTTCAGGCAAGAACAATTCATAAATCAGGTAGAAGTCAGAATGAGAAGAGGCTCAGAGAGCCTAACCAAGCAGGTGAACAGTGAGATTTTATAGGATTGTCGCAGATGCAAAGTTGAGAAATCACCTGATTGGCTACAGCTAGGCATCCATTTTATTTGGGCATGGAGTGATCAGTTGGCTGTCTGTAATTGGCTCAAACATGGCTGCTTGGCTGTTGTTACTGGCTGAAAATAGACTCTTCTTTGCACTCCTAGGTTTGAAACTGTTTACATATTAACTTAGGTTGTACCTGCAGGGACTCCAGGTATGGAGACACCCTCAGGCTAATGGCCTCCTGCTTATTTAACAGTCTTCACACACACACACCCCCAATATATCTTAATATAATTTCCATTTTACAAATAAAAAATAAGAATGCTTGTGTCCCTCACTTTTAAAAAAGTATGTCTGATCAACAGTATGTCTTTAAAATAAGAACATGACATCTCAAATTTAGACCTTAGTTGAACTATTTTTCTTCTTGGCTAATGATTGCAAAATAATATGTTCAGTCTTTCTACTGTTTGTTGAGAATTCTTCTATTTGAAGGGTTAATATTATCATGAATTAACTGAATAAACAATTTCACCATTAAGTAGTATACATATTTGCTTCAGAGTCAAAATAACCCTACTGGTTCTAGTTATTTGATAAACTGTGAGAAATTAAATATGATTGATTACTTGAATATTGGTAACTTTTAATTGGCTTACTGGTAGTGTGGTTAAACTAATAAATATGAGTGTTATGGAAAGGTAATAGTCATGTTTTTTGCATCATTTTTATACAATGTGACAATATATAATTCTATAATGCTTAGAAGTATTCAGATACTTTACATATTGTATGATTGAATTAGAGATGTCTCCATATTTTGCAGGTTGCTAGCTTACAGCTGAGTGTTTGAAGTGCTTAAAAGTCACAAAAATAACTGTAATTTTATCAGGGAAGTCTTACAGGCTAGACATTGTTTGACCCTCCAGATCCACATTCAGTCTCTCTTTACCAAGTTTCCACTCCTGGAGTCTGATTCCTCAGAAGTCCTCTTGTCTTCTGGCTTTCTATTTGCCAGAAAACAAGATTCTGCCAGTGAGAGACATCATCAGGAAATCTAAATGTGGAGAAAAGAGGTTATGCATTTAATTCCAACTTCCTCGCTACCTCGCACCTCCAGCTAAAATTTGGCTCTGTACCTCCCATGCAACAGCTTCTCTCTCCAATTACAGCTTTCACTAGTCTCTGATAACAGCTTCTTCTCCTTAAAATTTCTGGTCTATGGCATTCCCAGTTGTGGACTCTCAGGCGCTTCATCTAAATTCTTAACCCTACCCATACTTGAATAGTTCCTTCATAAACTGCTGTGAATTAAGTAACTGAGTGTGCCTCCTAGGGTGACCAACCATTCTGGTTTGCATGACACTCATGATTTTATTTTAGCAAGAAGGTCAGATACCCTTGCCACACACTAGGGCAGATGGTGGCCCTCAGCTTCCTGACAGCCTTGTCTGATCTAGATAGCTAAGATAGTGAGGATCTGGTAAAAATATAGGCTATATGGTTGAAAGATAGAAGATATTTTATCTGGAAAGAGAGAATGTTAAGTTTTGCTTCCAGACAGTTGGCTTATTTTTTAGTAAAGAGTAGAAAGTTTAGAGAGGGGACAGAAGAAACAATGTGTAAGGTGAGGATGTATAGTATCTAGCACTGTGGTAGGTGATTTTTTATCATATTATATATATATCCCCATGTCATAAATGTGTTTGAGTAAAGTAAAGCTGTAAATATTACAGCTTACCAGGCTCAGTAGACAAGAAAATTGGTTACAGTCATGATAAAGACTTAGTCTAAAAATGAATCTACAATTACCTAAGAATATCTGTCATAATTTTTTAAGCATATCTCCAAAATTAATTGAGAATTTTTAAATAAACAATGAATGAAAATGAGTGTCAACTACCTTTATATAATTTACTTATGTATAATTATATAAATAACTTAAAAATAATAGGTAACAAATAGGATTTTGATATAAATTTCAATTTATTCTCTGTTAAGAAAGTCATTAGTTTCTGCTGCTGAGATAATTCAACAATTCACTCTCAATATCTCGTTACAGTCACTGGTCCCCCTGCCATCATCACTCTTCCTGCTGGTACAGTATGCAGAGTACTTATTACTAACTTTTTGTGTCTTTCATTAGTGACTTCCACTACTGGTGTAGGAATTCAATTTTTTTCTCTCTAATGATTTATTATCTTGTATCCTGGTTAGCTCACTTTCTTTACTATAGCACACTATGCTAAATGGAACATTCTGTTTCCTTTGACAAGAAAAAAAAGAACAACAACTTCAGGATTGTGAAAATGAGGTTCCTGTTATGCAGCAACATGGACACTATTACATTTTTGCTCTCATTGTACAATTTGTATTTTCCACATATCTCCCAATATTACTTCCAATTTATAAAGCAATAGCATCGCCAACAATAATAAATCAATAGCTACACCTCTACTGTACGTCAAATACTGTGCTAGATCCTGAAGTAGAGAGTTGAATAAGATGTAGTCTCTGACCTTCAAAAGTTGGGAGACAGATATGTAAATAAAACATTCCAATAATATTAAAGAGTAAAACAACAGGTTTGCACAAAGAACAAAATACCCAAAAGGTGTGATTCATTCATCTGGATGTGTGGATTGGGAAGGGAAAAGTTGAGCTAAGACATTTTGCAGAGGTCATATCTGAGCTTACCCAGTTAAGCCCATTTCCTTCTCAACTGTAAATGACTTGTCATGATGAAAAGGTGATTAATGCACCAATTATACTGTATAAGAGTGTATACAATGAAAACTAAGCCTCTTTCTCACTCTACATTTTTTATGGTATCTATGCATGCAAGCAAGCAAATCACAACTTTAAACAACCAAACAAGAATAAGCAAATACAAAACCAAGCACTTAAATGTTCAGGTATTTTATTACCTATCAATTTTCTCCTACAGAAACCAATTTCAGATACCTTGTGAATACCCACTTTTCCTTACTTGGGGAGTTCTTCACCTTCTTTTTATCTAAATAGCTCTAGCAGGATGAGTGGTTGAATCTGTTTCACTGTATTTATATTTAAGTTCTCAGACACTGTAGCTTGGGGGATGTAGCCTTCATATATAGAAAGTAAGTGTCAAGTTGCAAAAGGAATTTGTAGTTGGAGAGTCAAGGTTCTGATGTTTTTTTCTTCATCTACAATTTAGACCTCAATGTACTATGTCTCTTAGCTTCTAGATCATTCTTTTCTTTTTGTAAAGAGTACTGGATAATAATTACAGCCAATAGTCTCAAGTGTACCAACCAGGGTTTCAGAGCTACATAATTTAAAGACTAGAAAGAACCTCAGATAACATAAAAATAAATATATTATTTTTCAGCTAAAGAAGCCCAGAGAAGTAAAATGATTTGCCTCAGTTAATACAAGTAGATAGTGGCATGACTTTCAGTAGAACTAATTCCTGTTTCCTTTAAAAGTGGTCTGTATCTTAATACAAAAGCAGAAATAGAGACACTGGAGAGCTTATCACAGTACATATTACTGGATCTTATTGCCAGAGGTTGTAATTCATCAGGTCTAATGGAGACCCAGTAATCTGCATTTCTAGAAACTTCTGCCTGCTGCTGCTGCCTTGGTAAGAATACATTGAGAAACCTGTTCTACATCATGATTCTTGAGTCCTCACATAAGTATTCTTAAACCCAAGCTTGCGATAACTTAGTAGAAAGAAGTTCTGACTCTAAAGTCAACATTTTCTTTTCCCTCCTAATAAGACACTTCATCTCTCTGTGGTACACGTAAAGGTTTGATCTAGGACCTGAAGATTTTCTCTTGGTTAATCACTTACTAATTTAATTTTAAGCCAGTTAACGTATGTGTGCTTCTTAAAATATGAAATAATAAAATATTTTTATTTTATGGCTTACACTCTTTTTCATTAATCTAAAGTACCTTCAGTACCATTCATGCTTATTGATTTACACATCCTGGATTTACCTATCCAATATTTACCCATCTTGTCAAATTAGTCAACAAGGACTGCCAATTATTCTGTCACAAACTTGCAATCCCCTGCTAACCTTTTACCTCTCTGCCTCCATCTTTCTTTCCCTCCCCATTCACTACCTGAGCCCAGGTGGTCATGTCGGAAGTATATCATTAAACTGCAATGATTATAATAAAATTAGCACAGCTAGGATAAACTGAAGAGTTGGAAGTAGAAATAGAGGTGACAGAACATTTTAAGGGAGATAACCTAAAATTGGTTAATAAACTAGAAAAGTGAGATGTCGCACAGTTAAAAAAACTAACTGCCTCAATACTTCAAAGAAAGGGAGAAAGAGTGTCACTCATGGCTTTTTAAAAATACCTCCAATTTGTACCCTTCAGCCAAAAGTATGAAAAGCCACACACAAAGATTAGATTATAAATATTGCCTTCATATGACTACCAACTTTTTCTTATGTTCACATTAGTCATCCTTACAATAAAGAAATGTGGGTCCAGGCCCTGCTCAGGCCTGTAATCCCAGCACTTTGGGAGGCTGAGGCGGGTGGATAATCTGAGGTCAGCAGTTCAAGACAAGCCTGGTCAATATAGTAAAACCCTGTCTTTACTAAAAATACAAAAATTAGCCAGGCATGGTGGCATGTGCCTATAGTCCCAGCTACTTAGGGGGCTGAGACAGGAAATCACCTGAACTTGAGAGGCGGAGGTTGCAGTGAGCCGAGATCACTGCACTCCAGCCCGAGTGACAGAGCCAGACCTCATCTCAAAAAAAAAAAAAAAAAAAAAAAAAAAAGGCCCAGCAAAGAAGCCAATTATTTAAAAACAAGAATCACAGGGTTAAGAAGTGTAACCAAAAAAGATTTAGAGATTTTTGGTGAAGTTCTACCAAATGAAATTAAATAGACCAGAAAACTTAATTCTTGAGAAAGTTGAAAAACCACTAGCTCAGCCTTAAAAGGCTTTTAATTGTGTGATACAAAAAGACATCCTTGATTTATTAAACCAGAACCAGCTGCAAGGCATGGTAGCTCACACCTGTAATCCTAGCACTTTGGGAGGCCAAGGCAGGAAAACCATTTGAGGCCAGGAGTTCAAAACCAGCCTGGTCAACATAGTGAAACCCCATCTCTACTAAAAATACAAAAATTAGCCAGATGTGGTGGCGTACACCTGTAATCTCAGCTACTTGGGAGACTGAGTCATGAGAATCTCTTGAACCCAGGAGGCAGATGCTGCAGTGAGCCAAGATCGTGCTACCTCACCCCAGCCTGAGTGACAGAGAGAGATTCTGTCTTGGGAAAAAAACAAAACTATACCAGCAAAAAGAGGTAGTGGCCTGATACAGCCTGATGAAGCATGCCATCTGCTTTAGAATATGCCACGGAAGTTAAGAAAACAAAGAAAATTTTCCAATTAGTCAAGCTACAGGCCAGAAAAGGACAATGGATAAGTTCCTCCCAAAGATCAAAACCAGTCTAACACAGGAAATCCTGCTGCTGCCAGGTCAGGGAGTTCTTGAAATTCTGATCCAGAATGATTCATTTCATAATTGTAATGAACCAGTGGCTCTTTCTAGGTGAGTATTTTTGTTGCAGTTTTCCTATTTCTTTTTCACCATTGTATATTGGCTATGTATGGGGTGAGGGGCTGGGAGGTATGAGAAAAATGACTGCATTTCTTATTCCATCACTGTTGGCCCCCCACTGGATCACACAGAAAGAATTGTGTATAATTCAGAGTTACTCAATTTTGAGTAAGGTGCAGTAACTGGCCAAGGCATTTGTATCTCTTGGAGAAGGGATGTTTTCTTTTTATAAAACAAAACAAAACACAAAACCATGAATACTTGTACATGGATATTTGGGAGGCCAGCATGCCAGCCTGTCAGAAACCATTAATTTTCCCCAGTGTTTTCTTCCCTCCTTATTTCCTTTCAGCAATAGGATCTATTGATTTTTAGCTCTTCGCAATGTATGCAGCTAGAGAGAATACATCACCAATCTTCCCTTGCAAAATAGGCCTTATCTCACAACTAATGCTAATAGAATAAGTGAAAACCAATTTCTAAACTTTTTGAATTATGTTTTTAAAATAAACCTAATTGCCTTTCAAGAACTTCCCCCTTCAGGCTGCAATCAAATAGCAAAAACTTGAACAACGGCCTCTACTGTACACCGACTGGACCCCCTCACTGGAAGTAACATATCTGTTTTGCCAGTTTGGTTTCCTAGATGACCTCATAGAGGAAAGCCCATGTATTTGCCCTGGATTCTCATGTGAGAGAGTGTATCTTGTTTTAATAGAGAGTTTTAATCTTGTTTCAACTACTGAAGTTTTGGTCTCATTAATCCTGTACCCTAACTTCTAAATCTTTCCTGGGATTATTATTATGTTATTAACATTCTGCTTAAAACTTGTTGAAGTTTCAGATGTAGTAAGATTTCTATTTGAAGCTCAATTCTTCAGGATACTCACAATTGATCTAGGGTTATGAGACATAAGATAGCTGGGAAAGGTTAATCTGCATTTTTACTCTTAATTTTTAGTCTTGTTAATAGCATTGTCCTGAACTACCTCTTTGTCTACAGAATAAAGCAAAATATTTTCAAGTAAGTGTTTTTGTTTTTCCTACATTTCTTATCATTTTGTCTTCAGTTTTCTAATAGAGAATTTTTAATCTCTATTTTCCCATTATTTTATATATATTATATATATTAGTATATATATAATATATATATTAAACTAGCTATATATATATATAATATATATAATCTATTTCAGACACCAAGTTTTAGAACTCACCAGTGATGTTATCTATTTATTAAATAATAACTGCCTTAAAAATAAAACAATCACTTATTTACAACTTGAGTTTAACTTGTAGCTCTTTTTCTAACAGGCATTTGTGTGTATTCTTGTGCATTCATATGAATACAGATATAATTCTTACCTTGAGTTTCTTTTCTTTTTTAAAATTGCTTGTGTTTAATAAGTATCTTTCATTTTTGTTTCTTTCTATTTAGTACAACATTTTCTCTTAGCCGAACTTTAATGGTACCCTTAAGTTCTTATATGTGATTATTTTTCTCAGTGTACTTGGGCACTTTCGTTGTTTGTCAATATTCATTCCACCCTTTCCCAACAATTTAAGTTTTGTCTTTTGGGTTTCAAATAGTGAAACAATTGCAAAGTTAGACTAAAAAAAAATAAAAAGATTCAGCTTCTTCAGCTCACTTTCTTTAATAGGCAACTTAACAATATAACCTCCCTACAAAGCACAATGGTGAAGTTCAAATGAGAAATTGAAGGCATGACCAAACTAAAATGAATTGCTGTGCTGATGTTAAGAGTTCCTGATGAGCCATTGCTTGTCCATTACATAGGTCTTGATCTAGGGGTAGATTTTAACAAAGGTCACATTGAGATGTAAAAGCACTAAGCTGACTTAAAGGCCGCAAGAAAACAGAAGGAAGTAACACTATGTTAACTACATGTTGCTGAGGGCCTCTACTCCAGGAAGGATTTTACCTTCCAACAGCTCTAGACTGGCACCGCCTCCAGTGCTGACATGGCTGACTTTATCTTCAGTGTTCCATTTGGCACAGCAAGTAGCAGTGTCTCCACCCCCTATAATAGTGATGCAGCCCTTGGAAGTGGCTTTCACGATTTCATCCATAAGGGCTTTGGTTCCCTTAGCAAAGGCATCCCATTCAAATACTCCTAAAGGCCCATTCCAGACAATTAGCTTTGCTTGAGCCACAACTTGAGCATGATTCTTGTTGCTCTCAGGACCACAGTCCAAACCCATCCAGCCAGGAGGTATGCCAGATGCTACAGTGGCTTGTCCTACCTGAGCGTTCTCATCAAACTTGTCAGCAGTAACAAAGTCAACAGGAAAAGTAATCTTTACACCATTCTTTTGTGCTTTGGTCATGATATCTTTGACTATCTTGGCTCCCTCGTCATCAAACAGGGAAGCACCAATCTCCATGTTGTTGAGTACCTTAAGGAAGGTATAAGCCATTCCACCACCAATAATCATCTCATTGACTTTGTCCAGCATATTTTTGATGAGTTGGATCTTGTCTGCCACTTTGGCTCCACCAAGTATAGCCAGAAAGGGCCTCACTGGGTTTTCCAAGGCTTTAGCAAAGTAATCTAGTTCCTTCTTCATAAGGAATCCAGATGCTTTTTGGGGCAGATTCACTCCCACCATGGAACTATGAGCCCGGTGTGCAGTGCCAAAAGCATCATTGACATAGATGTCTCCTAGCTTGGAAAGTGATGCTCGGAAGGCTTCTATTTTATCTGGCTCAGCTTTAATCTTCTTTCCAGAAGGATCCTGGCCCTTCCCTTCTTCTTCCACATGAAAACGCAGGTTCTCCAGCAGGATGACTGAACCAGGAGCTGGGTTGGCACAGGCTTTCTCCACTTCTGTGCCTACACAGTCCTTCAAGAACAGAATATCCTTGCCCAGCAAGGATTTGAGCTCAGCAGCAACAGGCGCTAAAGAATATTTGTCAGGCATCGGAACACCATCAGGCCGACCTAGATGACTCATAAGAACTACTGCCTTGGCTCCGTTGTCCAGGCAGTACTTGATGCTTGGGATGGAAGCCTTGATTCTCTGGTTATTTGTAATCTGGTTCTTCTTCATGGGAACATTGAAGTCTACTCTCATGATGACTCGCTTCCCTCTAACATCCAGCTTGTCTAAGGTCAACTTCTTAGAAAGAGACATCTTGACAATATAAAGACATAGGCTGACACCTGGATCTTAATGCTGAAGAACCAACTTGCTGTTGGGAGGCTGCGTCGGTTGTGATTTCTAACGCCTTCCCTTTTGCCCCGCCCCTTTCTTCTCCACACAGTCTGCAGCACAAGAGCCACTGTTAGAACGGCAAGGAAATCTAGCTTTGTGATTGGTCCGTGGTCCTGTCAATCTGGCTTTGAAGTGTGTTGCTAGGTGCAGATTCCAATTGCTTGGGCAGAGAGCCATGTAGTGGAGTAGAGAGAAGTACCTGGTTTCAGGCAAGACTTGGGGAGGTGAAGAAATCCCAGAATAAGAATGATTGTAAAACTACAAGAATGGTCTTGAGGTCTGCGCCTCCTGCTGAGTTTTTCTGCCTCCCACAGCTGGGCTAAAGGTTGCTTTTATTATTAAAAACAAAACAAAACAAAAACAACTTCCCCACCCCTGCCAATCTACATACACCTCATTCATGTCAAATCTTAACTGGGTGGATATGTAAAAACCTCTGCAGTGCCAAATAAAATGAATATTTGAAATAATGGTTTTTATATGAAAACTTGCTTATTCAAGTTAACACGGTAAGGTTCTGCTTTTTCTTTGTCTTGATAAATATTTCTGTGGCGGATGTGGCTTGTTATTAGCCTTCATCTTTAGATACATTCCAGGATGGGGAGGGAATGCTGTCACAGTTTCAGTACTTTGCTTCTTCATTCTCAGACTACCATGAAGAAATACTTGGTCACTTCTGCAGGAGAATCCCATAAGGTCATAGCAAAGAGAGTATCAGTAACAGGTGCTGAAAGTAATGGTGACATTTCTTGCAGACTACAAGGTTATGATGAGGCTTTTAAGTTGAAAATGAGTGAGATATTCTATTTTTGGAGAAAGAAAATGTATGTGGCTAGTTGGTTAAGTAATGAAAACTGGTTTTCCAATTTTTTTTTCACTCAACTCTTTCCATAAGTTGAATGAACGAAATATGCAAAATGAAGGCTTTGACAGAAATATATTTGAGGTATCACCCATTAAGATGGCTGAAATAAAAAATAAAAACAAATGTTGAGAAAGACATGGACAAACTGGAATTCTCATTTATTGCTGATAGGAATATCAAATGGTGCAGCCACTTTAGAAAACAGTTTATCAGCTCCTCAATATTAGACATTTAGTCAACAGCATTTAAAAGCAACCTTAAATGTTGTTAAAAATGCATAGTAATGGAAACTCTCATTTATTGCTCCCAAGAATGAAATATCATATAGCTATTTTAGAAAACAGCTTGGCAGTTTCTTACAAATATTTATAGACTTACCATACAAGTCATCAATTCTGTTTCTAGATATTCATCCAAAGACATCAAAACCTGTATTCTCTCAAAATTCTGTAAACAAATGTTTAGAGATACTTTATTAATAATTTTATAAAAAATTGCATATCCTTCAAGTAATAAACTGTGATATATCCATGCAATGAAATATGCTAAAAAAGAAAAAAAGAAATAGAAAGAAGTTGTTTACTTACACAAAAGACCTGGATACAACTTAATATGTCTTACTAACTGAAAGAAATAAGACATATCACTTCTGTATTACTTCAGGCACAAAATTATATAGATATTGTGTAATTCCATTTGTATGACATTTGAAAAAAAGGCAAAACTATAGGGATGGATATCAGTGTTTGCTTCATGTTAGAAGACAGGATGATCAACTATAATGGGGATATACAGAAGGATTTTTAGTGTGGTAAACTTTTCTATGAGGTACTGGAGTGGTGGTTATAATCTTTTTTTTTTTTTTTTTTTTTTTTTTTGAGACAGAATTTCACTCTTGTTAGCCAGGCTGGAGTGCAATGGCGCGATCTCAGCTCACCGCAACCTCCGCCTGCTGGGTTCAGGCAATTCTCCTACCTCAGCCTCCTGAATAGCTGGGATTACAGGCACGCGCCACCATGCCCAGCTAATTTTTTTGTATTTTTAGTAGAGACGGGGTTTCACCTTGCTGACCAGGATGGTCTCGATCTTTTGACCTCGTGATCCACCCGCCTCGGCCTACCAAAGTGCTGGGATTACAGGCATGAGCCACCGCGCCCGGCCGTGGTTATAATATTCTATGCACTTGTCAAAATTCATAGAATTGTACATTGTAAAGAGTGAACTTCAATAAATATAAATAAAAATATAATCTATGGTGTGAGCAATCTTATTATGTAATGTAGCCTCTGACAAATAAACCTAACTGTATTACAATATACAGGAAATTTTACTACAGGTGATGAGGAAATTTTGCTACAGGTGATGTGGAAAATAAAAGAGATGACTTAAGTAACTTTGCAAAAGAAGTTTCCAGTTTACAATACTAAAGACAAAAATAACTGTTCATAAATATAATACTTTAGTTGGTAAGTTTGAATATCACAAGCATATAAGTGAATAATTCTTAAACTATTTTATGTGTGTTAAAAGAGATGAGCAAATAATGGAAGATAATGAAAAGTTTCTCACTAACAGGAAATAAGTTACAAATAAGCAAAAGCAGAATGAACTCAGTGGTACTGGATTAAAAGTCTGAGATATCAGTGTGAACTCACATTAAGTTCAATATACAGATAGGTTGATATGGAAATAATTACAAATATCAATTTTCTATTGTGTGTCAATTTTCTATTGTTACTGTAGGAACTTGTCATAAATTTAACTACTTGAAATAACACAATTTTTTGTTCAAAAACAATTCTGTAGGTCAGAAATTCAGGGTAGCTCAGCTGGTTTCTTGCTCTGTATTTTATACAGTTTTGTTGGATGGGTTGTCATTACAAGGCTCTAGGAAGAATTTACTTCTGAGCTTGTTTAGGCTTTTGGCAGGATTCATTTCTTTGGAATTATAGGACTGAGCTACCTGCTTTTTGCTGGCTGATAATAAACCCCTAAAGGCCCTCTCAGGTTTGTTGGTTCCTGTGTCAGAACCCACAATGGTGCATTGAAGTCTTCTTCTTCTTCTTCTTTTTTTTTTTTTGAGACAGTTTCGCCCTTGTTACCCAGGCTAGAGTGCAATGGCGCGATCTCGGCTCACCGCAGTGTTTGCCTCCTGGGTTCAGGCAATTCTCCTGCCTCAGCCTCTTGAGTAGCTGGGATTACAGGCACGTGCCACCATGCCCAGCTAATTTTTTGTATTTTTAGTAGAGACGAGGTTTCACCATGTTGACCAGATGGTCTCGATCTCTTGACCTCGTGATCCACCCGCCTCGGCCTCTCAAAGTGCTGGGATTACAGGCGTGAGCCTACAATTGGAATCTCTCTGATTTTCATTTCTACTCCATCTGTTTTCCACTTTCAGCCAGAGAAAATTCTCTGCTGTTGAGGACTCATTTGATTAAGTTGGGCCAAACTAGATAATACAGGATAAGCTCCGTAATTAAATACTGTGATATAATTAATCTGCACAGTCTCTTCTGTCATGTAGCATCAGTATTTACAAGTTCTGGGGAACAGGACATGAACATCTTTGGTGAGCCATTCACTATTCTGCCTATTCAATTGTGATTTACATACATACAAATATATTCAAGCTCTGTTCGTAAAAGGGGAGAGAAGCAGTGATTTATAAATAGGTGGGGGGAAAAGACAAAACGTCCCTATAGAGGAAATCCAAATAATGTGTGTAAATACATTCCTCCACTAAAGGTGGAGATTAATGCATGGTTTGAATGTAGCGACAAATAGATTCTGAGTATTCAAAGTATCATTCATCATGACTTACAAATATTAGATTTGAAAGACCCCAAAGGAAAATATATTCTTCTATTTTGGAATCTTTCTGTAAAGAAGAGTTGCAGTGTGCCCTGCACTGAACTAAACCACAAGGGCGTTTTGTCACCACTTCCCCGCCCTTGGTTCTCATGTAACAGCATCAAACGCTGAGGGCCTTGTCTTTCAGAATTAAGATCCTGATACCAATTATCACCCCACATGTAGGTTGAAATGTCTTCTTAACCAAATCAAGTTTTCATCTATGTTCACAGTATCAGTGTCTCTACATCCTGCTGTTTTTAGACAGACTTTCCAGGTTTTCTTTATACAAATGTCCTCTGTTTCTCTTCAGGTCTTTTAAGGACTGCTTACTTAGCTGCTAGTGTTTGCTCAGGGCAGTGACTGATTAAAGTATATGGTGCAAAGATTTCATTATAGGTTATCAATTTTCTTTGAAAATGAAAACATGTTATGGATACAATATATTATTATTTCTATTAGGAAGCCTTTGAAATACTTGGAGCAGTTTAGCTTCAATTCATCTTTCTGTTAACAATGAATGCAAAATATGCAAATATATATTCCATATGTTATGCAGAGTTCTGGGTGCTGAAATGATCAATAATATGTAGTTATGTATATTCTCATGTATCTAGTTCTGTCATTTTAGTCACTAATTTTTATGATTTTAAAATAAACAGTCCCTCTTTTAACAATTTTTAAATTGCTTATGAATTTGCAAATGTCCCTATTGATAATAGCAGTAAACTACAATTTATGCATTTAAAAATAATTCCATGAGTTTTTGGGATAATTGTAAAAGGTAGGCTGCTAAGGTCTGTATGGTGCTACTTCTCACTTTTAATGGCAAAAACTGCTACTCTTGCACCAACCTAATATATAACTGTTTACACAGTGCAGAATTAGTTTTAAAACAACAGAATAATTCACACAATAACATTATGTATGAATTAGCCAATGCATTTGTTTTAAAGTATACTTTTTTTTGCATTTGTCCCTCCACCTACTTATCTATTCTTCTAACATAGTTTTGTTGCATAAATTTTAAATGAATTTTACTCTCTTTATATTTTGTTTTTATAATCTATTTTTTTAGAAGATAAAAGGACACATGGCAATATGTCCTGAAGAGGACAAACTCAATGTGAAGGCTAAGGTAAGAATATTAATGTTATTACAATAGAGTTAGTGAGACATAAGTTCTATAAATATTATGTTATATAATAATACAAATCATTACCAGTTCGAACTAATTCTAGTGGAGGATTGATGTATTGCTAAGATTAGGTTTTATTTTCCTTAAGGATTCCAAATTAGATCAGTAGATGCAGTCATCTTAAACAAGAGAATTGTGTTCTAAAAGTTATAATTTAAAAGGGTGTTTCAAGAGGGAACATTTTAATTAAAATTTTAATAAAAAAGATTAGAAGCTAGAGAGTTTAATTCATAATGAGTAAGTTACTTTAGAGTTATTTTTAACTAATGAATAACCTGGGATTATTTTTCTAAAGACATTCGAAAAACTTTTTTTCAATTTAGTTTTAAGTACATTTTATTATTCTAAAACTAAAACAATTGTAAGCATCAGCTTGTCTTCTAATATTGAAACTCAAGAGATTCACATTGCTATATAATTTTTCTATTACCTCCAAGCTCAAAAATTTCAATAGAAAATAGAAGTATGGGATACCTCTTGAAAAATGGTGCATTGAATTTTAATAAAATTTATATTTTTATTTGGCTACTACTTAATCATAGTTATGATGTATCTGATTTTGGCTTGCATTATGCAAAACATATTTATAATTTAAACAATTATATTAGTTGGTTAACTTTTGATACAGCCAAAATATTTGCCTTGTACTATTTCTTGACGTTTCATCTATTATAACATGTTGAGGATAACACTGCAATCCAGAAAGGGTATAGGTGGGAGCTGTAGTTTCTCTAAGCTCTAAGCTAAAAGAAAGACAAATGATGAAAATGTGTCTTTGTATCTCCAACATTGACTAATGAATTCGGACAGCTATTGGATTAATTCACTACAGGGGACAAGAATAACTGACTGGCAAACTAGCTTAATGGAAATATATGGAAGAATATATACATTTCAAAAATATGGCCAGATATCACTTATTTCTGTATAAGATGAAGACCTGTGAAATAGATTCTAGTTCTCAGTCTCCTACCTAGTTTTGGAGATTCCAATGTGAGACAGGGAATTATCTGGAGCTCCTTTTAGCAACCACCAAAACCAATTGGAGGTCCATGGGAGCCTGAGTTTTTTGAATTATTGCATTCCCTGGGAGACAGAAAGTAGCCTTCAGTGGAAGTTCAAAAACCAAGAAGAGAGATTGAGTTGCTGTAGAGGATCTTTGTTGCACAGTTTCTCCCTCCATTGTATCTCAGTTGAAATTAAGCCTATCCATGAGTGTGATCAGGATGGACTAAATTGGAGCAGCATTTGGAAATGGTATGTATGTCTTGTGAACTTCGATGGGCTAAGTGCTGGGCAGTCTTGAAATTTTAATGTTATAATTCAGTAAAACAAATTGTCAAAAAAAAAAAGGAAAAAAGAGAAAAGTGAAAAGATAAATAAAAGAGAGGAAAGAGAAAGAAACTAAAAAAGTGAAAAGACAAAATAAAAGAGAGGAAAGAGAAAGAAACTTTGATTAAAAAGGATGAAACCAGTGCTTTGGGGACCAGTTTGAACTCTCTCTTTTATTGTTCCAATTGTAGAGTTCTATAGAGGCAATACTGGAGCCAGGATGGGTGAAGCCCAAAGAACAATAATTATGCTTAGGTCTGGCAGGCTCTAGCTCTCAGCTGATAATCTAGGGAAGAAGCTATTGAAGTAGATGTACCATAATATTTCCTATAGGACAGACAATACCTATGCTGGAAATGGTAATAGGGAGCAGAAAATCATGCACTATATAATAAGAGTCTCTTTCAATGTATATTTTCCTCCAACTTCAACATACACACATAAATGAAGTTAGTACTTGAGGCTTGGCTCACTCTGCAGATTAGTAACAAAAACAACACAGGTATTTATAAGGAGAAAAATTAGACATGTCTGAGGAGCTTCAGCATTTTAAGTGAAAGCTAGCCGAGAGCACAATATACCTAAGGAAGCCAAATCAATAGGCATTTAATACAAGATTTAAATAAATGAAAAAAAGTGTTAGAGAAATAATTACAATGGAATTGTGAAGGACAATGAAGCCATTATAAAGCATAACCACTTCAACATATTGGATACAAAAAATTGTGAAATATGTAACTCAAGTGGACAGATTGCATGGTAAAATAAAAGTAGTAAAATAATGAATTAATGATAGCTAAGTTGTGGAAGAATTCTTGCATAACACACCAGAAAAGGACCAAGAGGAGGTGAGTGAGAACAAAATTAACGTGTGGGGAATTCAAAATTTGTACCAATATTACTATCTGTCACGAAGAAGTCATAAAAATAGAAAAAATATAAACTGAAGATGATAAGGTTTTAGCAGATAATATTCTACAATTGGAAAAAAAACACAGATCTCAGATTCAAAGTGTTCATAACATGAGAGGCAGAATAGTGAATATTTGAAACAAATTCACACTCTAGAAACACTACAATAAGTTTTAGGTACATTAACAGCAAGAACATATATTTTTCTTAAGTTTCCAGGACAGAAAATCAGATAATTGAAAGGGAAAAGATTCAGATTGAGATCTCACAACAGGGTGACTATAGTCAATAACTTAATCGTACATTTTAGATTAACCATTATAAAAGAGTGTAATTGTATTGTTTGTAACACAAAGGATAAATGCTTGAGGGGTTGGATACTCTATTCTCCATGATGTAATTATTTCATGTTGCATGCCTATATCAAAACATCTCATATAACCCATAAATATACACACTTACTATGTACTCACAAAGATAAAAAATTTAAAAAATTTAATTAAATACAAAAATTTCCACAATTAACTAAAAGAGTTTTTGACCTAAACTTTTATATCTAGCTAATGTATAAATGGGAGAGTTATTACAAGTATTTCCAATCATAAGGGATATCAGAAATTTTGTCTCACTGAGGTTTCTTAATAAAATAAATAAAAATAAAAGACCAACTCTGGGAAGTTTTATTCAAATAGGAAGAAATTTAAGTGCAGAACAAATCAATAAGTTGGGGAAACTAAGTATGACTAAAAATTCTAGTAAAATTAATTGTCCAAATAAGTAATTATCACAGTTTTTAGAGTATTTATTGTTGTTTAAAACCATAATTTGATTTTTATAATATTGTCTTATAGTTTTTCCAATATATAAAAATACTATTTATGTTGATAGGTTGATCTTAAATCTGTCTTCCTAGCTGAGATTTCCTATGAGTTTAAGTAAAATCTGGAAAGAATGAATATATAAATGACTTACGTAATTGCTTAATGTCAAAATAATTAAGATTCCTCTTTCCTTCTTATCTTTATACTAATTATTATATATCTTAATTTGAATTGTTTTGGACAAGGAATCAGTCATATTTTGAACACTTGCAATGATATTAGGCCTTGATATGCTTGATACGGTTTGGCTGTGTCTACCAAATCTCAACTTGAATTGTATCTCCCAGAATTCTTAAGTGTTTTGGAAGGGAACCAGAGAGAGGTAATTGAATCATGGGGGCTGGTCTTTTCTGAGCTAGTCTCATCAGAGTGAATAAGTCTCACGAGATCTGATGGGTTTATCAGAGGTTTCCACTTTTGCTTCTTTATTTGCTCTCTCTGCAACCATGTAAGAAGTGCCTTTCACTTCTTGTCAAGCTGCGGAGGCCTCCCCAGCCATGTGGAACTGTAAGACCAATTAAACCTCTTTTTCTTCCCAGTCATGGATATGTCCTTATCAGCAGTATGAAAAAGGACTAATACAGTAAATTGGCACCAGAAGTGGGGCATTGCTGAAAAGATACCTGAAAACGTGGAAGTGACTTTGGAACTGGGTAATAGGCAGAGGCTGGAACAGTTTGGAGGGTCAGAAGAAGACAGGAAAGTGTGGAAAAGTTTGGAACTTCCTAGAAACTTATTGAATGGCTTTGACCAAATTGCTGATAGCAATATGGACAATAAGGTCCAGTCTGAGATGCTCTCAAATAGAGAGGAGGAACTTGTTGGGAACTGGAGTAAAGGTGATTTTGTTATGTTTTAGCAAGGAAACTGGCAGCATTTTGCCCCTGCCCTAGAGATTTGTGGAACTTTTAACTTGAGAGAGATGATTTAGGATATCTGGCAGAAGAAATTTCTAAGCAGCAAGGCATTCAAGAGGTGACTTGTGCACTGTTAAAATCATTCAGTTTTAAAAGGGAAAACAGAGCATAAAAGTTTAGAAAATTTGCAGGCTGACAATGCAATAGAAAAGAAAAAAAAACATTTTCTGGGAACAAGTTGATTGCAAAAATTTGCATTAAGTAGAAAGGAGACTAACGCTAATCCCCAAGACCATGGGGAAAATGTTGACAGGCCATGTCAGAGACCTTCATGGCAGCCCCTCGCAGAGGCCCAGGAGGAAAAAGTGGTTTCGTGGTCTGGGCCCAGGGTCCCTGTGCTATGTGCAGCTAGCGACTTGGTGTCCTGTCTCCAAACTGCTCCAGTTGTGGCTGAAAGGGGTCAATGTACAGCTCAGACTGTGGTTTCAGTAGGTGGAAGCCCCAAGCTTTGGCAGCTTCCATGTGGCTTTGAGCCTGCAGGTGCTCAAAAGTGAAGAACAAGTTTGGGAAACTCCACCTAGATTTCAAAAGATGTATGAAAACACCTGGATGTCCAGGTCAAAGTTACCTGCAGAGTGGGGCCCTCATAAAGAACCTCTACTAGGGCAGTGTAGAGGGGAAATGAGGGGTTGGATCCCCCCACAGAATCCTCAGTAGGGTACTGTCTAGTGGAGCTGTGAGAAGAGGGCCACCATACTCCAGATCCCAGAATGGTAGATCCATCAACAGCTTGAACCATGCCTGAAAAAGCCACAGACACTCAATGCCAGCCTGTGAAAGCAGCCAGGAGGGTGGCTGTATCCTTCAAAGCCACAGGGTAGAGCTGCCCAAGACCATGGGAACCTACCTCTTGGATCAGCATAACCTGGATGTGAGACCTGAAGTAAAAGGAGGTCATTTTGGAGCTTTAAAGTTTGAATGTCCCGCTGGATTTTGGACTTGGACGGGCCCCGTAACTCCTTTGTTTTGACCAATTTCCCCCATTTGGAACAGCTGTATTTACCCAATACCTGTGTGCACATTGTATCTAGGAAATAACTAGCTTGCTTTTGATTTTACAGGCTCATAGGCAGAAGGGACTTGCCTTGTCTCAGATGAGACTTTGGACTGTAGACTTTTGGGTTAATGCTAAAATCAGTTAAGACTTTGGGCCAGCTTGATGGCTCACACCTGTAATCCTAGCCATTTGGGAGGCCCAGGTGGGTGGATTTTCTGGGCTTAGGAGTTCAAGACCAGCCTGGGCAACACAGTAGAACCGCATCTCTAGTAAAATACAAAAAATTGGCCAGGCTTGGCAGTGTGCACCTGTACTCCCAACTACTTGAGGGTGGTGGGCTGAGGCAGCAGAATTGCTTGAGGCAGGAGAATTGCTTGAACACAGGTGGGGAAGGTGGAGGTTGCAGTGAGCCGAGATCATGCCACTGCACTACAGTCTGGGCGGCGACAGAGTGAAAATAGGGACTATTGGGAAGGGATGGTTGGTTTTGAAATGTGAGAACATGAGATTTGGAGGGGCAGGGTTGGAATGATATGGTTTGGCTGTATTTCCACCAAATCTCAACTTGAATTATATCTCCCAGAATTCCCACATGTTGTGGGAGGGACCCAGGGGGAGGTAATCTAATCATGGAGGCAGTTCTTTCCCGTGCTATTCTCATGATAGTAAATAAGTCTCAGGAGATCTAATGGATTTATCAGGGGTTTCCACCTTTGCTTCTTCCTCATTTTCTCATGCTGCTGACACATAAGAAGTGCCTTTTTACTCCTGCCATGATTTTGAGGCATCCCCAGACATGTGGAACTGTAAGTCCAATTAAACTTCTTTTTCTTCCCAGTCTTGGGCGTGTCTTTATCAGCAGTGTGAAAACAGATTAATACAGGACTATTTCAGACACACTTTGTTTTTCTCAAATTTTAACTTTTCTGAAATCAGGATGCTCCTGGAGATGAAGCGAGTTACAGATATGAATAAAATCTACTATTGATTCTAGTAAGAAAATATGGAAATTTTGTTCATTTTGTCTTGGTTTCACCTTTCTGTTGGCAATATATGTGAATTGTACTTTTTATTATCCTATGTACAGAATTCTGGGTGCTGAGATGACCAATAATCTTTGGTCTTTGCAATATTAATATAGGCAAATTTAATCAATTATCTTAGGAACAAAATAGACTAATCCTTTAGTAAATATGCATACTTACTCTTTATGGAACAATTGACATTCCATTTAAAGTTATTAATGCAATGTTCTAAAACAATTTTGCATTCTAATAATTTCCTTTTTCTTTAACACGCTTAGATTTATTTTAGATTGCCATTGATAGCTCATTAGTCTTTTTAAAGCATCATTTCCTCTTTCGTGCAGCCTTTTTTTAAAAGCTTTTATTTTAGGTTCAGGAGTGCATGTGCAGATTTGTTGCAGGTAAATTTCATGTCATAGGGGATTGCTATATAGATTATTTTGTCACCCAGATGATAAGCATAGTGACCAATAGGTAGTTTTTCATTCCTCACCCTCTTCCCACCCTCCACCCTTAAGTAGGCTCTGATGTTTGTTGTTCCCCTCTTTGTGTCTATGAGTATTCAGTGTTTAGTTCCCACTTCTAAGTGAGAACCTGCAGTGTTTGGTTTTCTGTTCCTGCATTAGTTTGCTTAGGATAATGGCCTCCAGCTCCATCCATGTTACTATAAAAGCAGCTAGAAAGAAGGGGCAGGTCACCTACAGAGGGAACCCTGCTGTGGTAACAGCAGAACCTTCAGCAGAAACCCTATAAGCCAGAAGAGATTGGCAGCCTAATTAGCATTCTTAAAAAGAGAAGTTCCAACCACGAATTTCACATCCAGACAAATTCAGCTTTGTAAGCAAAGGAGAAATAGGATCCTTTTCAGACAAGCAAATATTAAGAAAATTTGTTACCACTATATTTGCCTTACAAGAGGTCCTTAAAAATTGAAAAATATTGATCGGCCATTATTAATACCCATTTTTAGAATAAAGCAATATTCCCATTCTCTATCCCTCTTTTTCTTCCTCTTTCTTCCTCTCCACTTCTTTTTTTTTCTTTCCTTCTAAAAAAAAGTTGAAAAATAACTTCTATATGCCTACATAATTACCTTGGAATAGACAGAAGTCTTATTTTCCCATTGGACTTCTTATTTTTTCAGAGCTCAAAACTTTCAGTAGGACATAAAAGATTATGACTAGGGTAACTACTGAGTTTTGCAAAACAAATCTTTTCATTATTCAAGGGATAATGTTTAATTATAGTTGTAATATATTCAATAGCAGTCTTCATAATAAAAATCATGTTTTATAATTTTTAATATTTTTGTTTATATACATAAACATTTTATGTTTTATAATTAATTATATTTAATTGATTAATTTTCAATGTCTTTAAAGTTTTGCACTGTAATCTACCATGTTGTTTAATCTATAAAATTATATTGAAAACAACAGTCCCACAGAGAACGGGTAGAGGCTGAAGATGAGAGGGTTGTAGTCTGTTAGATCTAGGTAAAAGAAAGAAAAAGAATGAGAATATATGTCTTTGTGCCTCAAGTATTAAGTGGGGCTACTGACAAGAGTTAGTACATAGACTCAGTATAGAGGACAGGGACCGTTTATTCTGATAAGCTCGCTTAATAGAAATATCCTTTAAGAGTATATACGTTTGAAAAATTGTTGAGACATCAGTAATATTATTACACAGTAGAAATATAAGCAAGAGATACCAATGTTATGTTCCTCATTTAGCTCTGGAAAATGTCAGTAGTGAGACAGGGAATTTAATAGAGTTCTTTGAAGCGGCCACAAAAGCCTATGGAATCCTGATATGTCCCTAACATGGTTTATTTCTTGCATTTTCTGGGCAACAGAAAGAAGCAGCCTTCAGTGGAAGTTGTCAAAAGTCCAGGGAGAAAGTCCGGGCTGCTATACAGGGTTTTGTTGCACTGTTTTGCTCTCCCTTGTGTCTTGATATCAGGGCAGTGAGTGCAATTACGATGAGTTAATAGGTGTAACAATTAGAGGGGGGCATCTTATGAAGTTTGAAGAGTTAAGTGCCTGTTAAGATTGGAATTTTGGTTTCAGGACTTAGCAAAAATTGTATCAGGAAAGCAGACAGAAATAAAACTTAAAAAATAAACCATAAAAGAAAAAAAGAAAAAATTTCACCAGAAAAGAGTTTCGTAAAAGTAGAATCCAAATAACTATTTGTCTTACCTTGCCAATTGTAATGTTGGGATAATGCTAACCAAGAACAACAAATAAACTCTGGTTTTTGTCAATTAAAAAGAAAGTAGCTGTCGAGCACAGTGGCTCACACCTGTAATCTCAGCACTTTGGTACGCTGAGGCGGGCAGATCACGGGGTTAGGAGTTCGAGACCAGACTGACTAACATGGCAAAATTTCATATCTACTAAAAATACAAAAATTAGCTGAGTGTGGCAGCGTGCACCTGTAATCCCAGCTACTCAGGAGGCTGAGGCAGGAGAATCACTTGAAACCAGGAGGCAGAGGTTGCAGTGAGCTGAGGTCATACCATTGCCCTCCAGCCTGTGAGACTTTGTCTCAAAAAAAAAAAAAAAAGGTAGCTAACCAAGAAAAGGAGGTATTAGAGTGCCTGAGATGTTCTCTTGCAGATGGAAAAGGTGTATCTGATGGGAGAAAGAACAGGGAATGTGGGATGGCCAACAGCTATTGAAAGGCACTAAGAATTTATGTCTTTCTTTCAGCTCGACTCAACATACCAAGAACAAAATAAAGCTAGAATTCAGCCTTGTCTGATCCTTGCAGTTGGTGACCTGAATTTGGAACCTATAAATGTCAATTCAAATTAAATAACAATAAAAATCGTGTGTATTAGATCACATTTCACTGTCAAGTATGGGTACAAATGCAAATGCAGACAGCGTAATGTAACTTCCTCTTGCCAGGAAGTTAACATTTTTCCACTGGAGAAATTTGAGCACAAAGACAGGCCATATATACCCACTAGGTATCCCTACTTGCAATTTTCCACTCCTGTTCTTTGATCTGTATCAGTTTACACTGCTTTGACATCACTCTGTTTTTTTATGCAGCATCTTTACTCCAGTTCTATAGTAAATGTCAAACACATGATCTTATTAAAATTTCCGTGAGTCTAGAGTTTTTTTAAAAACACATCTGGCCGGACGCAATGGCTCACTACCGTAATCCCCAGCACTTTGCGGGGCTGAGGCGGGTGGATTACGAGGTCAAGAGATCGGGGTGAAACCCCGTGTCTACTAAAAATACAAAATTTAGCTGGGCATAGTGGCGCGTGCCTGTAGTCCCAGCTACTCAGGAGGCTGAGTCAGGAAAATTGCTTGAACCCAGGAGGTGGAGGTTGCTGAGAGCCAAGACTGCACCACTGAACTCCAGCCTGGCTGCGGAGTTAGACTCTGTCTCAAAAAAACAAAAAACAAATAAAAAAACACCCACACACACATCTAGCAATATCCTCAACTTATAAGCTAAAAATTTAAATAATGCAATTACTCTTGAATATTATGGTAGGAAAAATAAAACAGAGTTCCTTAAATTAACAAAATCCAAGTTTGATAACAATCAGATGTAGCCTTTCTTTCTGATGTAGTAAAGACTTAAGGAAATACTTTCAGTAGATCTACCAAGGTAGAAATCCATCACATCATTTATTTGTAGGTTTATCTCTGACATGTTATTTTATCTCTTGGTATCTCAGTTTCTTTGACTCATAATTCATATTTAAATGTTTATTTAAAAGGTTTGATGTGAAAATCTATGCCATATAATTACTACATGCTAAATCCTGTACTATGTGCTGAATTAATAAATGATAACTATGATTAGAAAGAATTATAGTGTTTGGCATCTATACTTGAAATTGTGAATAATAAAAATTAATAGGTAATACAACACACTAGATTCTGTTACTAAGCCTGCAAATATTTTTTTTCTTACTTTTTCCTCACAGCAACTCCAAAATTGAGGTACTATTGTTATCTCCATTTACAAATTAGGAAACTGAGGCACAGATATGCTCTTGGGTACTTGTCAGCAGAAGTTCTACAAGCAAGGTGAAAAGTAGAACCACTTTATCAGTAGGTATTGGATAAAAAAAATCTCCCTATGAATGGTTCATCCTCTCATTGTCTACATGGATTTAAAGGACTGCCAGTATATCTGCATGCAAAAGATTACCCCCCCCCAAAATGTAAACATTGTTTTTTCAACAGGCTATTATATAAATTACTTAGCTACACATTAGCATAATTTTAGGATGACAACCTAACTTAGAATTTCAGTATTTTTTCTTTTACTGGAAGAAGTCTTAACTATGATATGTGTGTGCTGCCATCTGATGATAACTTTGTAGGATTACATTTCATGTTAATGAATTTACTAAGCTACATGATGAATGAAATAATTCATAATAATTCATTAGTCTGGCACTGTATAAAAACATGGTTTTCAGGTTTCAAGTTTTTCATACAAAGAAAGACACATTTGTTACGGCTGTGTATAAGAAATAGCGAGATATACCACATTCAGATCTCCCAGCAGTGGGAATATTATCACACTTGCTAATAAAGATAATTTGCCTATTATGACCAAGTTACCATATACTTTGGACAGGAACTTACCTGGTTAAATCTCAGCTGGCTGCTTGTAAGTGATGCTGTGATGCATCATCATTCTGAAGGGCATATTCACCCAGAAACTGGGAGTCCTGCTCAGAAGCAGCTCTACTGTCTGCCCTTTCTGAAAATGGCTGTACTCCCTTCAGCAGGCAAGGCCACTTCAATAACTGGTAGATGCACATTCCAGGCTACCTTTCTCCAGTTCAGGACAACTCAGAAGAGTTTCCTAGTTTTATAGCTTCCATGGGATTAGCTAAGGCTTGTGTTGTGACAGTATCAAAGACTAGTCTCTTCCTGTGCTTAATCTTGCTCCTTGACAGGTAAATCATAAAAATAAATCTGTAGATTGTTCCCTAATAAACATTCTGCATGCTAGTCTCCATCTCAGAGTCTGCTTATCATATCCAGCGAAACCTCCCTGTAACACTAACTATATCCAGTTTGTACTTCAGACCACTTGAGAAAACTATCTAGGATGTTACTTCTGATTACTGTTGGTAAAATACTACCATTTTATGATACATCCATGAATAAAGTCACAAATGAGTATTTATGATTGACGCACCAAAGCTATGGATTCTAGCTTTAACAAGTGATTTTACTTCATCTAGCTATCACTTTAGGTAATGACTTCTTTTACTCTTATTGAAAAATCTCTGCAGGCAGTTATGTTTGGCTCTTCACCCCAATTCTAATTCTATCAAGCTCACCCCACACATCCCATGCATTGCTTATAAAACAGCTTATTCTATATTCCCATATTTCCTTTGAAATATAACGCAGTTTCAGTAATAAACTTTACTTATAATCTTGTTTCTATTTCATAATTTTGTACCTTGGTACCTGAATATATGCATTCTTATAATATTTTTGAATGTTTCCTTTGTACTCATCTTAACTCCCCAGTAATAAAGTCTCTAAAATCTTGTTTTTAGATAAGAAAAATGAGAAACCTTATTTTAAAATAAGATCATATAAGGCTACATTTTTTAATTATTCTTCAGTCTTTTTAGTACCTTCTAGCCACACTTACATTTGCTCATCTGGCAACAAAGAAGTTTGGACCTTATTTTTCCTAAGGAAGAAAAGTGGCTAAGAGCAGAATACCTGGAGCTAGCCTACTTCCATTTGAATATGGGCTCTAGTGTTTATAACTTTGGAAAAAGTGCTTAATTTTTCTGAATCTCAGTGTCGTTATCTGTAAAATGGAGATGATAGTATCTTCTACCTCACAGGATTACTGAAGAATTAAATGAGTCAATGTAAGAAGGTACTAGAAAATTGCCTGTCAATAATAAGCACCATATGCATGTTAGCTACAACTTTTCCAACAGGAGAATGCTTATGATAGCCATTGATTTGTATTGTTTTGTTCAAGTCACACTTTGGATTCTAAGATGACCAAGATTAAAATTCTGAAATTCTTTTTTATTCATTTGTTTCCTTCTTTATATCATTTGTGTGAAAAAGTTGTTCATTAAAATAGCCATCCAGAGTCTGCACTATTTCTTTTTTTTTATTGCATTTTAGGTTTTGGGGTACATGTGAAGAACATGTAAGATAGTTGCATAGGTACACATGTGGCAGTGTGATTTGCTGCCTTCCTCCCCTTCACCTATATCTGGCATTTCTCCCCATGCTATCTCTCCCCAACTCCCCACCCCCCACTGTCCCTCCCATATTCCCCCCAACAGACCCCAGTGTGTAGTGCTCCCCTCCCTGTGTCCATGTGTTCTTATTGTTCAACACCCACCTATGGGTGAGAACATGCGGTATTTCATTTTCTATTCTTGTGTCAGTTTGCTGAGAATGATGGTTTCCAGGTTCATCCATGTCCCTACAAAGACATGAACTCATCGTTTTTGATGGCTGCATAATATTCCATGGTGTATATGTGCCACATTTTCCCTGTCCAGTCTATCATTGATGGGCATTTGAGTTGGTTCCAGGTCATTGCTATTGTAAACAGAGAGCCTACACTATTTCTAACCCTTGCTGCTCTAGGCCAGTCCAGGGTTCAAGGAAGCAGGCTGAGGGTGCTCATAAACCTGAGTGATACTGCTGGGCAATGAATGTGAGGCTAATCACCTCATGCACCTGAGACTTTCCTAAATTGGTCTTGTGGAAGAACATAGCAGATTTAGAGTGGAAAGATAGGTTCTCTAAGTTTTTATGGAATGCAGTGAAACTAGAGAGTAAATTTACCAACTTTTTTTTTTTTAATCTGGCAACATCAACAGGCTAAATATCTGGATATCTTAAATCTCAGATGATTGTCTTAGCCTCTGAACTACTGCCCAGTGAGGAAAGCTATGAAATGCACTGATAACTTGTTAATCAATATTTGTCATATGTACTGGCAGAATCAGCATCAGTTGGAAGCTTGTGATAGTCTTCATGTCAGACCTTCTGAATAAGAATATCAGAGAGTGAGGCACAGGAAAGTGTGTTTTACTAAGTTCTTCAGAAGATTCTTAAGGACTCTGAAGTTTGAGAAGCACTGTCTTAGGGTACATAAGCATGAAGCTAGTCTGGCGGAGCTCTGTCATTGACTAACTGTATGATGGTGAGAAACTTGCTTACCTCCTCTGGGCTTCTATTTCTTCTTCCACATCACGTTTGTTGTGAGGATCACACCTTTAGTATATTGCAAGAGCATGGAACTTAAAATCTCAGTAGGCATTATTACTATTATTGCCAATATTGACGTTGCTGTTTTTTAGATCTTACCATCTTCAGCATGTTGCTGGATGGTAAAATGACTCCTCTCCTGAAGGTGTCATATGTGTTCACAATTTCTTCTTGTACAGTTGGTGATTCAATGTTTGTTATTTAAGTGGTAAAATTATTCACTACATTTATTATATATTTAAATGGTAAACAATAAAACTGCAAAGAAACAATGGATAAAAAATAAAAATGCTACATATCTTGAGATTGCTTTAAAATTTTAGAATCCATAGTAGGAGCTATACTGTAAATGTATGTGCAGGTATGTAGTTTTTCATATTTAGATTAAATTCCATTAAGTTAGACTGTAACTTAATCTAAGTTATAAACATGTATATTTTGCATAGATTCCTTATATATGGCTTTTAAAAACAAATTGATGAGAGGACACAGAGTTGGTACTCATTACGTATAACCTCAGAAGCAGGAGACAGATTTAGTTTACTTAGTCTATTACAGTTTTAGAAGGAATGATTTTTTTTCAAAAGGTTTAAATCAATGAGCTTCAGCTAAATTTTTAGAGTGATCCAGATAAAGGGACACAAAGGAGGAGGAAGACTCATGCAATCACCTGACATTTTCTTATGGTGATTTATTTAACATGTAGTTCAATCTCCACAGTAGTCTTTTTCTTTTAAGGTGACTTACAGAATAATTTTGTTTTACAAATTAATGGCATTTTCTATTAGATGAGATATTTTAATATATTGATACTCATTCCTAGGTTACCATGCTTCATCTGTCAATGCATTGAAAACTTGGAATATAAATTAATTCAACCATTTCAGAAGATGGTGTGGTGAGTCCTCAAAAATCTAGAAGCAGAATACCAATTGAGCTGGCAATCCCGTTACTGTGTATATACCCAGAGGAATATCAATTATTTTATTACAAAGATACACACACGCATGTATTCACATTAGCAAAGACATGGAATCAATCCAAATGCCCATGAAAGATAGACTGGACAAAGAATATGTGGTACATATACACCATGGAATACTGTGCTCCCACGAAAAGGAGTGATATCATGTTTTTTGCAGGGACATGGATGGAGCTGGAAGGCATTACCCTCAGCAAACTAACATAGGAACAGAAAACCAAATACCCCATGTTTTCACTTATAAATGGGAACTGAACAATGAGAACACATGTACACAGGGAGGGCTACAACACACACTGGGGGTTGGGGCAGAGGGAGGAAGAGCATTAGGAAAAGTAATGTATGGTGGGCTTAATACCTAGGTGACTTGTTGATAGGTGTAGCAAACCACCATGGCACATGTTTACCTGTGTAACAAACCTACACATCCTGCACATGTACCCCAGAACTTAATTTTAAAAAAAACTCAAGAAAAAAAAAGAAAACTTGATTTCTCATTGTAATATTAGAAACAGAAGTTAATAGAGGGTAAATTACAGGATATTTACATCACTAGGAGCAAGTTTTATGACTGATAAATGTTTGAATGGGATGAAATTCTAGCCAGTCTATGAAGGTTGAGGAGACTTCCCTGCTAATTTTCATCAATTTTACCCAGCTTTTCTTTTACAAGTATGAATCTTGATGACACCATATGACCCCACATCTTGCTCAACCTGAAATATGTGTTTTATTGAGGCAAGTTTTTGCCTATGTTTACCATAGAGATAATTTTATAGCTTCCTATATCCTGCTGTTGGCTCCTGGGCAGGTTTCCCAGGTTTTGTTGGTGAAGATGTCCTCCAATTGATTCCTGAGCAATCCTTCGATGGCTGCTAGCTAAGGCCAATTTTCCTAGAGTGATGATTAAACTAAAGGTAAGAAAATATCAATACAGATTGTTAAATTCAGAAAGTACATTTGGAAATTAACTTTGAAAGATGACACTACCAATAATCTATTATTTATTCTATTAATAAGATGTTGAGAATTTAGTGAAATTCAATTCACCTTTCTCTTGACAATGTATGTAAAATATATATTTTATTAGGCTTGTGCAGTCAGGATGTCAAGATTAGCAATCATTTATATTACTAGAAGCAAATTTAGTCACCTGTTTCATGAACACAGTGATGAATTATTCACTAATTTGACACTAAATATACATTTTATGAAGAAATGATCATTTTGGTACTAGCCATGAGCCACAAATTTTGTATTGTAAAAAGTTTCTATAAACTTTTAGGATAGTTCTTAAAGGTAAAAAAAAAGTGTCAGTGCAATTCTCTTTACTCATAATTCAATGCAGAGCAACTTTTTTTAAAAATTAAGAGATTCTTATTCTATCACATTGTAGAAAGAGAAGCAATGCATACATTTTAACGTACCTGCTTTATCTATTATTCTGTTGGTTTCTACATCTATCTAGCTATTCTTTTCTCTAACATATTGCTATTACATAAATATTAAGACAATTTAGTTTTGTGTAATTTTCATTTATCCAGTATGGGCATTTGTTGTTTCCTAAGTGAATGCAAGGTGCATTAGATAAACATAGGGATGGAATAAAATGGGTAAACCACCCAAATCACAAGGACATATTTTTTGTAGGAATTTTGCATACTGAATACCTCTTCATCTCTGTTATTAGTTATTATTTCAGGTAAGAACAGAATAGGATACACCTATGATATAAGGTTCTATGTGAAAATTTTAATTTTGTTAAAGTAAATAAGAATTATTACAATATAAATGAGGCAAATTATCTCCTTAATATTAATAATGTTATCTTAATATAATAAATTATCTCCTTAATGTTAATAAATAGTAGAATACAAAACTCCTACATGCCTGCATAATTATCTTCTAATACACACATGCAGGAGTCTCCTTTTCTTTTATAAATTTTGATCACTGCAGAGTTTATACCTTCCAAAAGGAAATAGAAGAATGTGATGAAAACAAATTCGGTTTTCATAAACCACACCTTTTTTGTGTGTGTGATGGAGTCTCTGTTAGCCAGGCTGGACTGCAGTGGTGCTATCTTGGCTCACTGCAACCTCCACCTCACGGATTCAAGCAATTCTCCTTCCACAGCCTCCCAAGCTCTGTTGGCACTACAGATGTATGCCACCATGACTGGCTAATATTTTGTATTTTTAGTAGAGATGGGATTTCACCGGGTTAGCTGGGATGGTCTTGATCCCCTGACCTTGTGATCTGCCCACCTTGCCCTCTCAAAGTGCTGGGATTACAGGCGTGAGACACCGCACCTGGCCAAACACACCTTTCTGTATTCATCACAGTTATGCTATATCCTCTAGAAGTCTGCATAACGTGAAATAGATTTTCTCATTAAATAAATGCACATGATTGTATAATTTTTAATGTCTTTAAAATGTTCACTCTGTAATACATCATGTGATATCTTCCACTGTCAAACAGGATTCAGGCAGGGGAGGACAGACTTGTGGTCTCTATAGGGTCTTGCTCCAGCAAAGAAAAGGAAAGATACTGTGTGTTTTAGTTCCAGCATTAAGCAGGGGAACTGAGGAGAGTTAGAACTGAGAAAGACAGAACTGAGGAGAGTTAGACAGAGATTAGATAGAACTGTGTAAGGGGACAACATGGATCATTGACTCTCATAACCATAATAGAAATATCCCTTAAGGATATACACATCCCATGCAATGGCCAGACATCACTAATTTCCTTATAAGATAGAAATTTAAGTAAGACATACTAATTTTCTGAACTTCATCTTGCCCTAGAGATGACAGAAATTAGATCTGAATTTTAATATTTTTTTCAATTGTAAAGCTGAGAGACATTGATGTACTGGAGGATGGTTAATTCTTTTGTTTTATTGGGGAGCAGAAAGAAATAGGCTCAGTGAGAGATGTCCAAAGTTCATGGAGAAAAGACAGGCTGCTGTACAGAATTCTTTTGCGCTATCTTTTCTTCATCTCTTTCACGATCAAGCCAGTGATTGAAATTAAAATGGATGTAATTGGGGTAGCAATGGGAAGGGGATGAAATAAGTGCTGGCCAGGTATGGAATTTAGTTCTAAGAAATAAAAAAATAAAATAAAATGTCAAACAAAAGGAAACATCAAAAAATAAAAGGAGGTGAAAGAAACTTTTACCTTGATCATGTGACAGGTATCCTAGAAATAGATTTAGAGCATCTGCTGCTCTTACTTTGGAAATTGTAGAGTAGTTTTAGAACAATGCTGGAGGCAGGCCAAAGTGGGAAGCCAAAAACCTAGAACAAATGCATTTATGTCTGGCAGCCTCGATCCCTTGGCAATTAGAAGACATGCAGCAGAGAAGGAAGAAGTTATGAGTACAGCAGGACTGAGATTACCTTGTGAAAGGGAATTGTCCTTTTGTGGGAACAGAGGATAGGTAGGAAGAGACTATCAACTGCAACATAAAGCATCTCACATCTTGTGCCTTTCTTCAACTGAACCTCTCACAGAGAGAAAAAGTAGAGTGAGAATTCTTGTCTAATGTCTCAGATATACCAAAAAAGCCAACAAATATATTGATTCAAAAATATTTAAGCTAATGAGAGGAAGACAACAGTGGAACATCATATACTAAAAGAAACTGAAGTACTTAAAAAATCAATACAAATTGTAAAAAGCACAAAAGTTGTCAAAGAAATAAACATAATGGAAATCTAAATGATGATTAAGCTATTATAAAACATAACTGCTTAAAGATATTGGAAATGAAACAAAAAATAGTTAAAATAAAAACTCAAAAGGATAGGTTGTATAGTTCATCAGTTATACGAATAGGTAAAGAATGAGTGAGTCCAAGCAAGAGGGTGCAATGCTTTCAGAATGCACTGGAAAGGAACAAAGAGAGAGAATGATAACAAGGTCAAGATATGTGACAATTAAGAGAAACTATCAAGATCCGCCAGTGAGAGTCATAAAAGGAGAGAAAGTATAAATAAATGTGACAACATATTTGAGAAAATGATAACGTATCATGAAAAATAACATACGATCTCACATAAAAAGAGGATTGTGCCAAGAATGGTGGTGCACTCCTGTAGTCCCAGCTAGTAAGGAGGCTGAGGCAGGAGGAATGCTGAAGTCTAGGAGTTCAAGACTCCTGTGCACTATGATTGTGCCTGTAAATAGCCATTGTGCTCCAGTCTGGGTAACATAGTGAGATCCTCACCTCTGAAAAATAAGGGTGGGGGGGGGGGAGAGAGAGAGAGAGAGAGAGAGAGAGAGAGAGAGAGAGAGAGAGAGAGAGAGAGAGAGAGAGAGAGATTGAGAGAGAGAGAGAGAGAGAGAGAAAGGAGATCATGCATTATGCAAAACAGCTAAGATTTAAAACACATACCTAGAAACAGCACAACGAATTTAAACAACATGGCAAGAATAAAAATTGTTTAAAGTTTTTAGAAAGGGAAAATAAATCACATATAAGAGAAAAGATACTCCTGGGTATTTTAAATGACTTGGTTAAGTAATTACAGCTATATTTTATATTTTGAACAACTGCAGTCATGACAGGCATGTTATAATGGCTTCGTTTTATATAATATAAAAGAGTTTTCTATTGATAGGGTTTGCATATACTGTATGCCATAATGATTTGTCACTTTACAGATATGTTTTCATAGTCCTGAACTACAGCAGAGAACTTCTTACTCAGATTTTAAAGCCCCTCTGCATTAGAAGATGTTCTCATCTTAAGTAGTTACAGTTAATGTACCGATTTGAAGACTTGCTTACTATATATATATAGTAGCAAGGTCAGGAACCCTCTGTTTTCTTGCATCAGCAGATAATTGACCTGCTACATGGCTAACTTAGGCAAAATCTTAATTAATTCATGCAAAAATACGCAGGTTCACCTAGTGGTAGGGTAATGGCCAAGATAGAGGAACCACATTCTTTCAGGTCCTCCTTAAAACTGAAAAGCTTGAGCATACATAAACATCAAGCATAGGAAGACAATAAAGTAAAGCTAAGAAGCAGACTCCATAAGGACCTTGGACTTGAGTATCAGCATGAAAATGACCGAGTTTCCTTTTTGCTTCCCATATCTACTAGACAGAGCATTGCAGAAGGCTCAGCCACAGAACGACTAACAGGATCAGACAAAAATTAAAACAAACAAAGCAAAACAGAGCAAGGCAGTCCTGCTCACCTCAGCCAAAGGATTGAGAAGAGTGGAATAATATAATAGAAAAAACATTTTTGGCAATAACTGACTCCAAAGAGACAATGAAAAGATTGTCCACAAAATGCCTGGAATGGCTTCAGTAGAACTCAGCAGAGGCCATAACACTTACAAACTTCTGAAAAATTAAAGCCAATGAAAAAATTAATAGGCAGAGAGAAACAATATATACCCATGGAAGAATACCAGTTTTAGTGATAGATTTCTCATCTGAAACCACAGAGGTCAAAAGAGACTGTCACGCTTTACAACTGCTTAAAAAAATAACGAGTAACCCTGAATCCTACATCCAGTGAAGGTATACTTCAGGAATGAAGGGAAAATAAAGACATTCTCAAATAAAGAAGAGTCAGATAATTTATTTGTAAGCCTATCCTTAAAGAATGGCTAAAGGACATTTTCTAGAGGAAAAAAAAAAAGAAATGATAAGAGAAGATTCAAAATTTCAGAAAAGAAAGGACAGTAGATTGGATAAAAATAAGGGTTAAATACAGAGACTTTTCTTTTTATGGTTTTCTTAAAATATCTGTTGGTTGAAGCAGATATTGTTGTACTACACATTATGACGTTTAGTATATGTAAAGTTAGTAGTTAGTATAAATATATTATTAAAATGAGAAGAAAAGTTACCTAAATAAAAGTTAGGTTTCTGCATTTCACTCTAAGTGACAAAATATCAATACAAATAGACTGTGATAATTTAAGTATATATAAATATTTTTATATGGTGAATAACCACTGGAAGAAACTATATAAAGTGATACACTCAAAAACAGTATAAATTTAAGATAGAAACCTTAAAAATGTTCAAATAACTCACAGGAAGGCAAGAAAAGAGAAACAGAGGAAAAACAGAGAAAGAAACAAAATTAAATAATATTAGGCCAACTGAAGCCTAAATATACTAATAATTTTAAAGAGCACAAAGAGATAAATTGGTGGAGAGAGTATCAAGAGGGATCATGACATAACTCAGTAAAAAATCGAATTAGAAGCTTGGTCAAAGTGAGAATTCTGCTATGACAACATCATTTAATACATTAAATTTAGATACGCACATGGATAAATTTTCAGTGAAGTTCATCACAAGAACATCTGGCGAGGAAAATTTCAATGATGCTCGAGTCTTTCTGATACTTCTGCAAGGCATGATGGAGAAGTGGCAGTGGCATTAGAGTCAGTCCAGAGGAATGGTTAAAATGAGACAAGAATCCCATCAAAGTGCTCACGTAGTTTAAGACACAAAGACAGGTATTGAGGCTAGGACTCCTTATCAGGTCCGTTCTGTAAATTGAAACACATGTCTCACCTAGATGCTCATTCTCTATCATGGTTATAACATTCTAATTGTTATTTGACGGCTCTATTCACTGCTTAGTTTAACAAGCATTTAAAAATTTTGTTCATTAAATGCTTGGAATCGATGAGAAAGAAAAGAACTTCAAAACCTACATTTCATGTGCATATTTTCCACATTCAAATATTCTAATAACTTTCTGTTATAGCTCTATATAGTAATAAGTTATTTTATAGCATCTAAATTTTGGAAGGAGCTATTCTTTGTGTCAAATTTTTCTATAACTTTCAAGCTATTTAACCATGAAGAAGTCATGTAAAATTTTGGAGGCTTAGTGTTTACATATGTAAAATTGTGATAATCCCACCATAAAAGGCTATTATGTAGTTGAAGTAATAACATACAAATAACATAATGTATTCTTAACATTCAGCATAATTCTCAGCTCCTGAATGTAGTTACTATTTGAAAAATAATTTGATATTTTCAACCTCCAGCCAGAAACCTAAATGCAGTTGAGATTTTTGGAAATGAAATAATTATCATGTCTTTACAGAGATAATTTAGCTTTATTTTAAAAATGTTCATTTTTGATAAATCTTTTACTAAATATTCTCATTTCTTTTTGTAATATGATTCATTTATATGCTTAAAGAAGCTGCAATATTAGTAAAATTTTACCAACAAATGTGAAGTTTTTCATACACTAGAGATATTTACATAAATAATTCATTAAGAGTGTTATAGGGTGTTGTACAGATTAAGTAAAAGACCAGACATGGTAATTATGGTCCTTCTGTGCCCAAAAGCTTCCTTCCAAAAGGATTACTAAATGCAATGTATATTGCTGTGAATGCCATAAATACCACCTCATGGTTTTGTTTTGGGTGTACTTTTCTGGAACGTTTTTGCGTTTGAGTGGTTATGAATTCTGAACTTTAAGTTCAGTGAAGCCGGAGAAAACATTTCTATTCCATTTTACATGAGGCCATTGATTTCACAGTTTGAAAATTTCTATTTTGCTTCATTATTTTTCTTCCCATTAAATAACATGCAGTAACTACTGGCTAATTTAAGTGTGAAAAACATACCATATCCCTAGTATGATGCAATGGTTTTCTGTATATGATCCCAGACTGTTCTGGTATCGCCATTCCTTTAGCAGTGAGGGAACAGTAGTGCCGTTCCGTGTTAAGGAAAACATAGTATTTACCGTGATGTTTCAACTATTTAGGCTTTGAGCACATCTTGAAAGTTCACTATTATCTTGTAGAGCAATTATCTGTCTGAATATTTTGAAAGATTTTGTTATTTTTGTCTCCATATAAATCTATATAGAACATAGCATATATTGTAGTATTCTTATAATGGGGAGTCAAGAATGTGTTATCTTTGTGTGGGACATCATTTAGGCTTTCTTTTCAAGTTACCCAGTAATCTAGATCTATTTTGTGCCTCCCTGCTCTCACTGCTACTTGACAACCTAATCAGATTTTTATTCTGAATGCTGATCTTTTCTACCTTTGCTTCACGGGACATCCTGACCTTCATTCATACCATTCATACATGTAAACACACACACACACACACACACACACAAACACACACAAACACACATACACACAGAAACACATGTCTGTTTTGGGCTCCTGAGACCCTCCTCCCCTGATAATGACCTTGAAATATACCATAAGAATTTTTATATTATAAACAAGTGTGCTACTGCTACTCTGTCCGTAAACACTGTTGAAAAGCTATGGACATAAGGGTGATGTTGAAGACCATTCCAAAAAATCACGCAGTTGTTTGCTACACATTTTCTTGAAGATAGCCCATGAAGCTGTTTAAGTCACTTAAACAATGTTTATCTTTGAAGTAAACATGATTTCTACTCCCTCTTGCAAGTGATGTGACACATGGTGGAAACCTAGGGAACTTCTTTCATATCAACTTTCAGAAGAAAATAGTCAATTTTTGGGAAAATAAAACACACTGAAGCTAAAACAAATACCAGGTATTGGGCTTCATTTGTAGCTACACTATTGGCCAATTTCTTCGATGTTCATATTTAGTAATGCTTGTGTCCTCATTTGAAACAGGCAAAGATTTGTGCTTCTTGATCACTGAATATATTAATATTTTACAACACTAAGGGCTCATTGTGTAATATTTTGTTTTCACTGTCATTCCTTTACTTACTTAAAACATTGTGTTTAAAAGGGTTTATCTGCATTTTTTTCAAACTATGTAATTTAATACAATGAAATCAAAGGATTAAATATTTTAAACAACTCACAAAGGTATAAAGTGTTTCCAGTTATGATGTTAGAAATGTAAAAAAATCAGAAAATGCTTGAGTGAAAGGATGAATGAGAGCAACAGCACAAGTGGAAGGGGAGGGAAAGACTAGATTATGTCATATGTATATAGATTCTATAATTTTGACTTTTAGAAAATGCATCTCTCATCATAAAAACATAAAAATTTTAATATTTTTCTAACCACCTGCAGAGTATTTTATGTCATGGTTCATTCCTAATTTACTTACCCATTTATTTCTGCACTTAAGTATATTTTTAAAGCTTTTAGTTTTCCTTTATTACTAATAATGCTTAGGTAAAAATCTTTATAGAGACACGTTTTTTCATTTGAATATTTCAGCATAATACATTCCTTCATGAGAAACTGACAAATCAAAAAGCATGTTATTTTAATATCACTTGATATCATTAAATAGGGGTCTTTCTATAAACTTTCAGTTCCCACTAATGATCTATGAAAATGGTTGCCTCTTCCCATTTTTCTGATGGGTAGATTTTATTATATGATTAATTTATTCTTAGCTTGACAGAAAGATAATCCTAACTATATTTGAAATACTTTTTTTTTGCATTATGAAAGAGATAACATTTCTATTTAATGGCATGTGTATTTCTGTATCTATTTAGTGGTTTTTCTCTCCTCCTTTTTTCTAATGCAATACATTTCATTGTTATCAATCTGTAGATTTGATTTTATATATTTATGTAAATACACATAAGTCACATAGAACAACTATATATTTACCTTTTAAAATAAAAGATTTAAAAATTAATCTTAACCTTTCACTTGCTCTACTTCTGCCAATATACATGTTTTTTAAAAGTTTTCCAGTGAAACTATTGTCTTCAAATAAATACTTTCAAGATTTAATGTCATAATTTTGTTTAAATTTCCTGCCCTAGTATTTTAATACTGTTTTTCCAAAAATTGTCTTTCTTATACATAAATATCCTTATCAAAAACACATATTTTAATTTGATTTTATTTTTGGTGGACTCTACTGGATAATTATTTTCCAAATGAATTTGGATAAACTTGTAAATTCTATAAAAGCTCTTCTGGATATTTCCATTGCAATTGCATTGAATTACTGAATAATATGGTGAAATCAGATGTTTCTATTAAGTTGAATATTTTGTTTAATCAAAGGCAGTTTTATACTATAGATTTCTGTGAAAGCCCTTTAATTGTGTTATAAATTACTCCATACTGGAGTAATTTTATTTATGTTATTTGGGATGGGGAAGAGATGGTTCACTTAGCACCGTAACACATGTTCACTGCTGAGTTCACAAAAGGGAAGAGTCCAGAGTGCACCACTCAACTATGTCTGAAGGGCAGAGCTCAAGGACTGGGGTTTGAAGAGAATGAATAGTAATGCCAACTAATAATTATTGAGCTCATTTTAAGCACCAGATACCTTTCTAAGCATTTTACATATGAACTCATTCAATCCTTAAAACAAACCTATAAAATATGTTCGATCTCTTACTATAACTTATGGATGATGACAAAGAAAAATAATCTTTTTCGAGGTTACAGAACAAGCACATATTGTGCCCTGAATTCAAACTGGCTGGGTAACACCTCTGCTCATGCTCTTAACCTTTACAGTATACACCTAGAACTATTTTTGTTGACTACTGTGAAAGTACAGACTGCCACTCGATATTGTTTCTGCTTCAAAATTATTTGTTAATATTTATTCTATATTCAGTAACATTTAGGAAGGGATGTAAGACTATTCCCATTTTTAGAAAGGTGTTGCATGGTAAATAAGAGTTTTTCCACTGTCATCTAATATAGCTCTTTTCACAATTTTCCAAACAACATGTGTGATTCTGAAAGCTTTTGAGATAATAGAAGAATGTATACATGAGGTCGCCCCCCACCCCAATCTTCTTCATTACAGGGTATTTTTTACACAGTCAATGTGCTCTGAGATATTTTTTGGGGAAATACTTTTTGCATTTAATAAATATAATATATTGTGAAAGAAGCCAGCATATTAAACTTGGATAATGTAGACAAAAAAATTGTTTTGTTGCTTGCTTATTTGATTTTCCTTAGATGTAGACTTACCCTTCCTCTTCCTTCCCTAACCCTTAAGAAATATTTGAATATGCTTACCCTTATGCAAGGTGGGAAGAGATATAACTGGAATGCAAATTTTGAGAAGTATCATGTTATTTTCTGGAGAAAGCACATTGTAGTGTAAAAACACAGTATCACTGCTGGCCAATATGTAACAGTAGACTGAAGGATTAGTTGGTTATCAAGCATGCAAAATTCAGAACTGTAATTTAGGTAAGATAAATTATAATAAACTTTTTAAGGTATGATAAACCATAATACCTGGTAATGCAAAAATGAATAAAGATTTTCTATAGCACACACATTTAATTTTCTTAGGGTAAATTATTATTATTATTACTTTGATTTTTTTTTGGTTATGAGTTCCATTTATTAAATATTTCAGCTATAAGGTACCATCCTATTACAGAGTCCTGGGATGAGTCACTATTCTCCTAATGTTAATATGTCCATGTTTATGCTAATGACGATCACTCAAAAGACAGATACAATCAAGTGGATTGACCTAACATATGTAGTTGAAATAAAAAGTGAGAAAGGGTCTGAAGCATTTATATGGGAGAAATCCCCTTGAATCTAGGTGGAAAGACATGGTTCATGCCAAGAGGACATCTTCCTCAAATTGTCCCCTTTTTTTGGAGCAACACAGAATTTTTGCTCTTGTGATAAGAACCACCGTATGATGCAGAATGGCTTACTTTTTAACTTTTGGAAAGTGCGTGATATCTTTTTGTCCCCCCAAGCACTATTGAAATGAGTAAAGAAATATACAAGTAGGTGGAGCTGGGTACAAATTTGATATAATATTAAAACTTGACCAAATATTTCTGGCCTTCCCTTTCCCCATGTCAGGCCCTTCAATATTTGCTAAGACTTCAGTGCATTTCATGTTAGTTGGCCTTAACTGTGCTGTTCCATTGTGTTGAAAGACTTTGTAACCCTGTTTACTCAGAAGATGTTCCTCATTCTACCCTTAAGGCTTTCCTGAATCTCCAAACAGAAGCTATTCATGCTCATCTGGCAATAATAATATATGACTGGTATGTCTTTAGGGACTTATTTATTTCTTATACTATTTTGTATATATCTTTTATACTGTCTTTGAAATGAAACTATATTCTCTCTCTATATATAAACATGCATCTTGTACGTAGTCAACAAGGAATACATATTTTGTTAAATTAATGGCACACAAAGTTTTTTATTGTTTCATGCTTCACAAGTGTGTATATAGATGTGTCAATAAAAGGATGAGACATTTAAACTACTTCCAATTAAGTGATATTTACCTTGCAAGATGAGACTGGACTCTGTTTGCTTTGTGGATTCCTTTAATGACTGATTTAAAGTAGAGGTAAAATATTAAAAGTGAAGAATTATTACTGAATGTTAGTTGTACAGGGAAGAAAATCAGAGTGGCTGAAACATGGGGAAAGCATGGGTGGGAGTTCAATGACATAAGACCTACTTTAGACCAGGTTACTCTTGAGGGACCCAGTTATACCGTAAGTTAAATTATAACAACTTAAGAACTATAAATCACATGATTTAAATTTAAAGTAGGTGTTGGACTTGACGTTTTACTCCAACACTAAGAAAGTTTTAAAAAATGTTACTTCAGGATGTATCAGGAGAGGAGTTAAGATCTCCAGCATGATTAAAGTCAAATAAAATTTAGCTGAAGCTACTAAACTATGCAAAAGACACGATACAACAGACATCTCCTCCTCATCATCACAGCACAGAAGAGTTGCAAATAACAAAGACCTATTTTATCTCTGTGTCACACAGACAAGTGGCTTTACAGAACAGGATAGTGGTTGAGTGGTTGCATCCAAGATAATGGACTTGTTCATCACAGTCGTAGTATTCATCATAGTAGAGGCAAGGGTTAGCTGAAAGAAAATAGTATGGTTTTACAATATTGTCTTTTAAAAATCTCATTTGCTAAGGAAAGAGACCATCTTATCAAAGGCATGAAGATAAATTTTTATTAACGATAGTTAACTAAATTTGATTAGCATAAGCTAACTAAATCTGAATGCAAAACAGGCAATGAGTTAAGGTCATGTATGAAAGAAAAAGGTAAAATTTTTGTCTTTGTATGAAACAGGCTTTATCACAATGTTTTAAATCCAATATAATCAGATTGGAGAGGAATCATCTTTTTAATGACACTGTCATTTCGAAAGTATTACTTATGCAATCGCAATATAAAATATTCGCTTTTTGTCTAATTATCTAATGCTGCATTATTTAATGGTTAAAGATTTGCTTTAGATTATTAGAAGTAATATATAGCCAATGGAAAAATGGAATTAAAAAGCACATATAGGATGGCATGTATAATCTCTCCATCCACCCAGAGGTTACTTTGATTAACATTCTAGTGATTTTTTTCTCACCTTGCTCTATCCCATGAATGCGCACACAGCTACATTCTGGTACATACAGAAATGCACACAAAATTCTCCAATCAGTATGAAGATACCCAACATTTTAAATTTGTGGTAATAGCACCAAAAAACTTACTAAAATATTTTTTAACCTAGTCTCTATCACAACTAACAAATGTATCTATTTGTCTCTATAAATAAAGGTAAGAATAACAGTAATTTAATCCCCTCTCTCCTTAAAGATTTTCTGACTTTATTATGCAGTCTTGAATCTCAAATCTTGGCAACTTGGTGGTCAACTTAATTTTTTCCATTGTATCTCTTCTCTTTCAATTGTAAAGTTTGATCATTGCATGAAATTTATAACAATCTTATAAATTTTAAATTTACATTTATGTTTTATTGTTTATTATTGTAATCAATATCCTTCTATGCTATATACATTTTCCTCTTCCTAAATTGTTGAACTGATTCACCTTTCATGAACTTGGAGAATAACTACAATAGATTTATCAAGGTGAAACAAGGAGATGAAATGTGAATGTTATATTACTGCTTGAACAATTGTATATTTGATAGTGTATCTCTGCTTCTTTTTCCTACAATTAGTAATTTGCCAAAGTCATTACTATTCTTTTTTTTTTTTTTTTAAATCAGTTACTCATCATTATCCTAGTTTATTCTCTTATGCAGTAGTCTGGTGAACTATGCTATCAGTGGATATTTTTTCTTTAGAGGTAAAATTTTTTTCTTTGAATCTATAAAGTGTTTTAATCCATTGTTTTCTTTTATCTGTTGTTCTTAATTTATATACTTTTCCTAATATTATAACTAAGAAGTATTGTTTTTATCAATTTTATTTGAATTACACTAAATGAATTATCTGCATATCCAGGTCTTATATTTTTAGCATTGTTTGTGCCCAATATGTTCAATTCTTGAGTTCATATATTTCTTTAATAGTGCTCACTTTCTCATATGCTTATAAGTGAAGAAAAGCTTAAGATATACATCTTCTATGTGATAGAATCAATCTTCTTGAATACTATTTCTCTCTTTTCTACTCTTCTTTTACTTCGGTTAAATTGTTGTATCACTGCAGACATTGCTTTTCTCAACTAGATTTTAAAAATCTACTCCATTGCCATCCCCTTTTCCCCTAAGGCATAGATAATTGTTTGATTTTTTTTTGGGGGGGGGGTTGGAGGTGAATCTCTCTCCCAACTAAATTTTTTTTCCAGAAATAGGGTATAAAAAGTGAAGTAGATACAGAGAAGGAGAGAGGGATACAGGCAGAGAAGTAAATTAAAAAGAGTGGCAGAGCACGGTGGCTCACACCTGTAATCCCAGCACTTTGGGAGGCCAAGGAGGGCAGATCACGAGGTCAGGAGTTTGAGAACAGCCTGGCTAACATGGTGAAACCCTGTCTCTACTAAAAATACAAAGAAATAGTTGGGCATGGTGGTGCATGCTCTTAGTCCCAGCTACTTGGGAGGCTCAGGCAGGAGAATAGCTTGAACCTGGAAGGCGGAGGTTGTAGTGAGCCAAGATTGCACCACTGGACTCCAGCCTCGGCAAGAGAATGATACTCTGTCTCAAAAGTGTATATATAAAAGAGTAAAAGAAAAGAGAAATGACAGAAAGATATAAGAAGGAAGAAGAATCCATTTTCTTTCTTACTCTAAAAGCAAATAGAGTAACCTGGTAAGGTGAAGAAAAATAAGCCTCTGGCCTTTCAAGTTGGAGGTCACAGAATATTTTTCTTAGGTTTATTTTCTCTCCATAAACTTAGTGCTAATGTAATTTATCTTAAGATTAATCCTAAGAATTAAGAAATTATGTTTGCAGGTAGGCTTTAAAAAACGAAATTTGCTACCTGAGTAAATAAACATAAATGACACCCATTTGGCTAATACTTTAGGTAAGATTTACTCAAGAAATTAAAAAAAAAGGCTGTAAGGAATAATATGAGCATAAGCTAACTTCTTAGATGTTTCACAGGAAGCACAGAAGAATAAGGATCACTCAGGAAAAACTGCATACTGCTATAAGTGGTCAGACAACCTGGGTAGTCATGGAGCAGCAGGCAACTGGAGAACACCGGTAAACTGAAAGCAATGGGACTAAATTATGGGCTGCAATAAGGGGGCCAAGAACTTTTTAGAGAGCAGAGAAAAATCTACACTCACCTCAACATTTTTTCTTATTTGACCCTAATTAAGTATTTTAATCTATTGTGTGGGAACTCGAGTTCTCAGACCTAGGCATCGTAATTTCCTTTGCCACAAGTTAAATCAATGGTCTGAGTCACTCTGGCAATTGGGGAGGGGTAAGCAGAAATAATTTGCATATTTTCTGTGGTATGAGTGAGATGAAAGTTGTAGAAAAGTGAAATATTTTTCAATGCTTAATTTAAAGGACATATGGGTTAAATGCAAACAAATAGAATGTATAAAACTTACTGCAAAGTTTGTCTTCACAGTTATTTGGGCAGTCTGCACATGGAACACCCATCTTATAAGGTTCATTCTTTGTGTCAGGATCATTTCCCCTTAAAGAATTAAAAAAAAGTGATTTCATAAAACCCATCTGTGAAAAATGCATATAACATTTTACAATGTACAACCAATTTTAAAAACAAATTGTGTAAACATTCTTGTAAAGAACAGTGATAATTTTTAAGACAGGTATAAGATTTCCAGTCTTATAGATATAATTTTTTTAGCACATAGAACCAATAAATGTGAGTGACATGAAAATATTTTTCAGGCAATGTGCACATCTCTTTGGACAGTCGAGTCCTAACAGTACTTGGAAACTTTGGATACTCCCAAGTACAAGCAAGAGGGCTTTAGAGACAATTACAATAGAATGCTATTCTTCATTAATACCTATAAGGACTCGGTAAACCATCACTTAAAAGGGCATGATTCTTACCAACCTTAAGAAGAAAATCTCAAGTGAGGCAAACTAGAGAGGTTCTAACTCCATGTTTCACTATGTCATGTGAAACTTTTTGCATGTTAATGTCTTTTGTTGAAACAAATGGTTTATATATAAGAGGAAAGTACATCAGCATGGATAAAGCTAAAGTGCTGGGGTGTGGGAAAGAGAGTAGATGAGAAGTTCTAGTTCTGGACTAATTTGAAACTTTAGAAAAGACAGGAAGGGCTCAATGGCTTATCCCTGCAATTCTTTAATTCCAGCAGTTTGGGAGGGCAAGGTGGGAGGATTGCTTAAGCCCAAAAGTTTGAGATAAGCCTGGGGGGGAAAAAAAAACCTCAGGCCTGGTGATGCATGCCTGTATTTCCAGCTACTTGGAAGGCTGAGGTGGGGAGGTGGGAGGATAGCTGGAACCCAGAAGGCCAGTGCTGCAGTGAGCCATGTTGACACTTCTGCACTCCAGCCTGGGTGATAGAACAAGACCCTATCTCAAGAGAAAAAAAACAAAAAAGAAAAGACAATTCTAAAAACACAACGTAGATAATTTCTGCTTCTTAATTAACATAACTTAAAAAAGTAAATGTTCTGGTTTTAAAAAGCCTTTTAAAATCTGATATTTGTTTATCTGAGCTGCTAAAATTTCTCTTTGAAAAGGAGGTTAGTACTAAATTCTGTAAGAAATTTAGTCAGCAACTTGGACTAGTCCTCAGCCAAGAAAATTCTCCTGTCATAGATTTCCATGTTTTGAACTTTTCTTTTTTGAATCAGTTGAAATTCACTGCAGACCACCAATCTCTGCAAATACATCTTGCAAATGATGTGTTGTAGGAGCAAAGAGATGTTATTGCCTTCAGCATAATTTATATATAACTCATATAGAGTTATTATATGATGATATTACACTCTGAGTCAATAGTGATAGTGGGGGCCCCATCTGAAAATGTGAAGTATGGTAGTGTGTTTTCAAATAAATCACATTCATTGATTTATATTGAACATCTTGTATTATGGTACCTACATGGGTAGGTAGCATAAGTAAATACATGTTTTCATATAACTACATGGGAGACAGTGGTTAAGTACCATGCATAGAGCTCCCTTTATGGAGGAGAGGCTTATGTGTTAATCTAGGAAATACATGTAGCTGAAGGAAATACATAATGACCTGTTACCGACTTTCATCAGCAGAAGTGATATTGAACTGGCATTTTTAGTCAAATATAAGGCGGTTCTATCCAGCTCTGAACAATCTCCCCTTTGTGGATAACTATCACTGGAGCCACACAGAGGGGCTCTGCAGTCATCCTTGTCTCATTTAATCTTGCTTCATAATCACAGCTGATAGGAGAAGAAGGTGCACCAGACCCTTACTGAAACAATCAGATTAAATTTTCTAGAAATTGCAACTAGTGTCTGTGATAGAATCTGTAATGTGTAAATTTAAATTTTAAAGAGAAGACATACATCAACTTTTTGACTTGATAGCTAAGTACAGGGAAAGACATTTGGCTCTTTCCATTTGTTCCCATTTCAAGACTCTACTGCATATCTATTCTTTTGGTCTAACAATACTCTTGTTTTGTTGAAGTAGATGTTCTTGTTTCTTTGCTTAAGAAAATTTGTTTGTCTTATATAATAATTACCTGAAGAATCAATGACATGTAGGAAGATTGTTGGTAAATTGCTCTGAAAATATAATGAAATTTTTTTTTTAATAAGAGAAAAATGCAGGCAAAGGAATAAAACAATATATAACTAAATACATGTTTTCATGTAACTAGGAAGTAGCTGAGACTCAAACTATAGTTTGCTTAACCATTCATCTTTGAAGGACATCTGGGTTATTTCCAACTCTTGTCTATATGAATAAAGTTGCTAGAAACATTTGTGCACAAAAAAGGCAATGTTTGAAAACCTAGATTGGGTTACTTTAGGAGGATATATATGTTAAAAACGAATAATACATACTCATGACAATAGTGACAAACGTAGAGATATTGAGGTGATCCTTTCTGGCGGCATGATGCAATGGCACAGCCAATCAGGTAAGACGAGGCCCAAACAATCTGAAAAGATCAAGGGTTGTTTATTACAGATTAGATATTTTACTAAATGACTATAATTTCAATATTGTCATCCATGGTTAAAAGTAAACATGTTTGCTTTTAGGTTTGCTTTGGGTATGGCTTCACAAGAAGTCATAGAGACAAAAGGATTCTCATGTGTCTAGATACCAGACATGCACCTACACACACAGCCACACACAGTGAAAACCAGGTGGAGAAAATTAGCTGACAGGGGAGGGTGACTTGATGATTGGCATTGTCTCTATTTATTGTCAGTTTTCCTTTTGGAAAATAAGTTGGGCTTCTAGATGTAATTTCTATTTTTTAAAAATCCCAATGTTCATTTTCTCTGGGATAGGAGAGATGGGTAGATAAATGGTAAAGGTACAAAAGGTAGTGTTGATCATTTTGCTATAAACAGGCTGATGCTCAAAAGGTACTTGAATGTGGCCTTTCATACATGGGCAGTACGTGGCCGTGCATAGGACTCATTTATCCCATCATATCCAGTATACTCAGAGATGATCAAAACTCCATGTCAACTCTCCATGACTCATTCTTATTGGAACAAAACATGAGTGGCTGTCATGAGTGCTGGCTCATTCTCCCCTTCTTGTCAAACTTAAGTGGACAAGAGAATTTATCAATTTACATGATGAATGCCGCTTGGTGGTTATATAAAAGTCAAAGCTTGGAAGAAACTTTTCCTTATTGGTTAGAGAACAGGCGTAGTGTAGAGTACATAGTGTAAAGTTGGCTTTTGAAGAAAAGTCACCCAGGTTTAAATTCCATCATTCACTTCTTGGGTAGGGTGTACTTCGAAATTTGCTTTATGTCTTGGAGTTTCATTTTCTCAGCTTTAAAATGGGATACAACAATGCTGTCTTCTACACTACAAGTGAATGGTGGGATTAAACACTCAAATATTTAAGTGGTTCAAAAGGCGATGTTTACAGTATATGTGATTGTTCCCACTTGCCTTCCCTGCCCTACACGAACCTGGGTAGTTTTCTCACAGCTAATCCTAGAGACTTTCCTGACATTTCCGTTCATGTTCTTGATTAGAGAACATGTTTGCTGTGACTCTTTTAGATGAAACATTGTTTTCTCTTTACAAAGAGAGTCATGCATGGGTGTCAATCTCTCCACACCATATGGCTTTTTTTTTTTTTTTTTTTTTTGAGACGGAGTTTCACTCTTGTTACCAGGCTGGAGTGCAATGGCGCGATCTCGGCTCACCGCAACCTCCGCCTCCTGGGTTCAGGCAATTCTCCTGCCTCAGCATCCCAAGTAGCTGGGATTACAGGCACGTGTCACCGTGTCCAGCTAATTTTTTGTATTTTTAGTAGAGACGGGGTTTCACAATGTTGACCAGGATGGTCTCGATCTCTTGACCTCGTGATCCACCCGCCTTGGCCTCCCAAAGTGCTGGGATTACAGGCGTGACCATATGGCTTTTAATTGCCTGCTGCTAACCTAAGCTTTTACTAAAACTATTGCTCTAACCAGGAATAAAAAGTTTTATGGTGTAGATTCTTTGTTTGCAGTTTCTTCCTATCGTTTTCTACCAATGTGTATTTTCCATAAGAGACCCGGTTGAACTCAGGATCTAATGGAGCACATAACTAGAAATATAATTTTAATAAAAACGCAGCTGAACATCTGTTTTGCAATATTCTTGATATAGGTTCATTGGTAATAAGATTATTGAAATTAATTTATTCATTTGTTCCTTTAACTCATAACAAAGAAAAATTGAAAATGAAACTTTTTTCATTAGGTCTTCAGACACAAATGATTTTAGAGAAAGAGCTTTTATTTTGCTAAACTTTTCTGTGAACATACTAATGTGTTTATACGAGGCTACAGAAAATGTTGGAAAATATCTGGAAAGGCCTTGTAGTGTATTCCCCCATTAGGCCTGCTGTCATGGGCTTATTCAACTTCAAATTAATGTTCTTGTTGTTCTGTTCATTCTGCTTGGAACCCTATCATCTGTTCCTTGCCTTTCCCTGCCCTCACCTGCTTCTGATTTTTAGAACATCAGGTGAAATGAAGTTCCCATCCCTCAAGTGCATATGAAAGACTAAGAGCTGTGTAAAGACCCCTGGACTAGGATTCAGACCTGGGTTCTAGTCCAAGCTCCTCCATTAACTAGTCATAAAAGGAATACATAACTGGTGGGTTGTAAAATGTTTCCATATTCTACGGAGTTAAATTTTAAGCAAATGAAAACAAATTTGTTTGATTTCATTGTCCTAATTTCTTGGAAACAGGAAATGAGATAAATCATTTTGATAAAATGTGTTCTATTTTGAAAGTGATGCTGATTGACTTTGAAGGAGACAAATCAAGATTATCCAAAAGTTGTAGAATTCAGTTAATATATCACAGTGATAAGATAATGCAATTTTGTGATAAAATTGTGGGTTAGTTGACTTATATAGGAAATAGAATGCTTGAATCAAGGCCACAAACTTGTTAGATTTTTTAGCTTTCTAGATATTCATTTTATTTTTATCCTCTAATCCTTTGATAAGGTAAATTATATGACTAAATAGTTTAATATTAAGATACTCCTGGATTCTTGCCACATACCCTTTGTTTCTAAGTGTATCAATCTTAAAAGAAAATGCTATTTACTCATGTTTTATTTATATTTCTGCATTAATTTCTGTAATTATGCCTCTGTTTGTTAAAATGCTTTATCTTCATTGGCTTTTAACATCAAATTAAAGTAGGCTTTATTTCAAGTAGATTTTATTTTAGATTTTATGAAACTTACCAATTGGCACATGTGAGAACATAGTGAAAGGAAGCAGGCTGCAAGCCAGAAAAAGAATCCTTTCAAAAAACTAACCATGCTGACACTCTGATCGTGAACTTCCAGCTTTCATAAATTCAAGAAAATAAATACATGTTGTTGAAGTCATTCAGGAATGTGATATTTTATTATGGTAGGCCGAGCACACTAAAACAAATTTTGGTATCAAGAACTGAGATGTGGCTGTAACAAATACTTAAAAATGTGGGAGCAGCCTTGGAATTGGGTAATAGGTACAGACTGGAAGTTTTCAAGTGCATGCTATAAAAAATGTAGATTTCCTTCAAGGGATTGTTGATAGAAATAAGGGCATTAAAATCTATTATCTCTCAGATATAAAGGAGGGACATGTTACTGGAAATTGGAAGAAAGGTAATCTTTGTTACAAAGTAGCAAACAAAATGGCTGCAAGTTATGAACAACAAACGTGGATATTTAGCTGAGGAGATTTCAGAGCAAAGGGTTGAAGGAGTGGTTTGGTTTCTCCTTACCACTTACAGTAAACTACAAGAGGAGAGAAAGAAATTGAAGAAATCTTTATGCAAAAAAGAACCAGAACTTGAAGATTTACAAAATTATTAGCACATCTATATTGCAGAAAATGAGAAAGCATTTTCAAAAGAATACCCTAAGGATGTCGCTGAACAGCCGTTTGATAAAGATACCATGGATATGGTTTACAAATTTAATCATACATCTCAGCAGAAACAGAGGCGTGATTATACAGCAGAGGTACTGCCAGTGTGAACTAAAGTGGACAGAGAAACAGACCTAAGTGAAGGAAAAAAGGCTGTCAGACTTAGTCTCTTCAGAATGAAATGATAGATGTATTTTATTGCAAACATGCTTTGTCCTTCAAGAAAAGGGAAGAATGAATTCCCAAATGTTTCAAAGATCACGATGGCTGCCCTTCCCACTACAGGTCCGGGGGCAAGGTTGCTTCCTGCTTAGCTTTAGAATATTGTCTCTTTTGGTGATCTCTGAAAACAGCCATGTTAGCAGGGCCTCTTTAGAGTCATTTGATGAGGCTGCCTCACTGGGCTAAAGGGAAAAGACTGCCCACAAAGCCATGGCAGCCAAAGACTGCCCCCAAGTTGGCCAAGAGCGCAGAGCATAAAACCAAAGAGAATTATTATCAAGCCTTAATGTCACATGAGATTTCTCTTGCTAGGTTTTGGACTTGCCTGGGACCCATCACTGCTTCCTTTTCTATTTCTGTGTTTTGAAATGAGAATGTCTATCTGATGCCTGTCTTTCCATCATATTATGGAAGCAAGTAACTTTTCTTGTTTCATAGGTTCACTGATGTGTTACCTCCGGATGAACCACACCTTGAATCTCATGCATTTAGATAATATTCAGATAATAATTAGGTAAGACTTTGGGCTTTAGACTTTAGAGTTGATACTGGAATAAATTAAGAATTTGAGGGCAATACAATGAATGTATTTTGCATGTGAGGTGAAAATACTTTTGTTGGGAAGGGGCAATACTACAATGTTATGAGCTGAATCGGTCCCCTAAAATTCATATTCTGTACCCATAACTTCCATCCATTGTAGCTGTATTTAACAATAGAGTTTGTAATGAAATACGGTTAAATAAAGTCATATGACTTGGGCCCTGTTCCAGTAGGATTTGTGTCCTTAGAGGAAAAGATGCTAGACATCTTGCTCTTATGATCTCTTGTCACTGTCTCTATCCTTGCCTCTGTCTGGCTCTACTTTTGAACTGGGGAAAGGCCGTGTTAGGACACTGTGAGAAGGTGCCTGGCATAAAGCTTTCACTAGAAACTGTGTTTTATCAGGATCATAGACTTCCAGTATCCAGAATGTGGGAAAATAAATTTCTGTCGTTTAATCCCCCCAGCTGTGGTATTTTGTTACAGCATTCCAAGCAGATTAATAGAGCAAAGATGCGAAGATACTGCACATTTTGTAAATTGCTGGTGGGAATGTGAAATGGTGCAGCTGCAATAGAAAATATAATAGTACTCCAGTTTTTCAAATAATAAACATAGTATTCACATGTGATCCAATAATTCTTCTTCTTGGCATATCCCTAAAAGAATTGAAAGCCGGTACTCAAACAGATATTTTCACACCAATGTTTAAGATAGCATTATTCACAATTGCCAAAAAATGGAAACAACTAATACCCATCAGATCAGACAAGCAAAATGTGATCTATACATACAGTGAAATACTGTTTACTACAACATGGATGAACATAAATTTAATATATTATGCTGAGTGAAATAAAGCAGACACAAAAGGACAAATACTGTATGATTCCAAATGTGTGAGGTACTCTGAGTAGTGAAACTCATAGAGACAGAAAGTAGAGTGGTGGTTGCCAGAGGTTTGGGGAAGTAGGACGAGGAATGGAGAGGTACTGTTGAATGAGCACAGGGTTTCAGTTTGGAAAAATGAAAACATTCTGTTGATGGGTTGCACAGCAATTCGAGTGGACATATTGCCACTGAACATTCATGCTACACGAATGCTGAACATGAAGCCATTTAAAATGGTTAAAATGGTAATTTTTAAATGCACATTTTACCACAATAAAACTAAAGTTGGAAATCAGGGGGTTCTCTGTATTATAAGGTACCATTACTTTCACTTTTTACACACCCTACAAATGTCAAATGAGATTGATGTCTTATGATTTTGTGACTTTCTGGAAAATCTAGTGAGTAAAGAAGGAAACAAAGAGGTTAGGCATGTTCTCTAAGCCATATTTTGAACAAAACACTTCCTTCTATTTCAAATTGTAAGAGGAACTCGGTAAATTGAGTAAAAATTGCCATGAGAAGGTAGAATGACTTTCCGTTGTTTCTTGCTTGCGCTTCCACATTCATGCTTATCTCTTGAACAGTGCGTGTGCTTCCCAGCACACAGGTTACCTGAGTGTAGTGGTCAGTCGTTATGCCATCATCCGCTGACGTCCATTGTCCATGTTTGAAATACTTAGACTCACTGTGCCAGACTCCAATTACGGTTGACCATGATACAGGATAAGATGTCATATGCATATTTTCTCCACAAAAGGTATCTGAAATGAGAAAATGGGCTGGTTATACTCTGAACAAATTGGAAATACTATGCAAGGAGACTTTCCTCATTTTTATTTTATGAATGGTTCACTGATCATCTTGATAACATCTTCTGAGAGGCAGTAAAATCAGTTGTATCCCTGCCGAAAGCCTTCTTCCTCATTGGTGAGTGAGCATGTGGTACTCAAGTGTGGTGAAAAGTTGATAGTAGATAGTGAACAAGTTTTGAAATCAAATCAATCAACATTTCATTCTCTGCTGCTTCCAAGCTGCTGGAGATACGTACAACCAAATCAGAGAAGCCTGAGTTTTAACGGGGTCTATGGCTTAACGGAAGCTACACACAGGTATTCATAATACAAAGATGTTGAATAGACATTTTTGAAATTTAGCCATTCATTTACGGTGTGGGCTTTTGTTGAACATGGGATTCAGGAGTACCTGCCTTTTCCTAAGGCAGGCAAGAACCATGTGGCTAATTCCCTGCTTGAAAGCATTGGACTAAGATTCCAAATAATCTGTGGATATAAATGTGAATTAGCACTTTTAAAACATCTTAATTAAAAACAAAGATTATCATGTTAGAATATAATGTTTATTTGTGAAGGAAGGCGATATAGTTTGGGTGTCCCCTCCAAATCTCATGCTGAGATGTAATCCCAGTGTTGAAGGTGGGCCTGGCTGGAGATCTTTACATCATGGTGGTGGATTCCTCATATAGCTTGGTGCTGTCCTCATAATGGCGAGTGAGATCTCACAAGATCTTGTTGTTAAAAGTGTGTGGCAGCCCCCGACTCTATCTTTGCTTCCTCTCTCACCACGTGAGACACTTGCTCCTCCCTCACCTTGTGCCATGATTGTCAGCTTCCTAAGGTCTCACCAAAAGCCAAGCAGATGTGGGTGCCACGCATCCTCTACAGCCTGCAGAGTTGTGCAGTAATTAAATCCCTTCTTAATAAATTACCCAGGTTCAAGTATTCTTTATAGCAACACCAAAACAGCCTAACACAAAAGTACTAATTTTTTTTTTTAATTTCCTGGAAACTAGCAGTAGGTTACCTAATTTATATAATTTATATGCTTTAAGATGGGCTCATTTTTGAGCACCTGAAAGTGTCTTATGGGCAGCTCAGCAGGGTTGCATATAACTTATTTCTCAACTACATTATTGTTCCAAATAATGGAGCAGATCCCCATGGTGCTACTGTTGAGTAGTTGAGGTGACTACTCAGAAAGGAGACCTACATCTCTAGCTGTGTGCTCTACTCTTCTACCATCCTGAAAGTTTTGATTCATTTTTCCTGATGGTAAGAACTTGGAGTCTGAAAATATTCCAAGTAAACATATGAACCTTAAAAGAATTAATGAATTAAAATACTGTCATACTTCACAATTCACTGCCGTGTATGACACAGTGCAAATAAAGAAATCGAGATGACTTAATTTACTCTCATCAAGTTACTTAATCCCTGATTTACTGTTGTTTTCTGGGTCCAAAGGCAGGTCACATAGATACACACTTACTTGGAAGTCTCCTCTCAAGCGGGTTACTCTCTGTCATATCACAATACCTTGAAAACATTCTGGCATTTTGAGCAGCCTCCTCACTCCAATTCTACAGTGGAAAGAAAAAAAAAAGCACGTGTTCTAATTAGTATTTTCGTAAAATTCTAACTTATCATTTCTAATAATCCATGAGATATAATACCTTTAGTTGTGTAAATAAAAAATGTAAATAATGAGATTACTGTTAAATGTCCTAGTAGAAAGAGAAAGACAACAATCTTCATTTGTTATGTTGGTCCTGAATTCGCAAATTCAAAACTTGGTAATAACATTCAGAGATAGTTTCTCTCTCAGCTGTAGGAGAGAATTTAAGTAAATGCTTCCAGGAAAACAGACCAGAGTTACAAATCCAGCCTAGTAATTTATTTGTAGTTTAAACTCAGACATATTATTTTATCTCTTTGAATCTCAGTTTATCCATCTGGAAACTGTTACCTGTAATTTATGCCCAAAGCTTTGTTCAAATGTGATAATCCAAGGAGTACAATTGAGATGTGCTAAATTTTACGTATTCAATAAATGATGGCTGTGATTAGAAGCAAGTTCACAGTCATGTCTACATCTAAAATGACGAATCACAAAAATAAAAGCTAACTCCACATGCTAGAATCTGTCACTAATTCTGTGTGTATCTTCTTTCACTTTAATCTCACAGCAACTATACAAAAGAGGTAATATTATGTCTATTTGTAAATAAGGGAACTAAGGCATAGGGGCATTAGGAACTTTTAGGGGTCACACTATAAATAATTGACAAAAAGAGAATTTGGATCCATTTAGGCTGGCTTCAGAGTACTGACTTCTCAGTGTGCATCAGCTGTGCTGAGTTGAAGCATTTGGTCAGGTATGACTAAGTAACAGCTCTTCTCCAAATGCAGAAGGGAGAAATTCTGCATCCGTGACAAATGATCTCCCTAACACTCTTCTATTGTTGTGGTGTGTATGAAACTACCCAACTTTTAGGAAGAACTGAGCTTATGAACATTTGTCTTATCTGAGTTCCCTTTCCAGGAGACCCACCATCAGGCCCCCCAAATGATAGCAGGGAAGTGAGGCTTTCCTGATCATCACACCTGGCCAAGAAACAGCTGCTGCCTGTTGGCCAACTCCTTTTCCTTGTCCCTTCTGTTTTTCTGTCCCTGCTATATAAACCTTTAACTTTGGTTGGTTAGGGAGAGGGAAGAATTTGACAGTTAGACTGACATCACCTGCAATAAAGCCTTTCTTCCCCGGTAATTGGTAATACTCATCTACTGATTGGCTTTCTGTGCTGCAAGAAAACAGACCTTGACTGAACCCCTGGTGTTCAGCAACAAATATATCCATTTAAAAGAATACCTTTATATGTGCATATAACACATGGCCAACAGAAGTTGTAGAGTTTGTTTTTACTGTAGGTTTTTATGGAAATACTTCCGCTACTCTTTAGAATGTTTGGAGGACTCTCATTTTCAGTATTGTCCTGAGCATGTGAAATATAATTCTTATATGTGTATGCTGCCATCTTGTGGTAGATGTTTAGAATTACCCTTGAGGTTGAATTGACTAAACCATGAGATGAATAACTCAGTACCTAGCATGGAGTAAAAGCATGGTTTTACAGGTTTTGATAGTTTCAAGCCAAAAAAAAAAAAAAAAAGATTTATTTTAGTCATGGCTATGTCTAACTGATGGAGCAGAGATGACACCACACATTGATCAGTGTATCGGCTCTCTGGGCATGGGGAATACCATCACACTCACTAGTGAAGAAAACTTGCCAGAACTGGAACTTATCTGGTTAAAACATAGTAGACTGTTTGTACTTTGAAGAAGCTGTATAGGACATTACTTTTAATTAATGTTGGTGAGATACTTCTTTTTGTGACATATTCAAAATTAAAATTAAAGCTGCTGTTTATGACGGTACCAAAGGTCTGGATTCCAGCTTTAACAAGCAGCTCTACTTAATCAGGTTCTAATATTATGTTCAGAAACATTTGTTTTATTTTTAAGAAAATCTCTGCCTGTAATTGTGTTTAACTCGTCAGTCCTATTTTCCTTAAATTTGCCTTTGCTACTTCTATCAGTCCAATCCTATGCATGTCCTATGCATTGTTTATGGAGCAGCTGAACCCTCATATTTCCTGTGAAATATTGCTCAGTTTTACTGGTACACTAACTTTTATCATCTTGCTGGTATTTCATACCTTTGTACCTTAGCACTTGAATATATATATTCTTATATTATTTCTAGTGTTTCTTCTGAATGTGCCTTTTATCTCCAATCTCCAGTCGGAGGCTACGTTTTTCACTTTACCCTTGTTTGTATCTCCCAGGTAAATTTATTTGCTCAGCTGGCAATCAAGGAATTTGGACTCTACTTCTCCAGATTCTTGGATCTGACCCACTTGCATTTTAATCTGGGCTCTAGTACTTATGATTTTGAATAAGCTACTCAATTTTCCTTAAATTCAGTGTTATAATCTGTAAAATGAAGAAAATTGTGTTGGGAGAATGAAATGAGTTAATGTAACAAGGTATTAGAAAAATGTCTATCAGTAATAAGCACAATACGCATTTTTGCTGCAACACCACGTAGCCTATGAAAGCTAGTGATTTTTATTTTTAGTTCAAATACCCCTTTGGATTTTAAAGTGATCAAGAGATAAATTTCAGAATCATTTATCCGTTTCCTTATTTCATCCTCTTCGTCATTTGCAAGAGGAAGGTGTTCCTTAGAATCACCCTCCAGAACTTACACTGTTTCTAACCCCTTGTTGCTATATGCCAGTCTAGGGTTCAAGGAATCCGGCTGAGGGTGCTCATGAAACTTCGTGGTGCTGCTGGATAACAAATGTGAGGGTAATCACCTAAACATCTGAGATTTGTCTTGTAGCAGAGCGTACCAGGTTTATAATGGAAAGAATTTCTCTGCCTCTTTATGGGATGCAATGAAAGTGGGGGATAAATTTGCCAATATTTATTTACCTGGTCACATCAAGTAACTAGATATCCAGACATTTTAACTCTCAGATGAGAGTCTTAGCCTCGGGACTACTGCCCAATGAAGACAGCTATGAAATGCATAGGTAATTTGTTAATCAATATTTGTCATGCGTACTGGCAGCATCAGTTGGGAGCTTACTGTGGCATCCAAGTCGTATCTCCTGAATCAGGGTATCCGAGAAGGAGGCCCAGGAAGGTGTGCTTTACTAAATTCTTCAGGTGATTCTTGAGCACATTAAAAAGGTGGAGAAGCATTGTCTGAGGGCAGAGAGGGGTGAAACTCGACTGGCTGAGGTCTGTTACTGACTAACCACATAATCATCAGAAAGTTACTTCCCGTCCCTGGGCCTCTGTTTCTTTATGTAAAGATTTGTTGTAAAGATAAAACTTTCAGCATTTTTTTAAATTTTTTTTTTTTAAATTTTTATTGCATTATTGGTTTTGGGGTAACTTTTAGCATTTTAAAAGTGCATAGAACTTAATAAAAACTCAGTAAACACCGTTACCGTTATTGCCTTCATGGGCGTTGCTATTGTTTGATCTTACCATCTTCAGCATGTTGCTGGCTGGTGGAACTACTCCTCTTCTGAGGCTGTTGTGTACAGTAACGATCTCTTCTTGTACATTTGCCAATTCAGTGAGGAGCTTATTAAATTGCTCTCTAGCTGATTTCTTCTGTTACCAGAAAAGAATTAATTAGTGTTACTTCTTTTAAGTGGATTTTGTCATATATATTTTGCAGTTTTATGGTTTAATATTAAGTAAACAGTGATTTATAGCATTTTTGAATTTATAATGTCTCAGTATATTGGATTCAATTTCTCCAGTGCTAGTTTTGAGGATTTCCGAATGTCAGGCTGACATTACATTAGTCCTCAGAATAGTGCATTGGTTATCCCGTGATTAACGGTTTTCCAGGTTCATACTTTGGGCCATGTTGAAGCATTTTTAACTGGACAATAAGATCCAAAAAGGGAATGTCTTAAAACACACCTTTTACTTACTCACTTCTCTGGTTTATTCTCCACATCTCCTGCCCTACAACAAACATACTCTTTGCTTCCCAAATAAAATACTTGTACTTGAACCCTGGTCTAGTGGTGTGTGTCTGGGAGAACTCAAACTAAGAGACTCATTATCAAGGACAAAGCTGGCAGTGTTTTCAGTGCAAATTCTTTGTCTCCTTCCTGTTCATAGGAAAAAACATCAATGCTCTCAAGTGTATGTGTGAGACAGTATAACACGGAATTCAAATTCAGCCCACAATCTTGAATTTGTGACTGTTCTTTTCATTTATTTATTTATTTTATTCTGAAACTCACTAAGAAGAAAAATATATGGCCAAAGTATTTAGGTTAGCATTAATTGCGATAAAGAACATCTTTGTGTGTGTGTGTGTCTGTGTGTGTGTGTGTGTGTGTATGTGTGTGTGATATCACATGTACTTCATTTTTTAAAAAATGTGGTAAAACTAATGTACTATAATGTGAGGGGTGTCTTTTGCTTCCTTAACTACCACATGAACATCAGCACAATTGAGGAATGGATAAGATCTAGCACCAAACTTACACAAACATAGAAGTATTCACTGTTATTTATTTTATATTAATAGCTTTCGGTATGGGGAGGAAACATAAATATGGAATTTAGAAGACCCCTTTAGAGACTGCCTCTGTGGACGTACTCACATGGTGTCATTTTGTTTCTCATGTTGCAAGGCACTCTGATTTGGACTGGAGGAGAGGCTGAGGACCCACATGATCCCACACACTATTTCCAGGTGGTAACTCTCCTTGCTCCTCTGAAAACCTCTGCTCCAGAAAAACTCATGACATATGCCTCTCATACCTCATTCCTGAACATTTATTTAACATCCTATCATGAATTTTTTTCTTACTTCCTCTCACTCCTGAAAATTGGGTTTCCTGAAATGAATTCATCTTTTCTACCCAAATTTCTGAAGTCAATTCAAAGGACTTTAACATCCACATGGATGATTCCAACCCTTTGATGCCAGAGGCCCTTAAAATCTTCCTCCTGTAGACTTCTCCTTCGATCTGCTTTATCCTCACTTTGATGGTGACCAACTATATCTCATGATCATCCCCAAACACCATACCTCCCAAAATGCTGGTCAAGCATTACCCTGCCTGATCAGAATTTCCTGTTCTTCTGAGTTGCCAAGATCAGCCGTTCTGACTGCCCTTCAATATAATAGAGGCTTCTCATTCTTCCTTTTCTCTGCTAGCCCTCTCTTGTCTGTTCTTTCTTCTCTATCCGTGTTCTCTAATTTCAGCCACTCTCCCTTTACAATATTGAATCTTTAGTCCACACACCCTCATCTAGAAATATCTACCTAAAACACCCCAACTTCGGATGAGACTGACAATTCTCCTGCCTGCTCTGTCAGATGAGCATTGCTAGGAAAATGTCTCACAAAACAACACATATCTGCATGACCCCAAATCAGTATGACTGATCCCAAATAGTTCCTTAATTCTCCTAATCAATTCTAATGCATTGTTTTGTTAGCTCACTCTGCCACTCTACACGTTATTGTAGAACTCTCCCCTATTCACAGCTACCTCTCTCAATAGGTTGTGAAACCTCCTTCTTCCCTCAGTAAAGAGAAGCCATCAGAGGCAGCTGCTTCAACTGCCTTACCCATTCTACCAATCTACATGTATCAGTCCCTTTCTTTCCTCCTCTTCTGTGGTACTAGAGAATGGGTCACTCTTTCTAATCCTTCTAAGGTTCAACTTTCCAACAGTGTTATTAAGTCCATTTTCTTCTATCATCCCCAAAATCTTAAATTATTTGTTTTCTTTTCATTTTGTGTTTGTTGACAGCCACTCTTTCCTTTTGGCCCTTCCCAGTGGTGGTCATTTATCATTCTGCAGCTTATATCTTTTTTTTTTTTTTTTTTCTTTCTGAGAAGAAATCTGGCTCTGTTGCCTGGGCTGGAGTGCAGTAGCACGATCTTGGCTCACTGCAGCTTCTATCTCCAGGCTCAAGCCATTCTCCTGCCTCAGCCTCCCAAGTAGCTGGGATTACGGGTGTGTACCACCATGCCTGGCTACATGCTGCTTGTATCTTAAATAAGCAAACATCTCTTCATTTACCTCACTTTTGCATTCAACTATTGATCTCTGTCTCTACTCTTTCCCTATCAATATTCTGGAAAACGTTGCCAAATCTGGCTGTCTATAATTACCCAAGTAATAGACTCTTGCATTTACTTCCCCCCGTTTTTTCAATAATATATTCTCTGTCACAGGTGATCCACCTCCCCCGTTGCTTAGGCATTAGGCAATGTCTGGAGAAATTTGGTGTTGTCATGATGGGCATGATAGGGGGAGAGTGTTCCTGCCATTTTGTGAATAGAGAGCAACGATGCTACTGCTAATTTCCTACAAGGCACAGGACAGCCCCCCCACTACACCAAATAATTGTCCCATAGAAAATGGCAATAAAGTTCAAGGTGGGAAACCCTACATTAAAAATTCTCCTTTTAAGGTCTCTGACAAGCTCAATTTGCACATAAAATATTGTCTTACTGACTTTATTCTACTTGGTTTATTGGCAGCTGACTCCCATGACTAAGCTTTCAGTGTAGAAATACTCTTTCTTCCGGTGTAACAAAATACTCTATTTTTTTCTTTCCTTTCAGACTTCTCTGCTTCCTTCACCTGGACTGATTGTGGCTACTGCCTGCTTTCCAGTGGCCTCCTTGAATCCACTAATGCTTTACTACGTCTATATTCTCTCTCCCACTCCTTGTTGCATCCTTTCATAATCCATTCTCCAGTCATTATTCAGAATAAAAAATTTAAAAACAGTTTACCATTCGTAAAAAGAGGAACTAAATCTTTAACAAGGCCTTTGAATACTCTGTTTATTTTTCAGCCTCTATTTAGGATATACATACATATACACCGTTATCTCTGCTGTAGACACACTGATTTTTTTTGGTTGTTGTTACCTGATTGTGACAATTTCCTTCCTGCCCTAGAATATTTGCCCATGCCTGTACCTTTGATAGTACACCTCGTGAGCTTGCAAGACCGACTTATTCTTCAGATCCCAGGTCTACTATGTGCTCAGAGAAATCTCTAATTAACTCAGACAAGATTCAGTCTGCCCGTTACCTGATCATAACTCTCTATAGTTTTCCTTAAAAAAAACTTTTTGAGTAACATCTACCAGATTGTCATGGAAAACTACCTATATCAATAGCAAAAGCAATTTATGTTAAATTCGATGCTTAATATCCCAGAAAACTCTGACACTATTGGAAGTTTAAAATACCATTCAGGTCTGGTGGTTAGTTTATTTGCTTTCTACTGGAGTCTGAAAAAAGAAAGTATAAGATTATTTTTTTGTGGGCAGATTCAACACATTATTTACTTTAACTGGGACTCATTTAAAGTTTATGTAATAAATTTGTGTTGGGGGCTTAATTTATCATATGGTTTAAATTTAAAATTCTTAGGCCTTTATTTTATGACCAAACTGTCTATAAAATGTATGGAAATATTCTAATAATTCTCAGTTATAGGACATAAACATGTCGTTTTATCAATGCCTTCCACTTTTTCTTTTATATTCTTGGTCAAAAGCAAATTGGGTATGGTTTCTCTTGGATGGGTGGAGTTCTACCTATCTGCTCTTTGCTCTGGACTTTTAACTAGTGATATTAATTTCTTCTTTCACATGGCAATCTGGGCTAGGCTGTTTCCCAGAGCTGGGCCTAAGTGGTCTAGAAAGCCTAGTACTAGGTCTTGATGGTAAATATAGGTTTCTGACTGATTGCCTTTCTCCCCTCCTCTGGAATGGTTGCTATGCTTCAGGTTAGCTTTTTCCTTATGAAGCATGGAAATCACCCTTTCACGGTGGGGAAGTAAAATGGTCAGATAATCAGAGGGAAGGAAGAAGTCTTATTGAGGACTCTAATTCCAGCTTACTGGAGGATTACTGGACATTAAACATGAGCTCCACCTAGTCTCTCTTTGGGGAAGAGGAGTGAGTAATAGTATCCAAACATCAAACCAACACCCGAATAGTCTAATACATAAGGACTTTTTTTCAACCATAAAACTAAGTGCCTTTTATTTCTGACTTCTCTTACCTGGCCTATGAAAATATAAAAGCCACTCATTTTCTATACCAAAGTTATTTATTTCAGTTTGTCATAAAGCTGTGAGTAAATTAAAATATATATTATTTTCCTTATATCATTCAAATTATTTAAAGGTGGATATTATTCTCTGATCATAAAATGTTATATCATTTTACTTCTGTTTTGTGACTGTTAAAATTATTGTTTCTAAGAATGAGTGAGATTCAGGTCATATGTCTTGATACCATCACTTACGGCTCCTCACGTCACTCTGTGCTGTTGGCATCTTTCCATTTTATATTTAATTTGACATTTTAAATTCTTATTATAGTAAAAACTTATATAGTTTATCTGAGCTTTTTTGCTTGTATTATCCAGAGGGGCTAGAGTGAAATAGATATGGACCTATGGAGCTAACTGATTAAGTATAATTTCAGGCCCTGCCATGTCCTGCTTCTCGGATATTAGCCCTATGACTCACCCTTCCCTTTCTTTGGTTCTCTTCTTAATAATATGGTATTAAGATGAGCACTTGCCTAACAGGGCTATTGTGAAAACAAAGTGAGTAATGGGTGTAGTGGCCTCACAACAGTACATCTAACATAGTGAATTCTATTTAAGTGTTAGCTCTTAGCTTTATTTAGAAAGTAATTATAAAACATACAACCCTCACATACTTTCATGGCCAGCATGGGCAGTAAGCAAGCAGCAGCAACCAAAAACAAGAGGTGTTTAATTGCCATCCCTGAAAAGAAAAAATAACGTAATTTTAGATTATTCTCAACTCATAGGATAACATCTTGTAATAAACCTTATTTGAACCACTTTTACATGTGTTTGCACTTTTTTTTTTCCAAAAGAAACCTTCAGGATCTAAACAAGGTTTAATGTGGGACCCATATAGGAAGACAGGACTGTTGTTGGAAGTATAATAGACTCTCAAAAATATAAATTGTTTTAATCCCTGGACCTTTGAATATGTTATATTGTGTGACATGAGGGAATTAAGGTAGCATATGGAATTCAAAGTGCTAATCAGCTAACATTAAAGTAGGGAGACGGTCCTGAAATATCTGGGTGGGCCCAATATAATCATAAGGGTATTTAATGTTGAAGAGGAAGTCAGAAGAGTCACTGTCAGTGATGAGCATGAGACAGACTTGACCAGTCATACTGAATTTGAAGACAAGGAAGATACTCTGAGCTAAGCAATATAGATGGCCTTTGGACGTAGAAAAAGGTAAGGAAACAGATTCTGCCCTTAGAGTTTCCCTGTTGACCACCTGATTTTAGCCCAGTGAAACTTATTTGAATTTCTGACCTCCAGAACAATAGGATAATAAACCTCTATTTATTTTAGAACATTGAATTTATGGTAACTTGTTATAATAGCAAGAAGAAACTAATATAAGAACACAGAAAGATTTGATTTGAACTCTCCATCAGCTACAAAGTAGAGGAATAATTTGGTACAACTAATTTATGTAAGTGACTTAGAGATATTCTATAATATCTGATCACCTTGCTAAGCATGGCTGTCATTATTAGTCAAAAAAATCAGAGCAAATGTACCTTCTCCTTTATTTTTAGTTAACATAGCTAGCTAACTCTAGGATATTAATAAGTATAGATGATTAAATTCGGTTGGCACCATCTTTTCACCATCTGCTAAGTTTATTTCTGAATTAATTCTGCTGCATGAGAAGCAAAAAAGGCTAAGTTTGGTTCTCATTTTATAAAACCAAACACTTTTAAAGAGCAAGGTAACAAATTTGGGCAGAATAATACAGTGCAATTACTCGTGCTTTTTCACCCAATGATGTAGTTCACCATTGCTCTCACACTTCCCCTGCTTACTGCCAGACATGCTTAATATGAGAGAGAACTCTCTAAGTCAATTCTTTCAGAAACATGCACATGTAAGCAATCTCACCTTTATCACTCTTTTTCATCTATTTCCTTTCCTTTCTTTCTCCCTCCAAATATTCACATAACCTCTCATGTCAGGATGTATCATAATATGGTGACATAGGTGATGAAATGTCCCTTTCTCTTACTAATCCTCAAAAAATCTAGTAAAGCAGATAATTTTAACCCTGAAGTGACTGAAAAAAAGTAAACTAAATGTGAGATTCTGAGGGGAGGGCCTTCAAAATAGCAGACTAAGCATCTGGCACTTGCCTTCTCCATAAAGAAGCACCAAAATAAGGAATAGATAATTAAAATTCAAATAGACCATCTAGTATTCAACAAAGAAGTGGCATGAAACACCTAAACCAAGGAAGGAGAGAGAAACATGGCAGTCTGCTCAGTTGGGATGGCTGGGAGCCTGGAAAGGCTCCTTAATGTATGCAAAGGGTAAGTGAGTGACCCCCGCCACTAGTGCACATTTTCACCATGGACTTCTGCATCCTAGCCATTGGGATGCCCCTAGGCTCTCACAGACCCCTGAGACTAACAGAGACTTGCCTGGAGACTGCACAAAGGCATAGTTCCAGAGGATTGTTCATGGTAGGTCCCATGGTTTCACACACACTTGAGTCCTAGGCAGCTATGGAAAGGTGCTTTATTGACAGTCTATTTCCAACCCAGCTGCATCCTGCACAGGGGCCAACAGTCCTTACATATCCACATCTCTGGAACTGCATTGACATTTCCCACCTGTAGCATCTACTACAGCTAGCTGTAACTCCCAGAGATTATACATTTCACAAGTGCTGAAAGAAAAAAAAAAAAAAAACTTCCACCCATGGATACTGTAACCAAGAAAGTTATCCTTCATAAATGAAAGATTAAAAAAAAGTATTTTCCAGATGAGCAAAAGCTGAGGGAATTTACTACCATTAGACTGGCTCTACCAGGAATGCTTTAGAGTCCTACACATGGAAGTGAAAAGATATCTACCATCATGAAAACACACAAAAGTATTAAACCCACTGGTAGAGCAAATACAAATAAGGAAGAGAAAGAACTCAAATGTTATCACTACATAAGACCACCTAACCACAATGATAAACAATAAGAGAAAAAGGAAACCAAAAATATACAAAACAAAAAGAAGTCAACTAATAAAAGGAGATATCAATAAAAACATTGAATGCACATGGATTAAATTTCCCACTATATTAAAAATATAGATTGGTTGAATGAATTAAAATATGACCCAGCTGTATTCTGTCTATAAAAAACTCTCTCTCCTGTAAAGATAGATATAGATCGAAGGTAAAGGGATATCAAAAGATATTCTGTACAAATGAAGACCAAAACCAAGCAGGAATATCTTTAGCTATATATGATTAATCAGACTGTAAGTCAAAAGCAGCAAAAGCAGACAAAAAAGGTCATTATGTAATGTTAAAGAGATCAATTCAGCAAGAGAATGTAACAAATCTAAACATGTGCAGCCAACAATGGAGCACCCAGATAAATAAAGCAAATATTATTAGATCTAAAGGGAGAGATAAACTCCAATATGACAATAGTGGGGACTTCAACACCCCACTCTCAACATTAGACAGATAATCTAGGCAGAAATTAACAAAGAAACATTGGATTTAAATTGTACATTCAACTAAATGAACCTAACAGACATTTGCAGAACATTTTATTCAATAGCTACAAAGTGCACATTCCTCCTATCAGCACATGAAACACTCTCTAGGATGGACCATAAGTTAGAACACAAAACAAGTCTCAACAAATTTTTAAAAATTGAAATGATATCAAATATCTTCTCTTAACTACAATGAAATAAAATGAGAAATCAATAACGAGGAACTTTGGAAACTGTACAAAACATGGAAATTAAACAGGCTCCTGAATGACCACTGGACTAATAAAGAAATTAAGGAGGAGATTAAACAATTTTTTGAAAAAAAAATTGAAACATAACATACCAAAACTAATGGGGACATAGCAAAAGCCGTGTTAGAGGCAAGTTTATAGTAATAAACACCCATCTCAAACAAAAGAAAGATTTTAAATAAACAATCTAACAATGCATCTCAAGAACTAAAAAAAATAAGGACAAATCAAACCCAAAACTGGCAGAAGAAATCAAAAAGTTTAGAGTAGAGCTAAACAAAATAGAGACTTAAAAATAATACAAAGGATCAACAAAATGGAAAGTTAATTTTTTGAAAAGATAAACAAAACTGATAAACGAGTAGGCTGAGTGACCAAGATAAAAAAGAGGAAACTCAAATAAGCAAAATCAGAAATTAAAAAGAAGGTACTACAATTGTTACTACAGAAATATAGAAAATCATGAGATAACCACAGATACACTAACAAATTGAAAATTTTACAGAAAATAATAAATTCCTGGAGACATAAAATCTACCAAGATTGAATCAGAAAGAAATAGAAACCAGAGCAGACCAATATTGAGAAATGAGATTGAAGTGTAATAAAAATTTTACCAATAAGCAAAGTCCAGTATCAGATGATTTTACTGCTAAATTACACCAATTTTTCGAACTAACATCTGTTATTCTCAAACTATTCCAAAAAAATTCAAGAAAAGAAAAGTTGCCCTAATTTATTCTAAGAGGCTGGTGTTACTCTGATACCAAAACCAGACAAGGATGCAATGAAAAGAAAACTATAGGCCAGTATTCCTGAAGAACATAGAGGCCAAGTTCCTTAACAAAATACTAACAAACTAAATCCAACAGCACTTGAAAAAGATAATGCACCATGATCAAGTGGGATTTATACTAGGGATGCAAGGATGCTTTGGCATATGCAAATCAATAAATGTGACATATCGCATTAACAAAATAAAGGAAAATAACCTTGTGGTAATCTCAATAGACTCCGCAAAATCATTTGATAAAATTTAACATCTCTTCCTGACAAAAACTCTCAACAAACTAAGAACTGAAAGAATGTAACTTGGCCATGTGTGGTGGCTCATACCTATAATTCCAGCAATTTGGGAGGCTGAGGTGGGCAGATTACTTAAGGTCAGGAGTTCAAGACCAGCCTGGCCAACATAGTGAAACCCCATCTCTACTAAAAATACAAAAAATTGGCCAGGCTTGGTGGCATACATGCCTGTAGTTCCAGCTACTTGGGGGGTGGAGGGCGGGGGGGGGTGGCAGAGGTGGGCGAATCACTTGAACCTGGGAGGCGGAGGTTGCAGTTAGCCAAGATCATGCCATTGCATGCCAGCCCGGGCGACAGAGCAAGACTCCATCTCAGAAAAAGAAAGAGGAGGGAAGAGGAGGGGAGGGGAGGGGAGGGAAGAGGAGAGGAGGGGAGGGGAGAGCTCAACATAATAGAAGCCATATATGACAAATTCACATATAACATCACACCGAATGGGAAAAAGCTGAATGTCTTTCTTCTAAGGACTAAAACAAGACAACATTGTCCATGTTCAGCACTCCTATTTAACATAGTGCTGGGAACTTCTAGCCAGAGAAATCATGCAAGAGAAAGACATAAAAGGCATTTAAATTGGAAAAGAGAAAGTCAAATTGTCACTCTTTGCAGATGATATTATATCTAGAAAACCTAAAGACTACCAAATTCTTAGATCTGATAAGTTCAATAATTTTGCAAGATACAAAATCAACATCCAAAAATTAATAGTGTTTCAAATAAAATACCTAAAGATAAAGTTTACAAAAGAGGAGAAAAACTTCTACAAGGAAAATTATAAAACTCTTACAAAAGAAATTGACAAGTACACAAAATATTGAAAATAATCCCATGCTTATGAATTAGAAGAATTAATTTTGTTAATATAACCATAATGTCTAAAGCAATCTACAGAGTCATTACAATTCTCCTCAAAATACCAATGTCATTTTCCGTAGAAACAGAATAAATTCCTAAAATCATACGGAACCAAAAATAGCTTAAATAGCCAAAGCAATTCTGAGTAAATAGAACAAAACTAGTTATCAAACTCCCTGAGTTCGAAATAGATTACCAAGGCTCCAGTAAATAAAAATTATGGTATTGCTAGAAAAGTAGATACATAAACCAATAGAACAGAAGAGAGAACCAAGAAATAAACCCACATATATACAGCCAAGTGATTTTGATAAAGACACCAAGAACATTCATCTGAAAAAAGATATCCTCTTCAATATATGGTACTAAAAAGTTGGATACTCATATGCATAAAAATGAAAGTGGACACTCATCTTTCACCATATGCAAAAATAAACCTAAAATAGATTAAAGTCTTAAACGCAAAGCCTGGAACTATAAAATTATTAGACAAAAAACATAGAAAAACACTTCAGAACATTGATCTAGGCAAAGCTTTTATCACTAAGACCTCAAAAGCATGGACAACAGAAACAAGAAGAGGCAAATGGGACTATTTTAAACTAAAGAACTTCATAGCAAAGAAAACAATCAACAGAGTGAATGGCAATGTGTTTAATGGGAATAAACATTTGCAAATATGCTGGACTAATATCCAGAATCTGTAAGAAACTCAAACAACTAAACAGTGAAAAAACAAATAATCCTATTAAAAAGTGGGGGGGATGGGGAGGGACAGCGCGAGGGCGGAGCTGGGGAGGGATAGCCTGGGGAGAAATGCCAAAAAAAAAAAAAAAAAAAAAAAAATTTAAAAAGTGGGAAAAGGACGTGAATAGACATTTCTCAAAAGAAGACATACAAATGGCCAAAGAATATATGAAAATAATGTTCAACATCACTAATCATCAGGGAAATGCAAATTAAACAATGAGATATCATCTTGCCCCAGTTAGAATAACTATTATTAAGACAAAAGAATTGCCGAAGCTGGTTACGATGCGATGAAGAAAGAGCTTTTACATGCTGTTGGTGAGAGTAGCCACTATGGAAAACATCATGGAGATTCCTCAGAAAGCTACAAGTAGAGGTAGCATACAGTCTAGCAATTCTATTACTGGGTATTTATCGAAAGGGAAATAAATCAGTATATCAGAGGAATACCTGTATTATCTACAAGATTGTTAAATCCATTCTGTGAAAATCAACTTTCTTTTCTTTATAATGAATCTAACATGTTGAAGACAGATGAAATTCATAGGACTACATGAGACAATTCTTTAGAGTTAACGGCTGTTGTTCTTTTCAGAAAGATTTGTACTTCAAAATCCAAAGTTGAAGGCATACTATATTTTATAAAGGGACTCTAATTAATTATAATAGAATATCTTTGAAAAATACTATCATTGGCATTATTAGAAAAAATATATACACACATACATATAACTTGCACATTTTACATAGAGATTTAAATTTTTTTGTCAAAAACGTGAAAAAACTTCTTTGTCGTATAATATAAGATGCGTAAGAAATTTGATATAATACTAAATCTAGGTGACTTAATGTCAGAACTTATTTTCTGAGCAAGTATTAAAGCATCCAGAAGAAAACTTATCATAATCTCTTACAAATGATTATGGGATAATTGGTGTCAGCTGGGATTATGGTTACCTTAGCATGTTGGCATGTCCAAAGAATTCTGTTTGATCAATGTTTAGGGCAACTATGCTAAGGGAAACTGCAAAGAAAGGACCTTAGATTTTTAAGCCCAAGTTTTGGCTTGAGGTCAATGAATAGGTAAAATGTATATACTCAAAGTTATACCTTCTCAGAGAACCAGAAACTACGAAAAAACAGAAGGGTCATTTTCGTTTGCTTGAGGTCTAAATAGTCACTTGGGGAACTGAGTCAAAACATGACAGTAGAAGTTAATAATTCAATATCAGAAGTAAATTAAGTATTTTAGAATGAGGACTGAATACAGGCAATTATGAAGGTATCCCTGTTGTCCCAGAAGTATAATAGTACATATTTTGGGGCCTGGGATAATTCTAGGAGGTATAGCTCAAAATTGGGTAGGGCTGAAGGGAACTGCAGGAAACAGACAGAAGATTTCGCAAATAGCAAATCCTGCTGATGTAAGAAAGATGCACACATAGAGATTAGAATTGTAGAGCACGACTCAGAGCTGGATCAGAGGTTGTGAGTGTGGAAATATAAATGGGTCCAGAGTAAAAGACCCTGTAGTTCCAGGGTCTTTTACTCTGGATCTACAGGGTCTTTGGGACTGAGGTAAGTCCCAAAGGTTGTACTAAGCCCAAGTCCATTTCAACCAAGGAATTACATAGCTGGTTGAACTCAGGTGAATGTAGCTCTTCTGAACTGAAGTATTACAGAAGAAACATCACTTTGTTGGCTTTAGCATCAATTTCTTCTTAACACAATTATCATGTACACAAAAGGCAACCTTAAGTCAATACTCTTAAAATATTTTTAGATAATAATACCAGCCACTTGATACACTATTTAAATGTATTTCTTTACACTTAACTTTCAGATTGTGTTTCTTATTGACAAATTTGTAGATCTTAAACAACTAAAAGTTAGTATTTTGTGAGAGGAAAGATCAAAGATGAGGGAAAAGACTGAGGACAACTGGGTACTGCCCTATGGCATGCCCTGCGGAATACACTCTCATGTATTCAATTGTTAGACCATGACCTTCTCAGAAAGCATTTACATGAAGAACAGTCCCTTCCTTGCCTTAACCAAACCATTAAGACATGAGTTCTACAAGAAATACATCTTATTTTTAATCTTTCTCACCTCAGTGAAGATGAGTTACAACTTACATATAGCACAGCGTGCCGGTCTTAAGCATATAGTTTGATTAATTTATAACTATGTATATACTAGTGTAACCACTATCAAAATCAATATATAGATGATTTCCAACACTCAAGAGGGTCCTTTGGGCCCCTTTGAGTCTGAAGCCCCAAATAATAAGAAAACTATCTTGATATAACTAGGATTAGTTTTATCAGTTTTAGAACTTTGAATAAGTGGAATATGTATTTTTAATGTCTAACTTCTCTCACTACTCATTATTATGATTATGAGATTCTTCCATGTTGCATGTGAAGAAGTTTGTATTTGCTAATAGCTGAAGAATATTCCACTGTATACATACAGTATAATTCATTTAATCATTCTATTATTTATAAAAATTTTGATTATTTTCAGTTTGAAACTATTATAAATAAAACTTCTCTGAACATTTTATCTGTACCTCTTTTAGCAAACACTGTTGTTATTCACTGTGTGTGTGTGTATGTGTATGTGCATGTTTGGACATAAACCCCAGAGTAGAATTATTGGGCCATATAGTATATACATGTTTTGTAGGTATTATCAAATAGTTATATAAATGAGTTTTATCAATTCATTCTCACATCAGCTTCATATACTCACCTACTTATTTGTGTTCTCAACTTTTTTCAATTTTATCTATTATGTTTGTGTAATACTATTTCATTGCAGTTTTTAATTTATATTTGTTTAATAACAAGATATTGAGCTTCTTTTCATGTGTTTATAAGTCACTTAGATCCCATCTTTTGTGTAATCCTTGTTGAATGTTGAATGTTTTGCCCATTGTTATAATTAGGTTGATGGTATTTTTCTTATTGGTTTGTATGAATTCTCTATATGTTCTTGATAAGGCAATTGTTAAATATTTTACAAATATCTTTCCTTAGCCTATGGCTTATTTTATGAACTATCTTAGTTGCAGGTTTTGTTAAAAAAGTTTCTAATTCAAATAAATCTAGTTAATCTTTATTTTCTTGTATTAGTGCTTATGCATGTGTTTGTGTGTATTCTATTTAAGAAATTTTAATTATCCAAAAGTAATGAGTTATAAAAGGTATTTTCTTCTAGAAGATAGATTTAACATTGACAAAATATTGAAGAACAAAGTTTTAGGGTTTACAATACCAAGTATTAAAACTCACTATAGTATTGAAGTCATGAAGACAGAGTACTAGTAACACAAATACAGATAAATGGACACATGGAATATTATGGAACACAGAAACAAATTCACATAGTTACCTGATTTATGACAAAGTCTCAAATGCAATCGAATGGGGAAAGAATGATCATTTTTATAAAAAACATGAAGTCAGTGGAATATCTAATGGATAAAGAAATACAGATTCTGATTGCTACCTTCCATTAAAACAAAAATTATTTTCACTTAAATCAGAGATTTAAACGTGAGTACCAGCCAAGTGCAGTGGTTCACTCCTGTAATCCCAGCACTTTGGGAGGCCGAGGAGGGTGGATCACCTGCAGTCATGAGTTCAAGACCAGCCCGGCCAACATAACAAAACTCCCTCTCTACTAAAAATACAAAAATTAGCCAGGCATGGTGGCACCTTCCTGTAATCCCAGCTACCAGGGGGGCTGAGGCAGGAGGATTGCTTGAACCTGGGAGGCAGAGGTTACAGTGAGCTGAGATTGTGCCATTACACTCCAGCCTGGGCAACAGAGTGAGACTCTGTCTCAAACAAACAAACAAAAAAAAACACAAATGTGAGTACCACCTTATTTTTACAGATCTAAATGTAAAAACTATCATATTTGTAATAGATAAATTCCAGTTGCTTGATGGTCATCTGATGTTATTTGAAGTGTGCAGTCACATTTCTTTCAAATTCTCTTGTCTAATGATTTTCTTTCATTATAGTCAATTTGGTTCATTGCGTTATATGTAAAACGTCTTTGTAAAAATGAGAGGAAGGCAGTTGGTGGTAGCTTTGGTGTATACTACTAAACGTAAGATTTTCCATAAGCAGTTTTCGGGAGAATTTTTCAGATAATACAAAGCATTAATAGGATGGAGATAGAAACTGGAAAGGGAGTGAGGGAGCAGGAAATGTCCAAAGGAAGTTGTTGAGGAAGGCTGAGGTCAGGCCTTTTTTGGGGCACAAAAGTTGTGTGATTTACAAGTCCAAGACCTAACATGAAGACTCTGGAGACTTGAAGCAAGATTGGAGACTGGCAGGTGGAAAGACGGCAGAAAGGAGTTTGGACAGCTTAAAATCCTGTCCCCTGCCCCCACCACTCAGTTCTCAGTTTCTCCCTCATGCTTCCCTGTTTCTTGTAGAGGCTGACTTACAGTCTTTGTAAAAGAAATCTTTTATCACCATTACCCATTAAACGCCTAGCAACTCCCCCAAATAAAATGTAAAGTTATAAAAGAGAACCAATACCTATTTGACTATGGCCCCTTTTTACTGACTAATTATTTTGGCATTGTTTTCAATATTTTATGAAATAGAAATGCCTCCCTTGTCATTTTCAGATCTATATAACCACATGGTAATTGTCCCTACATGAAAAAATGTTTCTTCTAAGCCCTCCCCAAGAAGATAATGAGAATGAACTCAACACGTAACATTACTTTGTATTTGTATAGTATATTTTAGCTTATATATCCCTTTATTAAAAGCATGGAAATAACTAACATGTACTTTTAGCTAACAATAGTATTAGAATAAAGTTTTGTATGTAAGCTCATTTAATATTATAACAATGTTATTGGGTAGTTACTTATGAATCTCATTTTCAAATGAAGAATCTGACAAAGATTATATAACTTACCCAAATCCACACAGCTTGTAAATTTGTGTCCTGAGAAGAACCCAGCCTTTCCCTTTGCAGTGTACTCTTGCTTTTAAATGGTAGTCCACAGGGGAGATTTGTTCAATGAGGCAGTCAGTACAAGGTAAATGCCTATAACAGATCAAGGGATTACAGTGGGCACTAGGCATGAATACATGAAAATCAGAACAAATCTAGAGTCTCTGAAGATTATAAATCATGATTGTGGGGACATATCTAGTTTGTAACCCAGGCAACATCATCAATGGACCTCACCAATTTTAAACTTTCACCTTGGGAACAAGCTGCAAAGATTAGCTGCATGATTCAGTAGAACCACAATCAGATAACAAAGGTCACTGTACGGGAAAATAACTGCTGGTCCAGAAAAGGGTAGCAACTTCTCAGCTTTGTTAAATTCATTCAGTAATTACTTACTGAGGTCTTAAGATGATTTATGCTCTTTTCTAGATGCTGAGGATACATAAAATAATGAAACATGTAAACTACACAGTCTTAAGGAGTTTGCAATTTAGTGCCTGGCGTACAGTGTGTGCAGTACATTTATAGTAACCATTCTATAATGTGTCATATACTTGGAGAGGTTCTTGGAAGGAAAAGTTAAATAGTCCATTTTCCTAAGAACTTCCTGGGTAACAGGAAAACTATCTGCAGTTTGGGAGAATGCTAATAGAGATTTGTCCAGAAACAATGTGGAAGCAACTAACTACCTTGAGAGGTCTAGAAATACTGAACAGTGTTAAACTGAACACTAAATTATAAAACACGAAAAATTCCAGATGCCATTTGAGTCACATAATGAGAAATAAAATAGAACACTTAGAAATAAATAGGACAATAGAAACAAAGAAAGAAATATCATACAGACAGAAATTACATATGAGAATAGAAAATTTACTTTGGAACTAGATATATCAAATGTTTTTGAATCATTTTATTATTCTGAAAAATTGGCAAACGTTTGTATGTGTGAGTCATGGCTGCTTATATTGAAGCCTCTATATAGCTCACTGGCATCTGTCTGAAATTATGAATTAAGTCTTTGTTCTTTGGAAGAAAGAAGATATTATTATTTAATAAAATATTTTCTCATGTCTTGCTTGAGAAAGGTCATTTGAATATCTAAAAGGAAAGAGTGAAAATAAGGCAAGAAGTGTGTAGTCATAAATTATTTAGTGCTAGTTTTGGGTTGGTGTTTAGAAAATAAAAATTAAAAGAAAGATCAGAGACTCTTAAGACAGAATTTTCTGGTCTTGCCAAGGTATATGATGAATGTCCAGAAAACAGTCTGAAGGAAAGGAGAACTAAACATTACTAAAAAATTGCTCACTTATAGCCAGAAGAATTTATTTTTTTTTTGGTTGAGGGAGATAATATTAAACTAAAAACATAAAAAAGCTTATCTGTAAACTCTTTTACAGATAAGATAGGTTATCTTTATCTTTAGTTGACTTTAAATAATTTTACATGATCTTGGAATTAAAACTTACAAATTATTGAGCAACTTTCTCCAATGAAATACATTGTAAAAAGAAAGCTGGAAAAGAATTCTGTTACTTCACCAAACCAGCATGGTTTATATACTGGAAATGTATGATTATGATTTATTTCTTGCTAAACTGCTGTTTATAAAGGAGAGTGTTGATTCAACATCAAGTCAAGTGTTTATGGAAACTTAATTGCTTTGGTTTTATCTGTTGGTACTGTCAATTTCTGACATTGCTTTACCCAACACACACTGTAAAGTTGGAAAGCAAAGAATAACCTGATTTGCATCTGAATCCCAAACGTGGGTGCCAGTTGCTGTTTCTGTTCATAAATCTCCGATTTTCATAGATTGTTCTCCTTCTGTTTAATCTTTTTAGCATAGTAGGAAATTATCTGCAATAACTTTTTTTCCTAAAATAAAAATCTGACATGTTTATCTAGCATATAACAACCTGATATAATATTTTAATTGGTTTATTCCAGAAAACTTTAGAGGGATAGATGAAGGCTGATGTATATAATCATATCATGTTTATGAGGATATATCCATTTTATAAAGAACCTTAAAATCAATCATTTACTCTGAGATTGGCTAACAAAAATTTTAGAAAGCACAAATAAAAAATACATATTGAAGAAAAAAACCAACATTCATGTGTTAAATGTGATTTTAAATTATACTTGTTAAATAATTGTTGCATATATTCTGACTGTGGCTTTATTCTAATTATCCACTGGACACAGACATCTTTTCCTCTCCCTTCACTTTCTCCATGGCTAAACTCTTACCTTCAACAGTCTCATTTGTGTCTGATTGCTTCCTCATACCACAGTAAAATTGTGCTTATGCTTCAAAGTTTTCTATGTTGCAAGGCCTCAGTGACCCTAGACTTGCTCAGAAACTCTGGCCAAAAAGTGCTCTAGACTTTAACAAATTCAAACTTATGTTGCACATGAAATAAAGCCAAGTCAGTTTTTGAATTTGAATTGTAAGAATCCTGTGAGGTTAGTAGCCCTTTGAAAATTTCCCCCTCTTGTTCTACAATTTATAGCTTTCATAATCAGAATGAAAGTCCATATACATTTATCCTTCTATTCAACTTTGTTTTAGTTAGCTACTTCTCATAAAGGCTCAATGATTTAAAGCAATAAGAGTGGTCTCTCACTTTCTGGGAATTGGTGATTCAAGGATGGCTTGACTGAGCATATTTAGTTTGTGGTGTCTCATTGATTGCAATCAGTTGTCAGCTGAGGCCGCAGACATTTATGTCTCTGATGACTTTTCTGCTTCCAAATTGATTTACTTACATGACTTGCAAGTTGGTTCCTTTTGTTGGTCAGAAGCCCTAGTTGCTCTCTAGATTGGCCTTTCCACAGAACTTCTGACTATCCTTACAACTTGGCAGCTATCTACTCCTAAGCAAATGATCCAAGAACACAGGAGAGGCTGCAATGCCTTTTATGAGATGGAGTGAGAAGTGACACAGTTTATATTCTATTTGGTCATAGAGTCTAGCTCTAATTTGATTAAAAAGAAGACCACACAAGAGCATAACTACCAGGAGGCAAGGATTATTGCAGCTATCCTGGAAGCTGCCATCATACACTCCTACCCCAAACTCTTTTTAACTTTAAATTCAGTTTTTTCTATAGGAAAGTCCTGTGATTCCTCTTGAGTTATCAGAAGATGTCAGTATAAAGCTGGAAGTACAAAAACAGTGTATCATTTCTTTCCCAGGAGCAAAAGTGTTTAAAAATTATGCCAAAAACTTAAATGGAAAAGGAAGGTATCATGGTCTAAATGTTGGTGTTTCCCCAAAGTTCATACGTTGGAATCTAATACCTAATGTGATTGTATTACGAGTTTGGGCCTTTTGGGAAATGACTAAGTCAAGAGGGTTCTATTTCTTTCAAACTCACTTATAAGGGCACTAATCCCATGGCACTAAACGCAAATGAGGTTGAAGGGAGTGCCCGTGCCATTTTTGCCATGTGAGGTTGCAGCTAGAAGGTCCCATGTATGAGGAACAGGTTCCCTATCAGACTTCAAATCTGACAACACCTTGATCTTGGACTTCTCAGACTCCAGAGCTGTGAGAAATAAATTTTTGTTTTTTATACATTACCCAGTCTATTTTTTTATTATAGCCCAAACAGACTGAAAAAAAGATAGATAAACAAATTGCACTGTCACAATAGCAAACAAACTTCCTAACCAATACCAAGTATAGCAATCACATGAATCTTTCTCAAAAATGACTATAGAGATTTAGATACAGCTAATTTGGAATTTGCATCCTCTGGGATGCCAACAGAAAAAGATGACATACTCAAACTGGGTAATTGAGCGAGAGTTTAATAAAGGGAATTTCCAAAGTTGAAGGTGGGGTATAATAATAATAGTATGGACAATAGAGGAACCAGAATGATAAATAGTAAATTCATCACTCCTATCTTGAATGCATAAGAGAAAGGAGGAGTTATTGCAGGTTGGAAAGGGAGAGAGTTGTGTGGAAAGGGCTGCCTTGCAAGGAGCTGCGGCCTCAGGTATAGAAACACAACTAGCCCATAGAACTCCTACAGATTGGAAGGTAAGAAAATATATACCCTGGATTTTGGCCAAAATCGACCCAAAGTCAAGGTCAAGAGAGCTGTTAATGCAGATAATTATGCACATTTATGTGTTTTAATTTCTAAACTTCAGCTGCTCGTGAGACCCAGCCAAATTTACTTGAGTTGTAAGGCACTGTGTGGAACCTGTTGTTAGTGCATCCAACCTGCACACATGCCATTTTATTACCCTTTGCATGTGTACTGGTGTCGATGAATCTGGGCATGTGCAGAAAAAAAAATACTGGAGCTTAAGGAGCCAAGTGAGTCTTTTTCCCTTGGAGTTACAGAATAAGTTGTGTTTTGTGTGCCTACATTTTGAATATAATTGGTCACATGAAATCAAGTGTGGAATTTTCCACTTTTGGTGTCATGGCACTCAGAAAGTTATATATTTTGGAACATTTCAGATTTCAGATCTTTGAATTAGGGATACTTAATCCATACACAGCAAAGTGAGATATAAAGATGTTTAGTATATTTTATGATCAGAAAAACATAATTAGCAACTTGGATTAGGTTAATGATTAAGGCCCATTGCTTCAGGAAGTCTCCCTGTTTTTATATGTTTTCATAATTGTGCTTATATTTAACACAAAGCAAGGCATTTCACTGTAGCCTTTCCAGTGCAGGATTGTGTATGTTTGAGGAAGGGGGTTGATGAAGCTGCTTAAAGCTAAGTACATTAAAATGCCCTTGTCTGAGCTGGATACAGTGGCTCACCCCTGTAATCCTAGCACTTTGGGAGGCCAGGTTGGTGAATCACCAAAGGTCAGAAATTCGAGACCAGTGTGGCCAACATGGTGAAACCCTTCTCTACTAAAACTACAAAATAGCTGGGTGTGGTGGCGAGCACCTGTAATCCCAGCTACACAAAGGGCAGAGGCAGGAGAATCACTTGAACCTGGGAGGTGGAGGTTGCAGTGAGCTGAGATTATGCTATTGCACTTTAGCCTGGGAGATAATAGCAAAACTCCATCTCAAAAAAAAAAAAAAAATCCTTGTCTAAATATAAAAATGTTTTCAAAAGTGTCATGTATTGTTATTATTTCCACAATTTTTATTTGTATGGAAATTTTTGTTTGTGTTGTTAATTTCTGCAGTGTTAATTTTTGTGAGCCTGTTTTATTTAAAATATCTCTATTAGAAGGAGGACTTGCATCAGGGCAGATGGGAGACAGGACTAGATTGCAACTCCAGACGGAGTAGCATGTGGAGGCTCGAATTGTGAATTTTAGCTCTAGATAGACTGCAAGGACAAACTAGCAATCCTAAGAGGACCCATAGACCCTCTGAAAGAAGCGAACTGCTCCTGCAGGACCTGGGAGACTCCTCCAAAACGGTGAGTGCTCTAACTGTGGAAGTGGGAAAGGGAGACCCTCCTCTTCTGAACACACACCTCCCCTGGAGAAGCTGAAGGTCTGTTTGTGGGAGAAGTTTCCAATCTTATCTGGACTGTGGGGACTTGGGAGTAAGAATAGGAGGGGAGTGAGGGATAAAAGACTACAGATATGGTGGAGTGCACCAGTGTAATGCTCTGGTGAAGGCTGCACCAAATCTCACCAATCACCACTTAAGAACTTAGTCATGTAACCAAATACCACCTGTACCTCAATAACTTATGGAAAAAAATAAATAAATAATTTAAAAAGTAAGAAAAATAAAAAATAAAATAATTACATTAAACATAACATACATATGTTTTATATTATAAATCTGCTTGTGAATTTATTGTATACTCTGTGGCTAAAAAATTTGGAGCCATGCGGAAACCAATATTCTCTCCTCATTACAGTGTCCAATATATGCCAAATCAAACAAGATTTCCATAATTAACTGGAAAGCTTATAAAATATAAGAGGCATTAATCATTTAAACATTTTTTTAAGAAGTAAAATCCATAAGGAGGAGGGTACACAAACACAGATATACAGTTTAATGACTATTTACAAAATGAATATTCTCACATGTAGTGGGTTGAGTGGTGGCTTCAAAAAGAAAAGCCCATATCCTAATACCCAGAAACTATAAATGTGATCTTATTTGGAAAAGGGTTCTTGCAAATACAATTAAGCAAAATATTTTGAGATATTATCATCCTGTATATCTGGGTGGTGGGCCTTAAATTCATAGCAAATCTTTATAAAGGACAGAAAACGGAAAGACAGAGACAGAGACTATCTTGAAATTGTGCAACCACAAGCCAAGAAACTACAGAACACAGGTGGAAGAGGCAAAAGAAGGATTCTCCCCTAGAGCCTTCAGAGGGAGCACAGCCTTGCTGACACCTTAACTTCAGACTTCTGGCCTCCAGACTTGTGAAGAAAAAAAAAATTGGTTGTTGTAATCAATCTAGTTTGGCATGACATCTTACACCAGTCTTTTTTTTTTTTTTTTTCTTGAGACGGAGTTTCGCTCTTGTTACCCAGGCTGGAGTGAAATGGCGCGATCTCGGCTCACCGCAACCTCCGCCTCCTGGGTTCAGGCAATTCTCCTGCCTCAGCCTCCTGAGTAGCTGGGATTACAGGCACGCGCCACCATGCCCAGCTAATTTTTTGTATCTTTAGTAGAGATGGGGTTTCACCATGTTGACCAGGATGGTCTCCATCTCTTGACCTCGTGATCCACCCGCCTCGGCCTCCCAAAGTGCTGGGATTACAGGCTTGAGCCACTGCGCCCGGCCACACCAGTCTTAAGATACTAATAAACACGTAGCCACCAACGTCAAGAAGGAGACTGCTAATAACACTTAAGAATCCCCTCTTGTTCCAACCACATTTTTCTTCCTAAAAGCACAGATAATTTGTGAATGCTTTTGAATTATGTATGAATAAAGTCATACAGTATTTTTTATAGCTAGTTTCTTTTGCTCTTTTATAGCTAGTTTCATTTGTGAAATTTGGTGATTCAGTGGTACACCATTTATGTTTCCATTTTTGAATAATTCCATTTTACAAATGTATCGCACTTTATTTGACTAACTGGCAATGAACATTTTTATTAGCATTAGATAATTTTATGTAATTCTATAATTTTTAGTAATTGTCTTACAAATTCTTGGATACTTCTCTGGGACACATGTGCACATTTTCCTACTGAGTATAGAAATCGTATTGCTGGGTCATATTCAAACTTAGTTCAGTTACTGCTTCCATAATTTTCCCTAGATCCAATTGTCCTATATATGCCAGCATGGTTCCTCTATGCTCATTTTCTACCCACCTACCATCAGATGATCTGCTCTGGACAAAACGAAAAAATCTTAAGTCTAGATTGTTACAGTAGGGAGTTTTTCCTTTATTGTAAAGAGACATATTTATTTGGTCTGACTGCCCAAAGTGATCTAATTATATGACTGATAAATAAACCTTTGCAGTGCCCACTGCTTACTTAACCTGCTACACCACCATTCTTAGAGATTTTCCATATGATCCAAATCTAATTTTTGACAGTTGCCCCGTGGTCTGCTTTCATCTCTCCAGGCCCTCAAGATCCAGTCTCGAAGGTGAGGTATTCCATGACTCCCTCCTGCCTTATCCAAGTTAGATTTTGTTTTTGCAGGTTTTTTGGGCTGTTGTTTTTATTTTAAGTTTTTATTTAGCTTTTTTGTTATGTAGTGAGAACTGCCTCAATATAAAGTCACCATGGTTGCAATGAAAAATTATCATGCTTGTAAAACCAACGAAATGGCAGAATAATATAAATAATAACTAATTATTATGTGTGTATTTGTTATTTGTTTATTAAATAGAATTTTGATAATCTAAGGACTCTGCTGTTCCTGACAGATCAACTATCTAAAAATATCAAATAGTCTGATTAGTTATTGTGAATAAGAGAAAATGAAACAACTAAACAAAAAAAACACTAATAGCTGTTAAAACTTGCCATTTTTTTTTTTTGTTCTTCAAGGAATAAATCCTAAATACAAGGGCTCTTAATTAAAATGAAGTAATGGAGGTCCTAATGTTAATTTAAAAAATGAGTTACTAATGAAGCATTATTACACTTGAATTAAACAACATAAATTTGAACTGTGTGGACCCACTTACACATGAATTTTCTTCTGCCTCTGCCATTCTTGAGACAGAAAGACCAATACTTTCTGTTACTCCTACACCTCAGCATATTAAGAGTGGAGACCACTGGGGTGAAGGATTTTAGGATGTTCCACTTCCACTTATTGAATAGCAAATATATTTTCTTTCTTACAATTTTTAAAAATAAAATTTTCTTTCTCCTAGCTTTATTGTAAGAATACAATAAAACATACATATAATATACGACATATAATTGACTGTTTATGTTGTCCGTATGACTTCCAGTCAATTATAGGTTATAAAAAGTTAAGTTTTGGGGAGCTAAACTTACGCATGGATTTTTGAATGCACAAGGGGTTGATGTCTCCAATTCACGTAGTTGTTCAAGGACTCACTATATTTTGCTCATTCTAAAAAGCAGCTCTTATGTGCAGGAATTGTTGCCCACCTTTCTTTGATGTTCTTATAATTTCTTAGTAAAATGAATGTAATTATGTGGAGAAATTATTGATAATTTCTCCAAGAACCCTATTTCTGCCAATGAATCTACCATTCTGGATCAATTTTTCATCTGAATATTGTTTAGCAAAAATTTATCCTGGTATTTGATAGATCTGAACAAAAGCCTTAATTTCTAGTGTTTAATTCACACTGTCGTTGAAAGTTTACATTCCTTTTTAATGTGTGTGTACTTCATGGTTCTCAAACAAGATACTTAACAAATTAAAGTTGTACAGTAAAGATTTATTGAAGAAAGAAAAAAATGAAAAGTGAGGATGAAAAAAATCACTTCTTTTTATTATTATAGCACATTTGGGCACAGGTTTTTAAGTATTCATTTCTTAGAATGTTATTGACTGCCTTAATGTTTCCCTCAGTTTCCTGCTCTTTAGACAGGATTCTTCCTGATCTACCTTTTCTTAGAGCATGTACTTGCGAAAACTTGCAATAGTAAATTTTTTCTCTGGTGCTTTGAGGTGTAAATCTTATATAACCCAGGAACATCTTTCTCAAGAACTTTGGAACCATCAGTTTGAATTGTGATCATATAGAACCTAGAGATTGTCTTTTAAACTCTGTGGGAGAGAAGTTTAACCTCACCTAACAATCAGTAAACATGGATAACCCAATCACATGGACCAAGATACCCTCAATGTCCTACAGTACTTTTCCATTAGCTGGCTCCAATGTTTTAAAATCTTCCAGCATTTTGTTTCAGTGGAGTTGAATTTAATCTGTCTTTCCTATTGCAATATAATTTTAACACTTATTACAATAGTATTGAATAAAGTTTTCCTTGTCTTTTTTTTATGTACTTTAGGTTCTGGGGTACATGTGCAGATCATGCAGGATTGTTGCATAGGTACGTACATGGCAAGGTGTTTTGCTGCCTCCGTCCCCCCATCACCTGCACCTGGCATTTCTTCCCATGTTATCCCTCCCCACCCTACTTCCCACTGTCCCTCTTCTAGCCCCCCAAACAGACCCCAGTGTGTGATGCTCCCCTCCCTGTGTCCACGTGTTTTCATTGTTCAACACCCACCTATGAGTGACAACATGCAGTGTTTGATTTTCTGTTCTTGTGTCAGTTTGCTGAGAATGATGGTTTCCAGATTGATTCGTGTCCCTACAAAGGACATGAACTCATCGTTCTTTATGGCTGCATAGTATTCCATGGTGTATATGTAGCACATTTTCTTTGTCCAGTCTATCATTGATGGGTGTTTGGGTTGGTTTCAGGTCTTTGCTATTGTAAACAGTGCCACAATGAACATAGGTATGCATGTGTCTTTATAACAGAGTCTATATAATCATCTGGGTATATATCCAATAACGGGTCAAATTGAATTTCTATTTCTAGGTCCTTAAGGAATTGCCACACTGTCTTCTACAATGGTTGAACTAATTTACACCAACAGTGTAAAACTTTTCCTACTTCTCCACATCCTCTCCAATATCTGTTGTCTCCAGATTCTTTTTTTCTCTCTCTTTTTTTTTTTTTTTTTTTTTTTAAGATGGAGTTTTGCTCTTGTTAACGCAGGCTGAAGTGCAATGGCGTGATCTTGGCTCACTGCAACCTCCACTTCCTGGGTTCAAGCAATTCTCCTGCCTTCGCCTCCCGAGTAGCTGGGACTACAGGCGTGCGTCACCATGCTCAGCTAATTTTTGTGTTTTTAGTAGAGATGGGGTTTCACCATGTTGACCAGGATGGTCTTGATCTCTTGACCTCATGATCCACCCGCCTCGGCCTCCCAAAGTGCTGGGATTATAGGCATGAGTCACTGTACCCAGCCTTGTCTCCAGATTTTTTAATGATTGCCATTCTAACTGGCGTGAGATGGTATCTCAATGTGGTTTTGATTTTCATTTCGCTAATGACCAGTGATGATGAGCATTTTTTCATATGTTTGTTGGCCTCATAGATGTCTTCTTTTGAAAAGTGCCTGTTCATATCCTTTGCCCACTTCTGGATGGGTTGGTTTGTTTGTTTCTCGTAAATCTGTTTTAGTTCTTTGTAGATTCTGGATATTAGCCCTTTGTCTCATGGGTAGATTGTAAAAATTTTTTCCCATTCTGTTGGTTGCTGGTTCACTCTAATGATTGTTTCTTTTACTGTACAGAAGCTCTTAAATTTAATTAGATCCCATTTGTCTATTTTGCTTTTGTTGCCATTGTTTTTGGTGTTTTAGTCATGAAGTCCTTGTGTATGCCTATGTCCTGAATGGTTTTGCCTAGGTTTTCTTCTAGGATTTTTATGGTATTAAGCCTTATGTTTAAATCCTTAATTTATCTGGTGTTAATTTTTGTGTCATTTTTAACAAGTATTATGTTATTATGTAATATGTGCAAGTTTTATTTTATACTACTTCCCTACTGTCTCCTTACCTTTTCCAGTTCCTCATTATCTTTTATACTTTAGGTCAGATGTTATGACATCCATTTCCAAGAGACAAAAGGAGAATGAGACTAAAGTGAACTCAAGAATATCACTCTCCCCACACAACACTGGGCTTATTTAAATTTTAAAATGTCACCATTTTCTATTGAAGACAAATTCAGTCCTCCTCACTTCAGATACAGCAACACTTTGGGTAGAGAAAGTCATCCTTTATATTTCACAAACAGAGGATGCTTGAATGAAATAAACAAGAAGGTCAAATGTTCCAGAATTGATTTTCAAGGAGTAATGGAGAACAAGTGGAGAAAACATTTAAAGGAGATTATCTCTCCTTTAGATAACAAGAGGAAGACACAGGTCACTTAGAGAATCAGAAAAAAACAACAACAAAAAGATGCATTTGAAAGTGCTAATTTAAAAATGGAAAAACAAACAAAATTCCTTAAGCTTCTGCCACGTAATCCATGAACTTTGTACATTCTTATTGCACAAAACAGGTGGGTAAATGGATAACATCTGAACAGTCAGTAGGAAAATGATTCTTTTCCTATAGATATACAGTTAGATAGGAAAACCTACCAAACTGGAGCTATCACCGGCATATTCTTCTGTACTTCCCCAACTGCTTCTCTTTCATCATCCTTAATCAACCTTAGTAAAACAAAGAAATATCTTGTATGGATTACATAGCACTGGAACCAGTAACTCTAGACCTTAAAACTCTAGAATGTAGAATAATGAACTTTAATTTCTAGAAAAGAAGGAACTGGAATTAAATAATATGTTGCTTATTGTAAGGATTTTGTTATTTAAAAAGTTATGATAAACATCAGAAAATCCTCAAGTAAGTCTATGGTGTGTTAAGTTTCAGCAATGCCAATATTTGTGAAAGCACTTTATACTTTATTTTCTCCTGCATAGTATCCTCCAGGAGTTCTTCATAGTTTTTATGATATATTTTATATTATTGGTCAGCAGATAATTTCCCTCAGAATATGTTCTGCCCAACTTTTTTGTGCTCATTTGCCTTCTTTACCTCTTAAACATTATTTGGAACATCAGCATTTGTTTTGTTGAGTAAATCATGTAACAGCTATTTCTGACAGGAGTGGTAATACAATAAGCGTATTTATCTAAGAACATGTAGTCATTTTTCTCTCTTCAGAAGATGTAAACTGAACTACCTCTGCTTATTGTATAATATTTCTACCTATGTGCTGACTTTGGTACCTTTTATTTTGATGCAAAAACATTTGCTGGTCCTTGGCTATCAGCTCACTTTTATCAGTGAAGCCCTATAGACACTCATTGGAAGTACATGGTGTCAGGTCTTATAAACTGGTAAACTTTACCATAGATTAATCAGACATTGATGTGGTTTATATTTTGTATAAGCTGTATATCAATGCATTTTATCTGGCTCTGACAGGTAAAGTGTATTGATAAAGAAGGGTATCTAACAGGATACTAAAGCCCAGAGATGTCTTTTTTTTTTTTTTTTTTGGCTCCTGGTGAGAATTCCAAGTAACAACAGAACCTTAGTTTTGCTGACTATCTTTTATTCTAAACTTTTTCATCTTTTTTGATTTTGTGCTTTTGTTTTTGTTCATTAACAACTACTAAATAATTCTCCATTAGTAGCAGTAGCTAGGAAGAGTTTGGCTTTATCATCTGATCATTTCATGACTATGGCTGATGGAAGAGAGAAGTGTGTTCTGTCACTCATGAGAGATGATGAAGAATTCAGTTTGTTAATATTTTTCATATATTTGCCTATTTTGAGCTCAATTAAATGAATAATTTTATGCTCCCTGGGAAGAAATGTGTGATTTGTGTGTGTGTGTGTGTGTTTATTTGTAATCTGTGCTTGAAGTTGTAGAGCTGAAGCTATAATACAAGCTCTCCATGTGCTTGTTTGTGAGTTTATAAACAAGAAAGCTTTGACATTTACCTTTGACTATAAAATGTCTTTTTTTTGCTACCAGAATATATTAATAAATTATTATAAAAGAATGTGCATGGCTGTAGAATGTTGTGCTATTTAAAAGAAAAAATGCACAGGACAATTTGGGAGATGATATTTACTTTATTGTAACAGGGAGATTGCTAATTAATGAGAAACGTCCCAAAAGAAAAAGAAGAATCTGGGATTTAATAGAAGCTGGCAGACAAAGGAGTAATCTACCAGCATATGAAAGTCATGAATAAGGAGGGAGAAGTATTTTACTTCAAAATATGTGAGAGCATGATGGTTCTTAGCCACGAAGCACATTATCACAAGGGCGGGGACTTCTTTGTTGTTGGTGCTTTCTAGGAACACAGGGCTGAGATAAAATTCCACATTGACAGTTACCTGTACTTGGTTAATATTTTATAATATTTGCATGAATCAATTCTCATTTATCTACCTGCGATTTTTTAATGTACTATGTAAGTTAGATCCTTCTCGTTAAAAGTTCATCGTTAATATTGCAAATAGAGTTGATATAATGAGCAATAGTGACAGAAATATGTGTGTGCGCTCTTTCTTCCCAAGGAGATATAGAATAATTTTATCTCAAAGTATTAGCTTCTTCTAGAATATGAAAACATATATAGCAACGAACATATAAAGAAGGATGATTTTATCTTAGCTGTATCTAAATGGAAGCCATAACATATTAAAATTTTTACAAAGTTTGGCTCATTTCTGATGGGCTTATGCCTTTGTGTTTTGGCTAATTTCTTCCCTTTCAATATGAAAGATTATTCTTTAGATTCTATAAAATTTGCCTACATGGAAAAAAATCTCTATCTTACCAGAATTGTTTTTATTTATTTCAAAGAAGATAGTAACCCAATCTTTCATTTTCTGTGAAAAGGTTGGAACCTAACTCTGGTAGGTACCTTGCTCCAAGTTTTAAAACTTCCTCCTGTCATAAAGATATGAGAAACTTCTTTTTCCATTGGATGAAGCCAATTAGCAAACACAGATTCCCTGTGACTGCACTCTAACATTTTAAAAATATTTTTTCCACCAGTCACCCCAGTCTTTAAAAACCTTCAGCCTCCTGCTCCTGCATAGTTTAGTTCAGACTTAGTCCTGGTCTCTCTCTCCTGTTGCAACAGCCCCTTTCTTCCTATGCAATACTCCTATCAAATAAATGTCTATACTAAATCTGGATTTGTTTTTTATTTGACATATTTGATATGTACATGTTATATTTATATAAAAATCATGGTTTTCTGTTTTTATGAAAAAATTATTTGAGCACTTCAAATGTCAAAATTTGGAGCCCCTCACCCCTGACCAGGAAAAATTTCTTTAATTTAAATTAGAAAAGAGTTGAAGACCTGGCTGCTGGTATTACAGGAGCAGAGTGGAAGGTTAGAACTGAGAATTCTGATTCAGCATGTAATAAGTTATCATTTTTTCTTGCAATTTTTCATTGCCCTCTTCTTCATTTTTAGTTTCTAATTTCAAAGCTCTTCTTTAGTTTCTTCAATTTTTAACTTTCCTACTTTCTTAATAGGAGGAGTCATCTGCCTGAATAAGTAAAGGAAGACACCGAAGAAGGGTGGTGGGGAGAAGGTTTAACTCTTCTAAATAACAACTTTCAATCAGTCATTCTGGGTCTTACATTTCCGTCACTTATACTCATTTTTATTTCACAAGCTGAGTTGCAAATTTGTGTCTTTCAAATGTTATATTTCTTATTGACAGTATGAATATTTTCCTCATACTTGTTTGTTGATCAAATATTTGACAAACTTATAGTTACCAGATTGGTTTATACATGTAAATTGCTAAAGTTTCTAAAAGTTTGTTCTATTTTTGCATATATATTAAATTTTTTTACAGGAGACACATTATCAAACATCAGTTATCATTATAATTGTGTTTATGAAGGTCTGTGGTGTTTTTTATGTCAATCAAGACAGAGTTCCCTGTAGATTAAAAGAAATCATCAATAGTGTGAAATTTTTAATTGTGAGAGAAAAGAGGTTTTGTTAAAGTGAGTCTTATAGATTTTCCACAAAGGACTTCCCTAAATCTAAAAGGAGAAATGACTCAGGAATTCCTCTGTTTAGGAATAAAGGGGGAAATGTGTTGTAATTTTAGCAGTGCCAACGAATAGTACAGATGGGATGAAGAGATAGCCAGGCAGATGGTGCCAAAGCAACAATAGCAGCTGCTGGTGAGTGAGAGCTGAGCAGATGGTGCAATGGCATAGGCCATGGCAGCCGTCAGCAATGAGAAGTATTATAAGTTCATGTTAGAAGATTCTGGAACAGCTGTCCCGAACCTAGTACAATATGAGGCCCTTAATTTCAATGATCATTTGTTAGTATGCAAGGATATCGAGTGTTGAGGAAAGACACCAGTGGTTATTGAGCAGGATGATGCTTCTATAAGAATACAGTCATTAAATTTATCTTTTCAGTAATCTGACTAAGCAAAGAAAATGTTACTTACTGTGTGTATACTTGCAGGTATAAGAAGGAGCCCTAATATTTGCATGAGGCATTATTGTTGATGTTTTCTAAGCACTACCAAAACATATCATTTCTTACTCCTTCTATCTGGTTTTTCTTATGGTATTAAAGCTTTCAGACGCATAACAGACAATAGGGTATTGGTTGAAAAATAAAAAGTTCTGGGTTCTTTTTCAAAACTGTTAAATCAGAAATTCTAGGAATAGAGCCACAAATCTGTCATTAATAAGCCTCTTTAGGGAATTTTGTGCACACTAAATTTAGTTTCCACCTTAAGGATATTTAGGGAAATTTTGACCAAAATGTAAAATCCATATGAATCAGCATAGCTGCAAATGAAAAGAAGTCAGAAGAAGTCACATTTTTTAACTTATGTGCAGAGGATGTCGTATGAGATGATTTTTGACTTCATATGTGACTAGATGCAGGTGCTCAGATGTTATTTCTCTTTCTCATTCTCTATCTCTCAGGTCTGCTTGTCTCTGCTGGGTCTCTTTCTATGGAGTAGGAAGGTTCATCTTCCAAACAATTCCTCTCCTTGTCCCTGAAAATGACTATTCTTAATAGAATTGTATTCCTATCCTAGGAAACAGTAATTTCCAGGTCTGCAATGAAAAATTTTGTTATAGCCCAGCAAGTGTAGTGACCAGGGAGAAAGTGAATATGGATAGTTTGGGAAACTGAATATACTTTAACAGAACTAAAACTAGAACAGAATGAGATGATCCTAAAAACAGAGAGTAAATCAAAATATGCATATGCTAAAGAATCTGAACCTAATTTCTGAGATTTTTTAAATGACATTGAGAGATTTAGGCTATTGGCAGTTTTAGATATTCATTTTTGAAACATTATCTTTATCATTCCTTTAATTCTTAGGGACAAATAATTTCAAAGACTTCTTGAAATTTAAGGAATCTTAACGATGGAACTCCTCTCACACCTCTATCTTCCTGCCTTAAAATGTGTTCAGCTTAAAACTGACAAGTGGATAGAAACTAAAAATTTTCTAAATAATTTGCTATGAAACCCAGAACTTTTAGTTCTGCAATGCTTTAACTTTAGGATAAGAGTGGATGGCTCACACCTATAATCTCAGCACTTTGGGAGGCTGAGGTGGGCAGATCACAAGGTCAGGAGATCAAGGCCAGCTTGGCCAATATGTTGAAACCCTGTCACTACAAAAAATACAAAAATTAGTCAGGAATGGTGGTGGGCGCCTGTAGTCCCAGCTACTTAGGAGGCTATGGCAGGAGAATTGCTTGATCCTGGGAGGCAGAGGCTGCAGTGAGCCCAGATTGTGCCACTGCACTCCAGTCTGGGCAACAGAGCAAGACTCTGCCTCAAAAAAAAAAAAAAGAGTGGTAATGTGTATTGGCTGACGACATTTAAAAAAAAAATGAACCATAGAAAGAATGGTATTTATGTAAGAAACTAGTATCTTTACAATACACTGAGAAAGTGTTTGCACTGGATTCTCTATAACATGAATATGCTCACTTAAAACTGGTATTCCATATCTCTTGACCTAATTATTAAAAAATGTTAAAGATTAGGGGTTTATGATAATAGAATAAAAACAGCTTTCCAGTATTGAGTATTTAAAATATGCAAAGAGCTCAACATGTGTTTTATCACTTAATTCTCACTACAATTCTACTAGGAAGTACTAACACAATTCTCATTTTTCTGATGAAGGGTGTGAGACTTTAGGGAATTAAATAACCAGGCCAAGATCATGTAAGAATAAATGGTAGAGATAAAACTTGAATGATTTTCTCTCTGATATCAGGACATATATTCTTAACCACTATATCCATTATGCCAGTGACTTAACCAACTTTATCCTCAGTTTTCAACTTGATAAAACACATATAATAAATAACGTTACTCACAGGTTATCTGTGAGCGTTAAATGAAACGTATACACACAAAGTGACTAAGGCAGTAATTTAGGGTCATCATTTGGAATATGTGGGCTCCTGAATCACTATGGCTTTGGGGGAAGCTGCTGTATTGTTGCTTACTAGTTTGTTTTTATTTGTAGGCCCAGAAGTAACTCATATCACATTTGTTCACAGCTAATGGTTGGAGATGGTCAGTGGTTTCCTTAACGGCAGGGAAGTGGGTGCAAGGTATGGCAATGCAGATGGAATATTTGGTGAGTGCCATTGTCACTCAACAACACACAGCCACAAAATTAAGATGTTTGATTTCAAAAAAGAATTGTCATAATGTAAGTCCTAATTTTGCCTCAAATTAAAGTATAATTATTGAGGTTTTAAGTTGGGGAGGAAAATTCCACCCAACTTTTCAGATACTTTAGCCGTGTAATTCAAACCTTCTAAGTCTATTTAATTTTTTACAAAACTTCTTCTCTAAATGGCCCTCAAATCACAGATATATTTAAAAACGAAATTCTCATATTTAAATGTTTTAGTTTTTATAGCTTACTGTAAATTACTCTGTTTTTCACATAATGGAGTGAGATATTATAGCTCTGATTTAAAAATCTGAACAACTGAATGGGTCAAAGTAGAAGGTAGAAGTTTTTGCCTCCTTTTCTCTTGAGATCTAGGTTTTAGGCACATGACAATTCCTGATTAGCAAAATGCCAACAGATTTTATTTTTTTATACAAGGTCTAAATAAAGAATAACAAAGAAGTAACTTTTTATTAACATTAATTTTAATCTTTCTATATAACACACAATCATGCAAGGATTTTTTTCTGTTGCCTCTTATTTAGGTTGCAAATCTTCTGATTGTTTCTTGTCTAATGGTGCATTATGAAATCATGATTAACATTTTACAAATATTTCATCAGTAAGAGCTTATTTTGCCTGTGAAATTTTCTGCTTCATTACCTTCTGTCAGTACATAACAACCACAAGTAAGGAAATAATTAATTTCCATTCTAAGAATTCCTATAGGAACAACTGATATTTTCCTGGCAGTGTTCATGAATACTTGAAGATATGCCAAAAATAAATCATGAGAAAGTGCTATTTGTCAGGATACTTAGCCCCAAAATGGGTTATTGTCAGCATCTAGCAGATGTGAGGTGATGACACAGTGGCAGGTCATATTCCCCACTAGATTTGGCAGTCCTTAGAGTAATAGAAGCCAAGGCATATTAACCTTGACTCTCGCTAGAATACCCTCCTGAACATCTTTTCTTCTCACTAACACATAGGCAGCCAAGGCTTTTGTTCTCTTCTTAGGCTAATGAGCATATCTGATGCTAAACGTAAATACCCAAAGGACTAGACTATATTTAACACCTGTGCTATGTGTAAACTGCCTCTTCAGAGGATTTATAGTCAAAGAGGAGCTATTGAACTTGGAGATGGTGAAGTTTATTCTGGACAGAAGGATATTAAACTTCTGATTTGTCATGGTTCTTTTATGCCTGTGGGGATCTATGTTATTATCATGACCAGTTAACCCAGAACTTGTTTCTAATTATTTTCTGGTTATAGATGTACAGTTTGTTACAGGAAGCCCACTTATTTTAGGGAAATTAATTCTAAAATCCTTTACCTTAAATATGATTTTTTATGTATGCAAAATGAATTTAATTTACCATTTTAAAACATCAATTTTTTGCTCTTTAAAGATAGTTGCTTCAAAATTGCAAAAGAAAAAAAAAGGAAACTTATCTACTCCTAATTATTAAGGAGACAGTACATTGCATATCTATTTTTAATAGAATGGTAAAAATTATGTGACTTTTCATTTTTCACTTCATCATCTAAGCTTTTCTCCATATGTTCAGAGAGGTTTTCCTAGTTACTAACTTTCTAACATGGATTTTACTCTTCATTATAGGTAATTCAAAAAATATGTGTATCATTTCTGAATTAGATGGTAAAGTGGAGACTCACTAGTTCACATTTAGTGTTAAAGACTGCCTTTATAAATGTTCCTACAGTTTAAAGGCTTTGCTCTCTGATCTTGAACACATAACAGCTTTGCAAAATGTTTTTGTGAGCAACATATATATTCAGAATATTTCAATATCTGAGTTTTGATTAAAGGAATAGAGAAATGGCATACATTATTGGAATACTTTTTATGGCAGTAATAAGGAATCTAATATAATCTATCATTGTGTATCTTTTGGTGTCAAATATCCAACTAATAGCTTGACCTTTACTCTCTTGACAACTCTGTGATGAGTTCATTTTATTAGGAAAAAGTTTAAATACTTACCCAAGACCACAGAGCTATGAAATTCTTGAGGTAGGATTCAAACCCAGTGGTTGTATTTTTAGGTTCTCTGTTTACAGTCTTTCTACTGCATAACACTAATCTTATCTTATGGACTTTTATTTCTCAATATTAAATATTTTTCAGTCTAGACACCAGCATTTTGATAGAGGTCAAATTACTTATTTAATAAGTAAGGCATTGACTAAAATACATAAATTAAAATACATAAAATTGGAGATTCATGATGTATTATTCTGTTTTACATTGCTATAAAGGAATACCTGAGACCGGGTAATTTATAAATAAATTATTTGGCTCATGATTCTGCAGGCTGTACAAGTATGATGCCAATCTACTCAGCTTCTGGTGAGGCCTCAGGAAGCTTTTACTCATGGTGGAAGGCAAAGAGGGAGCAGGCAAGTCACATGGTAAGAGAGTGAGCAAGAGAGAGAAGAAGGTACCAGGCCTCTTTAAACAACCAGTTCAGGTGAACTAACAGAGTGGGAACTCACTCATTACCACAGGGAGGTCACCAAGCCATTCATGAGGTATCCACCTCCATGATTCAAACACCTCCCACTTGACCTCACTTTTATCACTGGGGGATTACATTTCAACATGAGATTTGGAAGGGACACACATCCAAACTGTATCACATGGCTGTTAACTGTGTTTATTGCAAGCATGTGAAATTTGTTTTGCTTAACAAAATTTACCCTTTTGTTGTATACTCTTTTGTTATGCAGTTTATAAAACAGTTTAATACTTAAAATATTTAATCTCTTAGTAGGGTTTTAAGAGTGCCCACACTGACTACATGAACATCTTAATTTTACATCATTTTGTATATTTGATTTTACAGAAAGCTCTTATTGTTCTTTTATTTGGGTTTTTACTATTAGTGTATTCATCAAGTCACATTATTTCCCAACAGAGTATTTGAAATTTAGTTACTGAAGTGACATATTTGCATGCAATTTTAACTTACTTCTTTCAGCATGGCAACTAAAAGGGACAGAAATGGCAGGATAATGAATTAGTAAGGATTTGGGGACAGAAAATATTTATTACAAGTGCTTTTGAGAGTGATGAATAATTATAAGAACATATAATCTTATAATGAAGTTGAAAGTGAATTTAATTCACATTTTGAGTCTTCTTATTTCTCCTTTGAGACATCTACTCAAAGGAGAGCAGCCTTCAATAGCCAACAAAATGTTACTGTTGTCAACTCAAAGATCTCTGTTACTCTTAGCACCCAACTTTACCCTTCGACCTGGGGAAGGAACTAGTGTTGCTAATACATAAAGGTTTAGGATAATTAAAGCAAGGAGATTAAACTGAATGTGGATATGTTAATCTTGGTATTTTAAATAAGAAGAAAGGGCTTTTAAGAAACATAACAAACATGTCACAAGTTTTAATAAACTTGACATAACTTCCCATTATAAAAATGTGTTTTAATTTAAATAAGCAAAGAAAATTGAGAGTGAATTGAAAACTGGATAGAACTGGGAAGAACGGTAACATTTTATTGACAATTGAAGACTACTCTGCTTTGAGAAAATGTCTTACAGGAGAAAAAGGAGGTCTCAGAAAAGGACTAGATGAAATATTGACACATAAAATCTCTGACATTTCCTGTTAGAGTCAATCTTGGCAGGATACTACCTTATACATGTAGAATGATGGTAGATGTGGTATGACCAAACAGAAAGCCTAAGTGCATATCTTTACGTCACCCACACGTCCCAAAGGTGTTATTAAGAGTAGAATACAGAAATTTAAGGAGAGAGAGAAGAGGGAGAGGTGAGGACCTGGCGGCTGAGAGTATTAGAAGAGAATGTTGAGAGTCCCCAAAATGGAATAACTCAGAAGGATGGAGGTTTCCTCTAGTTACCTAAATTCAGTGAGTATTTATTGGTTGTTGGTCAAATTCTCATTGTTGGCCAACTTATATAAAAACAACTTGTGTGAGCATCCCCCTTTTTATCAATTGAAAATTGGTATAGCAGGTGGTATGTGGAAGAAAAAAACTTTCAAAGAAAGGGAGGCTGTGTAGACAAAAATACAGTGGGTTACTATAGAAAAATTTGTGACGCAGTCTGTGTTCTACTTAAAACTTAGCTATTCTCTGTATAGAGTACATATCCACAAATATTTGTTGGCTCAAACTAGATGAATGGTTCAAATTTATTTTTATACATATGAATACATTCACATTGGAAAACAATCATGACAAATTTTGAGAGTTTGGCCATAAGAACATTTAGGCTTATATAATATTACTAGCATTAATAAAATTAATATGTAAATAATTAAAATAAATGGATTATTTCCAATGGGGGAAAAAATATTCTACCTATTACTGAGTAGGTCTATTGCCTCATTTGGCTTCTAGAATTTCAAACTGAATAAACCAGCAAGTAATATGGTTCATGTTATTGCTTATTCTGAATATTAATGTTACTAATTTAAGCTTATTTTTGTATTTGAGCAATAAAGTATTTTAACGAAACAATATATTTTAAAATTCAACTTTTGTGTCAAATATTAATTGATGTTGCATTAAAATAATTTTGATAGACCAAGTGATTTTATGGAGTAAGAGATTTTTGTAGAGGAAGATATTTTACAGGCTAAGGTTAATTGTACTTAATTGATAGCATGCTGAGCATGTTTTTGTTGATATATTATACCCCCAGGACTTACATATTCAAGTCTGAGTCCCTTAAACCATGAGCACGCTCTCTTTTTTTCTCAACTCTAAAATGTTACTGATGCTAAAAATTAACTTCATATTTTCTTCACATTTGAGAGTAGAAACCACACGCTAAGTGTCGTGTGTGTGTGTGTGTGTGTGTGTGTGTGTGTGTGTGTTGTGAGCTAATATAGTCTATATTTCTTCTTTTGGACTTTATATTAGATATAGCTTATTATGAAGCTGTTCAAGATTACATAAACATAGATTTAAAAAAAATGCTTTTGAGAGGTAAATATGTTACAATTAGTTCACACTATATCCCCATACTCAAAGAACACAGCATGACAGACAAATCATTTTTAGTACATACTTATAAAAACATGCTCATGCCTGGAAACAGGTTAAATTTATCTGGAGTGAAGAAATGGAATGAAAACAAAATAGCCACATGAAGAGGCAAGGCTATAGGGCTTCACTCTTGGAAATGACACCTGAAAATGTTATCTGTAAGTTAAACTCCCAGGGGAAGCAGCTCTAACAGTGCCCCACCCACTGCCAGGGAGCAGAACACTTAGTGAAAACCACCTGTTTGCAAATGGAAAGTGGAAACCGCTTTGACTCTGACTAGGATCTGTTGTCTGTAATGAGTAGTATCCCAGGAGCGTCAGGGAAGGGTAATGACAATCCGCGAGTCTGGGCCAAGCTACACACTGACTCTGAAAATGTGTTGGTTATATTTTCTTCGCACAATACACAACCAGACATATAAGAACTGGTTTTCACCTGAAAACCGGTTCTGGGACCTGGGGTCCTAGAAAAGCAAGCACAGACCAAACAAAGATGGAGAAGTGAGCATAAAGAGAAAACAATCAGCTGGCCAAGAAATTCCTTCCAAAAAATATGATTGCAGTAAGAAACATTAATTTCATGGAACCATCCCAACAAGATATCACTCTTGAGATAACATAAATAAAAGAATATGCTAAAAGGGAATTAAAATAAGACTGAATAAAGTTCTCAAAAATATAACTAGCTTTCCAAAATAAACAGAAGGCTATGAAACAATCAGTTGGATATGTATCAATAACTGTTAGATACAGAGAAACAGCACATTATTGATCTTGAAACAAAATATATATAGTTACCCAAGAGGGTCACCCCTCACTTGAAGAAGGAGCCATTAGCTCCTTCAAGATTGAATGGATGATGGTGATTGCATTGTGTTAAGAGCTTGAGATTTTACAAGGTTATATATCCACTAAACAACTCGGCATTTGAATCTCCCTCAATAAAGCCCTGAATCTTCCTGGCAGAAAAAGCAAAGTATTAAGATCATGTGTCCAGGCTTACTGAGTTAAACAACCTTTTCTCTGACCCGGACTAACAACCCTTAACCTATCCATGCTTTTAAGGACCTTCATTGTTATAAGTTGTCTTGTGAAGACCAAAGCTGAGAGGAAAGACAGCAACCTATTTCTCAAGCATTCGTTTCAAAGTCAAGTAAATTTTCCATGTACCTATGTGTCTAATAACTAAGAGCTCAATAGCTGTGTGCTTGAAATAGACATGAATTTTAATCTAAGACAGGAACTAAATGTGATCATTTAAAATTACCTGCAAAATTTGCCATACCTATTGCACCACTGCTCTTCCATCTAGGCAGAATTTCTAGGGATAAAAGTTACCCATCAGGTGACTGTCGAAATGTTATTTTTATATCTGAGGATATTTATTGTAGTAGCTTAAATGGTTATAGAACATTTGTTAAATTATTTTATGCACACATTACTTAATGCTAAATCAGAAGAAAAACGTAGGTGCAGCCCATTTAGGCCCTCAGGGTCTGGACTGTGTGGTGAGTGTTGAAAACGTTCAGTGAGCCAAGAAGCTGTCAGCACCAGGATTGCTGGTGCCAAAAGAGGCCTGAGCAGACTGCTCCCTGCTGGCACCCTTCTTTCCCTGACAGAGATACTGACGGTGAGAAGGACACCACTGCTGCTGCTCTGGTTCTTGTCAGAACAAGAAATCACAAGTAGATCTACAAATAGCCATTTTAGTATTTTCTAGGAATCAAATACAAAGCAGTCTCAGTTTGCGTAAGATAGAGGGAGATCAGAGGCAGGCTGAAGGCTACAGCTGTGAGTGCAGATTAAATGCTTTCTTTCTCTAATAATAATTATGGTTAATGGGAAGTTGAGAACAGATTCATCCTTCTACCTAATTCCCCAAATTGTATTTTCAATTCTACTACTAAGTTTTTCCAGAGATACCTAAAGAAAATATAAAGTCAGATAACTTTGTAAATTATATGAGTATTCAGCTTTTACAGTAAATTAAAAACAAACAAACAAACATGTAAGAATTAATAAGGCATGAACCAAATCTGGCACAATCTGTTATGTTAACATGCACAATATTCTATCAAGGCAGGTATTTCAGCAACAAGAACATAATAAATAAATAATCAGTAATCAATCAATTACAGCATTATCACCAATTATAACTGACATCCTTAATTTTAATATGATATCTTTTGTATGGCACTACATGAATATATTTGGCAATTTGGCTTTCTTAGGAAGTTTGTAGTTTAGATAATATTTGCTCCTGTTTGCTTGCATGTTCACAACAACATCTTTTAGAAGGAAAACAAACCATGACATTAAATAAGGTTATGAAAATGTATTTTTTTAAAACAGCAAAGCTATTTTAATGCTATTGCAATACCTGTGAGACCCCCTAAAGTGTCCCAGGAAGATTTTTTTTTTTAATTTGGGAAAAATGGCAGCTCTACATGCTGTTAAAGTATAAATTCACGTACATACCAGCCCTCTGGGTCACTGAAGGTAGTATTTGGCATACTGAGGTGAGTAATTGGCAAAGTGGCACACCCAGAGTTTGGCATACCCTCCACCATTTGAAAAGGTTGTGTGCTCTTTTTTTACATTTCTTTAAACTTTAAGAAATATTTAAAATGATGTTTTTTTTTTTTTAAAAAAAGATTTTTAGATGAGATATTTTTAACCCTTACCCTTCTAATGGGTTTAATCACATATTAATAATAATTTCCTGAAAACTTACTATGTTCTGGAGGCATTTTGAAGAACATAGAGCAAATATCCCCATTACCAGGAACTTCACAATCCAGCTTGATCAAGAGAAACACACTTTGGGTGCCAATGGTTTTATTATTTAACTCTTTGAATTTGTGATTTTTGGCACCCTCACCCTTACCTACCTATATATGTCCTTTTCTAGTGACTGCCCATCCATTGTTCAACTCAATTTCTGTCTGATATAAGGAATCCAAATAAAATTGTTGATTTTTTTCCCAAGAACTCTTCTAGAATTTTCAAAATATCAACTCACTTGGCCCACAGACTACTTATTCTTGCATTATTTATGTAAATTTTTGCTTCCTATCTCTGTGCCCTATTAAGTTTTAATGTCCCTATGTTTGTTTAGTCAGTGCTTGATTTTTAATAATATAGATTGTCACCTATTTTGGAAATCTAAGTATGTATCTCATGGCATTTCATTTCATTTGAGGCAGCCAAAGGATTTTGATTAAATAAACACTTGGGTTCAAGTCCTTGGTTTGCCATTTGCCCATCTGTGTAATTTTGTTTGTTTCACCTTTCTCTGAACCTCCTTTTTCCATTTACAAAATGAAGTCACTGTAATTAACCATCAAACTGCCATCTTCTCCTGGTGACCATGATTCCTTCGTCCTGACTCTCCAGCATCTATTGTTCCAGCTGGATTTCTTTCTACATTCAACAGGTAATAGTGTCTGCTTAAATAGTTGAGTGATTTTTCAGTATAAGCTTACTCTCAACAAATTCACAGAGCATAGGGATATATTTATTTTACAATTTTTAGTAACCACTCTTTGTGAGGTATGGGAGTGTTGACAGAGTTTAAGCTTCCATGGTAAGAATATTTAGAAGGAGGTGAAGAAATATAAGAAAACAATGAAAATTTGGTTAAAATATAAAAGTAGCTAATTCTCTTGAAGTTCAGAGTAAATCTAGGTTACTTCATAAAGAGTGATCAGGGGCTGCGGGAAATCAGAATCTACTTCTCTGTACAGGTTTCCAGGAGTAGGAGAATTTTAACAAGTTCAAAATCTGGGGAGATGATGCTTGTACCACAGTGAAATATTGACAGCATAACACAGTATGTAAAATGCAGGGCATTTTAGAGAGAAAATTCAGTTTCCCCGGAACGTATACTTTGTGTACAGTATGTCTTAAATGTTGAGATACATAGAGAAAACATTTTCTTTTTTGGAAAAGGATTACCATTTAAAAGTTTTAGTTATTATTATTTTTATTTTAAAGGGTACAGGTTGTTAATAGGAAAAGATCCAACATAGAGTGGGTCAGAATCTTTCTTTGTGTGTTATCAAGTGGCTCAAATAATTATTTTTTATACAAAATAATGGATGAGGTGATTGTCTATGTGCAACATTTTTTATTAGAGTTTCTGTATGATGTTCCTTCTCTGATCATGAGATGTTGAGGCTTGAAATTTGTGTTGAAGCAACTGATCTCAGTAAAGAATAAATAAAAACACTTAAACCATTTAGGGAACAATAGTAATGAAATGAAGTGAGCAGGTCTCATGAACTTGTCATTATTTTCTTATTATTTATTATTAGGAAAAAAATTTAAAATACCTAAAAACAAAAGTCTTCTACTTTATTTTTTCTGTAATTAAGCAAATTATACAGGATTTCTATAAGTGATGCTACAAACACATTTTCATTATTAAAATTATGCTTTTCTTTTAAAAGAAAGAATTCAAAAGTTGTTGAATATTCAATTTGTCCTTTCTTTTTTCCTTTCTTCCTCTTTTCTTTTCCTTGTTTTCTTTCTCTCTCTATTCTTTTCTTTTCCTTTCCTTTCCATTCCTCTCCTTTCCTTTCCTTTTTCCCTTTCCCTTTCCCTTTCCTTTTCCCTTCCCTTCCTTTTCTTTCCCCTTTCCCTTCTTCTTCCTCAACCTCTTTCACCTTCCCATTCTCCCTTCCACTCTCCCTGACTCCCCTCCCTTCCTCTCCCTGACTCCCCTCCCCTCCCCTCCTCTTCCCTCTCCTCCCCTCTCCTTCCCTCCTCTTCCCTGTTAATATTGATATAGATTATGTCACTGAATTCATCTTTTGAGGAGTCCCCATATTGCCTCTCTGGGGATTTGATAATTTATCACCTTTGCATCATTACACAAATTAACCACAACACAAACTCTCTCAGGGTTACCTTTGCAATTATAAATGGTATAATCACCTTAGTAGCTTTCACAAGCCATTAATCAGGGAAATTTTATTGAATGTAAAGTGATAATTGCCTTTCATAAGCAAATTTACTGTGTGTGTCCTAAGAGACAAACTGACAGGAGTGTAGGTTTTGCTTATTTGATTGGATTTTGGTAGTACTGACGTCTTAAGTGATTGCTCAGGTCTTCAGAAGAGAGAAAGAGTACAGAAAGATCGTACATCTTGTAGCAGTTTTTCTTTTTTTAAACACACACCTAAACAACATTTTTTGAAAAGGACATGCTTCCCCTCTTAACATAAGCCTCATGCTTCTGAAAGGTGACAAATTGACAAGTTTAGGGAACACAGTATCTTATCCAAAGACTGGGGACCACAATGACAGTGACAGGGCTAAATCCTCCCATCACCCTTCCACTAGCTCATCTCAGGCAAGATCAGAAGGGAACTGGCAGCCTCTGAAATGCCTGCTCAGGATTCACACTCGATGGCCTGTTTGGCTCCTAGAGTCTTAGCAGAGGCCACCAGCAGGGGAGCTAATTACTGCCAGTCTGTAGTGTGGACCCTTCTTCCCCCAGGATTAACTGAATGTAGGTCAATTCTTTTATAGCTGTCCCATGTCCAGCTGTGAAGAGCTATTACCCAGTGAGAACTTGTTCCCAGTAATGATCAGATGGGGCTTTGCATTGAAGACCTAGAAGTGAAGGCTCCATAATGAATATCTGGAGTCATCCAAGTCCTCTTGCCACAGTTCTAAAATTAGATTTAAAAAAATTTTCTACACTTTTATTCCTCCCTCTACTGGCTGTATATTTTTGTTCTCTGTCTGGTCTCCATTTCTCTCTGCATAAGCAGTTTCAAGCTTTATTTAAGTGTTGCATTTCCAAGCGTTCATGACTTTGTGCAGGCTCACCACACATCATTCATGCCTTATTTTACAGGGTGAGTGGGTAATTAGCATCTTTCACAATTAGCCAGGATTTGCTCTGCTAATTTCATTCCCTGATGAAGGTGCTAAGTTGGCGTGAAACTGTAATGTGTTGGGTGATTTATTAAGTCACCACCGATGGGTAGAAATCACATGCCTGCCTTTACTGTTGAGAAAGTTAACAGCATCCATTTGTAAGAGATGGTATTTGAAAAGTGATGTTGGTGTGATTGAATGTGTGAATGCATAATGAAGTCAACCCAGCTAGCCCCTTTCTGATTAAATTGTATTAAAATTATGTGGCATTTCCGTGAAACGAGACACTCAAGAAAGAAATATGTGCTCATCTTTAAAAGTAGCTGTCAGTCACAGTGTAATTCACTGGGGGACTACAGAGAAAAATGTCATACCTGTTTTTTAAGCAACACGTAGAATATGCCATAGAAATACAAAGGCTCTTTGCCTAAACAAGTTGTATATATAACTTAACAACACAGGGGACATACTTCTTTCAAAAATTTCCAAATTAAACAATTTGGCATGTTTACTATTAGATTTACTATAATGTGTTTCCTTTATTTTATTTTCACACTAAATGTATGTTTTTTATGCTCAGTATGAAATTCATAATCCAAAAAAACTGATTATACTGAAAGCTAGGCTCTGACAGTTCTGAGAAGTACCTGTTGCTTTTTTAAAAATTTTTCCTGTGTTTATAAAGGAGTATTTATTAGAAAAGGAAGGAAGGAAGGAGGGAAGGAGGAAAGAAAAAAGAGGGAAAGAAGGAAAGAAAGAAAGAGAGGGAGGGAGGGAGGAAGGAAGGAAGAAAGGAAGGAAGGAAGAAAGGTCGGTCTAAAAACTCCTGTACACAGGAGAAACCTGAAGGACCCAATAAGAGAGTAAACTGACATTCTGTGCTTCTTCATTAGAAGCAATGCGTGATCTTGTATTACATTTTTTTTGTGGGAAATAGTTATAAAATATATTATTGAGGCAACTGGTAAAAACTGAATAGGAATTTCATTTTAGATAAGTACTGCATCATTTTTAAATTTATTTAATTTTATATGTATACTATGACTATGTAACATGTCTGTTCTATGGAGATATATGCTGAAATATTTACAGGTGAAGGGTAATTAGATCTGCAATCTACTCTCAAATGGTTCTGTCAATAACTACACACCTACCTACACAGCATATGTATATATTTTGTATGCATACATATACCCAGGAGAAAGTGAAAGAAAAAGCATATATAGCAGAGTTAACAATTAGTGAACACAAGAGGTATTTAGAAATTCTTGTATTTTTTTCAAGATAAAAAGGAAAAAGGAAATATGTGATGTCACATCAGAAAACACTACAGATAATTACTCATTCTGAATGGCATCTTTGTTATTTGTTTTCATTTTTAAAAACATTCAACGCTCAAATATGCATAATGTTTCTACATTTTTTTGAGATAGAGTCTCGCTCTGTCACCCAGGCTGGGGTGCAATGGCACAATCTTGACTCACCGCAACCTTTGCCTCCTGGGCTCAAGCAATTTTTGTGCATTAGCCTCCTGAGTAGCTGGGATCACAGGCATGTGCCACCACACCTGGCTAATTTTTTTTTTTTTTTAATACGAGGTTTCACTGTGGTGACAAGGCTGGTCTCGAACTCCTGACTTCTGGAGATTCATTCGTCCACCTTGGCCTCCCAAAGTGCTGGGATTACAGGTGAGAGCCACTGTGCCTGGCTTCAAATAGGCTTAATTTTTAATAATAAACAATCATATCTTAAACAATTATCTAACGCAGTATTTTCATATACTGAAAGTCCTAGCCCTTTTGGCTTATATAAAAATCAGAGATAATTTAAAATTTGCAAAGACATTGGAAAGGATGAAAAAAAACTACAGAAATATATTTTGTAAACTATGACATAACTTTTTTTTAAGAGGATAACAAGAGATAAAAGTTATGGATGCCAAATGTGGGTTAAGGGGAGGAAGGCAGCAAAACACACTGCCATGTGTGTACCTATGCAACTATCTTGCACGTTCTGCACATGTACCCCAAAACCTAAAATGCAATAAAAATTAAAAAAAAAGTTATGGATGGTGAAATTATGTTTAGAATGCTAACTCCTCCTTAAGTTATTAACACTGAAAATTAAATTATAAAGTAGCAGTTTAAATATATAATTTAGAAATATAAAATTGAATAATGGAATAAATAGCAAAGACTAATGGAATTGGGAAGTGAAGAATGGTGGAATAAGGGTTTCTATTTTTCATTAAAAATCTAATGTACTCTTTGATCTTTTAGAACAAGTATATCTATCACTTGTACAATAATTAAGATTAAATCTAGGTCCAATAATCACAAAAATTTAGATAAAAATAAATATTTAAAAAATACTGAAGACTTACTATGTACAGAGCCTTGTATAAGCAGATTAGCATACCCTGTATCATTTTAAACTCAAAATAATCATTATCTTTTTGTATTCTTCACATAGTACTTATAAGAAAAGAGAACCATGAGTGTTCAAAAACTTACCAAGATCACACAATAGGATTGAAATAAGAGTACAAAATTCTGTTTGTTAAATTTCCAAACCAGTTTTTTAACAAGTACAAAATGCTACTTAACCCACCTTATTATCTGAAATATATTTACTTGACCATTTACTATGTTCTAGGCATGGAGTTAAGCATAGGATACACACACACACACACACACACACACACACACACGCAATTAAAATTTTTAGCCAGATGAGTTATCCACTTCTTAACTTTCATTTAATTCCTTTTTGAGTGTGTGTGTTTGCGTGTGTGTGTGCATGCTCAAGCTCAATTAATGGGAGAGTAAAATGAATTATTGCATTGTTCTTATAATTACGATAAGTACTAAAAATGGAAGAATCACATCTCCAAACCTCAAACCTCAATCTCTTTTCTGGTTGAATCCTTTGCCTCCTAGCACAGACAATTCTCTGAAAAAAGGCATGATATAGGACTCTTCCTGAAGTCCATGACTGTTTTACCAGAGATGTGGGAATGTGATTGCATTGTGGCAGAATCCTTGACCAATGAGAGATGGGAGCTAATGAATAAATTTGTTCCTCTTTCATTTGCAGCACAGTTTTGAGACACAATTCATATGGCTGGTCCCATGAGATGGAGAACTATGTCTCTGAAGGATCCACAATGAAGAGTTTAGGAGCAATACGTTTTCAGTAATGTGGAGAGGAAGAAAAGTCAGTAAACGGGTTCAACAAAGTCACATTCAGAGTCAGAAAGAGATCTGGGAGACAGTAGCATTCAAAAATGGAGCAAATAAAAGTTAAAGAAGTGGATAACTCATCTGGCTGAATTTTTTTAAATGCTCTATTATTTTCAGAAAGACAGATATGATAAAGATTAGATGAAGACACAGAATAAGGGGCTAATTTTTAGGAAACTGTAATAACTTAAGTGGTTTCATAGGATAAGGGCAAAAAAATCAAAGGAGAGAGAAGAGAAGTAATTGTTGAAGTAGCAGAAGAGAATATGGGCTTTCCTAGTGGTGGTAGGTTAGCTTTGGGCAGGAGAAATCTCACTGTCTGAGACAGCCAGGAAAGAGAGTGCCAAGAGGGCAAAGATAGAATGCAGTAGCCCTAAAGTATAGTTAGAATAGCTTATGATTGGTAGACTTTTATGTTTTCTTGTAAATTGGTGGAAGAACAGTGGTTGGAGTAGGAGGGTTTTAAAATTCTGAGAAGTGTAGTGAAGGCATGGAGGTCCCATTTTGGGTAGTGAGAAGGGAAGCTGAGCAGAGAACATTTGAATAATGGCTGTGAGGTGATCAGGGACCAAGCCTCTTCTCCAGGAGTGTGCAGCAACAAGGTGTAGAAAAAAAGAAGTTGTTGGGAAAACTGGCTAGCAATGTGCAGAAAGCAGAAACTGGACCTCTCCCTGACACCTTACACTAAAATTAACTCCAGATGGATTAAAGATCTAAACATAAGACCTAACACCATAGAAACTCTAGAAGAAAACTTAGGCAAAAACCACTCAGGACATAAGCATACACAGGGACTTCATGGCTAAAACACCAAAAGCAATGGCAACAAAAGCCAAAATAGACAAATGGGATTTAATTAAACTCCAGAGCTTCTGCACAGCAAAGGAAACAATCATTAGAGCCAACTGCAACCAACAGAATGGGATAAATTTTTGCAATCTACCCATCTGACAAAGGGCTAACAGAATCTACAAGGAAATAAAACATTTTTATAAGAAAAAACAAACAAACAAACCCATTCAAGAGTGAGTTCAGGAAATGAACAGACACTTTTCAAAAGAAGACATCTGTGAGGCCAACAAACATGAAAAATTGTTCGTCATCACTGGTCACTAGAGAAATGCAAATCAAAACCACATTGAGATGCCAACTCACACCAGTTAGAATGACAATCATTAAAAAATCTGGAGACAACAGATGCTGGAGAGGATGTGGAGAAATAGCAACACTTTTACATTGACGGTGGGAGTGTTAATTAGTTCAACCATTGTGGAAGACAGTGTGGTGATTCTTCAAGGACCTAGAAATAGAAATTCCATTTGACCCAGAAATCCCGTTACTGAGTATATACCCAAAGAATTATAAATTGTTCTATTATAAAGACACATGCACACCTATGTTCCTTGAGGCACTGTTTACAATAGCAAAGACCTGGAACCAACCCAAATGTCCATCAAAGATAGACTGGATAAAGAAAAGTGTCACACATGTATACCATGGAATACTATGCAGCCATAAAAAATGATGAGTTTGCGTCCTTCATAGGGACATGGATGAATCTGGAAACCATCATTCTCAGCAAACTGACACAGGAACAGAAAACCAAACACCACATGTTATCACTCATAGGCAGGTGTTGAACAATTAGAACACATGGACACAGGGAAGGGAGCATCACGTGCTACAGTCAGTTGGAGGGGGAAGAGGTGGGACAGCAGGGGGTCAGGATGGTGGGGAGGAATAATGAGGGGAGAAATACCAGATATAGGTGATGAGGATATGAAGGCAGCAAACCACCTTACCGTGTATGTACCTATGCAACAATCCTGTGTGATCTGCACATGTACTCCAGAACCTAAAGTACAATTTAAAAAAACACAAGAAGTTGAGTCAATCCAAGGTTAGAGATTTTCAGAGTTGGTTGGACAAGGATATTGATAATACTGGTAAGAAAATTGTTGAAATATATCACCTGTTATTATAGGGCTGCATTGAAAATAAATTTTGTATTTGTCCTAAATCTTGTCCTCAACAGAAGAGGCAATCTGTGTGTATTATAAATGCAGAGATAATCAATCTTGTTTGACATGATGCCTAAAAAGTTAGATGTAATCATGGAATATAGATGATACTATGAAAGTCAAAACTAAGCTCATCAAGTATTAGCCATTGCTCTTTTCCTAAAATATGGACTACTTTTGAAACATGATATAATATGAATCATACAGAATTTTCTTTTTTATTTTAAAACATGGTTTTCTATAATTTTATGTATGTATATATGTAAATTTTTTTTTGCAATTTTTTGACTACAGTGAGAAAATGTGTGCACATGTGTGCATATGCTTGTGTACACATACATCCATGTTCAGACACTGTAATTATGAACTGAAGATCTGTCATAACTTATGCATGGGTCACAAGTTCTGGCCTGCTGTATTGGGGAATGATGAGTGTTGCTGCTTGCGAGCCTTTCCTGTGACACAAGACGGAGCTCTGGTTACATCTCTGCCAAGCCTACTTTGTCAAAAGCAAAAGGAGTTTCTCATTCACAATAGTTCACAGCTGGAATTGTGTTTCTAGTGTCAGCCTGCTCCTCTGGACTCTAATTTCTGGAGATTGGACTAGAAGGCTGTCTGTTCTGTTTTACAGTCTATTTAATCAGTTGCTATTTTGAACATAAGAACAATCTTCTGTTATTGAAAAGAATGATTTGTCCTTTGGTAATTTGTTTTGAATTCAGTTTTCTTTCAATTTAAAAATAATAAAAAAGAAGTACTATAAATAATTTGTATTATATGCATGACAGAAAAAAATGCTCATTTTAATCTTCTTAAAATAATAAAAATAATTTTATTAGAATGTCTTTGTCTAAAATTCAGGTTACTAAGAACTAGGAGAAAATTACAGGGTTGAAATGTATCAGTGTTTTTTTTTTTTTTAATTTGAAGACTGTAAAACCTGTTGTTGCCTGTTTTTCTAAACTATTGCTTCCTTGTAGTAAAGCAGCTTAGGTCTTAAGAGATTTTATTTTAAGAACAATAGTAAAAATAATATTCACAACTTATTCACTAAACAAATCCAATTACTACTTTTTATAATTTATTCCTATACATATCATCTTCCAAATAATTTTTGCCTTGCATTTAATGCATTAAAGGTATTAAAAAAGTGATTTGCTATACACACACAAACACACATGCACATTCACATATACCTATGAAATTTCTATCAATAGAGATATCAAAAAATTTTTAATGCACTGTATGATTTGATTTATTTTTTTCAGAAACATGAAATTATACCAAAGTGAGAATTTTTTACTCTGTTTCAGCTCTGGTTTCTAGTCTTGAGTTTTCTACCAGTGATATAACTTGAAGATACTACTTGATGTATTCAGTTACTTCCTGTGAAGAATTGGCATACCATTGTAACCCGAAATACAGGAGCTCAATATTTTTCTACAAAAAGGTTTGTTACAGGGAATTTTCCAAGATGGCACCATAGAAACAACTCAGGATTGCAGTTCTCAGTGAAGGCACAGAGGGTAAGTCCTAGTTGCATTCTCAGACGGCCCTTTGTTGCCCACAGAACGGGAAAATTCCCAGGTGTAGGAGAGACACAGGACGCCAGTGCAGCCAGGGCTTTGGCTCGCACGGCCGGTTCGGCCGGCGCCGCAGAGCAGCAGCACCTGGCACAAAACTCACTGGTCTGGGTGCCCTGTTAAACCGGCAATCTGAGATTTGGAAGGGCAGATTGACATGTCCATCTGATTAAACGGGATGTGGACAATGAGCCAGACCAGTAGATTCCTGGGAAGCATGATTCGAGCTGGTGCAGTGGGCAGCGGCATGGGAGATCATACGGATCCCAGTGCCCTATCAGCAGGCTACTGGGGTGCCAGTGAGAGAGTCCACTGTTCAAATTGGGGAGAAAAAGAGAGAGAGAGAGAGAGAGAGAGGAGACAGACTCTGAGGCAGGGAGTCAGGTGATCGGGCTCGGCAGGTCCCACCCTCACGGGGACAAGAAGGGCGGCGATTGGAGGCACTTGGGGTTGAGAGTTTTGCTGCAGGCACAGCTGAATCCAGGATGGTGCAGCCCGGTGGGGGAGGGGTGCCCACCACTAAGGACACAATCGGCCCCTACTGAGGTACACGCCCAGTGCTGACGCAGCCTGCCATTGCCGAGGCAACCTGCCATAACAGAGAAACTCCGCCAGCAGGGCGGAGCATACCACAGTAGAATGCAGCCCTGCGGCAGCAGGGTGGACCCACGCTAGCAGGGCAGAGCCTCAGCAGGCAAATAGTGAATAGACTACCTCCTAGCCAGGCAGGACAGTGCAATAGATACTCATAAAGAAAGCCCAAACTCCCTGAGACAGAGCATCTGAGGGAAAAAAAAGGGGGGGTTTTATATGTTCTGCTGCAGCAGACCAAAACACAGGTGCCCAACAACCCTGAATGAACAACAGAGCTCACAGCTCAGCACTGGAGCTCCTATAAAGAACAGACCGTCTCCTCAAGCAGCTCCCTGACCCCTGTATATCCAAAGAGTCACCTCAAAAAAAGGACTAATCAGACTGACATTTGGTGGGCATCATTCCGGGACAAAGATAGCAGAAGAAGAAACTGGTAGCATCCCTCACTGTTCCGCAGCTGCTACAGGTGTACCCCAGACAAGCAGGGCCTTGAGTGGACCTCAGCACTCGTACAGCAGAGGGGCTAGACCATTAGAAGGAAAACTAAGTAACAGAAATACTTCATCATCAACAATCTGGGTGTCCACTCAGAGACCCAATTAAAAAATCAGCAACTACTAAGACAACAGGTGGATAAATCCACAAAGATGGGAAGAAACCAGCACAAAAAGGAGGAAAACACCCAAAACCAAAACACCTCACCTCCTACAAAGGACCAAAACTCCTCACCAGCAAGGGAACAAAGCTGGACGGAGAATGAGTGTGATGAAATGATGGAATCAGACTTCAGAAGGTGGATAACGAGAAACTTCAGTGAGCTAAAAGAACATGTTCTAAATCAATGCAAAGAAACTAAGAACCTTGAAAAAAGATTTGACAAAAGATTCGAGGAAATGATAACAAGAATGGACAACTTAGAGAGAAATATGAATGAATTGAAGGAGCTGAAAAACACAACACAAGAACTTCGTAAAGCATGCACAAGTTTCAACAGCCGAATTGACCAAGCAGAAGAAAGAATATCAGAAGTTGAAGATCAACTCAATGAAATAAAATGAGAAACCAAGATTAGAGAAAAAAGCACAAAAAGGAAAGAACAAAATCTCCAAGAAATGTGGGACTATGTGAAGAGACCCAACCTACGTTTGATTGGTGTCCCAGAATGTGACGAAGAGAATGAATCCAAGCTGGAAAATACTCTTCGGGATATTATCCAGGAAAATTTTCCCAACCTAGCAAGGCAGGCCAATACTCAACTCCAGGAAATACAGAGAACACTACAAAGATACTCCGCAAGAAGAACAACCCCAAGGCACATAATCGTCAGATTCACCAGGGTTGAAATGAAGAAGAAAATACTAAGGGCAGCCAGAGAGAAAGGTCAGGTCACCCACAAAGGGAAGCCCATCAGACTCACAGCAGATCTCTCAGCAGGGACTCTACAAGCCAGAAGAGAGTGGGGGCCAATATTCAACATCCTTAAACAAAAGAACTTTCAACCCAGAATTTCATATCCAGCCAAACTGAGCTTCATAAGTGAAGGAAAAATAAAATCCTTCATGAACAAGCAAGTACTCAGAGATTTTGTCACCACTAGGCCTGCTTTACAAGAGCTCCTGAAAGAGGCACTACACATAGAAAGAAACAACCAGTACCAGCCATCCTAAAAGCATACCAAATGCTAAAGAGTATCAACAAAATGAAGAATCTACATGAACCAATGGGCAAAACAGCCAGCTAGCATGAAAATGGCAGTATCAAATTCACACATAACAATATTAACCCTAAATGTAAATGGGCTAAATGCACCAATCAAAAGACACAGACTGGCAAATTGGATAAAACACCAAAGCCCATCAGTGTGTTGTATCCAGGAAACCCATCTCACATGCAAGGATACACAAAGGCTCAAAATAAAGGGATGGAGGAAGATTTATCAAGCAAATGGAGAGCAAAAAAAAAAAAAAAAAAAAAAAAAAAAAAAAAAAAAAAAAAACAGGAGTTGCAATTCTCATCTCTGATAAAATAGACTTTAAAGAAACAAAGATCAAAAGAGACAAAGAAGGTCATTACATAATGGTAAAAGGATCCATACAACAAGAAGAGTAATGATTCTAAATATATATGGACCCAATGCAGGAGCACCCAGATATATAAGGCAAGTTCTTAATGACTTACAAAGAGACTTAGACTCCCACACAATAATAGTGGGAGATTTTAGCACTCCATTGTCAATATCAGACACATCAACCAGACAGAAAATTAACAAGGATATCCAGGACTTGAACTCAGACCTGGAACAAGCAAACCTGATAGATATTTACAGAACTCTCCACCCCAAATCCACAAAATATACATTCTTCTCAGCAGCACATCGCACCTACTCCAAAATTGGCCACATAATTGGAAGTAAAGCACTCCTCAGCAAATGCAAAACAACTGAAATCATAACAAACAGTCTCTCAGACCATAGTGCAATCAAGTTAGAACTCAGAATTCAGAAACTAACTCAGAACCGCACAGCTTCATGGAAACTGACCAACTGGCTCTTGAATGTTGATTGGATAAACAATGAAATGAAGGCAGAATAAAGAAGTTCTTCGAAACCAACGAGAACGAAGACACAACATACCAGAATCTCTGGGACGCATTTAAAGCAGTCTGTAGAGGAAAATATACAGCAATAAATGCCTACATGAGAAGAGTGGAGAGATCCAAAATTGACACCCTATCGTCAAAATTGAAAGAGCTAGAGGAGCAAGATCAAAAAAGCTCAAAACCTAGCTGAAGACAAGAAATAACTAAGATCAGAGCAGAAATGAAGGAGATAGAGACACGAAAAATCCTTCAAAAAATCAATAAATCCAAGAGCCGGTTTTTCGAAAAGATCAACAAAATAGACCACTAGCCAGACTGATAACAAAGAAAAGAGAGAACAACCAAATAGATGCAATAAAAAATGATAAAGGGGAAATCACCGCAGTTTCTACAGAAATTCAAACCATCATCAGAGAATACTACAAACAACTTTATGCACATAAACTAGTAAACCACGAAGAAATGGATAAATTCCTGGACACCTGTGTCCTCCCAAGCCTAAACCAGGAGGAAGCCAAAACTATGAATAGACCAATAACAAGGTCTGAAGTTGAGCCAGCAATTGAGAGCCTACCACACAAAAAAGCCCAGGTCCAGATGGGTTCACAGCCGAATTCTACCAGACACACAAAGAGGCTCTGGTACCATTCCTTCTGAAACACACGAATGTTCATTGCAGCACTGTTTACAAGAGCAAAGACCTGGAAACAACCCAAATGCCCATCGATGATAGACTGGACTGGGAAAATGTGGCACATATACATCATGGAATATTATGCAGCAATCAAAAATGATGAGTTTTTGTCCTTTGTAAGGACATGGATGAATCTGGAGAACATCATTCTCAGCAAACTGACACAAGAACAGAAAAGGAAATACCGCATATTCTCACTCATAGGCAGGTGAGAAAAATGAGAACACATGGACACAGGGAGGGGGTCTACTACACACTGGGGTCTATTGGGGGGAATGGGGGAGGTACAGTGGGGGGGGAGCTGGGGAGGGATAGCCTGGGGAGAAATGCCAAGTGTGGGTGAAGGGGAGGAAGGCAGCAAAACACACTGCCATGTGTGTACCTATGCAACTATCTTGCACGTTCTGCACATGTACCACAAAACCTAAAATGCAATAAAAATTTAAAATTAAAAAAAAGGATTGTTACAACTATCTTGCACGTTCTGCACATGTACCACAAAACCTAAAATGCAATAAAAATTTAAAATTAAAAAAAAGGATTGTTACAACTATCTTGCACGTTCTGCACATGTACCACAAAACCTAAAATGCAATAAAAATTTAAAATTAAAAAAAGGATTGTTACTATCTATAAACTTATAATTCTTTTCTTGCTTATCATATTAATGATACTTTAAAAATGTGACGTTTAATCTTTCTTGAAATTCCCTTCCAGGGCTTCTGCCTATATAAACAGTTCATCTTTGCAGATGAAAATGCCCATAACTGCACTCCTCTGGTCCACTTTCCCTTTTACTAAGTCCTCTTCTTTCCCTTGCCTCCATGGAGACGTGGAGTGTCCCCATGGTATTACCCTTGGCACAACTGGGTTGATCATGTCATCCTCTCCTATATCTTCATTACCTCTTAATGGATGACTTCCAAATTTTATTTCCATCAATAGCCTCTTGTCTGACATACATTTCTTGTTACAATACTACTCAAGGACTTTCTAATGAGAAAGTCATAAAATTAAATAATTTATCCAAAGATGATGTCATCCTATTCCCTCCAGAAAATACTTCTTTAGATCCTCAACAGTTCTGTACTTAATTTTATTATTTATCCAAGCTCTTTCCAATGCTGGAAACCTGGAGTTAACTTTAATCTTTTCTTTTCTTTCCAATTCTTTCTTTAGCTTGACTCTAAATCATGATGTTTTTGTTTTGATAACACAGTCTCATTCTGTTACCCAGACTGGAGTGCAGTGAGGTGATCATAGCTCACTGTAACCTCAAACTCCTGTGTTTAATCAATCCTCTTCCCTCAGCTTCGCAAGTACCTAGGACTGCAGGCACATGTTACCACAACCAGCTAGTTTCTTTTTTTAAATTTGTAGAGACATGGTATCACTATGTTGCCCAGGCTGGTCTTAAACACCTGGCCTCAAAGGATTCTCCTTCCTTGGCCCCCCAAAGTGTGTAATTGCAGGCATGAGCTACCATACCTGACCATAGTTTTCTTTACAGTACCCCAGGAAGTTGGAAAAGTAGATTTAGAACTTGAGAAAAACGACTAATGGTCCATGATGGGAGAAGAGAGCAAAGAGAAAGAACCGAGGGCTGAGCTCGTGACACTCTAAACCTCACAAATGTCCTTGGAAGAGGTCCAGTGGCCACAAGACATAAATAATAAAGAAAAGTAAAAAGAAAAAAATAAAGAACTTGGGGTCATGCAATGTCATAATAGTTCAGAGAAAAGACATAGAGCAATATTGGGAATTTTCAGTTCAATCTACCAAGGTTATACAGGAAAACTAGAGAAGGGTATAGCTGCAGTTGTCAAGCGTGTAGTAAGGAAGAGAATGAAGGAAACGATTATATCTTGCTTTGTTGATGTAAATTACAGTAATAAGTTTTCTAATGTTATATCATCTTTACATTTCTAGTTTTACTGGATAGTTGTTGCTTTTTTAACTGCCTAGTGCCTGAACCACTTTACAATATGTGACTCTCTTACTCTTTTCTGCAAGTTTGTATAAAATGGTATTTGCTTGACATTTTCATAGAACTTAACTATATTTTGCATTGCCTGAGGTGGAGGTAGGCTGAATAATTTATTGACATTTATTGAGGCTTCTTGAAACAAAATAGACAAATATCTTTGCTTAAGGAGCTTATATACTAGGGGAAGGAGCCAGCAAATAAATAATAAATAGAATAAACAGTAAATGATATAGTATTCTTGAAGACTCAGGGATACTGGTGGTACTGGAGGAAGCAGATTACCACATGAAATAAGCTGGCTAGTGTAGGCATAATTGAGAAGCAGAAATTTGAGCAGTGACCTAAGGAAATGAGGCTGTTAGCCAAACATCTGTCTGAGAAATGAGCTTTCCAGACAGAATGAACAGTTAGGAAAAAATTCACTACTACAAATTGTGTTGGAGTTGTTCAAGGATTAGCAAGAAGCCTGTATGGTTGGAAAAGGTATCAAAGGGGAGAGCAGTGGGATTGTGTGGTGGGAGACTGTACTGTGGAAGGCCTTATAGGCCATTATAAGAACTAGGCTTTTATTTGTAATGTGATATAGAGCTTCAAAGAAGGTTTGGGACAAGAACTGATAAAGAAACCTTGTTTAGAAAAAGTGTTTCCAAGTATGACACATACACAGAAATATGCACAAATCAAGGGTATACCTCAATTAACTATCATGAATTAAACAAACCCACACTGGGCCATGTCCCATGACACCAAGGTGAGGAACTAGATGTTAACACCCAGTTTAAGAAACTCATTTTCCAATAATTACTTGACTTATATTTTCTGTCAGACAACTGAGTCTTACTACAACTGAAGCTATTAGGTAGGATGCATGAGCTCCATATTTCATGGAATTCCTTAATTACCATATAACTACATCTAGTTTAAGCTATGAAGAACAGAAAAACAACTTGTTTTTCTAGCCAAAGATTTTCCACACAATATTACCCAGTAGTGTTGATTAATGACAAACTCTAAGCCATACAGCTTATATTATTCACATGATACTATTATTCTATTATTTGGGCAACATTAACTTATGTTCTACACACAGAATTGACTTTCTAAATTATATTTAGGGCAATTTACTATAGTTCAATTGTTCCCAAATGCTAGGCTACCTTTACATTCTCCTAGCATACTTGCATTTCCACCTATCTAGACTTCTTGCTATATGCCTAATAGCCTGAAAAATTGAGTTATATCTTCTCCTTAATTTCTAGATACTAGAGCTCAAACACATAACTTCATAATAATAATACTGTAGGAAATGTGGTTGTTATAGCAGATGTGACCGACAGCCATTCTTCTAGGTCCTTTGGACATGTTTTGAAAATGTAACTTTTTGCTATAATCATTTTTTCAATTTTTAAAAATCAATAATTATTCTTTTTGAACTTCTCAGGAGAAAACACTGTGTTATTTTATCTTCATTTTACCTTGGTACTTTGAAATTGGTAGACAGTTCATTATTAGTTCACTAATCTTGAAGGAATTCATATCTAAAATAGAAAATTCAGATACTTGTATAAATTTGATCTCAGTTGCAGTATCAGATGTAGAAAATTGTTTTTTCTACTTTGACTTTTAGTAAAGAGATCTTGGATTTTAGAAGGATAAATCTCTATAAGAGTAAATGTAGCAGCCCTTAATTGAGTGCCTACCATAGGGAAGGCACTTGGCACATAATAAAGTGAATAATAGTGTTCATGGCCTCAAGTAATTTAGAGACTACCCCATTGAGGTAAAACAATTTTAACTTCATAAATGTGTGAACAAAATCCCTTAGTTGTTATTTCGAAAGGACTTTGATTATTTGGAGTACTGAATAGTTCAATTATCAAAATATAAAGCCTACTTATTTTCACATGCATAAACAAAACCCCTGTTTGCAATAATACATGTAAATCCCAAGACATTCATAATCTCAGAATCTTCAGGTTAAAACGCACATGTCAGAGTGCTTCTGAAAATGTGTTTTGGAATGGCTTTCTTAGAATCATTATTTTAGAATTGAAAGAACTATTCACAGCACTTGATTTAACTCTTTGTTTCCCACATGGGAAAACAGTGCCAAATGGTTAAATAGCTTGCCACTTGCATATGGTTTTACCCACGTGGTTTGAGAGCAAATTTCTTAAAGTTCTGGTTCTGATTTAATCAAGATATTCCCTACTCTGTCTATTCTGCTTCATTTTCCTCTGTAGAAGTATGGAAAATACACAAAATGTGTATTGGAAGAACCCTAAACTTTTGCCATCCCTTCTTTTGCAAATATACAGGATTATACAATTAGCATTTGAACTTTTCTACTTTCCTTGCTTTTCCTACTGTGACTCCTTGCACTAGTTGAGTTTTATTTTTTCTGAGATTTTACCTCAATACGACTCAGTTTCAGTGTGACCTTGAAGCTAAAACTAGTTTACTTTTTCAGAGAGCTAAGCAAATATACACATACATATATACATATATATGTGTGTGTGTCTATATATATATACATATAAGCAAATATACACATATATACATATATGTATATATATATATATAATCTCAGGAAAATTATTAACATAATAGAATTTATGTGTGAAACAGATTTTTTAAAAAAGATATTATTAGTTTGCTTTAGCTCTGTGCTTTGCAATGTATAGAAGAAAAATGAGAAAATATTGGTTTTGTTAATCAGTTGTCCCTGGAAAGAGACATGCTTTTGATTGTGGTAATTAGGTTAGACTGCATGAGTCAACAAAAGTAATTTCAAACAAGAGAGATGTTTTGTCTCTAGTCAAACACCACCTGGAATCTTGAATTTGGCTCTAGAAAAGAAAATGAAACACTGAAAATCCTGTAGAAATTTTTATATGGTAGTGCCAGAATGGAATGAGAATGTAAAATCATATCATGTGGGAAAGAAAATGGGAATATTTAGTAAAAGGAGCATAAAATATCATGAAAGACTAGAGAGACGTCTTCAGAAATTGGAAGATTGGAGGTGGGAAATGGAATTAAACTAGTAAAATCTAACCTCAAAGTGTAGAACTAGGATATAAAAATAACAGGGAAAGTGATTGCTGCTGAACATGAAGAAGATGATCTACAAATCAGCTATGTACAACTAGAATTAGTTGCTCTGGGAAGTTGTATTCCCAGTTTATTTTATTTTACTGTGGTTATTCAAGAGCAAGTTGGATAACTACTTGGTGGGAATATGTTAGAAAGAATTCAAGCATCAAATGGGGATAAAGACTAAAAAAGAAGTACAATATCTTTTAATCTTAAATGCTATTTTGAAAATGCATGAGCCTGAAAGCTGGACCATTAACTCCCTACAAAGAATTTTCTGTTCCTGATTAGTCTATTTATATGCTACAGTCCAAAGAACATAAAAGATGCATTTTGTACAGTCAATGAACTATACACATAGGAACACCTGAATCTCTTAAATAAATTATGTGGTTACTTTTAGAGTCATTAGTTATGAACAAACTTAAATATTGTTTGGCTTTTCTTTCTAAACATGTCTCTCTCTCTCTATCTCTCTCTCTCTCTCTCTCTCTCTCTCTCTCTCTCTCTCTCTCTCTCTCTCTCTGTGTGTGTATGTGTGTACATCTGTGTTTGAAACAGCTGATCTACAATAACTTCTCAAGTGCTTAATCAACAGCACATTTTACTGTGTATTGTGTGTTTTCAAAGGTTTATAGACATTATTTCCTAACCCAGTGGGTTTGTCATACCCTTTAGTCCTTTTTTCTTTTCATTTCTCTTTTCTCTCTCTATTGCTTTACTCCAAACATCTAGGCACAGATTTCAGTACAAGTTTTTTTTTTAATTAATTAATTTATTTATTTTTTATTGCATTTTAGGTTTTGGGGTACATGTGCAGAACGTGCAGCTACTCAGGAGACTGAGGAGACCGAGGCAGGAGAATCACTTGAATCTGGGAGGCAGAGGTTGTAGCGAGCCAAGATTATGCCACTGCACTCCAGCCTGGGCAACAGAGGAAGATTGTCATTAAAAATAATAAAAAAGGAATGCATATGACACTTGTGTCATCATAATTTTTCTCAATTTTTTTCAGGAGAGGAAATTCCAATGGCTCTCTGTGGACTTAGCCACATTCAAAGAGTGGTAGAGGGTATAAGAAGACTGGCAAATACAATTTATTTTTATTTGACCCATACTGGTAGGATTAAGAACCTAGAGCAGAGTCATATAATTTCCTTAAAAGATATTCTGAAGTGATTGTCCAAGAAGGACATATTTTCTGTCAAAAGAGATAAAATTTGTTGGTTGAGAAAGGAATATGTTTTAGAGATGTCATCCTTTTCTTTACAGCCCTCCTACTCATTCCAGATATGAGAAGGGTGATATCTTTCAGATATATCCTTAGTAGACTTTGCAGAGGTAACATTTCAAAATTTGATCTAAATATGTAGTTTGATATGCTTATTAGGAATATTCCAAACAAAGAAATGTTATAAAGTTAATATATAGGTGTATATAATACTTCATTTATTTTGATTGTGGCCTTATGCTGAGTATTGTGATGGTTCTAATAATTTATTCAATAACTACTTACTGGCCAAATATGGAAGGACAGTGAAATTACTCAGACATAATTTCTATCTTTATATTTTAAATTTTAATCGTGTGTCAGAGAAAAACTCAAAAGGAGACAACTCAGGAAAAGTGTGTGCATGTAAGTGTGTAATAACATCTGTCCATGTGGCTAGGGTAGCATGGCTGAATTCTTACTTAAGCCTAAATATAAAGCTCCTAAATATATAATTTATCTACAAATGTATAATTCCAGGTGATGAAACTACAATTCAGCAGTAATTTTGGGAAATAGGTGAGGACTAGTAGTTAATTGTCAAGATAATTTTAAGAATAGCAAAAAGGAAAACTTAAAGCTGAAATACAGCTATGGAAGAAATTATGTGACAAAAATAGAATAAGGCTATGATAAGGAGGCCTCCCATTTTGACTTCCTTTTCCCCCCCTTCATATACTTAACATGATCCTTCATGACCTTGACTCACCTAAACTTCTATCTTAACTTCTTTCTGTACCACCTTTGCTTTCTTTTCCAACCATAGTAAACTTTCTCTGTTATACATAGTATGTCTTTGCTCTTTTCTGCCTTAGAACTTTTACATATTCACTAGCTCCATTTACCAGAAACATCTCAAAATTACTCCCCGCAACCTTCCCTACTCCCCAATTACGTACACACATTCTACCTAACTTTTCCTCATTCCTCTCGTCCTAATTTTAATGCCATTTTCTCAGTACGTTTTTTCCCAGAACACTTCGCCTCAAGGAAAGGTTAGAACCTGGATTTATGTGATTTTGGCACTGATCATACTAATAAATACATGTTTGTTACAGACTTCTTGAAACCTATAGTCTCTTTTATTCAGCATTGGAATGGCACTTAGTGCTAACTCAGATGCTGGCATGTGGTGATGGATTTGCATCTTATTGACATTTTCTAAAACTTGGGTAGGGACTTGCCTGAAAGGCAGACATTATTGTAATCATTTTTCATGAATGTGGGGCAGTCAGAGGGAACAGTAGGAGCTTGATCAGTGCAGTGTTAGCAAGAATGAAAAGAGCATTTTCAAGAACTATTTAGGAACTGGAATAAATGTACTTACAGAAGAGGATGAGAGAGCATTCCTGTCCTTTAGGTGGCATGTGATACCTGTAATGCTCATCAGTATAGGAGAAATCAGTTTATCAGAGATGAGAAAAGAGAAAAGAATCATTCTGGTAGTGTTCAGTTTAAAGAATCTACAGAATTTTCATAAAAGATATCAAATAACCATAGTTGCATCTTGTGTTGAGAAAGAAAATGAAGGTTAGAGCCACAGATTTTGAATTAATTTCTTTTCATTTAATTCGTGGTAGTAGATATAATTAGTAAAGAAAATGTTTGGAAAAAGTCAATCAACCATGTATTCCTGGGAACTGCAGATGTGTTTATGATTCTGTTATGACACACCAGATCTACACAGTTAATTGTGTTTGGAAATAAAATGTGTAGGAAATAAGAAGTAATTTGTTTTTGAAACTATATTTTTATTTTACAAACAATAATTGTACATATTCATGGGATACATAGTAATGTTTCAATATGTATAATATAGTGATCAGATCAGAGTAGTTATCATATCCATCATCTCAAATGTTTATTATTTCTTTGTTTTAGGAATGTACTTCTAGCCATTTGAAACTACGTAATACATTATTGTTAACTATAGTCATCCTACCTTGGTGTAGAACATTAAAGCTTTTTTCTCCTATCTGTAATGATTATTATCATCATTGCTACATTTGCCAAAATATTTAACTATAGGAGTCACATTTGTTTGTATAAATACAGTTACTGTAGTAGTTTATTATTTTGGCTTGCTGCTTTATCTTCCTTCTCCAAGAAGCAGCAGATAGATTGTGACTTGAGAACTACCTTGTACCTTACAGTTAAAGTTGTGTGGCTTTGACCTTTATAACTAAGTTATCCTGGCCATGTTATACAATCCAGAAGGTTTTTATTGCTATGTCAAGTTGTCTAATGCTTCTAGGTCATCTGAGAAAATTGTACTAGTCCTAGCTTGCTTCCTTACTCAGAACATAGACAAGAAACAAAGCAGAAACCAAAAGGTTGAATTATCCCAGGATGACTTTTTTGCCTTAGGAAATATTCCTTGAGATTTTTCAATTCTATTCACATTTGAAGATCTTACTCATTTTCATCTTTCTACAGATGACTTGGTTTCTTATTATTACCAGATGACCTCTCCACATAGATATGCAGATTTGAAACATTAAACAAGTATAGTATTATTGATATAATTATGATAATAATGATTATTATTTTAACATTATTAACATACTACTCTGCATATAAATTGTACTTGACTTATTTCATTTGACCTTCATATTAAATGTGTCAAACATGCAGTTAGTGTAATTTTAATTTCATAGATGGGGACATTGAGGTTTGGAGAGCTTGTGATGATTTCATTCAAATCCCATAGCTAAGGATATAGTGAAGCTGTATTCAAACCTGGGCAATCAAATTTTAAAGCATGAAGAATTAATCTCCATGAATCTTTTCTCACCTTTTTGATTTATCTACTCCCACAGAAGTCTCTTACCCCAGAGAAACTTCTAGCTTCTTAGTCACTACTTTCTACTGCTTTTAGAAACACAATGAAAGTACTGGTTTCTCAATCAATGCCTAAGTCATCAACACATATGCACAGGGGCAGTGCACGTTCACTGCTGGTGTTATTTTGTTCATTGAAATACTGAGTATGTACATGAGCCAGGATCAGAAAAATGCTAAACTGTTTCTTCTGCCTTTCACAGTAAGCTTGTTCACTTCCAGTTGTGGTTGCAGTCTGTAGGTAGAAAAAAAGATAGGCCAGGAGACAGGACATTAATATTTATGTTTTGATTATGAGGAAGATAAGCCCCAAAATTGAGGCTTACCACAGTGGGGTCCTTAACTGCTCAGAAAAGCACCTAAGAATGAGCAGACGGTAAAAGAAAACAAATTTATTAGAGTAACAGTGTACAGCAAAATGGCAGATTCAGTGACAGAGCAGGGCTTTCCCATTAGGCAGAGTGGCCTAGAGTAGCCCTTGTGGATCACTGGCTAACTTTATTTATGCCCATTTTAAATTATTTGCTAAATAAGCGGTGGGTTATTCATGAACTTCCTGGAAAAGAGGTGAGGCATTCCTGGAACCATATAAGGTAACTTCCAGGTTGTTGCAATGGCAACATTTGTAAACTGTTCTGGTGGTGATGGTAGTGTCTTACAGCATGAAAATGAAAATATACAGGGAGGGTAATTAGACGTTACTTTTTTGCCATTATGGTTCTAGCTGGCTTTGGCCAATTTCTTTGCAGCATCCTATTTTGATCAGCAGGGTTGTAACAGGTCTGATAAGCAAGTTCTATTGATCTCCTATCTCAATTAGACACCAAAGTCTGTTCATATTCTTGTTAAAGAAGCAACTATATTCTTTGTAGATAGAAACAGGCTGCACAACACAGTTGAATCACTGTGTTAGTGACGTGGGGCTGGATATTTTACTTGTCTTTTGGGTTTGGTGTAAATGTTACATTTATGTCTTCTTCCATTCTTCTTCCCTCTCACAATATGCCTATCTCTCTCTTTTATTCCTTTATTTATTCCATACATTTTTACTGACAAATTGTCTTAGAAGAGACCCTGGGTATTGAGAATAGTATAGTAAATAAGAAGTTGAGTTTTCACATTTATGAAGCTTATAGCTTATTGTGACACACAGATATAAAATACTTAAATAGGCACCTACAGTTCTGAGTTATAGTGATGTTATAGAATATTAGGTGGATCACTTGGAGTGCGGAGAAAAATACATAAAGTTTTCTCATAGGTGATGGTTTCTAAGATATGACTTGAAGACTAGTTAGCTAGTTGAGGAAGGATGGAGGATGCTCTAGGAAGTGAGAATTGCATGTGTAAAAGACTGGAGGGAAGTGTTAAGTTGTACCTATAAACACATTGGTATAACTAAGCTATCACGTGTAAGGTGAGGAGTAGATTGTTTAGCCTGGTCAGGAGGCCTGAGGACCATGGAAAACTTGTGAAAGGTTTCAGGGAAGATTTCAGAACTTCTTTTACATCCTGTTAATTCTAAAATTGGTCAAGTCCTCATAAACAATACTCTGTGGTTTCACCATAATCCTTGAAAACTTGAAAATACTGATAAAGTAAATTAGAAGAATAAGATATTTTTCTTCCATTCTTTGAAGAGGGTATCTACTTATTTATACACTTCCAAGTGGAAACATGACATAATGTGAATTTCTCTTAGAGTTGTACTAGTATTTGTGTTATTCAATCTAGAGTATGATTTAAGAATAAAACACTTGCTAAAATGTCTCAAATCTGTCCTTCTGACCCTCTTAGATCAGGTATTTGTCCCGATAACATGGATTATTGCAACATCCTTCCAGCAGCTTCTCCCTGTGTCCACATCAGCTAAGCATTCTCCATTCCATGTTGTGGCCTCTGGCTGATTTATTTGCCTATATGCTAGTTTTCCTCATTACCCTCTGGACAACAGGAGGCCAATTAAAATAATCTTTTCTCTACATTTTGCATTAGGTAAAAGGCTTATCTATTCACTATTTAGTATAAATTATTTTCAGACCTAAGAACAACTAACATTGAGCTTCTGGAGTTAATTTAATCCCCGAAATTACCAAGAAGGATGAACCAGTTGTATTTGTTCTTCAAGTTCCAGCTCTGAGAGCTGAAGTTCACTTTTCCTCAAAATAATTTTTAATGTTTGCTAAATTTTCCCTCCTACTTCTGTCTTTTCTGTCTCTCATATACAAAAGATACAAGAGGAAAACATCCAGAATAAGATTCTTTATGACTCAAGGTGTTGTCAGATAGAACATATCCCCATTGGGAGGAGATACAAAAACACCTAGGTGGAAATGAAAGTCAAACGTCATCCTTTGTTCTCAAAGCCTATGGATTGAGGCTCTGGTCATATATTCTTCTGAACCTTGAGAAAGTCTCTAATTCATCACTGCCCAGTTCCCAAATAGAGAATTTTGCAAGATGCTCTTAATTTCTATGGTACTTGCCAGCATTTCATATTCTCACTTTTATAAAATTGAATGTAACTTTAGAATGGAAAAATTTAAAGCTTATTTTTAAATTTAAAAAATAGAAGCGATACAGCTATTTTCCCTTTTAACTTGGCTCACAGAAAGTTTAATATTAAACTGTGAGGCTCCATTGCAGTCTTACATTGTTAAATGAAAGTTGAAATGCAATTAAATGGAAACTAGGAGACATAAAAAGTAAAAGTAATTTGAGTTTGTACGCTTATTCTCCATAACTAGTTACAATTAAGGAATTATTGAATTGGTATTTATGTTAAAGAGGGACTCAGTTAATTTCTGGCTCTCTTCTCTCTAAATGTGGCAAATATTTCAAATTTATTTTATCTTCTCATCTGCCAAAAATAGGAGTTTTTGATATATAAGATTTCTGTTTTCCCAACTTTTGACTTGTCAACCTGGTCATTTGATAATTTAATAAATTGGCAAATTAGCAAGGCCCATGTATCTTGCCCTATTTCATTTACTTATCTCATGACCATACTGGTGGCCTATTTAATAACTTTTTCTGGGTGACATAAGGGCAATTTTATTATTTTATATTGTTTTCTTTTTTTTTTAGAACAGTTGACATTGAATGCTGATTAACACAGTAGAGCCAAAGACAGCAAAAGGATTCTTGTGATTTTCTGAGAGAAAAGAGACTAAAATCTAATACCTTCTAATTTGAGACTCAAATCTGTTGAAACTTGTTGAAGTTTCTGCTAGCAATAGAAAAAAACAAGATACTCAGAAAATAAAGTTTTAATTGAGATATAGAGAGACGGGACCGTTTGACTTAAGTGGATGAATCACTACCACTTATATAACTTTTGTCACAATTGGCATTAATAATATTCTTTAGCAGCTGTTAGAGGGTTAAGTAGACAATCTATTAATCAGGTATCAGTAATAAACACTTCACAGCAAAGTGGCCCATTTCTCAGTTAAGTGATGGCTTTTATCAGCTTCATGGTAATGTGCTTGGGTTCTGACTTCAGAACTAGAATAGAGCCAGCTTGGCTGAATAGTTGATTTCGTCATTTCATCATTTTCAAATCTTAGTGAAAATGACTTATTTTATAGTACAGATTAAGCCAACAAGATTTTTGACTCTCATGTGCCCTGATGACTCTGATACAGAAATACTGAATTTATGGACATTTTCTAAAACTATCATTGCCAATGGCACCCAATTTATTTGCTAAGATCCATCAGGAAGCTTATTGGAAGTGATTGGTGAGTTCAATTGCACAAAAATATTATCTGTAAAGTAGATGAATAAAAACTTATGTATATCTATCTACCTAGTTACATACCTTGCATAGCTATATGCAACGCAGATGTGTATGTATGCATGTTTGTATACACATGTAGATTACTTTCTAGTCATTCTGTAGTTCCTTAAACTTTTTAGATGCTACAATTGCAAATATTCTCCTATGGAAGAAACAAGACCTTTTGTGTAAAAGTGGTCTTCTTTTGTTTTCAGCTTTTATTTTAAATTCTGGAGTACATGTGTAGGATGTTCAGTTTTATTACATAGGTAAATGTATTCCATGGTTGTTTGCTGCACAAATCAACCCATCACCCAGGTATTAAGCCCAGCATCTATTAGGTATTCTTCCTGATGCTGTCCCTCCCTTCACCCTCCAAGAGGCCTCAGTGTGTGTTATTCCCCGACAAGTGTCCATGTGCTCTCATCATTCAGTTCCCACTTATAAGGGAGAACATGCGGTGTTTGGTTTTCTGTTCTTGTATTAGTTTGCTGAGGATACGACTTCCACCTCCATTCACTTCCCTGCAAAGAACTTGATTTAATTCTTTTTTATAGTTGCATAGTATTCCATGGTGTGTATGTACCACATTTTCTTTATCCAGTCTATCATTGACAATTGATGGGCATTTGGGTTTATTCCATGTCTTTGCTATTATAAATAGTGCTGCAGTGAACATACATGTGCATGTATCTTTATAATAGAATGTTTTATGTTCCTTTTGGTATATACCCAGTAATGAGATTGCTGGGTCAAATTGTATTTCTTCTTCTAGATCTTTGAGGAATTGCCACACTGTCTTCCAAGATGGTTTAACTAATTTATACTCCAACAGTGTAAAAGCATTCCTTTTTCTCTGCAGTCGCACCAGCATCTGTTGTTTCTTGACTGTAAAAGTGGTCTGTATTCAAAAAGATCTAGGAATTAATGCTCTAGGCTAGAGAGCGAGTTTTTGCTTCTATGGATTTATACTCAGTTAAAGAAAAAAACTGATTTGAAAGCTAATTATGCAAGGAGTTGCATTTTTCTATTCTCTTATAAAATTCTCAGTTGCTAGAATTAATCTGGAAAGTTGTGTGTGTAAGGAAAAGTGTTAAAAGAGAAAATGAATGAAACTTTAAGCATCTATTTACATGACTGTCAGAGCAATCTAATTAGAAGTTTATCTCAGCAGCTTATTAACCTGTGCTAGTTGTCAAATGTGGATATTCAGGCAATCAAACCACCCTGGCTGCCTATTTCTCATTTCTTATGTCTGTTGTTTAGTTTCAGATGCAGCCTCCATGTTCAACTCAGTATTTACCTCACCCTCTTCCTCAAGCTCCCTGTGATGATTTCAAAGTAAGGGAGCATTCAGACTTGTGTTCATTGTAAGGCAGACCTTAAGTTATCAATCTGTTAAATTTATTAAATAGTCGTATGACCTCACAAATTTTCTAAACATGTTTAACGAGCAGGTTAATCTAATAAAAATGTACACAGTGTTTGCTCTCAAAACTGGAACTCTGGGAATTTGGTTCCAGGATCTGTGCTCTGAAGTTTTCTTATGTTTCATGGACACTGCATTACCTCATAGAGATTTGTGATCATCAAAAAATTTCTGTATCCCAAAATGTTTTGAAGCTTTTACATTAGTATTAGCTATAAAGATGATATTACTGTCAGTAAAGTCCTAATGCTTTTGTGATTTAATTATTTTTGTACTAATCACACTGAATTCTGTATTTTCTATTCAGTAGATATTAGTTATGAGACATCTCCATCTTTCCTCAGACCTCTCCAGTTTCCTGTTTCAGATGCGATACACCTATGCCTTACTTTCCTATATGGCCTATTTTTTAAAATTTCCTGTTCGAAAGAACAAATACAAAAATCCTGAAGGACTGAACTGATGATATGGCTCCCTGCTTACAGTGAATAAGATTTCTTGATCCATGACCTGATGAAAGTGCTATTTGTTCCTTCTCTTTGATCTCTCTAAACTCCTATTAGTTTGGATACCTTGATTTGAAGACTCCTGATAATAATTATTTGTGTCATTTAGACTTCTTTGTGTAATTTATCTTTCTTCTGCTAATTAGTAGAACATTGATATCCAAAATGATGAAACGTTTCCCTAGAGGTCCCTTATATACTGGATGGCTCCCACTGCTCTCAGATCCTTAGGAGAAAACATAGCTCCTCAAATGATGCTATGTAACCAAGAGAACATCACAGACTGGACAATGGTGGGTAATTCAGTTTCATTTATTACTAATCCTTGTACTCACTGTGCTTTACTTTTCAGGGATGCTGATTTTCATTTCAAACTTCTACATACAACAGTGGATCTAGTTTTGTGCAGACACCAATTGGTTTTTCAAAATCATGGCACTCATGTCTACATTTACCTCTATGACAAAGCAACTATAGGTGTCTGTCATGGCACATTTCATTGTTAAAAGGAAAAAAAGCACATAAACCATTGAGTCATTGTAAGTGCCTTAAGGTCCCAACTTGGGATAAATCAGTTGTTGACATGAAAATAAGAATGGCACTTGCATTCTGGAGTAGGGATTTGGAAAGTCATTTGTTTTGCTACTTTTCTGGTGATGATTGTTTTGTGATACTTTTTCTTTCATTGTCAGTTTCCTCTCCAACTTCTGGCTTTATCCATTAGTTGTTAAAGCTTAGTTTTCCCTGAGAACTTCTAAATAAAAATTATTAGGTTCCAAGTAGTTCTGGAATGAATACTGCATATTTTTATGGCTACTTACCTACTGCCCACCAAACTTAATAATTTTAAACAGCTTTACTGAGGTGTAATTGCTATAAAAAGAATTGCACATATTTAGTGTGTACAAATTGATTAATTTGGGCATATACAAATACCTATGATCCCATCAACTCCCAAAGGCTTTTTTCTTCAATTTCAAAAATAGGTAAACATTTAAACATTTTTGTTTTAGGATTTAAAATGGGAAGATTAGTTAGTGTTGCTTAAATTGCTATCTTGCTTGAATCTTTTTAGATATCTCTTTTATTAGAGGAGTGAAAAAAACCTAGCAGTCACTGGGATAAGAAAGGTTCTTTTAATATTGACAAAGATTTGAGACTAGGAAGGAGACTGGTTTGCTGAGAGAATGAGTGTTGTCATGAATGACAAGACTTAAGTTCAGTGAGAAGGGGTTGATATCAGTCAACATGTCCCTATGTTTCCTTGTTTCAGAATCTTCTTTATAAGGTACTCAGTATTGCATTATCATAGCATATACCAACTGATGAACTCATCTATATCTGGACATAAGACTTAGTATTTCATCTCTTAAAGAAATGTTTAAATTTTTAGAAAGGTCACATAGGGAGGAAGATACCCAAAGTAAAAACATGAAATGTAATGGTAAATTATCAAACATCAGTGATGAAGTTATGTGAACAGTGCTTTTTCCCTAGGTTCTGAACATATAGGATTCAACTGAGATGGCGTCAATGGTACTGACAACCCAATTCGTGCTGTCTGCCTTCAGTGAAGTTATGTTAGCACACTGTCTCACTGTTACTTTGAGTAACTAGACACTTTAGGAAAAAAATTATACATATTATTTTGAATTTTTTTGCCATATATTTTAGGCAAGGAGATAGGCTTTTTCATTGTATAAATTAATGATGGATATCTCCTTATTTGTACTATCTAGAGAGATGCTATTTATTGCCTTTGATGCCAGAGGGAAAAGGCATTATCTTGCCAGCTTAAAAATGCATTCTCAATTTACACTGTCCTACAGGAGGAGTGTGAAGCATGTATGTTGACTTAATTGGAATTTACAAATAATAAGAGATGACAGCTGTCAAGCACTAGTATTAAAAAAAGAATAGCATTATTTAAGTGGGAATTGTAAATTAGCATTTTTCCACTAGTAACAAAAACAACAAATAGCTTTTCTCTAGATAACAGCTATTGTATAACACAAAAATGTATATTTATGTATAAGTGGGAAACACAAATTTTTCCAGTTTTAGATGAAACTATGCATATACATTCACAATGTCTCTTGGGTTTATAATGATACTGAAATGTCATGAAAGTCTTCACATTTTTTCCCAAAGCAAATGACATGAGGCATACATATAAATGATGATAACAAAACTGGAGCTAATTTTATTATTCAAATATAGTTGCACTAAATAACAGTCTTCTCTATTTTAAGATGATCCCTGTTTGGTTTTAGTAAAAACAAACTCTGATTGTTAATTCCATTAGTCGTGGGTTTAGAATAATGTAATAAAATAACAATCCTCCTAATTATCATGTGACATATTTTATTTGAATTATAAAATAATTCAGATGATTTGAGTCTTTTCTCCAAAATACTTAGATGTTTGAGTTTACTCACAGTCAGACTTATTTTTAGAGTTAGACTTTTTTGGTCTCATCTGTGCTGCTAAGGAATGAAGTTGGGCTTCAGAAAGGAAACTACTGCAGTTCTAGACCACTCCAAAATCAGAACACCCTAGAGTTATTAGCTTTTGTTTGTTTTATTTTCTTAAGGTGAGTGAAATTATTTTCTTGCATGTGTGTAAAATGATTGTTTACAGGGTCTTAACATACACAAGAAGAATACTTTTCCTATCTCAAGTACCCTGAAGTGTGTTAAAACTGCTCTTTCAATGATCTCCATCAAGATACTTCCCTTGGCTATTGATCCAATCTAACAGTAATGTGTACAGTGAAAGTTTACAAATGAGGGTACACAGTTTAAGTATGTGAAATCCAACATGGTGAATATTACCTCCACTGTGTCCTGCAATAATTGTCCAGAAAGAGTTTCACGATGAGATCTCTAGAAGTTAGTTGCTTTTAAGGTGTTTCAATATAACATAAAAGTAATTTTAATACTATTTAAGAATAATCTAATATTAATTATACTTTATTAGGCACTTTGTATATTTACATATCATTCACCTTATAATACTACAAGGTGGAGATCTTCCAAGATGGCATCATAGAGGCAACTCGGGATTGCAGCTCTCAGTGAAGGCACAGTGGGTGAGTCCTAGCCACATTCTTGGATTTTTGCCCACAGAACATTGAAAGTCCCAGGTGTGGGAAAGACACGGGACGCTAGCGCAGTCGGCTCTTGCAGCTGGTTCGGCCGGCCACAGCGCAGCGGCACACGGCACAAAACTCACTGGTCTGGGTGCCCTGTTAAACCGGCAATCTGAGATTTGGAAGGGCAGATTGGCATGTCCATCTGATTGAACGGGACTTGGACAATGAGCCAGACCAGGCGATTCCTAGGAAGTGTGATCTGAGCTGGTGCAGAGGGCAGCAGCATGGGAGATTGCATGGATCCCAGTGCCCTATTGGCAGGCTACTGGGGCATGAGTGAGAGAGTCGACCATTCAGCTTGGGGAGAGAAAGAGAGAGAGAGAGAACGGACTCTGAGGCAGGGAGCTGGGTGATCGAGCTCAGCAGGTCCCACCCTCATGGGGACAAGCAGGGCAGTGATTGGAGGCGCTCGGGGCTGAGAGTTTTGCTGCCAGCACAGTTGAAACTAGGATGGTGCAGCCTGGTGGGGGAGGGGCGTCTGCCACTATGGATGCAATCCGCTCCTGCCGAAGTACCGCCCAGTGCTGACACAGCCTACTGTTGCTGAGGCAACCCGCCTTAACAGAGAGACTCCATCAGCAGGGCGAAGCGCACCACAGCAGAACAGAGCCCTGCAGCAGCAGGGCGGACCCGCACTAGCAGGGCGGAGCCTCGGCAGGCAAATAGTGAATAGACTACCTCCGAGCCGGGCAGGACAGTGCAACAGATACTCATAAAGAAAGCCCCAACTTCCCAAGACAGAGCATCTAAGGGGGAAAAAAAGAGGGGGTTTATGAGTTCTGTTGTAGCAGACATAAACACATGCTCCCAACAACTCTGAATGAACAACGGAGCTCACAGCTCAGCACTGGAGCTCCTATAAAGCACAGACTGTCTGCTCAAGCAGCTCCCTGACCCCTGTATATCCAAAGAGTCACCCCAAAAAAGGACTAACCAGACTAACACTTGGCGGGCATCATTCTGGGACAAAGATAGCAGAAGAAGAAACTGGTAGCATCCCTCACTGTTCTGCAGCTGCTACAGGTGTACCCCAGACAAGAAGGGCCTGGAGTGGACCTCAGCCCTCATACAGCAGAAGGGGCTAGACCATTAGAAGGAAAACTAAGTAACAGAAATACTTCACCATCAACAATCTGGGTGTCCACTCAGAGACCCAATTGAAAAATCAGCAACTACTAAGATGACAGGTGGATAAATCCATAAAGATGAGAAGAAACCAGTGCAAAAAGGGGGAAAACACCCGAAACCAAATCACCTCCCCTCCTAAAAGGGACCAAAACTCCTCACCAGCAAAGGAACAAAGCTGGACAGAGAATGAGTGTGACGAAATGACGGAATCAGACTTCATAAGGTGGATAACGAGAAACTTCAGTGATCTAAAAGAACATGTTCTAAATCAGTGCAAAGAAACTAAGAACCTTGAAAAAAGATTTGACAAAAGATTCGAGGAAATGATAACAAGAATGGACAACTTAGAGAGGAATATGAATGAATTGAAGGAGCTGAAAAACACAACACGAGAACTTCACAAAGCATGCACAAGTTTCAACAGCCGAATTGACCAAACAGAAGAAAGAATATCAGAAGTCGAAGATCAACTCAATGAAATAAAATGAGAAACCAAGATTAGAGAAAAAAAGTGCAAAAAGGAATGAACAAAATCTCCAAGAAATGTGGGACTATGTGAAGAGACCCAACCTACGTTTGATAGGTGTACCAGAATCTGATGAAGAGAATGAATCCAAGCTGGAAAATACTCTTCAGGATATTATCCAGGAAAATTTCCCCAACCTAGCAAGACAGGCCAATACTCAACTCCAGGAAATACAGAGAACACCACAAAGATACTCCGCAAGAAGAGCAACCCCAAGGCACATAATCGTCAGATTCACCAGGGTTGAAATGAAGGAGAAAATACTAAGGGCAGCCAGAGAGAAAGGTCGGGTCACCCACAAAGGGAAGCCCATCAGACTCACAGCAGATCTCTCGACAGAGACTCTACAAGCCAGAAGAGAGTGGGGGCCAATATTCAACATCCTTAAACAAAAGAACTTTCAACCCAGAATTTCATATCCAGCCAAACTGAGCTTCATAAGTGAAGGAAAAATAAAATCCTTCATGAACAAGCAAGTACTCAGAGATTTTGTCACCACGAGGCCTGCTTTACAAGAGCTCCTGAAAGAGGCACTACACATAGAAAGAAACAACCAGTACCAGCCATCCTAAAAGCATACCAAATGCTAAAGAGTATCAACAAAATGAAGAATCTACATGAACCAATGGGCAAAACAGCCAGCTAGCATGAAAATGGCAGTATCAAATTCACACATAACAGTATTAACCCTAAATGTAAATGGGCTAAATGCACCAATCAAAAGACACAGAGTGGCAAATTGGATAAAACACCAAAGCCCATCGGGTTGTTGTATCCAGGAAACCCATCTCACATGCAAGGATACACAAAGGCTCAAAATAAAGGGATGGAGGAAGATTTACCAAGCAAATGGAGAGCAAAAAAAAAGCAGGAGTTGCAATTCTTGTCTCTGATAAAATAGACTTTAAAGCAACAAAGATCAAAAGGGACAAAGAAGGTCATTACATAATGGTAAAAGGATCGATACAACAAGAAGAGCAATGATTCTAAATATATATGGACCCAATGCAGGAGCACCCAGATATATAAGGCAAGTTCTTAATGACTTACAAAGAGACTTAGGCTCCCACACAATAATAGTGGGAGACTTTAACACTCCACTGTCAATATCAGACACATCAACCAGACAGAAAATTAACAAGGATATCCAGGACTTGAACTCAGACCTGGAACAAGCAAACCTGATAGACATTTACAGAACTCTCCACCCCAAATCCACAGAATATACATTCTTCTCAGCACCACATCACACCTACTCCAAAATTGACCACATAATTGGAAGTAAAGCACTCCTCAGCAAATGCAAAACAACTGAAATCATAACAAACTGTCTCTCAGACCATAGTGTAATCAAGTTGGTACTCAGAATTCAGAAACTAACTCAGAACCACACAGCTTCATGGAAATGGAACAACTGGCTCTTGAATGTTGATTGGATAAACAATGAAATGAAGGCAGAAATAAAGAAGTTCTTCAAAACCAACGAGAACGAAGACACAATGTACCAGAATCTCTGGGACACATTTAAAGCAGTCTGTAGAGGAAAATATATAGCAATAAGTGCCCATATGAGAAGAGTGGAGAGATCCAAAATGGTCACCCTATGGTCAAAATTGAAAGAGCTAGAGGAGCAAGATCAAAAAAGCTCAAAACCTAGCCAAAGACAAGAAATAACTAAGATCAGAGCAGAACTGAAGGAGATAGAGACACAAAAAATCCTTCAAAAAATCAATAAATCTAAGAGCTGGTTTTTCAAAAAGATCAACAAAATAGACAGACCACTAGCCAGACTGATAAAAAAGAAAAGAGAGAACAACCAAATAGATGCAATAAAAAACGATAAAGGGGAAATCACCACAGATTCCACAGAAATTCAAACCATCATCAGAGAATACTACAAACAACTCTATGCATATAAACTAGTAAACCAGGAAGAAATGGATAAATTCCTGGATGCCTGCGTCCTCCCAAGCCTAAACCAGGAGGAAGCTGAAACTATGAATAAAGCCATAACAAGGTCTGAAGTTGAGGCAGCAATTAAGAGCCTACCACACACAAAAAAAGCCCAGGTCCGGATGGGTTCACAGCCGAATTTTACCAGACACACAAAGAGGATCTGGTACCATTCCTTCTGAAACTATTTCACATAATTCAAAAAGAGAGAACCCTTCCCAAATTATTTTATGAGACCAACATCATCCTGATACCGAAACCCGGCAGAGACTCAACAAGAAAAGAAAACTTCAGGCCAATATCCATGATGAACATAGATGCAAAAATCTTCAATAAAATACTGGCAAACTGATTGCAACAGCACATTAAAAAACTTATCCATCATGATCAAGTAGGATTCATCCCGGGGATGCAAGTCTGGTTCAACATACGCAACTCTATAAATGTAATTCACCACATAAACACAACCAAAAACAACAACCACATGATTATCTCAATTGATGCAGAGAAGGCATTTGACAAAATTCAACAGCCCTTTATGCTAAAAACCCTCAATAAACTTGGTATTGATGGAACATATCTCAAAGTAATAAAAGCTATCTACAACAAACCAACAGCCAATATCATACTTAATGGGCAAAAACTGGAAGCATTCCCTTTGAAATCTGGCATGAGACAAGGATGCCCTCTCTCACCACTCCTATTCAACATAGTACTGGAGGTTCTAGCCAGAGCAATCAGGCAAGAAAAAGAAATAAAGGGTATTCAAATAGGAAAGGTGGAAGCCAAATTTTCTCTATTTGCAGACGACACGATAGTATACCTGGAAGACCCCATCACCTCAGCCCAAAAACTCCTGAAACTGATAAGCAACTTCAGCAAACTCTCAGGATATAAAATCAATATGCAAAAATCACAAGCATTCCTATACACTAATAACAGACTTAAAGAGAACAAGAACAAACTGCCATTCACAATTGCTACAAAGAAAATAAAATACCTAGGAATACAACTCACAAGGAACGTAGGGGACCTCTTTAAGGAAAACTACAAAGCACTGCTCAATGAAATAAAAGAGGACACAAACAGATAGAGAAACATTCCATGTTCGTGGTTAGGAAGAATAAATATCGTGAAAATGGCTATACTGCCCAAAGTAATTTACACAATCAATGTTATCCCCATCAAACTACCATTGAATTTCTTCACAGAACTGGAAAAAACCACCATGAATTTCATATGGAACCAAAAGAGAGCCCGCATAGCCAAGGCAATTCTAAGCAAAAAGAACACAGCGGGAGGCATCACACTACCAGACTTCAAACTATACTACAAGGCTACAGTAATCATAACAGCATGGTACTGGTACCAAAACAGAGATATAGACCAATGGAACAGAACAGAGGCATCGGAGGCAACACAACATATCTACAACCATATAATCTTTGATAAACCTGACAAAAACAAGCAATGGGGAAAGGATTCCCTGTTTAATAAATGGTGTTGGGAAAACTGGCTAGCCGTGTGCAGAAAGCAGAAACTGGACCCCTTCCTGACACCTTACACTAAAATTAACTCCAGATGGATTAAAGACTTAAACATAAGACATGACACCATAAAAACCCTAGAAGAAAATCTAGGCAAAACCATTCAGGACATAGGAGTAGGCAAGGACTTCATGATCAAAACACCAAAAGCATTGGCAACAAAAGCCAAAATAGACACATGGGACCTAATCAAACTCCACAGCTTCTGCACAGCAAAAGAAACAGTCACTAGAGTGAATCGGCAACCATCAGAATGGGAAAAAGTCTTTGCAGCTTACGCATCTGACAAAGGGCTGATATCCAGAATTTACAAAGAACTCAAACAGATTTACAGGAAAAAAACAAACAAGCCCATTCAAAAATGGGCAAAGGATATGAGCAGACACTTTACAAAAGAAGACATACATGAGGCCAACAAACACATGAAAAAATGCTCATCATCACTGTTCATTAGAGAGATGCAAATCAAAACCACAGTGAGATACCATCTCATGCCAGTTAGAATGGCGATCATTAAAAAATCTGGAGACAGCAGATGCTGGAGAGGATGTGGAGAAATGGGAACACTCTTATACTGTTGGTGGGAGTGTAAATTAGTTCAACCATTGTGGAAGACAGTGTGGCGATTCCTCAAGGACCTAGAAATAGAAATTCCATTTGACCCAGCAATCCCATTATTGGGTATATATCCAAAGGACTATAAATTGTTCTACTATAAGGACACATGCACATGAATGTTCATTGCAGCACTGTTTACAATAGCAAAGACCTGGAACCAACCCAAATGCCCATCGATGATAGACTGGACTGGGAAAATGTGGCACATATACACCATGGAATATTATGCAGCAATCAAAAATGATGAGTTTGTGTCCTTTGTAAGGACATGGATGAATCTGGAGAACATCATTCTCAGCAAACTGACACAAGAACAGAAAAAGAAATACTGCATATTCTCTCTCATAGGCAGGCGAGAAAAATGAGAACACATGGACACAGGGAGGGGTTCTACTACACACTGGGGTCTATTGGGGGGAATGGGGGATGGTCAGCGGGGGGGTGCTGGGGAGGGATAGCCTGGGGAGAAATGCCAAGTGTGGGTGAAGGGGAGGAAGGCAGCAAAACACACTGCCATGTGTGTACCTATGCAACTATCTTGCACATTCTGCACATGTACCCCAAAACCTAAAATGCAATAAAAATTTAAAAATAATAATAAAAAAAATAATAATACAAGGTACACTTAAATACTATATTTAATTCACAAATGAGGAAATTGATGCTAAATGAGTTTAAATAATCTGATAGATTTATATAGTCAATACATGGCATAAGCTAAATCTGAACCCAGGTATCAATAACTCCAAAGTTTAATTATCTGATTAGTATTAGTTGCTTTGTAATTGGACCTGAGATAATATAGCCACTAAAGTTCTCAATTCTTAATAGTTGAAAGTATTATTTTAAGAAGTATTTTTCTTAAAGTAAATCATGTGACATAATATAACCAAATCAATCATTAGGTTACTGAAAAACCAACTGTTACTGTACTACACAGTGCCCATCACATCTCAAGGATCCGGATGGATATACTTTAATATTCTATCTCAGTAGTCAGTCTGGACAACTAGCCCATAGTCATTTAATCAAGGTCTTTAAATTGTCTCCCACAATAATATGACTCACCAAGAGCCTTATTTTTTAATAAGATCACAGTCCTTTCTTTATTTGTGATTTACTCTTGGGAACATAGCCAACCACTATCTTAACAATTTGGTAACTCTTTTGTCTCCAGTTGACATCAACCAAGATGTAATTCTCCAGAAAGACATTTTATCCTCTCAAATAATATTTACATTTTACCTGGTGGCAATTGGGCCAGAAAGAAAAATAAAAGAGAAAGACAGGAATCTTCATGATTGAAGACTGTCAGCCAAAACAGCAGCTCTGCAATCTTTGAATAAGAGAAAGGTAGAGAGCATACCTTTTTATACTTTTCTTCATGCAGTGATGCAAATTTAGTCACTGAGGTTTATCAAAAGTTAACACTCCTGTTTAGCAGTACTTGGATAAAAAGTGCTGGACATTCCTTTGCTTTAATCTTGGGATATAAAGGGTTATCCACAGTATATAATTATCGTTTTATATCTAGTTGTCTGAGAAATGCATGCCACTGAGAATCTCCTGTTGGAGGTCTGAAGAGTAGAAGCATGAGAATTAAATCTTTGCTTTTGCTTTCATTTTTCTCTTTCTTAAGTAGCTATGCAAAATTAATAAACTAGTGAATTTAAGAAGCAATATAAATTATTGTCTCCTAATTTGTGCTTTTAGTTATTAGAACATATTTATCTCCATGATCTGTGGTTAGTGTGATAACCTCTTTGTTATCTATTATATGCAATGTAGCTATTAGGGACACTGAGGTATAAGATAATTTCAGAATAAGCAAACACACACACACATTTACACACACATATACAGGCAGATAAAAATTCTATGTTAGCAAAATGCCAAATGATGATGCTAGCAATAAGTAGTAAGTCATTTTAATAAGAAAATAGCATTTTCTTGGATTATTTGGATGTTCTTTAAAGGGATATTTTAGCTACAGTTATAAAAAGAGTATGTTTATCAAGAGATCCAAGTTGTATTTTGTTACTTTCAGATCTTAAAAAAAATACCCAAAGCAAAGCAAAGCAAAATATGACTGGAGGTACTTGGGGGTAGCAGTTACATGGCCAACTAAAGATAAGTTAAAATAAAATGCCCAATGCACAGACATTAAATGTCTCTGCTTTTAGATGGTAAGAGAGAAGCTTTTTAATTAAAGATTTAAAAATCTAATAAAGCTTATTATATTTAATTGACAAACCAAGCAACTTGAGACTGTAGGAGATCAGTCAGGGTGGTGGAAAAAATTATAGGACAGACACAACCTTCTTGGAAGGCTGTAAGATCTTGCAAAAGCTTTGGGAAAGGGTTATGACTGAAGACAGCCTAATCCTCTTGCCTTGAGCTCATAGCAAAGAGCACATAACAAGGGAATGTGGAGGAGTTTCTCTAAATAGCTTGTTTACTCATGTTGTCCTAAAAGCATCCTTTGATCATTCATGCACAGAACTGCTCTCTGCTTGGGGGGTTGACAATGTTAATTACCCACAAATGATGTTTGCTCCAGACCTTTGTCATTAAACTTGTTCTAAAATAAATATGAGTGTCTGCAGCATATCAGGGCTGCATGGCCAGACTCCCTCTTTGGTGTCTATTAGCCATGGGGTCCTCTAGCCATGCTTTCACAGGTAAAACACCTGTGTCTGTGAACTTCTTTTTGTCACTCAGCCAGAGTCTGTGGGTCAGTCTTGGCACCTGGTGCCCCTATGTGAGGAATGCTTCAATGGACTGTGATGGAACCCTTGAAAGTGAAGGTGAAGAGACTGGGCAGTCAGTTAGTCAGTAAGTCATTGGTGCCTGCTCAGGATTTCCAGTTTTGAGGAAACTGTTCAGGCTAGGGTTTCATCATGGGACAACAATATCCTCAAAACAGAAACAGTATATAAAAGTATTGAAACATCTACTTAAAGCTAGTGAAGCCTCGGTTTTGCAGACTTAATTAAGGAAACTAATGCAAACTGTTGTTTTCCATAACCCTTCTTCCTGGAAGAAGGCATGCTTGACATAGAGCTATGGGAACAAGTGGGGAGAAATTTTAAATGCAATGCACAAGGGCAACAGGTCCAAGTAACATCTCTAATGTTATGGGCCTTAGTCAGGGCTGCTTTGGCTCCACTCAACACAGAAGAGCATATAAAAGGAAGGGAAGAGGAACAATTAACTACCTTACTGCCTCATGCCCCTGCTCAGCCCCACTATTACTGAGTAAAAGTGCCACAGAGGAAATGAAGGTTTTCCCCTCCTCGAATAAATTTTTTAAATCCACATATTCTTTGACCCAGCAGTTTCATATATTCACATTCTTTCTGCAAATAGTATGCATAAAACTTCACAAAGATGTATGTACACAGATTAGGTCTCCTGGATCCTGCACCACACCATGTTTTCTGACCACCTCTGTATTTTGGAGTGAATTTTTTCAAAGTTATCTTCTGCTGCCTTGTACTTGTCTGGGTTGGGAGAGCTATTGAGTGAAGAACCCCAATTTCTGACTGGACTTGAGTAGGTACTGACATAGTTTCTTTCCTTTAGGTAATTTTCTGACCCTCTAGCCTCCCACAGAATGCCTCCTATTAACCAGATGCCTGATGAAGTTCTGGGATTCATGGTTAAAGGGAGCCTAAACCAAAGCCCCTGGTTGGGCAAAAGGTCTGGTGGGTAGATCATGCTTACCGGTTGCCACAGAATTTCTCGTGCAAGATAATGAAAGATAAGGATGCCAAAATGGTACTGACAAGCTGACATTGGGCAAGTTTCACCTAAATCTGACAGCAAAAGAGTTCAAAACTTAGAGCTACTTATGATTCACTGCTAGTTCTTAAACTTGAGCTGCATGAGTGGTCTCATGGAATGGGGAATTCTTGCACATCTGTATGTCCATAGCAGTGTCAACTCCAGCCTTCAACACTCAAATGATCCACATTCCTTCTCCACCTGCTGGTACTTAGGCTCTATGAAGAACTGTCACATGCACTGACTGGACTATAAACAAATATGTAATATACCTTTTCTGCACTCATTCTATTCCACCCCCTACCTTCCTCCATCTGTCAGGGGGTCCTGAGGATGAATAAACTTATCTTCTGGGAATTTTCCAGATTCTTGATCCTCATTTTGAAATACTAAATGGCTCCTTTAGATTAGTCAGTGTCTTCTCTTGTCTGTAATTGCTGTAGTGATTTTATACTCTCCCTAACTGGTCTTAAGCTCTGCAGGAAAAGGGATTACAGTCTTTGAATAAGACTACTCTTCTTGCTAAAACTGCAGGCTTCTCTTCTACCCTCACATCTTGTAGCAGTGCATAGATGGGAGAGAGCAATAGTCAAACTAAAATAGATCACATTCTGGGAAGGTGGTGATTAAAGCCTGAGAGTTCAATAAATGATTGGATGTGTTGTTCAACATTTATACTGTAAAATTTCTAGCCATAAATTTGACATGAGCAGAAACAGATTATCATTAATATGTTCCTTCATATTCTGGATAAGACTTATATTTGTGGTCATCATCAACCACTCACAGTAACAACAGAATCATTAAAACCTTCCTTTACAGGCAGCACGATGATGCAATATCAGTAGTAATGACAAAATCAGCAATAAAGTAAATGGCTAAAACTGCAGAGACAAAAAACATATATTGTTTCAGTAAAAATAGGTTCTGAAGAACCATGACCTTATGAGTAATAGAAGCATTCAATTAGGAAAGGAAAAAGAGGGGGCTCTGAGGTGGGGAGCCAGGTGATCGGGCTCCGCTGCTCCCACCCCCACAAAAAAACCAGCAACTGGAAACGCTGATGGTTGAGAGTTTCACAGCAAGTACAGCTGAACCCAGGAAGGTCCAGCTCTGTGGGGGAGGGTGTCCACCAAAGGAAAACAAAGAAACAGAAATAACATCACCACCAACAAACTGAAAGTCCACTCAGAGACCCACTCTCAAAGTCAGCAATTACAAAGACGACAGGTGGATAAATCCACAAAGATGGGAAGAAACCAGTGCAAAAAGGCTGAAAACATCCCAAATCAGAATGCCTCTCCTCCTTCAGGGGATCCTAGCTCCTCATCAGCAGGAGAACAAGGCCTGATGAAGAATGAGTGTGATGAATTGTCAGACTCAGGTTTCAGAAAGTAGATAATAAGAAACTTCTGTGAGCTAAAAGAACATGGTCTAACCCAATGCAAAGAAACCAAGAACCTTGAAAAAAGGTTTGACAAAATCCTAACGAAAATAGACAACTTAGAGAGGCATATAAGTGAATTAATGGAGCTGAAAAACACAACATGAGAACTTCACGAAGTATGTACAAGTTTTAACAGTTGAATTGATCAAGCAGAAGAAAGGATATCAGAGGTCGAAGACCAACTCAATGAAATAAAATGAGAAGACAAGATTAGAGAAAAAAGGATAAAAAGGAATGAGCAAAGTCTCCAAGAAATATGGGACTATGTGAAAAAACCTAATCTATGTTTGATAGGTGTACCTGAATGTGATGAAGAGAATGAATACAAGCTGGAAAATACTCTTCAGGATATTATTCAGGAAAACTTTCCCAACCTAGCAAGGCAGGACAATACTCTCAACTCCAGGTAATACAGAGAACACCACAAAGGTATTCCTCAAGAAGAGCAACCCCAAGGCACATAATCGTCAGATTCACCAGGGTTGAAATGAAGGAGAAAATGCTAAGGGCAGCCAGAGAGAAAGGTCAGGTTACCCACAAAGGGAAGCCTATCAGACTCACAGAAGATCTCTCAGCAGAAACCCCACAAGCCAGAAGAGAGTGGGGTCCAATATTCAACATCCTTAAAGAAAAGAACTTTCAACCCAGAATTTCATATCCAGTCAAATTAGGCATCACAAACAAAAGAAAAATAAATTTTTTTGGTGAACAAGCAAGTACTTAGAGATTTCATCATCACCAGGCCTGTTTTACAAGAGCTTCTGAAAGAAGCACTACACATAGAAAGGAACAACCAGTATCAGCCTTACCCAAAATATACCAAAAAGTAAAGAGCATCAGCATAATGAAAAATTTACATCAACTAATGGGCAAAACAGCCAGCTAGCATCAAATGGCAGTATTAAACTCACATATATTATTATTAATCCTAAATTTAAATCAACTAAATCCCCCAGTCAAAAGACACAGACAGGCAAATTGGATAAAAAGCCAAAACCCATCAGTATGCTGCATCCAGACCCATCTCACATGCAAGGATACACAAAGACTCAAAACAAAGGGATGGAGGAAGATTTACCAATCAAATGGAGAGCAAAAATAAATAAATAAATAAAAATCAGGAGTTGCAATTCTCGCCTCTGATAAAATAGATTTTAAAGCAACAAAGATCAAAAGAGGCAAAGAAGGACATTACATAATGATAAAAGAATCAATGCAACAAGAAGAGCTAACGATCCTAAATACATATGCACCCAATACAGGAGCACCCAGATACATAAGACAAGTTCTTAATGACTTATAAAGAGACTTAGACTCCCACACAATAATACTGGGAGACTTTAACATCACACTGTCAATATTAGACAGATCAACGAGACAGAAAATTAACAGGGATATCGAGGACTTGAACTCAGACCCAGAACAAGTAAACTTAATAAATATTTATAGAACGCTCCACCCCAAATACACAAAACATACATTATTATCAGTACCACATCACACCTACTCTAAAAGTGGCTTTTCGAGGCTAGAAGAAGGTACTTTTTAGCTATGTTCTGTAATTTTCCTGATTTCTCTTTCAAAATATATATCTATACATAATAATATATATGTATGTATATATCACATGCGTGTGCACACACACACACACACACACACATATGTATGTATACAATTTGCAGCTAGCTCTGTTTCCCCTTGGTGGATTCCTTCTTTTTAGTATACTTTTTTTAGTTCTCTGGAAAGATAGAGATACAATGAAGGAATAGCAGAGGGGAATGGCTCCAGGGTGTATGTTCTTTTCCAGACTCTTCCACAGCTGTTTCATTGTTTTGTCACTTTGTTTCTCAATTGCCTTAATGTGAAGTAAGGGTTTTGTAACCCAGTGATGTTTTGCTAGGTGTGTTGTAAAGAATTTAACCTTGCTTAAAGAGAGATCTGGTCTTTGCTGTCTACTTCTGAGAGATAACTTCTAAGTTCTTAAGATGTCATACTTGATAAAGTGTCTCTATGTGCCTGAGCGTCTGGGATCCCACCAGATAGTCAAGCAATGTGATCTAGCGTGGGAATTTCAGGTCATGAAGTATCCATTTTAACTTCTGGACACTGTAGTAGTCTGACTACAGCGATACCTCATGTGTATTGCCACACATTCCTGAAAAAAGTAGCATTGTCCCTGATTGCCCTGGAAAAGGACAACTGGAAGCTCTACTCTTGCAACTTCCCAGAGCTCTGCCTGCCTTATGTGTCTCTTTTGTTTCCTGATTTTAAATATGTATGTAACTATGTTAAACCATAATCATGAGCATAATAACTTAATCATTTAGCCCTTCCAGTGAATTATCAAAACTGAGAGTTGTTTTGGAGACCCCTGAACTTGCAATTTGGGATCAAATGTGAAATTGGTATTAGAAGCTGCACCCTAATTTTGCACCAGAATTGAGAAATATACCTTCTTCTACTCATTCTCCAGAGTACAGCTTAAACCTCATTTTTTCAGAAAATCATTTTCTGACTCCATAGGTTCTTATTATGCAGTGACTGAACAGTAAACAAACATGTCACTCTTATGTTGAAGTACTAATTCTTAATGTGATTGTGTTTGGAGATAAGATGTTTAAAGAGGTAATTAAAGTTAAATGAGCTCACAAGAGTGGGGCTCTAATCTAATAGAATCACATCCTCATCAGAAGAGGGATACTGGGGATGCATACCTCACATGTCCTTGTGAGGGCAAAGCAAGAAAAAAAGCCTTGCAAGCCAAGGATAAAGGCTTCAGGAAAAGTTAAGCCTGCTAACATCTTGATTTCAAACTTTCAGGCTCCAGAATCGTGACGGATAAACTTCTGCTGTTTAAGCCATCCAATCTGTGGTGTTTTGTTATGGCAGCTCTTACAGGGTATACAGTTCTTCACATCATATTTTCTTATCATGCCAGCAAGTTACTTAAATGTTATATAGCACAATGAAAATTCAATAGTTAATTGCATAAGGTGTTTTAATTTCCTCCCCTTTCACACTCACTTGAGTATCTTCTTGATGATATCAGTGATCCTGCTTGCTGCTCAATCGCCAACAATTTGTATAGTGAAACAGAATAGATAATAATGTTTGAATAAGTGAATGAGTTAAAAAAAATGAATGAATAAAAGATTGAAAGACTAATAAAATTTCTGTAGTTTAATATTTACAGTATAATTACCATTTGAGAGACCTCTTCAGTTACCTATCCCCAATATTATTATAACTTTATACATGCTGAGCCTGAAGATTCACCAATCAGTGATCAACTTGTAGGTCTGACAATGAACAAGTCTCATCACAGCCTAAATCATGACTGCACACCCAGAAATGAACTTGGTTGGAGAAAACCACAAAAACATACTGTTGTCAGCACAAATTCACTGTCACTAGTTTCAGAGGAGTGGGGAGCATGGTTCTTAGTGCTGCCAGGCAATCCTGTCACATTTCCTGGTTCCTTCACTCTTTTACTCTGGTAGTTAATTATTTCATGCTGTCTCCTCAATTCTAAAATCAACACAGCCTTTTCCTATTTTTTAAATCTTAGTTGATGACATTTATACTTCACAAAAAAATTGGGGCAGTAAGTAGGGAACTTTATCAATTTTCATGACAATTGACATTCATCTATTTCACAGGCATGAATTACTTCGATTCTCTCCTATACTTCTCTGAGTGAATTCTCTGTGTCACTGTGATCCTATAGCTAAATACAACATCTCCACTTTTGCTTTAGGTGTGGCCTTCTTATCTAATCAATGATGTCACTCTAGCAACTCTCCTTTTCTCCTCATCATGAATTTTCTTTGCCAATAAGTCTTTTTCATCACTTAAAAATGTTTTAAAATTTTCAGTGATAAATATTGGAACAACAATCTGTCTTGACCCCATCTGATCTTTAATTACTAAACCATTTTCTTTATTCCATTTACTGACAAGCTCTCTAAAATAATGTTCTATATTTTCTCACCAATTTCCATCTTCTAATTCTCTCTTGAACCAGGTTTTTGCTTCTTCTCTGCTTTCACAATTGCTTTAAATCATGGTCTTCAATGCTAAATTCATTGACTATTTATTTGACTTTGTATTTCTTGGTTTATAGCAATAGTTGACAAACACTCTTAAGTCAGTTTCAGGATATCACACTTACCTGGTTGTCTCCTAATATTATGGCCATTTCTCATTAGTCTCTTATACTGGCTCTTCATCTCAGCTGTCTTTAAATTTTGGAATACTCCAAGGCTTAATCCTAGAAATGTTACTTATACACATTCCCAAGAAGATATTATCTCTTTCTATCTGATAATTTTAAATGTCATTTGAAAATTGATGATTCCATTTAAAAAAATCTCTAGCCTGACCTTTCTCTTGAACTTTATACAAACATTCAACTCGCTGTTTGATCTTTTCAATTAAATATCTAACATCATGTGGCCAAGCTGAGCCCTTGACAGATAGGCACATCCTTGCGAAACTTGTATCTCTCACAATTTTAATCTCCCATTTAATGGCACTCTATTTTATAACTACTCAAACAAAAACTGTAGCATCATTCATAGCATTCAAGGATGTAAGTCCTCATTGTTTGTCCCCAGAAACTCTTTTGGCTCTATCTTTAAATCGTATCAAGAATGTAATTACTTCTCACATACCCACTCTTGCCACTATGAAGAGAAAAGTCTGCTAGGAGTGTCAGAATAATAGAAATTAAAAGAAGAAAACGTATTTTAATGAGTACTATTATGAATTACATATAAGAACCACTTCAGTTGAGAAATATATGAATTAAGATTGAAATTCCCATTTGCAGGACTGAATAACATAGACTATATCTTTATTTGTATTTCCATATTGTATTTGTTATTTATTAATGGCAAACTGAGAGCTAGTTTAATAATTTGTTTAAGATTACAAATTGAGTCAATAATAGGTACCTAGAATTAAAATCAGAAATGCATTCTTCCGGAATTCTCAGAATTTGCCAGATCAGCTCTCAACTTAAATTAAAAACCATAAATCTGTGTTTTACAAAATCTCCCAGGTAAGCAATGTATGGTAGAACCTTTATAAGGAAAAACAGAGAGGGGATTCACTAAATGCCATACACCTTGCTTGGCATTTTTCTTGTATACGTTTATAAAGGTCAGGTCAATTTGAGTGGTTGGTGATCATAGATGATGCTGAGCTTCAAAGAGGAAGACCTATTGGACAGCTTTCCAAGTATTCACAGATGAAATGCCACTATTTTTTGAAATGAGTTTATGGATAATACATATACATTATATTTAAACAAGAATACATGTTACTAAGTATAAAAACTAAACATACTCTTACCATGTGATCCAGAAAAAAAATCATAACAACTTGAATGAAATGTCACCTGCTTAAGAGTATAGAAAATAAGTAAGAATGTCTAGGATGTTTCATTATTTTTCAACATTTATTGATTAACACCTACTATGTTACAAAACTGTTCTACATTTGAGATGAGACAACTATGTTGTTGCCACAATCTTCCTAGAATTCCATTTCTCAAAGTGTCATTGTAAATTTTGAATTATTTGCTTACTTCTTATTACATTCAACTTCTTAAACTCATTTCTCATCCCTGGTGTGCCTTACACATTTGTGTCTTCTCTTCTCAAATCTTTGACTCTGATCCTCATATCTGGCTTCTGATTGACACTGACACAGACATTACATATCTTCCTGTCTCTAACTTGTGTATTCTACTACCTTAAACTTGTGTTTTGAAAGACAGTAGTCTTTCCTTAGCAGCAAAAGATAGATTGCAAGACCCCTAGTGGATGCCTTAAATCTCAGTTAGTACCAAATCCTGTATATACTTTTTTAAGCTATATATTCATACTTATGATAAACTAATAATAAAATAGAAAAATTAAAGCAATACATTGTAATAAAAGTTAATGAATGTAGTCTCTGGCCCTTGCTCTGAAAATATCTTACTGTATTCCACTCACCTTTCTTGTGATTTCTTGTGATGATGTGAGATGATAGGATGCCTACATGATGAGATGAAGTGAAGTGAATGATACAGGCATTGGGGTATAGCCTTAGGCTACTATTGGCCTATATATTCTGGGATCAGTGTAATTATCCCTTACTTGCAGTAAGTGGCTTGGCATAATTAGTTTCAGGGGATCCTTTGCTGAAGTCTTCTTTAGGATCAGTGCTTTTTTGGCACAACACATTGCCATCCATTGAAACATGTTTTCTGTTCATGTCTTCTACTCACAAATGTAAAGCCTTTTCTGTTTTAACTAAGCACTTATTACACATTATGGCCATAACTTTTGCGGTTTGAGGTATGACAGCCAAGTTTGCATAAATTTCTTTTTCTTTCTTCACAATTTCACAAATAGATTTTTTTCTTACCATAGGTTTTAGCAAGCTCAGCATACGTTTTTTTCCCTTTATTAAGTAAAGAATTTTTACATTGTCACTTAAAGCACATTACATCTTCTCTTAGACATATCTGAACTGCCAGCATTACTGTCTGAAGTTTTCAGCCCTTATTAAGTAAAAGAATGTTACTTCAATGCAATCACTGCTACGCTGTGACAGTTGCTCTGATAACTGAGATGGCTACAAAGTGACTAACAGGTGGGTATCACAGACAGCATGGATACACTGGACAAAGGATAATTCATGTTTCAGGAGGGATGAAGCAAGAAGGTGCAAGAATTTATCATGCTACTCAAAACAGCACAAAATTTAAAACTTAAGAGTGGTTTATTTCTAGAATTTTCCAAGTAATATTTTCAGACTGTTGACTGCAAGTAATTAAAACTGGAAATTGAAACCACACATGGAGGGGGGAGGGCTACTGTACAAATCACTCAGATCCCCAATAGGTATTTGATATTTGTCCTAGTGAAACCAACACAATAGTCCCATAGACTATTCTTTTGGATAAACATAGAAATTGACCCTTCTGATCTTAAAACTTGATGCTTACATTTGTTTTATCTGAGTTCTTTCCCCGGAAAAGGCCCTTCAGACCTCTCAAAAAAAGTATCAAGGAACTGAAATTCACCAGATCACCACATCCTGACAATGAGATGCCTGACCCCTCATTCATCATGACTGCTTTGGTGTCTCTCCCTAGTTATCATTTTTTCTTTTACATGTGGTTACATGGTTTTCCTTGGTGTATAAAACTCTAGTTTTAGACATTTAGGGAGATGGATTTGAGACTAAGCTCCCATCTCCTTGGCTGTGGCACCTGATTAAAGCCTTCTTCCTTGACTGTATTTATTGTCTCAGTGACTGGCTTTCTGTGTAGGGGGCAACAGGATCTAGACCCAACCCATGGTGTCTCAGTATCACCTTGTATAGGATTCCTGTTTTAATCACTAATTTTAGTTAATATGGTAGACATTCCCACCACGTTCACAACATCTCTGATTAAAAATACTGATAAAAACAACAAAAGCAAAACAATAATCTTGAACCAGTAGTTTTTAAAAACAAATTATGTTTGGTTACCTGGTAAAATTTGATAATGGGGTAAATTTAACCTTTGTTTTTAGTTAGAAAACACATTCTAGTCTTCATATTTTAATGTTAGGGAAACTACTGGTACTGTCTAATATTTATATTGAGGTTTAAATAAAAGACCTTAATGCAGGCCGGGCGCGGTGGCTCAAGCCTGTAATCCCAGCACTTTGGGAGGCCAAGGCGGGTGGATCACGAGGTCAAGAGATCGAGACCATCCAGGTCAACATGGTGAAACCCCGTCTCTACTAAAGATACAAAAAATTAGCTGGGCATGGTGGTGCATGCCTGTAATCCCAGCTACTTAGGAGGCTGAGGCAGGAGAATTGCCTGAACCCAGGAGGCGGAGGTTGCGGTGAGCCGAGATCGCGCCATTGCACTCCAGCCTGGGTAACAAGAGCGAAACTCCGTCTCAAAAAAAAAAAAAAAAAAAAAAACAAGACCTTAATGCACTTTCCTATTCCATCCAGAGCTAAAGAAGAAAATGCTAATAACTGCAGGCAATGTTTTGTGAGTCTAAATTCTTTATCTGAAGTTCAGATTGTATTTAAACCCAGTTCTTAATGAATCAGTTCCTAATGGATCAATGTTTAGATTGTATTTAAACCCAGTTCTTAATGAATCAAAAATGTATCTATTATCCCTTTTTGAATGAGGTTTCTTGTGAGGTGATAAAGGGAGGGCCAGTGAGTATATCCATATTCTCCTGTAACTTATACTTTTAGCTCTTGCTTAGGCTTTTTGTGTCTTGACTCCAATGATCTGATAGCGACATTTAGACAACTGGTAAGTCCATAAATATCGATTTTCATGAATTGAGTTTCTAATGAGATCATGGCTAAATTGGGAAACATTCAATTTTATAAGTTTAGGTTGCCCAAGACAGATTAAAACTGGACCTCACTCAGAGCAAACATAGCTCCAGATATACTTACATCAAAACTGGTAGTTTAGAAAAACAAGAGAATTTCTATCTCATTTCACTGTATATGAAATTAACACCCACAAAGGAAGATAGCAGTATTGGCTTATGTGTTTAATTATTTATTTCAGAAGTCCTAGTTATATTCCCATCTCTCTCTGTACTAGTGCACATGTAACTTCTTTGTTCAGAAGTATGTTTTCCTTTTCAAAATATATCATCTTCTTCATACAACCTCTCAGTGCAGCAAATTTTTCTTGGTGAGGAACATATGTCTATTTGCTTTTCACTCTCAAGACAGTCTCTTTTACAGCGACCATAACGTTTGGTGCAATGATCAGCATCCACCAAGGTGCATGTGGCTACAGTAAAAAAAGAGTAACTGAAATTACTAATCTTTTGTTTAAGCATAGATTACTTCTGATTTCATAAAGTATGATGTGTACATTGTACCAAGTTTAGAAAATAATAATTAACATATGATTTAAAACTTCATGACATACATTATGGATAGACTTTTTTCTTACCATAGGTTTTAGCAAGGTCAGCATACATTTTTTTCCTTTATTAAGTCAAGAATTTTTACATTTTCACTTAAAGTCATTACAACTTCTCAAAAAGATTCAAGATATTTTTAGAGTGACAGGGCAATTAACATAATCTTTCAGTTATTTTCAGACAGTCATGTCATATCTAAAGTTTTTAATATTTTAGGATTATGATAAACAATGTGGGTTACATCTTTTAATATTTATATGACATGTCCTTATGATAGTTGCAAAAAAGTTTAATTTTAGGGTTTTGGTACTGTCACAAAAGTGCATGCAATTTTTGTCCCATTGAAATTTTAACTTTTATGTCTTTATTTTTAATACATTTCCTTCTTTTTATAAAACGTTAATATACTTTGTTAGTTATATAATTGGAATTTAAAAAATTAGTAAGTGTAAATGTATTTAAAAATATATGGTGGATAGTAATTGGTGACAAATAGTCATATTTGTCACCAATTAGTCTTCCTTAGTTGTTGTTTTTTATATTGTTAGTTACAGATTTTAAACAATAACAGTTTTATTACAAGATACATAAATATTCAATTGAAAAATGTAAACAGTTTTGTATATTTATATGCAGAAGTGTACAAAAATCATGTTATTTTAATGTATTATTCTGCCTTTAAAATCAGAAATTGTTGCACAGATGTTTTTCATCATAGTATTTTATTTATTATAGTATTTTTCTCTTTATGAACCATACTTGCCAGATATGTAGTTAACTTCGTTTCTTCTAAATGATTAAAACGTTGTTCCACACTGTTTATTAAAATATTTTCTACACCTCTTTAAATAATTTTCACTGTATGCTTAATGTTGTTAGCATATGATAACATTAAGCATACAGTGAAAATTATTCTCACAAACTCTAGATCTCTTTCAGCTATCAATTATATCTTATGAATATAGCTGTGGATTTTTGAAACAAAAGCAGCTTAGATTATAAAATGTATGATAGAAAAATTGTGTGCTTTATTATGTTTTATTTCTTTATGTATAAACACTAAAAGAAAATAAAACAAACTTGCAGAAGAGTGCCCAAACATAAATGCTAAGCTAGGAGTATTATTAAACACTAGGGACCTACCTACACACTACTCAAGTCAAGAAATAGAGCATTTCCAGCACACTTGTGCTCCCTTCCAATTACTATTCCTTTCACTCTTGTTTCTGAAAAAAAAAAAAAAAAAAAAAAAGAAAAAAGTCTTGATTTATGTTTTGTTTAAGTCTGCTTATTTTAAAGCTTATGTGAATGTAACAGTACAGCACATATATTTTTATATCTGATTTTATTCACTCACAATTTTGTTTTTTGAGATTTGTTCTAATTTTTCATATCTGTAATTATTTCATTTTCATTATCGTATAGTAGCCTGTTATATACATATACTACATTTTAGCTGTATCTGCTGATGAATAATCAGGTTGTTTCCAGTGTTTGAATAATTTTGTACTTGACTTTTGGGGTACATGTTCAGGCATTTCTGTTGGGCATATCCCTAAGGTGAAATACAATGGTAATGTGTCTGCATAGCTTCAACTTTAATAGATAATGCCAAACATATTTTCAAACCGTTGGTGCTAACTTAAACTTCCAGCAACATTACAGAATAGTTTCGGACATCTAAAACCTAAGAAATGCTTGATATTTTTAATTTAGTATTTATGATGTGAATGTAAAGATACCTCATATATCTCAACTCATTTATATTTCACAATAAAATGTCCATTTTTCCAATTACTGAAAAAGCATAACATATTTTCTTATGTTCATTGACCTAATAGCTATCTATTGTTTAGAAAGTGATCAATCTTTGGTTTCCTATTGGGTGGTCTGTCCTTTTTATACTGTTTTATTTATGTTCTTTATATATTCTAGTTGTGTTCCTTTAGTATGCTAAATGTATTACAAGTACTTTTTTCAATATAGAGCTTGCCTTTTTTACTTGATTTTTTTATTTATAAAAATTTACTAATTTTAATGTAATCAATACTATTTTTCTACTGATTAAGAAATAGTACAATTTGTATATCAAAATTGTTAGTAAATTATTTTATGTTAACTTGTATGGTTTATTGTTTTGCCTTTTTTCATGCTTGCATCTCAGGTTATTTGGAATAAGGTTTTGGATGTGATAATTTCAGTTTCTCTTCATATGGCTATGCAATAAAACCAGTCCTATTTATTGAAAAGCTTATTTATTGCATTGTTCTTTAGTGCCAGCTTTATCTGTTTCTGGGTTCTCTATTCTCCATTGATGTATTCAAAAATTTATATGTAAATAATTTCTGAAAAAAGATATATCATAATGAATGTGGACAACAACAAAAAGAAACAGAAAATCTAAATGTTTCTAAATTGATTAAGGGAAAATAATTCATAATTAAGCTTGTATAAAGAAAATACCCAGCCCAGATAGGTTCACTGTTGAATTCTAAACGATTAAGAAAGAAATAACACCAATTATACACAAACTTTTCCAGATAATAGAAAATAAAAGGATGTTTCTAACTTATTTTATGAGATCAACAATACCTGGTATTAAAGCTGATCAGGATATTACAAGAAAGAAAGTTAAAGGTGAACCTCACTCATGAATACAGATGCAAAATGTCCCTTGTTCATAACACCCTCACATAATCATTTTGATATCTGTAGCATATATGCTAATATCTCTGATAAAATTTGGTTTTGCCTTTACTTTTTCTTTACAGTTGTGTCAAAGCTTTATTAATTTTGTTAGTCTTTTTAAAAAACAAAATGTGGCCTTTTTATTTTCTCTAGTGTTTCTTTCTGTTGATTATATCTAATTATGTCTTATTACATGCTTGTAACTGTCAGTTTAATGTGATTTTTCCTTTTTTAATTTTATCAGTTAAAATTTTAGTTACATTTTTAGCTTTAATTCTTTTTAGATAATGGATATAACTGTATTAATTTCCTTGTAAACCCTACTATGAACTTTGATTTATCTCATTTTTATTACCATTTGGTTCAAAATATTTTCTAATATCCATGGGCTTCATTGTAGTACACATTTTTATTATTTAAAAATATTGATTTGTAGATGCATTGCTGCACTCCTTTACCAATGTATTGACTACTTTGACAAAGATGTTAGAACTACAAATTCTTCACTTACCCTTTTATTCCTACTGTACCTCGGTACCTAGCATATTCTAGGACTATATCTTGAATCATCTTATAGATTCTTTTATTGAAATTCCAAGAAATATACACTGCTGTTCTCAGTTCATCCAGTTTCTCTAGGATCTAATTACTATTAAACCTTCAGTTCTGAGTTTTAAAAATAAATTTAATATATTATAGTTTTCTTAAGAATTTAAATATCTAGAAAGAAAACTCAGTCCAAAAAAAGATGAAAGATCTTATCTTCATTATCTCATTTTCTCTGCATATTAATTTGGAAAAAGAGTTAGGTAAAAACACCAGTATAATGAAATTACCAATGAGAAAACCAAGATTCAATAAAATCAAGACCCTTCTTTAATTGATAAGATTGCATAAAAATTTTTCCTTTTACAATTAATAATTTATTATTTCTATTTCTAGAGAGAAATTTTACACAAATATAACACAGACATCTATTTTACCTGGTAGAATGAGGGTCACATAACACAGAAAATGGAGGAGATAGTAAAAGATTCTCATTCTGCAGAAAGAAGCTGTTGAAAAATTTGGTAACAGAATATAGAGACTAGAGAACTTTCCAAAAAGCCAAAAGACATTTACCATTTATAGTTTCCTAGTGGAAAAGAAACTCCCCTTATCCGGAAATTGTTTTAATTTTGTGTACCTGTCTCTGCTCCAGTGATTATGGCTGTGGGAAGAATTACCCAAATTGAAAACTCTTGAAAATAATTGAGCTTTTGGGAGGAATCCCTCTATGAATGATAGCTGTATATATGGTATATTCATATCGTTGGTAATTAATATTTAATGATTAACACAAAGGGGCATGTGTAGAATAAATTTAAGGTAAATACTTATTTACTGCTTTAGAGCTAAAACAACTGAACATTGTCCATTACACAATTGATTACTTTTCAAAATTTACTGTAGTCACTAATCTGGTGTGTCAATTCATCGATATGCCTGTATATCAAAAATTCTTAATTATATCATGTCATCCCATTAATTTTCCCCAAACTATTCATTTATAAGGCCCAAATATTAAGCCTTACTTTTGTCACTAATTTCTGTTACATTTTTCAGCTGCAACTTAAATATTCCTGAAACTTGTTTTTCTAGTAAAGCTCCATAATTCTTCAGTTTTTTTAACATTTAAATATTTTATTACATGCACACAATAAATAAGGAAAAGAGACTTTAAAATAAATAGCAGTAATTTCCTGCCCTAACTTCCCTATTTTCAGGCTGTCTGGTGATTACTAACATAAGAATAAGGATCTGGTTTATTATATTATCTTATCTTATAAACCAGAGTATATTCCTTTGTTTCTATTAAGAAAAGTACAAATTTAGATTACATACACTTTTTTCTAGGCGATCTTTATCAAATATTTTGAAATTATGTTATTTTTTTAAAAATGTTATAGGTTATTGTTAATAAAACACTAATATTTTTCCTACCAACTGTAGTTGCAATATTTTCTTCCTCATTTAAAATGAAAATATTAGCCCTCTTGCCAATTCCTGCAGCATTTCTCCCCACTTTTCATGTCATTATTTTGTTAAACATTTCCTTTTATCTTGTGTAAGATAATATGTGTACTCTGTGTATAATTGAAATGCTTTATTTTTAGACTGTAATACAATAAGATGTATCAATTATATTGCCTTTTTCTATGTGCCCAATATCACAAAACTTAGGTTAATCAAAGAGAATTGCTCTTGGTTTTGAAGTCAAATTGACATTATTATTAACATTATTACTATCAATAGTTTCTTTTTTATTTTTCTTTTCTTATTTCTGTTTTCTTATATCTTAAGTGTTTTTGTTTTTATTTTAATTAATGATTGGTTATGTCATTATTGAAAACTATTTCTTCCTGAAGTTTTCTTTGCATATAACAAGAAAAAATAAATAATAGGCATTCCCTATCTTCAAGTTTATCTGAGTAGCATAGGTGATTCCTGAGAGTGCTTCATTCTAAACCTGCCTTCCTGAGTTTAATCTGGATCTTGTGTCCTTTTTTGATGGTTGTTGTTTCTGTTTTTCTCCCTCCAGAAATGTTTGAAAAGATTTTTAAAAATTAGAATTTCCCTGCAAAAAAATATTCTGCCCTCACATTTAATGATTTGGGTGTTATATCTAGGTTCAAAATCATGTTTCTTCAGAACTGCAAAGCTGTTAACGCCACTAAAATCCAATTTCAGTCTTCTTGATGAAAACTCTAAAGTTGGGCTAGATCCTTTTAAATGTTTTGATTTGTTTCTCTCTTGATGTCATCAGGACATTGGCTTTTTTGATTCAGTCTCCCAAACTTTATGATTCACACATTTCTTGGTGTAAATTTCTTATGAAGAAGTTATCTTTCTGGTATTGATGAGCTTATATATTTCCTTGGATCTGGGACATTTTCTTATCTTCCTATATTTTTTTTCTCTGATAAGTTCTTTTCTCCTTATTTGTCTATTTTCTCTCTTTTGGGGCTGTTTTTAAGTCAAATATTTAGCTATTTGGCTATAATTTTATCTTTTCTCTCCTATTTTTATGTCTATTTGTTTTTTATTTTAAATAAATCTTTTACTTTTATATTTAGCCTTTGCATTTTAAGCATTTTTTTGTTTGCTGAAAAAGAAATATCAATGTCCTTTTCTGTTCTCTGATTATTCTTATGTCATAGAATAATAGACCTATATGATAGATGTAAAGGCTTCTTGAATCCCTCAATAAATACATTTTAGAGAGGTTTTGCTCGTTTATTTTATATTACATTATATTCTTTTCCTTGATCTGTTTTCTCAGGGTCTAGCTTTCTGTTTGTCATTGTGATCTTAGATGTTTATCCTGCTTATTCTACTCGTATGTTGGATGAAGCACTGAATTATATTGTAGGATTTCCTTGGTTGTCATGCACATCTTTTCTTCTCTGCAATGGAATTCTTTTGGTAAAGTCTGTGAATGTGGGCTGAATTGGCTTCCTACTACAAGTAGAATGCCTTAGAACTCCCCATATCTTGAAGAAGAAACCTTGCTGTTTCTCCGGAGGCAAAAGTGCCTATACCAGAAATCTTAGCTCTCTACACAGGATTTTAATTATTCAATTCAATTTTAATTTTATTCAAACAAAACTAAAAACCTCATGGGGGAAGAATGGTATCTCTTGTTTTATAGTGAATTTCCAAGATGCAACATTTTTATTAGAATACATATTCCTAAAATGGAAATATAATTCATTTGGATTTCTTTGGCATTTATGTAAAAAGTCAATTGATTTTACATATATTTTATATACATATTAAGGTCTATTTCTGGATTCTATATAATGTTTCATTGATCTATGTCTTACTCTTTTATGTAAGTATAAAATTATTTTGTTCACTGTAATTAGTAAAACCTGAAATCGGGTATGATAAATTTTCTTAGTTATATTATCTTCAAATTATTTTGGTAGTTTTTAGGTCCTGTAAATTTAAATATCCATTTTTAAGTCAGAGTGTCAATATGTATTTTTAAAGCTTTTTGGAATTTTTGTTGGGATTCTGTTGAATCTATATATTAATTTGATGAAATTTGACATTTTAACATTTCCAATACATACGTGAACAAAGTTTATCTTTTTATTATTTAATTATTTAAAAAAAATCCTTTCAACAAGGTGGTCTTCAGTGTATAGAGAGGTCTTGTGTGTGTGTGTGTGTGTGTGTGTGTGTGTGTGTGTGTGTGTGTATGTGTCTAATTATGTGTTAGATATAATGAACTCCAAGTTTCTCTTCAAAGAGTCAGTATGTCGATATGTTCAGCTCTCTTATTCTTTAATTCACCATTTTAAAGTTTAATTTCCTGCTTCTTTCTTTTACTATTTGGAATTATAATAATGGATTTCTGAGTGTGACATTAATTTACATTTTATTCAATAATATTTTGTTAAGTTTTTAATCTGTATTCAAATATTTTTAATACAGTTTTGAATCTGTATTCGTAAGGATGATTAATCTGTAGTTTCCTTGTGATTTATTTTTAAATATTAGTATTAGAATAATGCTGGCCTCCTAAAATAATTTGGGAAATGTTCTCTTCTATTCAGTTACACAGAGGTGTTTGTTGTATAATGGGTATAATTTCATTACTAAATATTTGATAGAATTTACCAATGAAGCCATCTGTAGCTAGAATTTTTTATGTAGAAAAATTTTTAAGTATAAATTAGTTTTAAAAATAGACATAGGATTATTAAAGTTGCAAATATTTTCTTGAGTGAATTTGAGTAGTTCATGTCTTTTGAGGAATTTTTTCATTTCATGTAAGTTGTCAAAGTTTTGGCATAAGGTTGTTTGTTTTATTCCCTTATTGTTCTTTAATACCTGTTACATTTATAATGATTTCTCCTATTTTATTTCATATACATATAATTTTTATTGGTACTTTATTTTTTTTCTTTAAATTGTACTTTGGGTTCTGGGGTATATGTGCAGATCATGCAGGGTTGCTTCATAGGTACTTACATGGCAAGGTGGTTTGCCGCCTCTAACCCCCCATCACCTATATCTGGCACTTCTCCCCATGTTATCCCTCCCCAATCTTTCCACCCCCTACTGTTCCTCTTCTAGCCCCCCCACAACAGACCCCAGTGTGTGATGCTCCCCTCTCTGTGTCCATGTGTTCTCATATTCAACACCCACCTATGAGTGAGAAAATTCAGTGTTTGATTTTTTGTTCTTGTGTCAGTTTGCTGAGAATGATGGTTTCCAGATTCATCCATGCCCCTACAAAGGACATGAACTCATCATTTTTTATGGCTGCATAGTATTCCAAGTATTCCATGGTGTATACGTGCCACATTGTCCTTGTCCAGTCTATCATTTATTGATGGGCATTTTTCTGATATTGATAACTTGTGTCTTATCTCTATCTATCATCTATCTATCTATCTATCTATCTATCTATCTATCTATCTATCTATCTATCTATCTATCATCTATCTATCTATCTATCTATCTATCTATCTATCTATCTATCTGTCTATCTTTTTGATCAATCTGGCTAGAGGTTTCTGAAGGACCATTTTTACTTTTAAAGAATCAGCTTTTGTTTTCATTGCTTTTGTTTTTCCTTTTTTTTTTCCATTTTCTACTTAATTGATTGCAGTGTATGAGAATTCCAATTTGTCCTCTACATCTCCCCAACTTTTGTTATTATCTATTGTTTTAATTATAGTGGGTGGGATGTGGTATCTCACTGAAATATTGACTGGCATTTCTTTGCAATTAAAATGGAACATCTCTTCATATGCTTGTTGAACATTTGTAAATCTTCTTTACAGAAATAGCTAAACAAATATTTGCACCTTTTTATTTTGGGTTATGTGTATTTTGTTTTTAGTTGCAGATACTGTATTGTTGATATGGTTTGGAGGCAGCCTGTTTTCAAGGCTACTGGGGAGCTAGAAAGGGGGAATGGAAGTAAGGCAATTAAAATCTCATTGTTGTTACTGAGATTCAGTAATTTCTCTTGAATAAAGGCTCCTTGGATTTTTTGCAAGTCTAGTTAATTTACAGAGCTCTTTATAAAGCGAATTTGAACAATTTTATGGCAGTATTTTTCTTACTTTTATGGAGAAGGAGATTTTCTGAAATCTTCACTCCACTTTTCCAGAAGCCCTGCCCATAATTTGTTGCTTATTGCTACTTAACAACAACAAAAAACAAACAAAAATAACTTCTCTAATTTGAAAGTTAAGCTCTGTTCTGGTTAATATTCCCGTGCAATAAACTACTCTGAAAACTAGATGACTTAAAGCCTAAGAAAAACACAACGTTTTATTATGCTCATGAATTGCGTGTGACGAAAATTAACATAGAACATAGTAGGGTATGAGGCGGCTTGTTTTCTTCTACGTCTGAAAGCTCGCCTAAGAAGACACAGCCTAGGAGTGATTTCATATTAGCTGACTCCTTCTTATCCTCCTTTGTGGGTTCCAGTTTTCACACAGAATTATGTAAATCCTATTCCTTAGGATTTCAGACTTTTCCACATCAGTCTGTAGCTTTTTATTGGGTGATTTTATCTCTCTGATTTAGTTAATGGATCAACAAATCTATATTGAAAGCACATTCTTCTTTCTTGAGCTTTACACATGAATATAGCAGAAAAGTGTAAACTTAATATGTCATAAGTGTTTCTTTCCAAGTTTACTCCTCTTACTATATTTTTTTAATGAGTGATCACATTGTTAGGCAAATATTTCAAGTAAGAAAACTGCAAGTTAATTCACTGAAATTCTTTGATTTCTTCTAAGTCAGAACTCTGCCCTAAATTTTTATGCTGTCCAGATTGTTGTTACAGATTTAAGTAAGAAATACATTCAGTGGATACTTTAAATTCTGAACGCCAAGTTTTACTGATGCTTTATAATTCATAAGAAAGTTTATGTTAAAATTATTTTAATATCATAATAGAAATTAATGTGGAATGTGGAAACTTGGAAACCCAATGAATTCATTGAAGGCAAGGACAAAAACAGAAGCATTCAGTGTTGATGTATAAGATGAGAGAAGTTAAATAAAATTCTTGAGGACCAAGAGAGAAGAACCTTGAATTGTTATGTTTGAGATTCATTATAATAGTCAGCTCTGGATGTTAGAATTAGAAGTGACTTTTCTTTTTATCTTTAAACATTTCTGTATTGTTCTAGATTTTCATATTATTTTAAACTTTTAAAAGCTCTTAAAATGTTTTAATTTGCTTTTATTCTGATAATAAAATAATAAATACATATGTAAAACAGTATAACAATATAAAGAAGTAAATAAAGCACTCACAAACTCATCTCTCCAACATAATTACTCTTAGGTCTTAGAGTTTTTCCTTCTGCGGTTTTTCTTTTTTGATGTATTTTACATGGGTAAGGTGTTAATAGATTTCATTTTATTCTCTTTTCAGTTTGGTTAGATCTTTCTTAAAATTATTTTTATCAATATTCTGCTATTTTTTGATTAGCATCTGTATAACTTTGTGTCCAAGAAAAAACACATTTATATGGAAACTATGAGAAAGTACATAAAAGGAAATAAATATTTATTTACCAGGCAAATAAATAGGACAGAGATTAAGAGTAAAGGATCAAAAGTACTCTGTCACGTGGATGGAGATAAAATTCCGCCGATTGAGTGAAGAACATTCTACCACTCTTTTTTTTCTTAATTTCTCTTGTACTAAGCCAATATTGAACTCGCCAGTCATGATATAATTGTGTAATCCAGAAAGCCAGAGATCAACCACTTAAATATAGATTGATAACCAAAATTCATTTTTATTAATAACATTGTTATGATGTAATGTTATATAATGTTTCATTATTATAATTTATTTTTGGTGGAGTTTAGCAGTGATTTTGTTAATGATTGGCTTTTTGTATTCCCGTACCACACAGCAGGGGTTAACACCGCAGTAATAAAACACATATTCCCAACTGTTGCATTCAGGCTTGCAAGCGCCACGAACAAGCTGACATTCTCTTTTTCTTTCTGCAACTTCTCTTGTATTTTTCTGTGGAACTAGGAAAAAGTAGCTATGACCATAAGTCCAGATTTAATATCCTTAGATACAGAGATGAATAAAGTAAACTCTTTAAAATGTAGAATTATACCATTCTGTTTCTGAAATCATGCCCAAGCAATGCTATTGAGATTTTTCCCTTTACCAGCTAGTTCAATATACTTATTTATCCAACAATATTGCTTTTACCAATATTTTTCTTTTTGTAAATAGAACATTCTAAAATATCTAATTTGTGTATGCTTCTTCAAGTGTAAAGAGAAAAGGACATAGAAGAAATAGTCCACATGTTTTGTCTTCTAAATAATAATCTACCTCCAGCCCCTTTTTTCTCGACCCCTACAAATCATTAGGTTGGCTGTAAAAAGCTTAATTTTGACAGTAGCTACAGTACCAGTTTATAAAATTGATCTTGAAAGTGAAGGCAGTAGGAAGTATCTAAAAAGTTATAGTCTCATCACACACACACAACAACAAAATACATAGATTTAATTATACATGTTGTGGAAAACGTTTTTTCATTATTTTCTTAACTATCAGTTCTCCTCATTTCTTCCTCCATTAAAAAAAAACAGACTAACTTGCCTTAAAAGCAGTTCATATGAAATCTCCTAATAATAATTTATTTGTTTTTATTATTTTTAGAGAAAAGGATTGACAAGAACATTTTGCCCTTCACATCTTTTTTACAATAACAAATCTTACCTGATGGACCAGAAGACACAGTGAAGACAAAGGTCAGAAAAATACAAAGTATCTTCATTGTTGATGCAGTTACACCCAAGTAAAGTCGGGACAGAGTTCAAAATGTCTCAGAGTTGTGCTAGCCTTTGGTAAAATAAATGTAGGCTCTTGTTTTTATAGCATTCTTGGAATGATTACAATTCTGATTAATGCTGCCTTTCCAGATTGAGTGCATATTCATGTAAATATTGTGAAATAGCAAACAAGTGTAGTAGAGAGTTTAGTGCTGTTACATTCTCAGTGAGTCAAACATGAATTCGTTTTCATTTTTCTAAGTAAACAATGAGGTTAAAGTGTTCTTGGTCACTAATTAATTGAAAGCACACAATCAGTATCATTTACATTTTCAACCACACGCTTTTTGAGTAATTATTATGTACCAGGGGCTGTTCTAAGCACTTTCTATGGATTAATTCTCATGACAAATTCTATAACATAGGAACTTTTAAATTTCCAATTGAGAAAACTGACACAGACAGATTATATAATGGCTCACAAATTATACATGTAGTCATTGGTGGAGTAGAGATTGATTATCAGGTTATATGATAACAGAGCTCATTCTCTTAACCTCCACCCTCCTCACTCTCACAACTGTGTGATGGGTTTCTGTCATGTGCAGTTATTCTCTGCATACATGGCCTGAACCAGGCACTGTTTCTGGGATTCAATTTTTCTACAAATATAAAATATTTCTATATCACTGTTTTAATACTGTTATATTAACAATCATCATAGTTGTACCACAGGAATAATCAGTATCATTATTTACATGCCATGTGATGATGATTCAGTCATGAGATTATCTTATAAGGAGGGGAAAGCAGTGTATTAAGAATCTAAAGAGCACTAGATTTAGATAGGGAAAACTAACCTTGAGGTCTGGTTCTCAGTTTACCGTCTATATATTTGAGATAAATATTTATCTATCTAAGCCTTAGGACTCTCTTCTTGGAGGCCAGATTGGTAGCATCAACCATATTCAGAGTTTTAATAGCAAGGATCAAGTAGAAAACATGTAAAAAATATTAAGTGATCAATAAATGAATTTAAACAATTTGGTCCACTTTTACAAATCTAGAGCTGGTATTTAAATCCAAAAAGATGTATCCTTACAACTTAATGATATTGTCTTATCATTAGAGAATGTCACTATTTATATTTATACTTAATTTATATTTTAACTCCTTCTGACATTGAGAGAAACAAATTAGAAATATGCTCTATGATCTGAATTTAGAAAGCAGCAGTCCAGTTCTCTTGTCTTTTGTGTACTTCATTTCTCACTCAAAAGGTATCTATTTATAACCAAACCATGAAAAATCTATTCTGTCAATATTTTCTCTCTATAAAATGCCAGTAAGAACCCTTTGAACCACTGGAAATTTAATAGACTAATTGTATATAAACAGAGAAAAATAGCAATGGCAAATTTTAAGAAGTGGGCAGTATCATAGTGATATCATGAATAAGAAAATGACCTTGGACAATAGGTCCCGTTTTTGCTTGAGTGCAGCCATATCCAATTTATCTGTATAAAATAAGTCACTTCTATTGAGTTGGCACATAAGTTAAACACATAAATTGCATATTTTCCCCTATGTGTTTAAAGGTAAAGTTTGGTCTAATTATGCCAGAATCACACTGAACAAAGGTAAGGGTCTGAATTCTCCCAGCAAGATACATTAAGTAGAACCTAACAAAATGCATAGAAAGCAAGTTAACTCAGTTATTTATGCTTACAATGGGCATCTTATGGTGTAATTGGGAAGAAATTCAGATTCTAGATTTCTAATAACAAAATCATTTTTATTTATTTTGTTTTGCTTCTTAGAGAGGAAGAGACAAAAAAAGAGAAAGTTGAGTGAGAATGAGATTGGGGTTCTGATTAAGAGATTGTGATTTCTTAAGGTAGAAAGAGACAAAAATATGCGCCTTCATATTTCTACTTACTTGAATCAGAATTTAGGAGTTTGAGATTTTTTTTTTTTTGAGTTTTATCTTTCTTCTTGTAATGTTAGTTAATTGTAGGCAGTAACTGAGTAGTTCAAAGCTAGAGGTAAGGATTTTTGGAGGGGTAAAAGAGAGGGTGGTTAGGCTTTGTGGATGTTGGGCTGAGAAATGCCTATGAGGGAAATTTTCCAGGCCAAGACATGGATGTTGGGAATACAAGCAAAGGGTTTGTTGCTGAGGAGATAACCAGAAGAATATACCAAATGCAAGGCTATTCTCTTACAAGAGTTGCTAATCAAAATTTTGATACTTTCTTTAAGTCATCTGCATGAAGTATTGGTTTGTCAGTCAGTCACTGGTTCTCAGCTTTCACATTTTAGGAATAAAAGTCTAAAACAACATATGGTCTCTTTGCAGAGCAAAACCATAATGCCATTCCCATTCTTTGTTCTTCACTACCAGTCACTGCATTATTCCAACTCCTCTCCACTCCCAAACACAAATATCTCAATGAAATGATGGCCACAAAACTTTAAAACTAAAGTAAAAGAATCTGTTATGTGACTAATTCTATGTAACAGTGACATTGATTGGAAATTTGAGAAATTTTCAAATCTGAAAGAATAATACATTTATTTTACAGATGATGCTATTGAGGATTACTAATAAAACAAAAGATGGCATAGGTGCCAGTAGCTGGATCTTCTGCCACAACTGTTACTTCTTTCTACTCTAAAAGCTCTTATGTACATTCCAGTGTTGAGGGTTCATATATTTAGAATCCATGAGTCTGAAAACTAAGCTTCTGTCATGCCTGATTCTGCTGTACCTTATAACAACTATTAAATGCTTATTGCCTGCAGGCACTAGAGTGTATAATTTACATGTGCTAATATGTTTAAACTCATGAAACACCTAAGACATAGATATAATGTTTCGCCCCATTTTTACATACAAAGAAACTGACACGAAGAGATTTAAGTTATTTGCCCAACGTCAGTCAGCTTGCTGGTAAGTGGTGAAACTGGAATTAAACATATTATATTTGCAGAGCTTACCTGTTAAACCATTATTATGACATACCCTAAATCACTTGGTATAGTTATCTTGGAATTCCAAGGAAACTTATATAATAAGGGACATATGTGGTTTCCAAGATAAAGGGAATATTATAATTTATTTGTCCTCTCTCTGTATTTATTTATTTATTTTTAGTTTTCAATTATTATGAATACATAACAGTTGTGCATATTTATGATGCACATTTGCTACTTTTATACAAGCATATCATGTGTATGATCAAATCAGGGTAACTGCAGTATCTATCGCCTCAAGCATTGATCATTTTTTTGTGTCAAGAACATTCCAATTCTACTCTTTTTGTTTATTTTGAAATGTATCATAAACTATTGTTAACAATAGTAACCCTATTGTACTACCAAAGACTAGCTCTTATTCCTTCTAACTGTATTTTGTACTCATTAATCATCCCTTTATTCTATTTTCGATTATTTAATCACCTCCTTACTATCCCTGCCAGCCTCTGGTTTAATTTTTTTGTACTCACATACGAGTGATTTTTATACACACACATAAGTGAGGATGTGCAATAAAATTTGTCTTTCTGTGGCTTATTCCACTTAACATAATGTCCTATGTTTCCATCCTTGTTGATGCAAATGACAAAATTTTATTCTTTATCATGACTGAGTGGTATTCTATTGCCTCACCTTTTATTTTTACAACTGAGGGACACTACTGAAAACAGAAACTTTGAAGAGAAACCGCTATTGGAAGTTTTTGTTTATAAGAGAATCTAAAAGTGAATATAACATGTGATTGTGAATAGACTACCTGAGTGAGTAAAAAAAAGTAAAAGTGTCCTTTTACTCTCTGGCTGTGTGTGAGGGGCAAGGTACATTTCCTTTCTCAGCATCAGCTTTCTTGGGAGTACTGGGAATAAAATTAGTCATCTTGAAGAAATGAAGAGTAAATTATGTAAGGCAAGTAGCTGGTACCTAAACTAATGCTTCTTCCCTTTAAATTAGTACCCTCTACATTTGACTGTACTAATAGCTCCAGAAGTCTTAAGCCACAGTTCTATCAGAAGCTTTCTTCCTTTGATATCTCCTTATGCTTTGTGAGTCAGAAGATTACTTTTGAAAGAAAATTATTTATGAGTGTGTGTATGTTTGTCTATACAGTAATGTATACTATACTTACAGTTGGGAAAAGCAAAAGAAAAAAGAGTAGGAATAAAACAACTAAAATAGTTGAAAATATCTGAAAATGCTTGTCTATATCATACACAATCCTTATAGAAATAAGTCCCTTGCTGATGCTGCATGTGAAGCATATTTTTCTTTATTCCTCCATAATACAAAGACCCTATATTGTTAAAATGACCACATGCCATATGGCATTTGAGAACATGGTCTCTAATATGAGGTCCTATAAATAAGAATTTACTTTTAAGAGCTAAAACTAAAGAATAAAGCCTTTGATTGCATGCTTACATCACTTTGAAAGTGGTTCCAAGAATCTCATAAATGAAGAAAAAAGATTTGTAAAGTATTTCCAAGTTCCCTTTAATATAATCCCCTACTTATGAGCATCCATACCCTTGATAAGTCACCTTTATCTGATACCTTTTGACTAAATGAGCTGTTTCGAATGTAGAATGAGCCTCTTCTTTGACATTAGAAGGACCTGGATTTCCAGGCCTGATTTTACTACCCAAGTGATCTTTTAAAAGTCCCATTCCTCATCTATAAAATGGTGATTGTAACATCAAACTTACTGGGTTGTATTGCATATTAAATAATATAAATAAGACTATGCATGAACCTGACAAAAAAGCATTCATTAATAATTTTGAAGAATACTGACTTCTTACTCTATGTAGGCACAACTTGACACTCCAGAATAGAACAGTAAGCAAGAAATACATTGTCACAACCCTTGTAGGGCTTACAGCAAGTGAAATGAGTCATGTAATAATCAAACAAATTAGTTATTTCAGATATGAATCACTCTGCACAGAATCCAACAGTGTGGTAGGAAAAGGAGTGACTATCAAGAAAGGCATCATCATAAGTGATCAAAGATAATTTCTATCATCCTGGGAAGAAGGTGGCCAGCAAAGAATGTCTCATGCAAAGAGATCAAGCTACATGTTTCCAAAAGCATAATGTGTGTGAAGGACAAAAGTCAGGCCAGTGCGATATGTTTAGTGAGAAAGGGGTAAGTGGTAGGGTGAGGTCTAGAAACACACAGGCCATTTCACTCCATGATGAAGCGATGGATTTTATTTTATTTTATTTTTATTTTTTTTTAATTTTTATTGCATTATAGGTTTTGGGGTACATGTGCAGAACGTGCAAGATAGTTGCATAGGTACACATATGGCAGTGTGTTTTGCTGCCTTCCTCCCCTTCACCCACACTTGGCATTCATCCCCAGGCTATCCCTCCCCAGCCCCCCCCCGCTTTCCCTCCCCCATTCCCCCCAATAGACCCCAGTGTATAGTAGACCGCCTCTCTGTGTCCATGTGTTCTCATTTTTCTCACCCACCTATGAGTGAGTATATGCGGTATTTCTTTTAAGTTTAGTGGATGCCAGTTGAGGCTTACAAATTCTAGAACTATCAGAAGGGGAGTAGAAGTGAAGTCAGAAAGGGAGGTAATTTTGGAGACTCCTTCAGTGTTCTATGAGAGAAAAGATGGTAGCTTGGATAAGGTGTTTCTCTGAGCTGATTATCCCTTTCTCTTAACTGTCTCCAAGGGTTTGCTAGGTTCTCCTCATGTAAACCTGCCCAAACCTTTGTCTCTCACATCTGATCACAATTTAGGAGAGCCTGTTCCAGTGTTCTGACCCATTATCTGATCGTTAATCATTGATATGTATATTGTGTTTCCTTCCATTTTCCGGTCAGCCTTGAGTTGGATTCTCTGTGTCTTCTGAAGGAACAATTCCATAATAGGATATATGGAGCCATGTGGGAGTTTAGAGTCATGGGTTTTTCTTTTATCTCATGATAAATGTACATGTTAGGGTACATTTACATCCCCTAACTGTGTTACCATCTGACACAAAGGAAGAAACAGAAACCCTCATGGGGAATAATTCTAGTTAGATGAGAGACGAGTAACATTGAACAGAAAAATTATGAGAATAAACACAAGAAAAAAAAAGAGAGAAAAGAGAAGAAAAGAGAGGAAGAGAGGAGGAAAGAAGAGAGAAAGAAAGATTGATTAGTGAAAGAAGGCAGTTTTTATGTCACTGGTAGAGAAGATACCCCAGAACGTGGTGACTAGAACACGTTAGAAGTGCATTGTTACAGTGATAATTATTCTTTCATTCATCTTCAATGTACGTTTTTGTTATGATGGAATTGGGACGAAAGCATAAGCATATAAGCATGAATTTTGGTTATGCAGTTTTTAAAAACCAAATTCTACAATTAATTTCCCTTTCAATCAGTGAAGTAAGTAGCAGTTCAGAGAGAGAGAAAAAAAATCAATCAGGGAAGGATATAGTTCTCTTAGGTTTTTCTCCCTGTAAGATGCAAAAGAATATGTTTATCAAGAATATGTGCTGGAAAAGAGTTACAACCAGTATAAATAAAACTGAATGATTTAAATTTAGGTTTAGATTTCAGTTTAGAGTTAAAAATATAAAAAAATAAAGAATTACTATTTTACTCATAATCTTAGGGCTACCAGTCACACCTTACAACTTCTTTCAAGCTTCATGTTCTCAGTCACAAGTTTCGTAATGTCCTGATGAATTAATCATTAATTCTGTATCAGTACTTCTTTACTAGCCCTATGTTTACTTGGATTATACATAACAATCTGGAAATAACTTCAGGAATACCATTCTATTGCTTTCAAGAAAAATTCTATTAGACTTTTTTTTGAGGAAATGTGTAATGAAAGGACAGAAAACATTAGAAATAGCAATTTCCTGATAGGCTGGCAGGCTTTCTTAACATAGGAAACTGTGAAATTGTATACATGAAGCTATTTAGAGTTCGGATGAGTTATTCCTTTATATTTATATTTCACCTGTGTGGTACATGGTTTGATTCAGTAAATCTTAGAAGCTAATTGAATCTATGGCATATTGAGGAGGAGCATAGTTGAAAAATTTCACTAGCATGGCTTAAAAAAAATTAAAGAGAATCTGTATGCTATCATACCAAGAAAACTTGGTAGTTTACCACACTGTTAAGTTTTGTAATGATTTCCTGGCAGTCCACCCTGAATCTCTAGTTTTCATTTAGACAACTTTCTTAACTCTTTTAAACTATCTCCCCAACTTTAATAATTATTTGTAGAAATATAAAAAACAATGTGGGTGAAAGTTATTGAACAATTTGTCTTTCAGCCATGGACATTCTACTTATAGACACCCAGCCCACAGGTCTCCCATGTTCCCTGAAGAGTCTGCTGTGGCTTTTGTGTTCTGCTTGATGGCCATTATGTTCTCTTTTGAAGTGGTCTCACTAGTCATCACCACCTTCTGACTTCACTCACAACTTTGTGGTTTGCTCATGGCTCTGAGGTTCACTGCTATTTTAATGACTTTGCACTTGTTACCTCATAGTGGGGATCACTCCTGCTCCATGCTTCTGTTGCTGTCATTGCTTCTCTAGCTGAAATCTAGGCCCCTCTCTTCTGACCAATTTGATGACTCATTTTTCAAGGTTCTCAGACGACATATCAAATATACACTCTTCTTTTTATGCACATCCCTAGTGTGACAGCTACAATCTTTCATGTCACTATCCCAAACAATGTTTCCTTCCAATCTTCAGACTTGCATGGAACTATATGGCTATGGCTCTATGGCTCCTACAGGGTTGATTGTGCATTCTCTGCTTCACTTCTTAACTCTTATCACTGTAGCTTCACTTTCTTCTTTAGATCTGGTGACAAATAGGTGAATAAAATCAGACTGAATATAAATATTGCCAGTTACATGTATTAAGTAATTGTACCAGGCATGTGTTATCAATTTAGAAATTGATGTTGGTACTTCCATTTTTATGCGTGGGAAACCAAAACTTAAACAAGTTAAATAACTTGCTTAAGGTTATACGACTCATAAGAATAGGTCACAACTAGTCCACAGACCATCACGCTCCAAGCAGTGTGACATCAATGCACATACTCCAAACACTGCCTATTATCTCTCTGTAGCAATACAGCAAAGCAAGACAACGTTAATCAAAAAGTGAACACTATTGTAAACAGTGCTGCAATGAACATACATGTGCATGTGTCTTTATAATAGAACGATTTATAATCCTTTGGGTATATAAAATGCCCATCAATGATAGACTGCATAAAGAAAATGTGGCACATACACACGATGAAATACTATGCAGCCATAAAAAAGGATGAGTTCATGTCCTTTGCAGGGACATGAATGAAGCTGGAAACCATCATTCTCACCAAACTGACATAAGAACAGAAAATTACACACCACATGTTCTCACTCATAAGTGGGAGTTGAATAATAAGAACACATGGACACAGGGAGGGGAACATCACACACTGGGGCCTGCTGGGGGGTGGAGAGTAATTTTATATTACCTCTACATTTTAAAATTTATGAGTACAAAAAATAACTCCCAACTGATGGAAAACTAGCTGTTTAATATTTCATCTTCTTGAGGATTCCAAGTATAATTGTTAAAAGCAAGTGAACTAAATAGATGTATGTATGATAAAATTCCTAACTGAAAGATGTCCTTCCTATACCAGCAGGTTTTAATTTCCTTTTTGAGAAGTGGAAAGTCAAGGCTGGGGGAAGTCTGCATAAACAAAAATACAATTCTCAGTTCTTGCTGAAAAAGCTGAGGATAGAGATAAAATTTTTCCTCCTATACAGTTTTCTTATTGCAGATAAATTAAAGATAAGCAGGACCATTAGTAAACATAGTTTACTAATGAATATATGTAAATAAAGTTGTTAGAAATTATAATAGTAACAACTTTTTTTTTTGTAAAGTTGTTAGAAATTATAATAGTAACAACTTTTTTTTTTGTAAAACTTTAAGTTCTGGGGTACATGTGCAGAACGTGCAGGTTTGTTACATAGATATACATGTGCCATGGTGATTTGCTTTATCCATCACCCTAACAACTACATTAGGTATTTCTCCCAACATTATCCTTCCCCTAGCCCCCTCATCCCCCTGCTATCCCTCTTCTACTTCCTGACACCCCAAACAGGCCCCAGTGTATTATGTTCCGTGTGTTCTCATTGTTCAAAACTCACTTATGAGTGAGAACATGCAGTGTTTGGTTTTCTGTTCTTGTGTTAGTTAGCTGAGAATGATGGTTTTCAGCTTGATCTATGTCCCTGCAAAGGACATGAACTCATCCCTTTTTATGGCTGCACAGAATTTCATGGTGTACATGTGCCAAATTTTCTTTACCCAGACTATCAAGTGATGGGCATATGGGTTGGTTCCAAGTATTTGCTATTGCAAACAGTGCCACAATAAACATACATGTGCATGTGTCTTTATAATAGGATGATATATAATCCTTTAGGTATATACCCAGTAATGGGATTGCTGGGTCAAATGGTATTTCTACGTCTAGATTGTTGAGGAATAGACACACTGTCTTCCACAATGGTTGATCTAGTTTACACTCCCACCAACAGTGTAAAGGTGTTCCTATTTCTCCACATCCTCTCCAGCATTTGTTGTCTCCTGATTTTTTTTTGCCAATCAATGAGAGCTTGTAAGGTTGCTGAGGTTGGTTGGCCTTGAACTCTTGGCCTCGCCTTCGCAAGCGCCACGACATCTGGCCGGAGCCACTTTGGGCCCCTGTTGTCTCCTGATTTTTTAATGATCGCCATTCTAACTGGTGTGAGATGGTATCTCAATGTGGTTTTGATTTTCATTTCTCTAATGACCAGTGACAATCTTTTTTTCATATGTTCGTTGGCGCACAAATGTCTTTTTTTGAGAACTGTCTGTTAAGGACTTCATGACTAAAACACCAAAAGCAATGGCAGCAAACGCCAAAATAGGCAAATGGGATCTAATTAAACTAAAGCGCTTCTGCACAACAAAAAACAAACAAACAAACAAACAAAAACTATCATTAGAGTGAACCAGCAACCAACAGAATGGGAAAAAATTTTTGCAATTCATCCATCTGACAAAGGCCTAATATCCAGAATCTACAAATAACTTAAACAAATTTACAAGAAAAAAAAACAAACAACTCTATCAAAAAATGGGTAAAGGGAAACATCTTTATATGCCAGTATATGAGAAGGTAGGATGTGCTTTTGGTAAGCAAAGCTATAAGGTATGGGAAAGTGTTTGATTGTGTTAAGAAAAAAGGTAAATTTTATCATAAAGTACAACTGGTTGTTCCCAATGAGAAAGAGAAAATATGGGACTAAACTGAATAGACATAAACAAGTTGTAGAAAATTTGTTTAACAGGAGTTTTGTAAGATAAATTGTATATGTGAACAAGCTAGGATTAGAAAAGAACTATTTATAAGTCTTTTCTAAAATTGAGCATTAGTATCAAAAGTACACTAATACAAAAATAGAATTTGATTCTCTCTGTGGAAGAAAACATGGTTTTATTGGAGTATTAGTCAGCTTTTAATAGAAAATTGTAAAATGTTTTATTTACCTATTTAGATAATTGGCCTAGAATAAAAATCGATTTTTATCAAGATGATCTGCTATGCTTCATGTTATATTTTTCTTACTTTTTCTTTTTCTTTTACTTTAAGTTCTTGGATACCTGTGCAGAACGTGCAGTTTTGTTACATAGTTAGTCATATGCCATGGTGGTTTGCTTCACCTATCAATCTGTCATCTAGGTTTTAGGCCTCACATGCATTAGCTATTTGTCCTAATGCTCTCCCTCCCCTTGCCCTGCACCCTGAGACAGACCCTGGTGTGTGATGTTCCCCTCCCTGTATCCATGTGTTCTCACTGTTCAACCCACTTATGAGTGAGAACATGTAGTGTTTGTTTTTCTGTTTCTGTGCTAGCTTGCTGAGAATGAATGGTTTTCAGCTTCATGCATGTCCCTGCAAAGGAAATTAACTCATCCTTTTTCATGGCTGCAGCTTCATATTTTTTTTTCAGGCTTTTGATTACTTAAGAAAACTTAAGTCTTGTCTATTAAAAGATCTGAGACTTTTCTACAACCATGTAAATTTTTATATTTGCCTTTAAAATCTTTAATTCTTACTCTTCTTAACTGAATGATTATTGTTCACAATGAACTGTTATTCTATTTTAACCAAGTCCTTTAAATCTATGACATTTTTGGCTCTCCAAAATCAAATACTTAATTAACATCTTTGACCTTGAACTAACTTTGAGAGTTTCCAGTGGATCACTGAAATACCACAAAAGTTTCTTCTCTCTTTCAGAGTTGTTAAACTAATTAGGCTTGTTTAGTATGTTAAATGTCATGGAAAGCATTATGAAATAATAATTGATACTGAACCTATATTGAGTTAAATTGTATAGATATGTTATTAATATGTGTTTCATAAATTATATGAAATATTTAGAAATCTGAAAGTTCTGGTATAATGCTATCAGTGACAATTATTAACTTAGAATATTGTATGTCACAAAAACAACAATTTCCTTGTCAATTGTGTTTTAGTAAATTCTCATCAGATCCATAACCATGGAAATTTTTAGTACTGTCATTCATAGAGAGCTAATTATTTTACTCTGGTACTTTTCCGAAAGCTATTTCAGGCAACTGTAAACCTAAAAGTGTTTCATCTCTGAGAAGATTCTGTAAATGTCTCTAACAAGTATAGGTTTCTGATAACCTTACTTTCTGATAATTGCACTAAGAAATTCCAGAAATCTAATGAAGAAATAAATTGGTTTATAAAACTGCCAACTCAATATCAAGCAAAACAAGAATTCATTAAATATAAATAACATGCTTTGTTATAGTTTTATGCTAGGTCAGCTGGTACTGAAATTGTTAAGATACGCAAGTTAAATAAACTCTATAGGATTAACCCAACTTAATTTACTTACTATAACATATTTGATAAACAGTGTTATGCACCTGATTGGATAACAAACTGGCATTTCAAAGAACATAAATTCAATTTTAAGAGTGGATTCATGGAGAACCTGGATGGCTGCCTGGTCCTCCCCAAGTTTTTTAAGTTAACATCATTCAAATTTTTGCAGACTTTGACTTACTATGGAAGAGATAAGAAGATTCAAATTATAAAAAAAAATATTGGTAGAGCTACTGTTTAAAATGGCCAAAATGATTTATAACCAATGTTTGGTTTGCCAAACTCATAATTATAGTAAGACAATAAAAATCTCAAGTGGTACATTTTGGCACATCACGAATTATTTGGACATTTACGGATGTATTTCATTCTATTTCCACTTTCATTGCTGGTTTTCTGGTTATGTAGAAGCTTTCCCATACAGAAAGACTGATGCTATAATAGTAGATAAAAGGTCATTAGAAAGTATGTGTTCTTCATGAGTCCTTTCTGCAGAAATCTTCAATGATGGAGGTACTTGTTTCACTGGATAGTTAAATAGGGTATCACAAGCACAATGGCATTAGTCAACACTAACTGAATCAACTTGATTGTTCTAGTCAAAAATTCTAGTAATTGATAACAATCAAATTCACTCCTACCAGGAAAAAATAGATTAATCCTTTATGAAACAGTTACGAAAAGGTCTATGCCCTTAAAAATAAAACCTCATGTATCTCTCACTCTTTTAAACTCTTACATAACTTAATATTGTAATGCTTCATAATCATGCAAAAGCATATTTTCAATAGGTAAAAGAAACCCTTTGTGACCTACCAACTGATGACAACCAGACTCTTCACAGTCTAGAACATGGAAAGCGAGTCTTTTGGAAAAAACAAAGATTAGCCTTGAGAACTTTTGGAAGAGACCACATCAAGTTCTTCTTACCATTCACCTGCAAGAAAATTTGAGGATGTTGAATAATACATCCACATTTTTCAACTCAAGTGGGTCCCTTTAGGCTCTTGAAATTGAACATCTTTTGGAGACCTCAAGGTAAAGCTTACCAAAGAAGTATATCCTCAGAAGCAGATGGCACCCTTGATGCAGACTGCTTTTTCAAGAAAACAGACTAAGAACTGTCTCCTCTCGAACGTGAAAGCTTCGTCCTTTGTCTTCTTTTCTATGTGTTTCTTTTCTGTTTATGCATGGCAAGGTAATGTAATAATTAAGATTTCATAACCAATAGCTTCCACAGGAAATGTAACTAAATGTTGTATAGGTCATAGTAAGCCTAAATCCCTAAGTGATCTTAGAGATCCTCTACTAAGTGAAGAAGTGAAGTAACTCAGGAATGGAAAACCAAACATCCTATGATCTCACTGATATGTGGGAGCTAAGCTTTGAGGACATAAAGGCATAAGAATGATACAATGGACTTTGTGGAAAGAGTGGGAAGGGGGCGAGGGATAAAAGACTACAAATATGGTGCAGTATATACTGCTCAGGTGAAGGGTGCACCAAAATCTCACAAGTCACTAAAGAACTTACTTATGTAACCAAATACAATGTGTACCCCAATAACTACAGAAAAATAAAAGATACATAAAATATAAAAGTAAAACAGAGAAAAACTGAGGATATTATTTAAAGATTTAAATCGATGAGAGAAAAAAATTTCCACAAATTTTCAATTGACAATCAATATATTTTAATACTGATGGTGCACATTATCTTTTTGAATACAGACATACCAATAAGAATTACTATTCAATATTTTGCTTGAGGTTCATAGTTACTGTTTCTTATCAAATCAGTTATAAATGTTTATCTGCAAATAACATTTTTAATTCAAAGGTAATATGAAAGAAGGGCCAAATTCTGTCTATGAACTATAGTTTTCTTTTATCACTGCTATATAGAAACATTATTTTAAACATTAGAGAGTCATAGATAAACATAAGAAGATGCATAGAAAATCTAATCCAATTCTTTCACATTATAGGTTAAAAAAATGAGATCCCAAGTGATAAAATAACTTGCCTAGTTTTGTTTTGTTTTGTTTGTAACTACAAATCATTAACATAGAGAATAAAAATGAAAAAAGATTTAAGCAAAGGTGAGGAACTTGAATCAGTTTTGAATTATGTTTTTGCTGATTAAGAAAAAGAGAATTCAGGACCAGCTGGAAGAGGAAAATCAATACATCTCTGAGCAACATTTGTTTAACAGCTATCTATTAAGTGTACGCCATGTGCCAGGGATTTTTCAAGAAACTTGTGGTATATTAGGGAACACATCAGAAAGTATGAGTCATCAATTCCAGCAAAATTTCAAATAAAAATTACTTCAACACTTATATGTATTTTCGGATAATTAGTACTTGGGTATTAATTCAGGATATTCAGTAATTGATTTGATGACATATTTTTTAGGTAAAGAAATCTCGGCCAGGCGTGCTGACTCACTCCTGTTATAGCACTTTGGGAGGCGGAGGTGGGCAGATCACGAGGTCAAGAGATGAAGACCATCCTAGCTAACATGATGAAACCCCATCTCTACTAAAAATACAAAAATTAGCTGGGCATGGTGGCCCACACCTGTAGTCCCAGATACTCAGGAGGCTGAGGCAGGAGAATTGCTTGAGCCCAGGAGGCAGAGGTTGCAGTGAGCCAAGATCAGGCCACTGCACTCCAGCCTGGCAACAGAGCAAGACTCTGTCTCAAAAAAAAAAAAAAAAAAAGAACTCTCACCAAAGTAACTCTTACGTAAGCTATTGCATTCTATATTCAGTTCCCTTATAGTTGGTAAAGTAGTATAAGTTGTTCTCAAAGAAAGAAAGGAAGGTCAATGGACATGATATTCCTGCAGTACCCAGAAGACAAGAAGGTGGTGTTTTTCTAAATAGGAATTAGTTCATTGACAATAAGGGTAAAGATAAGGAAGAGGTAAACAGTTCTTACTCTAGCTATACCTTATTACCATGGCTAAATTTATGGTGCTGAAAGCTACATTCAAATATTTTCTCCAACACTTTACAGTGTCAGCAAGATTAGAGTCTAAATAACCTTAACTAAATAATAGTGATGTAATTAATGTAATGATCTTCTAATTCCTAGAGTATTATGATTATTTTGTCAAGAAATAAACAAGTGATTCCGTCTCTAATTCAGCAATCCAAATATCCCTGCATAAAAGTTTATATTACCTGGTGGAATTCTGATCTTAAAAGAGAACATTTTTTTTTTTTTAAAAAAAGAAGAATCTTCATGTAGAAAATTTATTAGTAGAAAGGTATTAAAAAACATTCTTCACAAGCAAGATGCTGAAGTGAGGGAACAGAAAAGTTTTGCCTCTCTGGGGCTTATTAAGAATAAAAAGATTTCTATGCTTGGTTAAATGTGTTATCATCAAAGGGCAAGTGGTAAGAAAGATTATTGTCTTTTCACAAAAACAGTAAGATTTTTTCTGTAGACCTATCCAGAAATTTACTGCTTGTCATGATTAGATGGAATTTTATATCTCTACGTTGAAATAAAAAAAATAAAAAATATTTCAGTTAGAGTAACCTAGACAATTATAAGTGCATGGTGCCTGTCACAACAACAATAATATCTTGTTAAACTAGATAACATCACCCCATCTTTGACCTCCACAGCACAACTGTTGGAAACAAAAAAGACATCTTTCCTTAGTGAGGGTTTTTAGGGTTAATAATATTGTCCTCAAGGTGGCCAAGTAAGTCCTCATTTTTTGCTATTACATAATCTCTGCCTTTCCTATATCTTCATCTTTTCTAAGATCACTGTGACATTTCCCAAGTTTTCCATATGAACATCAGCTGCACAGCCATGAGAGCTCTTTCTGAAAATTAAAACACGCCTACAAATATTTCTAAAATTATACTGTTGAGACAAAACTAACTCAACTAGATTTCCTGATGGATCTTAGGAACAGGAGTCATGCTGAGTTTTGGGTCAGGTTTACTCATCAGCTAACTGAGCTTCATTTTGCAAAACTCTCCATAGTTATACAATTCTAATTCTTGTCCCAACCAAATCGAAATTCCTTCATTAGAAACATACTCTGAGGGCATAAAATTGAGTTGGCCAGACACCAGCCCTACTTTGCTGGGACAAAGGTACCTATTCCTAAACTTTCTTATGAGATGTTCTTTGAAAAGAGAATCACACTACTAAAAGGGGCTCTAACTCTCGGATCTCGCTATTTATCCCTTTGCCATGTTATGAATAGTGCTTAATCACCCTACAGAGAGAGCATTGATAAATTGTGTCATCTCACAAGCACTGTAATTCATTAAATGTATAAAAAAACACATCAGACAGGTCAAAACTGGTAGCCACCATATTTGAAAGAGAAGAAACACATTTTCTATTAATGAAGAGTAGATAGGGCTGGGAGCGGTGGCTCATGCCTGTAATTTCAACACTTTGGAAGGCCGAGGCATGTGGCCCACGAGGTCAGGAAATCGAGACCATCCTGTCTAACATTGTGAAACCCCATCTCTACTAAAAATACAAAATTTAGCCAGGTCTGGAGGCAGGTGCCCATAATACCAGCTACTCCGGAGGCTGAGGCAGGAAAACCATGTGCACCCACGAGGCGGAGGCGGAGGCAGAGGCGGAGATGGAGGCGGAGGCGGAGGCGGAGGCGGAGGCTGAGGCTGCAGTGAGCCGAGATCGCACCACTGCCTTCCAGCCTGGGTGTCGGGTCAGAGAGAGAGTCTGAAAAAAAAAAAAAAAAAAAAAAAAAAAAAAGAATAAATGGTTTAGAGGAATTTTGGTGTGGAAACCAGGATATATGAAGATAACCATGATCCTCACAGTAAATCTGGGAATAGGGACACATACATGTATTTAGAGAGGGAGCAGAGAAACTCAGGTAAATAATATGAATATCTGAGTGTCAAAGTGGAAATAATGAGATTATAAACACAATTAGAATATATTTTCTTGTCTCCTTAATGTGTTTATCCATTTGAAATACAAAAATCCCCAATGAATAAGTAGAGACTAAATTGTGTGTAAATAGATATATTTAGAATTTAAAAGTGCATATTTTCATTAAATATTGCAAACTTTTTTTTACCTACTCTTCAGTGAAAAACATGCATCTCTGTTCCAGACTTGATGCTCAGTAGTAATTTTTTCCAGAGTTTATACGCAGCACTGACTTCTCCATTTAATGCAGTATCCATAATCATACTCAACATCATCACAAAACGTTTTACATATTCCTCTCACTCTTTCACATCTCTCAAATCTATACTTTGGTTGTTGTGGTTCAAAACTGCTTCTGGCTGCAATTAAGAAAAATAAGGTTATTAGTCTATTATTAATTTAGGGATTTACTTTCTAAAAAAGACAAAAACTGTTCTCATTATGACATCATGTGTGTTCAAGATGAGAGAATGGAACATAGATTTGTTTTGTAGCAGAATGTATGAATCATTTAAGAAAATGACTGAGCTACTACCATTTTACTTGTAAAAATGTGTATGACCTTATCTTGCAGTGTTCATCAATTCTAAACTTTAGCTGGCTCAGTCTACATAAACAATGAGCAAGTAACATACAGTTTAGTACCTAATTATATGTATTTTTGTCAAACATTTGTTGTGATACCTTTGTTCTTGGAGCTAAATATATAAGCCCTTCTATAATAGCTATAATTAATTTTGATTATTTATCTCTTTCATATTTGGACATAGTGGTCTCACAAATAGTAATCATGGAGAAAAAGTAGGTAAGACTTTTAATGTACTAACTTTACTGATAAGGCGATTGAGAAAACTAAAAGATAAAGCACTTTAGTTATACATAGAGAAACATAATTTTGATGTACACTACATATCTAGTAAAAAGAGGAGTCTCACATTAGTATTCTATTATAGTTTCTTGTGAATCATCTAAGAGAGTGAAAAGATATATGTTCTGAGATTGAAAAATTACAGTTTTATGTTCATATATTAAACTATAGTAAATGGAGTCAAATTATTTTGTTACTTTAAAGTTTTATTGTTCCTAAGCACTCAACTGTACTCCGATAATGCCTTTAGAACAGAAAAGAGACTTTGGAGTCAGGCATATTTTTACTTTTCAATTTTATCAATCTATTTACCTATCTTTGGTAAGTCTTTCTACCTATCTGGATAATATAATATGATAAACATAATTATCAGAAATATACTTGAATATTAAATTTTGTTGTGTGTGTATATGTGACAGGAAAGAATGAGGCAAAATACTTTTGTTAAAATTTAGAGAATGAATTGAATTGAATTCAGATTTGAATTATGTAATATCCACCCATAGAACCTAATTGTCTACACAGAATCTAACTGAAATTTAGAAAGATATTTCATTTCAACTAAAAATGGTAGGAATTTAGTACCTAGTATTCACCAGGCATTAGGTCAAGAACTAGAGAAAGACTAGAGAAAATCTTTAAAGCACTTACTTATTGCCCTTAATGAAGTTGGTAGAAAATAATGAAATGTAAGGTGGAAGAGACTGTCAGGTGAATTTTGACATGTAAATATACATATATATCTTTTTAGTGAATGCTAAACTAATTTATGATGACAGAATCCCCATCACTGGTGAATTTTGTTGAAATCTGAAGTCATTTCAGAGAGAATTGATATAATTTAAAGTCAGGAAGAGAATGATACATAATTGCATTTTACTTTTTATAACTTGCTAGGATAGAACCTTTTTTAAGCCAATCAATATTCCTGAGCCATTATACATTTTCAATTCACAAAATCTATGGTGGTTTTTAAGATATATTCAAATCAGAAAAAGGTATAGACTTATAGAAATAATAGGTGCATTTAAAATGTACCAATTTTGTTCTGACTTTCTAATTATTTTAAAGAATAAGAACGTTTTGAGTTATGAGGAAATCTATAGAACCATACAAAACCAAAAAGCATGCATTGCAAAATTGGTTCTAATGTTTATTATTTATTCACAAATTATGTCTCACTAACAGATCAAAGATTTGTCATGTGTAAATTACAAATGAAACTAACATCTTTTTGTATTGTTATGAAAATTGATTATGCATTATGTATAAAAACAATTTTATAGTGTTGAATCCTATGCAAATATCATCCATAAGTGCATGAGTATCTATGTGAGATGAAACTGGGTCATACATACAATGCAAAAACAAATTGTTTAGAGGAAAGATGGATAGTATCACTTTCACTCACACTTCTGCACATTTTGTACATCACTGGAGAAATTGAGCCCATTATAACTATTTTTCATATAAAGAAAGAAATCCAAATGCTAGTTTGGGGCCTCAGTCACAAGAATGTATTCCAAAAGATTTCTTGGAGTCACCTCAAGAGTTAGGTACTAAAAATAGAGTGGAGATGTGCTGTGGACATCAACACAATTCTGCAAGCAGATAGATAGGGACAAATCTCTTAGAAAAGTAAGGGTTACAAATGCCCACCGATGATAGACTGGTCTGAGAAAATGTGGCACATATACACCATGGAATATTATGCAGCAATCAAAAATGATGAGTTCATGACCTTTGTAGGGACATGGATGAATCTGGAGAACATCATTATCAGCAAACTGACACAAGAACAGAAAATGAAACACTGCATATTCTCACTCATAGGTGGGTGATGAACAATGAGAACACATGTCCACAGGGAAGGGAGTACTACACATTGGGGTCTATTGGAGGGAATAGGGGAGGGACAGCGGGTGGGGGCAGCAGGGGAGGGATAGCATGGGGAGAAATGCCAAATGTAGGTGAAGGGGCGGAAGGCAGCAAAACACACGGCCATGTGTGTACCTATGCAACTATCTTGCATGTTCCGCACATATACCCCAAAACCTAAAAAGCAATAAAAAATAAAAAAGAAAAGTAAGGGTTAAAACTAAGTGTTTTCCATGATTCAGTGTTAGTTTCTCCAAGCCCTCTGGGCAGTTTTTCACTCTCCCAAGAGAAATGTCTGGCGTATATCTCTCTATCTCCTAGCAAATAACATCTTTGAGGGTGACTGCTTCACCCACCTCATGATGCTCCTGGAAATGTTATCCCTAAGTGCAGAGTTGAAAGTAGAGGGAGGTAGTGTTGAAAGTAAAAGGAATTACATTTTGGAAGATGTTTGTTCTTGCTGGATGGAAGTTTCATGTTTGGATATATTATTTATCATTTTGCTATATAGGACAAATTATTTAGATCGCTGGATTTCAGTTTCCTCATTAAATTGAGGTTTTAGTGAAATTTCAAAAGGTATAAAGAGATAAAATATGAAAGCTGCTCTTATAATGTTGAAAAATTAATAAGTCTTCAAAAATCAGGTTATTCTCACTCACTTTGTCTTTGTCTTTTGGATTTCATACTAAAACCTTATAAAGCCTTACCCCAAGTGGAGCAGTTACTCACTGTTTATGCCCCGGCATCACATTGTTACTAGTATTTAATCCCTGCTATCATTTTTGCTATAGATAAGCACAAATTTCTGGTCTTAAAGTTACAGTTGTCAGGCTCACTGTATTCCACATTCTCTGATTTATTTCAGCACACAGAATCACTATGTGCTGAAAATTCTTAAAACAATATATACAATAAATATGCTAAATAACTAAAAAAGAGACTGAGTGAATAAATATGTTATTATAGATAGGAACCTAATTTATATTATATAATAAAAAACTTTCTATGTTTTATTATAAGCTACTCATCAGTTATGTCCTCTCAACTTAGCGAATGACTTAATCATTTTTTGCAGTTCCTTAACTGAAAAATGCATTTAATAATATTTCAGAGGGTTGTGTGGCAATCAAGTGAGAAAACGGATAAGGAAATATTGTTTGTCCCATAATTTTATGAAATTTTCATCATCACTATAAATGAGTCATTTGTAGATTTATGGCAGATTAAGATAACCTTTTGTTAATTTACAGATTTTTCTCTCACTTCTACTGTTAAATGAAGAGAATGCTCCCTGAGATTCATACAATACACATTTAATCAGCAAATATGTTGTGCTTGGTCGTGTGCTAGGTGGGGATGAAAATAAATGAAATATTTAAACTCTTTACCATCAAAGACAATTACTATTTGTTGGGAAAAGATGACATAGATGAGAAAAAAAATGCATCACTCCTAAAGACAATTCTGAAATATAAGCAAAATGTCCTTAAATCACAAAATAAAGACATGTAAACTCTTCCTGGAATAGTGTATTTTGACTATTACTACTTTAACTGTTACTACCACAGCCACTACTAATAGCTATGATTCATTAAATGTTCCCTAGGTTTCAGATTCTTTTCTAAGCCAGTTATATTTATTATCTGATTTACTCCTCCAGTAACTCTTCCCATGTCATGTAAAAGGACAACTGAAATTAACTCTGCACAAGGTTTCAGAGGGAGTAGGAGAGGAAGTAGGAAACAAAGCTAGGTTTGTTGGACCCAAAAGCAATAAATACATGCTTCATTGCTTCACTGAGGAGATCTCCAAAAGATAAAAGCATATATTTCTGAAAGTGTAGTGAAGGTCTTACGAGCAAAAAGATATATCCTAAATATAGATATTGTGTTTTAAAGAATGTGTGATCTATGCAGAATCCTATGACCGTTTAGCATGATTGAAATTATGTGGATGCGAACTTTAGAAAGTCAAACTGGGCACAGGTGGCAAAAGGCCCTGCCAAGATAAGGTGTTGTATATTATCATTAATGAAGTGGTAAAACTGATGAGATTTTTTTTTTTAATTTTTATTGCATTATAGGTTTTGGGGTACATGTGCAGAACGTGCAAGATAGTTGCATAGGTACACACATGGCAGTGTGTTTTGCTGCCTTCCTCCCCCTCACCCACACTTGGTATTCATCCCCAGGCTACCCCCCCAGAAAACTGATGAGATTTTAAGCACCTTCCATTATTTTTTCTCTTTTAAGGGAGGAAGTAGATACATTTTTGTAGCAGGAAATCTATGTGGAAGTTCATTAAAATAGTCTAAATAAGAAAATGGTGAATAAGATAATTAAGTTAGTGGGACTTAAAAAAGAGAAAGTGAACCTAGAAGATATTTCTGATTGAGAAGTAGCACAACTGATAAGTTTTGAATTTGGGGATAAAGAGAACTGGGACGTAGTGTAACAATGACCAGAAGTGTTTTAGCTTGTTAAGACTGTATGACTGATAATGAAATGACAGTGTTTTGGCCTCTTGGACGTATGTTTGATAGTCAATTAGAATAAAAGACAATGGACAGATTTTAGCCCTTGTGTGTAACATGATCTAATTTTGGACAAATCATGATTAAAGAATTTGGGGGCTATCCAGTAAGTTCCCTAAGTGGTAGTAAATACAGTTTTGTGGTTTAAGAGGGAGATTGAGAAAACGTCTTTTGATAGGAGAAGTTATTGGTGTTAACATTATAGAGAAAGCACATAAAAACAAGAGGAAAACAGATTCAGAGACAAAACATTGGAGACCATTGGCATTTAGAAGACTATCAAAAACAGATAATTCAATTAATAATTGTCACAATAGCAGTCAATTCTAGCATGTGTTCATAAGTCTAGCAAGATAACTAAAATAAACCTTTGAGTTTGCTTTAGGAAAACATTTGTAACATGATCAAGAAAAGTTTCAGTTAATTGATGTGAGTGAATGTATGATGAGAAGAGTGTAAAAGAGTTAATGAAGTGGAGACTATGAGTCTAAGATTCATTACAAGAAATTTCGTGAAGAAGAGAATAAGGCAGATTAGAAAGTGGCTTGAAGAAAAGAAACAAAATAAAGGAGGTTTTTTTGTAAGATGAAAGAGATTTGAGTATATTTGTGTTTACTAATGAGAACCATATAAGGTGGGTAAAATTTTTAAGAAAATTTGACTCACAAAAATGGCAAAGTCATATGTGTCCAAATATATAAGAAGAAATGAAATCATCAACAAATGACAGGAGAAAGATGCCAGAAACAGGACAGTTATGAAGAATACCTAGAATCTACTCAACTTACATTTTCCTTGAAAACTCTTTTACAAATTCTCAGCTCTTCTTGCAATTCCCAAACATCCTTCTCATCTTCACTGTCATCTAATGATCTTGCTCCCTTCACTTCAATGATCCAATTGGAGATTTCTGAGACTCTTCACAGACTTTCACCACCAAATTAACCCCCAAGTCAGCATCTACCTCTGTGTATTCTACACATTCTGCTTATGAATAAAAAAAGCATCTTCATGCTCATATGAGGAACTAATCTCTCAATCTCTGCATTGGATGTTATCCTGTCTTCCCAACTCAAAAGATTACTGTCTCTACTCTCATTTTCTGTATCTTGTTGTAACCACTTGCCAAATTTATTTGATATGACTAACTTTACATGTCTAAAATTGAAGCAATCGTCCAACCCAAACTTGTTACACCTAATATCCTCCCCATTTTAGTCAATGGCACAACTCAATCTTTCCAGCTGCTCAGACAAGAAATCCTGGAGTCATTCTTGACCCCGCTCTCTGCATGGTCAAAATTTAATCTCTCATGAAATCTGGCTAACTCTACCTTTAACAGATCCAGAATTCTACCATTCCTCATTGTTTGTGTTAGCTACTGTAATTTCTCACCTATATTATTTACTGCTTATTTTAATAACTTTTGAACTTGTTGAAGAACTTCAGAGAGCTTTTAAAAAATTCAAATTATGTCTCTCCTCTGGCTATAACCCTTTGAATTCCTCTCAGAATGAAAGTCAAGATCTTTTCTAGCTCCTGGGTAATCAGTTTGTCAAGATATTTTCTCTTCTACTTCCTCTCCCAGGACTCTCCTCCTGAGTTACTCTTTTCCAGCAATTCTTTACTCCCAGATGTTCTCTATACATTTCAGGTGTGCTCTTATGAACACTTTTTTCAATCTTTACAACAGGGTTCTATGAAAAATTATATTTAAAATTACTGTAGCCCTGGATTATGGGCCACTACACTTTACGTTGTTGCCTTTTCTCTAACACTTATCACCTTCTACTATAACAGATAATTTATTTATTGTATTAACTGTTTATATTTTTATCCACTCACTATATTGAGCTCCATATAAACAGACAACATTGTTAGCTTTGTTTTTTTATGTGTTCCAGTCATATATCACTGTGACACATAGTAGGTGTTCAATAGATATTTATTGAATTGGTAAATAAATGAGGGATAATAGATTGAATGTAGTGTCTAACCTAAGTATTAGCCATGTTGTACATTGACACTGATCTTTTTGGAACAATTATCCAAGCCTTATTCTTTTGTGAACTCTATCAAATTAGATATTACTTAAAAATCAGTTTGTAGTCCATCAGTATCAGTTCCTTAAGCCAGGAGCTATAATTTTTCAGTCTCCAAATCCAAATCCCATGACATTGAGCCTGAGAAAAAGTAAGCCATTTACAAAACGTTGCCTGAATAAGTAAATTGCTAATTGGAATTAGATTTTGTTCCTGTCCAAGGACATTGAGGTAAAATAAATATGGAAATAGGTTGGGTTTGAATATGTGATATCAGGTAGAACTCTAATTTCTGTCTTCCTAGTTCATGTGGGAATTTTATGGTGATAAATCTAATTTCAATATAATGCTTTTAATTGATCATATGGGTATTGAACTACCAAATAACGGCAAAAAATTTCCAACATTTGGTGGTGTCTATTTCATCAGAGTCACTGCTCAAGACTCACAAGAAACTGAAAGCGCAGGAAAATATATAGTGTTATGAAAATTTATATTGTGGGCCATAGGAGGGAAAAATATAAAACTTTTAGTTTTTTTAGAACAAATTAGTTTAAGATTATCTAGTTCTTTTGTGAGTTTACACATAAAAAATACAATGTATCAGCAAGAAAATCAGCAGAAATCTCTTCTTTTTTAAGCATTTGCTTTTTTTTTTGCCTTCCTTTGTTAGTAAATTACAAAGTTAGACATGTAAATCGGAAGCAGAATAATTAGTAACACCTTTATCTTTTTAAGGAAGCAGGGTGAAGAACTTCATCAAATGTGTTCCCAGAGTTTTCAGTCTTTTTTTCACACAGAAAACACTTAAAAGATTTCCTCTGGAAGAAAATATTAATTTTGAGGTTGATGCATGTAGGTTCACATTCTCCTTCAAGTTTATTTAATTTGTGCCTTGAGCTGAAGGCAGAGGCTGGTGGCTTAAATGTATTGAACACAAGTAAAGACCATCTTAGAAATTGAGATGGTTTTGGTGCTCTCTGTCAACCTCCAAAAGATAGAGGGTGCACCAGTAGTTTTAGCACAGCCTGGTTTATGTGCAGAGATGCGTCAGGTGTTTTCCAGAAAACCTCTTATCTTCTTGGCGGCTCCTAATAAGCTCAACTCTTGCTATTCCCACATTAATAGTATTTTAGGTCTCTCAATTCTGCATTAGAGGTCTTGATGGAGAGATGGCTCAGTCTCTACTTAAGTAAAATAAATACAAATCAAACTTTCATAACTTTCATTTTAAACATTTATTTTGCTAATCTCTTTATTGACATAGCTAATATATTCATTATCCAAAAGTTAGGCCAATTATTCTCTCTGGAGCCACCAATATATCTATAACCTGTAGCCCATATGTAACAATATATAAAAAATTTAAATAGATAACTATTTCTCATAAAACACAGAAAATGTAATTGGTCACCTAAAAATCTCACTGATTTTTTTTAATTGTTTCCATTTTCATTTTTAAATTTTTTTGAGAATGGTTGGTTGACTTTATAAATCAGTAGTTCTCAGTCAAGTGTAAATTTGTCCCCTCCCCCATATAGGATATTTGGCAATATAGTTAGATATTTTTTATTACCACAATTGGGAGATGGGTTGCTATTTGCATCTAGTGGGTAGGAGTTAAGGATGCTGAAAAACATATAATGAGCAGAATAGCTCCCACAACAAAAAATTACCTGGATGGATCAAAATATCAACAGTGCCAAGGCTGAGAAACCCTGTTATAAACAAATATTGTAAAAAATACCTTTGAAGATATTTACATTGCAAGAAAACACACTGAACAATCAAATACTATTTAAATTTTATCTAAGAGAAAAATTATTTCCCCATTCATAGCTTGTTGTAGATAATGCTTAGTATGAGCACACTTAGATCTCATATTTACATTTGAAAAATAGAATGGATCCACAGAGAGGCCATAATAAAAATACCAAGAGAGTAGAAAGTCCTTAGATTTTTTTGATTTATCATCTTTTTTGAGTCTAATTCTGACCCATATGTATGATTTAATACATTTCATTTTTCTTTGGTTAATTTGCCAAAAGATTATTTAATTTTATTTTGGGGGGTAGGAAGAAAGGATTCGGTTTTATTATTATGTTGTGGTATTGATGATGTTTCTTAAGAATTTTGAATTAATGTGGATTGTTAACTTGCATTCCTAAACTCAAAAAATATTAGAATTAGCTCTTCTGAATGGAAACCAAATGGTACAGATGTATCACTGAGATGTTTTAGGGAGGAATACTGTGGATCCTCAAAGGCAGTAGGAGAGAAACTGAGGCAGAGTAAAATTGAAAAGTGAAGGTTACTGCTGCTTCCTTTTGTCGTGTATCTCTTCATAGTCGTCTCTCAGGATTGAAGAGCTGGATTAAACTATTAGTCTTAGTTTTCTACTTCCTTGGTCTAAATATTTAGTTATGCACAGTCTCCTCTTCTTTCTGAAATTCTTCTCTTCTCTTTTCAGTCCCTCCCTTATTTCTTGACACACGTTTCTTTACTAAATAATAAATATGAATAGAAGTTGGAGCTCGTTGTGATTTTTCTCTGCTCTTCCATTGTTATCCTCATGATTCTTTCACTTCAACTCTGTCTCTCTCACAATAAAGATCTGCCCTCTCAATGTCTAGTCTTCCAAGCCCAGTGGAATTATATATTTACATGGGGGGAATCTGTGGAACAGTATCTAATGAAATAACAACACACTTCTACTGGAAGCTTGTATCTTAGAAATATGTTTACCCAATTCTTTGACCTAGAGTTTCCCATAACATTACTTATGGTAACTAACAGGAGGCACATAAAACTTGTGGAACTTGTGAAACACGATACACAGAAAACTTGGGGAACTTGCATAAAACAAGTCCTGCTACTTCTGGTACCAAGAAATCAGGAGAAAATGTAATGTAAAGGCACCAGGTATGAGCATGACATATGACCACTTCTGAATGGTTCAACATTAATTTTTATTAGTTCTTGTGTACACAAGGTCTTGAAGGGTGAGCTGGGAAAACTTAGTAACATTGGTCTTCTCTTCTTGGAGCTTGTGACTCTTTTCTTCTGTCATTGTTACTGCTGCAAGCAGCAATGAGTTCCAGGTCTTATGCAGTAAGCAATCCTAATTTCATTTTCATGACACTGATTTTTACATCGACCGTTACCCTCTCTGCACTCTCTCCTCAAATCCAAGCTACCATATTCAGGATATTTCTTTTTGGCTGTAAGGGAAGAATGACTAAAATTAGCCACCTAGCTATGACATATCCATGTTTCAATAGGAGAAAGTCCATGAAACAAACGATTATAGAGTGAAAATGTCCACCTACCTATTGAGGAAAGTTTAAGTGAATTTAAACTTTTTATTTCTATAAAGTACCTTGGTGCAAGAGATACATAGACTTAGAGATACATTATCTTGGTGCAAGGCACGTTGTAGAAATAAAAAGGGTCTTTGGACCAAAGTTAGGTGTTTCTATTTTCTGCCTTTCAAGAAACTGGGCAGTCACCCAGGGATGGTTCCCAAAGTCAAGGGAAAAAAAACTGATCATAATTTATGCTTTGTCAGGCTGTCTCTCTACAGTCATCTAATTGCATTTGGGCTGCCTGTTTTCTGCTTTCATTAAGATTATTTAGTTTGAATGTTGTGCTTTATGAATTCTTCTTCAAGTTATTTTATGGTAGCTTGATTTTGTTTCTCTAAAATGTTGAGAGTTAGGCAACACTAGAGAATTTGTCTAAATTCCTGCAACACCCTGAATATCTGGGGTTTATTTCCCCAAAGAAATTATCTAATTCAGGCATGTGTCTAATAACAACATTGATAAAGAAAAAAAAAGCGCAGCCATTGTGGCCGTTGCATGATTTCTAAAATTACTAGTGTTACCTTTTTCTTTTTCCATCGAAAAGTTTCTAAAATTATAAAAACTTACAAAGAATTTCTCCCAATTACTCTTCATGCTATTAAACCCTTTGGCTATAAATCAATAAACTATTGTCAGGGGCCAAATCCAGTCTTCCACGTGTGTATGGAAATAACTGTAGTGACACAGACACACCCAATTGCTAACACATTGTCTGTATCTGCTTTTGCATTAAAATAATGTGTTTGAGATCATAGAGCTCACAAAGCCTAAACTACTGGTTGTCTCACTTATTTCTAGAAAAAGTTCGTTAACTCCTTTTCTGAATTTATTTTTTCTCATCAATCATGAAAGAATGAGTGAAAGATTTGCAGCCAGGGTCACAAGAAGACATGTCCAGGAGAGCAAAACTGTAACTAAAATTTGCACATCATAAGATACACAATGTTTCACAAAATATCAAAATAACTCTATAACAGTCAAAGCTGAAAGAAAATATATATGTTGTGTTTTTTTTAGCTTAAAGATGAACTCTCATGAGGTTTCTTATTTAGAATTGAATATATTTAGGGGTTTGGGGACATTGGTTTGATCGACTATGTAATCTATTCCAAATCAATTTTTTTAAATTTATATTTTAAATTGTACCTTGGCTGATGCATTTTCAGAAGTCCTTTGTCTTGTAGACTTCTTTTGTGTATGCAAATCAATTTCCATAAGTAATCACCCTAATCCTGTGTTAAGGTTAAGGAGAACTAGTTTGGCAGAATTCTATGTTTTGCAGGTCTCTGACCAAAGGACAGCCTTAAATGTTTTCATATATAAAAGCAAATAAATTATGCCACCAATTCCTCACATTAATTAGTGCTTGGTGTCCCAATCAGTCTTCTCAAAGGCCAGGCCTTTTTGCCTAGGCAGTCTGTCTGCATTTCCAACAGCTGACAAGTAATAATGAGTAGTAATGCCTATTAGCTAATGCATAGACTCTGAGATACATTATCTATGTCATTGGTACAGTGGCAATAAAGTCAAGTCCTACTATTAATGTTTGCTTTCTTCCAAATGTAACCGAAGCAATTCAGAGTATGAAGCAACTTAAACAAAGCATAAAAGAACATATAGTTAATCTGCACAGTTTAAACATTCACTTCTAAAGATCACTACTTATTCTATATTTTCAGAGGAGTTATTATTATTATTATACAAACCCATATGTGATTGCCAGTGACAGACACCTGCATTATACTCACTTGCGGCAACAGTTCTGTCACATTTTGCACTGTTGTCCAAGATTCCACCTTGAACTGACCCTACCCCTTCTCTTTCATACTTTGTCTTATTTCACTTTTCTAAAACATTATTGTCTTCTTTCCCCTCATTCTGACCTCTACCTGTATTCTCCAGCTTGTGTCCTTGGGTTGCTAATCTCCTTCACAAGCATTCAGCTCCTCATTCGAATAGTATCAATTAAACATACTCCCTGTCAATTGGATGCCAAGCTCAAGGGCACAGCATCTCACTCTAAGCAATATTAACCTGTTGCATAAGACAATCTTTTGCTCTAAGTGGCTGTTCTGTTCATTGTAGGCTATCTAGCAGCATCCTGGCCTCTATCTACAATGGATATTATGCCAGTAGTACAAGTTGTGATGAGCTAAAAGGTCTCTAGACATTGCCTGATGTTCCCTTGAGCACAAACTCACTCCTCAGTGAGAACTGCTGGTCTAGAGATACTGTGATAAATCAAAAATTACCATTTCTGCTCTCAAATACATTCTTCAAGTCCAATCTTCTGTCTGAAGTCTCTGATCATCACTTTCAACAAAGTAATATCTCTCACCATTTCTCTCACCCCACTTTTTGTTATAATATTATTTTAGATTTACAGAAGAGCAGCAAAGTTGGTAGAAGCCAGTTTCCCCTTATGCTATATGTTGCATAATCTTGGTAATGTTTATTAAGATTAAAAAATTAATATTAATGTAATATTATTTGATAAACTACACTTTATTCAAATTTGACCAGTTTTCACACTTGCTGTTTTTGTCTGTTTTTCACTAGTGTTTTATATTACCTGTTCTGGAGCCTAATCCAAAATACCACATTATATTTTTGTAAAATGATATTTTAATCCCTATATCATTATTGCACTTTTACCAAGAAACAACTTATGTCTTCTCAAATTTGTTAGCACAAATCCCCATAAATATTTGCATATTACCTGGTAAAATTGTGACCCAAAAGAGCAGAATACAGAAAAAAAGTTGAATCTTCATGGTAGAGAGCTTCTTAAAAAAAAGTGTCAATAGACCTTCCTTTTCAAGTCAGTTGTTTTGAAATAAGGAAACAGAGATCCCTTTTATTTATAGATTCTCTTGGGAAGTACTTTTAACTACTGAGGCTTATCAAGAGCAGGAACATTTATATGCTTGGTTGAATAGTGCCACCCTCAAAGAACATGGACTCAAAAAGTGTTATTAAATTTTTCTTATAAAAGTAAAACCTGCTGTGTAACCTTAACTAGACTTTCATAAACACATAGTCTTTAAGAGACTTATTTATGGAAGATATATATTTGGATTGCTAAATGTTCTAGTAATCTTCTTCTCTATTCTATGTTATATTTAATATTAAATATTATTATGCTTTAGTATTAAATTTTTCAATGACTTAATAATAAGATTTTATGGAAAATGCCTGCATCAAGATCAGTTTTGTTTTGAAGATAAAATAATGAGAATTAGGGAGATTAAGTGACTTTATTTCAATTAATATAATATGCAATTATTTAAATAATCAGTAAATTCTGGATTTACCAATAAATGTGGGGAATATGCTTTACAAGTCTTCAAGTATAATATATACATTTTCTATAATTAACTTATTTCAAAATTTCAGGTTCAATGTTTTAAATTCTGTTTATGGAACTGAAAGTTTCATATCTGATCTAAATTGCATGCTTATAAAAAACCTATTATTTCAGATATGTGAGAAAGAGATGGAAGTTTTGCCCAGTACCCAGAAGCTGATGTTATAATGAAAAACAATTAATCAATTATTTCCTACCACATAGTTAAGACAATTTTTAGGACAGTGGTTCCTAAACTTTAGCTTCTTTGGAATTCCCTAGAAAGCTTGCTAAAATCAGATTGCAGGGTCCCATTCCCAGTATTTCTGATTTAGTATGTCTGGAACAGGGACTAAAATTTGCTTTTCTAACAAGATCATTAAATGCTAATGCTGCTGAAAGGGGCCACATATTAGTCTAGGAAACCTAAGTCACTCATTTTATAATACCTAAGAAAAATGTTTCAGAGTCATAGAATCTGCAGCATATATTAATAAAGAATTTAAGGCTGCTTACAGTTTCTAATGAAATATACTCATATTACTGGTAAGAAAAGTAAAATCAAGAGATATGAACTTATTTTCCCAGTAATTGTTATCCTTTACAACAAATGCTTCATATTATAAAATACAAAGAAAAACTTTTGAATTAAATAAAAATGAGAAACTTAATTTATCTGTATTTCCTTTCTGGGAGAGAAAAAAAATTGAAAATGCAGCATTAGTTGATAGGAGGAAGACAATTTCTTTATATCACCATGTAACATTTTTTTCAAAAAATGTAATTGAACACTAAAACTCAGAGTTCAGTTATTGATTTCACATTTTAGTATAATGGTTAGGTTTGTGTGTCAACTTGACTAGTAAAGAATGTTCAAACAGTTGGTGAACATTATTTCTGGCTGTGTCTGTGAGATTATTTACAGAAAAGATTGGCATTTGAATTAGCAAAATGAGTAAAGAAGTTCTGTCCTCACCAATGTGAGGAGGAAGCATCCAATCCTTAAGGGCCCAGGTAGAACAAAAAGGCAGAGAAGTGTTAATTTTCTGTCACTCTTCATAAACTGGCATATCCATCTTCTCCTGCTCTGGGACATTGGAGTTCCTGATTCTAGGGCTTTGAACTCTGCAACTTACACCAGTACTCACTCCACCTAGTTCACAGGCCTTCAGACTTGGACTAAGTTCCAACCCTAGCTTTCTTGATTCTCTAGTTTGCAGAAGGTATATGATGGAACTTCTCAGTCTCCATAATCTCGTGAGCCAATTTCCACAAATGTTTGTGTGTGCATAGTTACATATATACATACATACATATATATATATATATACACACACACACACACACACACACACACATACAGTCATACATCTCTTAATGACAGAGATATGTTTTGAGAAATGAGTCATTAGGCAATTTCATAATTGTGCAAACATTATAGAGTTACAGAAACCTAGATGGATAGCCTACTAAACACCTAGGCTAGGCTATATGGTGTAGTAGTCTGATCCATTTTGAATTAATTTTGATGAAGAGTATAAAATCTGTGTCTAGACTTTGATTTTATAATAACATGTTAGGGTAAAAGTTGAGAAGATTAGTATAAGTCCAAATTAGTAAAAATAGAATAAATTTTAATCTGACAAAAATATATTTTTATTTATAATACTTTAACATGTAGGAAATTGGATAAGATCATCTATAAGCTCAACAATTCTTTGCATTCTTACATTCTATGACATTAAAAAAATTCTCATTTTGCTTAGCATCAACAAGAAATTAGATGATGATCTGTGATGATGAGAAACAATGAAATGTATCTAAATACATGATTTAAAAAATATCAATAATATGTTTGAGAAAAAGATTTGTAACATTAAGTTTGTATAAAGTCATTGCCTATGCAATTTGGACGAAACCAAAATAAAAACATTATCATACATAGGTGCTTCCAAAACAACTAATTTATAAAAATGATAGCAATGAAAAAATTAAACTATAATAAAATATGCTCTAAAATTTATAATAGGGTAGTAAACAAACAACTATAGAAAACTGAATATTAATTATATTATATAAAATATTACAACTATAAAAGTTAGGAAAGATTTATTGCCCAGTAAAAAAATCTATTCTGGTCATTGATGGATGGTATAATTGACATTGATCGTTGCCTCCAATTAGCAGCCATTATAAAATACCCTATTGTGCATTAGATTATCTTGGGTATAAATAAATCTACTCTGATTCATGGATGATTACTATGAGCAAAATGGTGAGTGGAATTCACTGACATTGTAATTGGTTCAAGACTAAGCATTTGATTCACCTTAGTTTAATACAACTGAGATGCTGAGATGTTCAGCCAGCCAACCTGGATAACGCACCCGTCTTAGTTTTTGTGCATGTGAGCTTCTCCCTGGCTCCAGTGTTTGGCAGACATCCCAGGTACTCCTTAGCTGCAGGTTGCAGCCCCGAAACACCAGGACTTGCTTATGGCTCCTCCCTCCTCTGAACTCTCAGGTTTGGGTTTCAGGTGTTTTGTGGGATCCGAAGGGTTCCAGGCTGCCAAAATGCACTCAGTTGAAACAAAGCACCCAGGCGGGGCAGTGGAGCATGTGCTGTGTCTATATTTCTGTAGGGTGGCCAGGCAGGAGCCCTGGGAGGGACTGGCAGGCCTGGGGCTGGGGGTGGGAGGGGAGGGGAGCCGGGTGGCTGCAGGATCTACATGCCCCATTCCCACGGGGAAGCTGGCTCTGCTATCTCCCATTCTTTGGTTAGCTAGGGACAGAGCCTCTCAGAGTGACAGGGAGCCCCGGGATGGGCATCCATAGCAGAGCTCAACTGTCTGGCTTTGTGCTTGCTGAAGCCCCATCTCTGTCTAATCTCTGGGAAGATTCCCCTGCCAGCTCAAACGTCATGAGGGTCTGGAATCCCTGGCAGACAGGATCCCTGAGGTCCAAGGTGAGAGTGGATAGTCTCTCACCCCTGCCCCAGAAGCTATTTGAGGTGGGAACTAGCCCGAGTGTACATGTACTCCATGTGCGGTTCCCAGTTTATTTTCTTCAGCATCAACGTATGCTACTTTTCTCTGTCCCTATTCTGTATTTTCTCATTGAAAATCTGTTCAAACTATGCTGGTTCAGTGGAAATCCCGATCTCTCTGGTTGGGAGCAGCACTTCCGGCCTGAATCTCCTGGCCATCTTGAAACTCCACTAGTTTTTTTTTTTTTTTTAATATTAGCATAATGACTATAGTTAATATTATTTTGTGGCATGCTGGAAATGTGTGAATATGATAGATTCTGAGTATTTTACCTCTGGAAGCTTCACAGCAAGCATGGCCTTGCTGACATCTTGGTTTTAGACTTGTAGCCCCCAGAACTTTTAGAGAAAAAATGTTTGTTGTTTTAACCCAGCCAGATTACGGTACTTTTATGGTAGCCTGAAGAAACTAATACAACGGGGAATAGATTCTTTCCATATGACTTTAAATTCATCCAATCCTCTTTCTCAGCCTTGCTGTGTTTGTCACGGTACTCATTATTCCTGAATTTAAGGAGCAATCTTTATGACCAAAATTTATATTTCTGGGTTTTTCTCTGAATACACTCCAATGAATTCTTCAAACTGCTAGATGAATTGTATTAAAATCCTGTTTGATCATTAAATTTCTTGAACATATTCCCAGAAAAGCTATCCATTATTATCTATAAGAAATATCTAGGGCCGGGCGCGGTGGGGCGGGGCGCGGTGGCTGAAGCCTGTAATCCCAGCACTTCTGGAGGCCGAGGTTGGTGGATCACGAGGTCAAGACATCGAGACCATCCTGGCCAACATGGTGAAACCCCGTCTCTACTAAAAATACAAAAAATTAGCTGGGCATGGTGGCACGCAACTGTAATCCCAGCTGCTCGGGAGGCAGAGGCAGGAGAATTGCCTGAACCCAGGATGCGGAGGTTGCCGTGAGCGGAGATGGCGCCACTGCACTCCAGCCTGGGTAACAGGAGCGAAACTCCGTCTAAAAAAAAAAAAAAGAAAAAAAGAAATATCTAAACTCCCAAACATGTCTTAATTCTAATTTTTCTCTCTTATTTCCTACAGGTTCCAAATGCATAATCTACGTGTCAGCCATGTTAAAGTACCTGTTGTTTTCTGCATTGACTGTACTCATACACTTTTATATTTTTTAGGGTCAGGGTCTTGTTCTGTTGCTAAGGCTGGAGTGCAGTGGCATCATCATGATTCACTTCAGTGGCCAAATTCTGGGCTCAACCTATCCTTCTTCCTCAGCCTCCAGAGTAGCTAGCATTACTGGCACACACAACAATGCCTGGCTAAATTTACATTTTTTTATTAGAGATGTAGTCTCACTGTGTTCCTAGGCTGGTCTCAAACTCCTGACCTCACGTGATCCTCCCACCTCAGCCTCTCCAGCTGCTTGGATTATAGACATGAGCCACTCTGCTCAGCTCATGTACATTTCTTTAAGCATTTGGAACATGTTATGTATGAAATATTTTCAACACCAACCATGCTTCTTCTTTGGTTGGCTAACTTTAAATTATTTTCCAAAGCTTACATTTTATCTCCCCTGAAATGTATGTTTATTGTTGCACTGTTTACAATAGCAAAGACTTGGAACCAACCCAAATGCTCATCAATGGTATACTGGCTAAAGAAAATGTGGCACATATAGGCCATGGAATACTATGCAGCCATAAAAAAAGGATGAGTTCATGTCCTTTGCAGGGATATGGATGATGCTGTAAACCATCATTCTCATCAAACTGACACAAGAACAGAAAACCAGACACCACAGGTTCTCACTCATAAGTGGGTTTTGAACAATGAGAACACATGGACACAGGGAGGGGAACATCACACACCAGGGCCTGTTGGGGGCTGAGAGGGCTAGGGGAGGGATAGCATGGGATGCAGGAATTGGGAATGACTAACATTAGGAGAAATACCTAATGTAGATTATGGTGGGCAGGGAATGGATGCAGGAAACCACCATGGCATGTGTATACCTATGTAAGAAAAAGCAATGTAAAGTAATATCATTCAAATTTAAGTAGAATATAGTTATTTAATTTAAAACTCCTGAAGATTTAGAAATTGTTTTATCATGTCAAATTTAAGGTTGAAAAAGTCTTTCTTCTCTTACTTTTAAAATTCTTTTATTTTTTATTTATTTTTATTTTAGTTTAATTTTTTTTTTTTTTTTTTTTTGAGGTGGAGTTTCACTCTTGTTACCCAGGCTGGAGTGCAATGGCACGATCTCAGCTCACTACAACCTCCGCCTCCTGGATTCAAGCAATTCTCCTGCCTCAGCCTCCCGAGTAGCTGGGACTACAGGCGTGTGCCACCATGCCCAGCTAATTTTTGTATTTTTAGTAGAGACAGGATTTCACCATGTTGACCAGGATGATCTCAATCTCTTGGCCTCGTGATCCACCTGCCTTAGCCTCCCAAAGTGCTGGGATTATAGGCGTGAGCCACCAGCCCAGCCAGTTTCTAGATTTTTAAACATTTTAGATATCTAATCATGTTGCATGTGAATAATGATAGTTTTATTTCCTCCTTTCCACTGCTTATATTATTTGCCCTATTCTTAACTTATAGCATTGGTGCAGTCCTCTAGTATGAGGTACGGAAGTGTGGACAAATTAACAACATTCTTAGTTTACTTCTGAACTTGGGTGAAAGTGTTCAGTAATCCACTGTAAAACATGAAATTTAATGTGGATTTCGGTATAAACATTATTAATCTAAAATGATTCCTCTGTTCTCACTTTACTGATTTTTTTTATCATGAGTTAATGTTTTGTAACTCTTTCAAGTCAATAGAAAAAAAATCATCCAACCACTAAAAAAAAAAAAAAAGAAGTGCCCAAGACTCAAACATAAATTCACAAAAGAGCATATCTAATGGCCAATAAGTATCAACACTAATTATGGAGAGGCTATCAACATCATTAATGGAGATGAAAAAGGACATTAAGACCAAGATAATATGCCTTTAAACATACAGCAGAAGAGCTAAAATTAGAAAACATGTGAACCAGCTGGAACTCTGGTACACTGCTTATGGGAACTTAAACTGGCATAATCACCTTATACTGTCAATATGTTTTAGAGATAATAATACAAATAGTTTATGTTGAAACTTCTCTACTCCTAGATATATAACCAATAATAATGAATGCACATATTAATAAAATTATGGCAGCTTTACTCATAATTTTCATCTATTCTACCACAGACACATTAAATTAGATTACAGTATACTGTGAGACCCCTGAAGTGGGGTTCAGAGTTTGGATCATAAACCAAAATCACAAGATGCAAATACGATTATTTAGCTCCAAATTGACGTTGGTCAGAGAGCATAGTATTATACATACCAGAAACACCATGTCTACTTTGGAAATCTAAATGCATTTTCCTATATGCCCAGAAACTGTATACAGAATATGCTTTCGTTATATTAATTCAAAGCTTACATGTGTACATGTCACAGCAGCTTAAAAAACCTACTGGGTACAAGTAGCCTCAATTTAAATACCTGTTACCACAAAAATTTAAGTGACTAGCTCCCTTTCTTCATGTGGCCTTAGTCCACAGGTTATAAGTCACATAATAAATAAGCTGCCAGCCAAGGACACAGCCTATAGAACATTCTTTAAGTAATATTTAGCACATACCAGGCCCTGCAAAATCATCACCTATTTTTAGAGTTCATATTTCAAAATGTTTGACTAAGGGGAAATTCTTTACTCTAGATGAGGTAATAAGCTGACCCTTTCCCTCAAAGCCACATTTTAGACTTCGTTAACACATCCTTGCCACATAACCCCTGGCTATGACAGAGATTTCTACATTAGAAATTACATGTGTGTGCATACATACACACAAGTATAATTCTATTACATTATATTTAAAAAGCCTAAAATTTACTAAGTCACCAATAACTAGCACGACAAGAATCATCTGATAACATGTGGAAACATATTAACAACACTAAGCAAAGTAAAACAGAGCAAAAAAGTTAATCATAATTCCACCTTATTATTGTTGCCATGAGCTACAGGGATTTACCATACTTCATTTTCCTCCTCAATATAGCCTCCTTCTATTCTACCTTTTTGGATTAATTTGGGGAAAAAGGTAGTTTTTATTTTTATAATTATTTTAAAACAGAGAGAAAAAGTATAATCAATAAGTAAAACCAATATAAGAAAGTTAGGATTTCATAGTCCTTCAAATTTCTTGCAACAATTTTTACTAGTTCAGGGATCACATCTCATATCAACTCTGTCTTCACTCCAAAGACTTCTCAAAGAATTTTTGATAATACTTCACTAACGACTCACAATATGCTTTTCATACTAAATAAGGAATTGCCCCCAAAATCTCACTAAACTTGGTAGTCCCATCACGGACTTTCTTTTCCAGGCTGCTTCTATTTCTGAGTTTGAATCCCTGCTCTGTATTCTGAGTCTTTCTTCCAAGCAGGCACAATGTTTATAAATGTTTCAGGCTGAAATATATTTTATTTAATTATTTATTTAATATAGGTGTGCATGCACAGAAATTAGAGGTTATTAATGAAGTGATGAAATAACGAGAAAACTTCCTTAAGTTGGATCATCTTCTTGTAGATGGATCTCTTCAATGTCTTGAGTCTTTCGGGTATCATTCTTGAGTTCCTACTGAGTCCTTTGGGATCCAATTATTTGGGTCCGTAGGGTCACATTCTTTTATGCAGCAGAGAGTTGTAGGTCTTTCACAGTATGACATCCTAAATTCACTATCATCACATTGATTTTTACATCGACCACCAATCATTATACATGCATTCCACCAATTAAAGATTATTTGATGCCCTTTACTTCTGACTGAAAAAGACGTGAAGAGCTGGGATTAATAATCGAGGGAGGAACTGCCAAGATTTAAAAGAACACATGGAAGTAATCACAGACAACAAAAGAGAAATTTAAAAATGAATATTTGGCTTAATTATTTTTGTTCATATCAGAGGAGATCAAGGAAATCAATAAGTATACAGTTACTAAACTAGAGGTTCCATTCCTATTCGTTTTAAATAATTTTGTCATGACTCAATAAGGGATTTCCGGAGGGCTTGCAATTTATTAACACCTTCCTCTGTCTGTCTTGCTCATTGTCTAGAACCATTTGATATGAGTGAGATGATCTCCATCTTCTCATTTATTATTCATCCTTAGTACTGTTCGGTGGTAAATGTTCTCTTCCTTTATAAGATTCCATTGTTCCTTTTAACCTGACTTGAGCAGTTCTAAAATATTGAAAGATACAATTTTATTTTCCTTAGATATCTCATTTCCTCTTGGATCTGCACCCTAGAATCAAGCACAAGAGATGTCTGCTAAAAAATAAATAGACACTTTGGAGTAATTAGAATAAGGAAATAGTAAATAACCCACAAGCTGTGGAAATAGTGAACATTTCGTCAAGGTTCTTCATTTTCTTGTGCTGGTTTGCCCTTTTTTTCTCTTTCATCCTAAAGTTTCCAATGCTATAGAAACTTTTTAAAACATTTTGAATTTCACTTTATACCATAATCTCTTCGACTTTGTAACTTCCACAATCATAAGGAATGGCATATATCTATATATAGATATAGATATAGATATAGATATAGATATAGATATAGATATAGATATAGATATAGATATAGATATAGATATAAGGTCTTTCTGTCACTATCAGAAGTTCTGATGGATAGCTGCAGGTATTCATTTATTCTCTGTATCTCCACAGAATAAAACTACAAATAAATGGCACAGATCACTGGAGAGCCAGGTTTTAAAACCATATGATAATTTTTTCATTAATTAAAAGTTTTATAAAAATCCTGGAAGAGATTGTTTTAGGAAGAACGCATCTACCACTACTAGACTAATATAAGCATGCATTGCTGGACATATTTCAGAAGGTGGATGAAAATGAGTAAGTTCTTATCACTGATGTCTATAAGTATGCTTTCATCTCAAAAACCTTTTTATTCTATGATTAAGCAATTTCTTGACCATCTTTTTAAATAAAGTACATATATATCATTTTATATACAGTAGTAATGTTACAAAGTTTGCAGCAAGCATTTAAAATAATTGAGGATTTTGAGACTACACTCTCAGAGGACACTCTTGTTACCATACTCTGGATTTACAGTGTCATGAACTCAGTAACCTAGGAGCTAGCACTTTAAGCAGTTATCTTTGCTAATAATTGTATATTATTGGTAAATAGTAATAGTAATATGAATAATAGTAATAATAATTCGAGCCCAATATTTAACCTGCAATAGAAAAGGTATATTTCATAATCAAGTAACCTCAGCATAGTTCTGTTCACAAAAATGCATTTCACAAGGGTATTTCCTTCTGAAAGAAGGAACACAAATATAAATGCAGAGCTTGATGTATTATTGTAAATGAAATAGCCATGATATTACCACCTGCATCAAGAAATAAGATATTACTAGAAGCTCCACACACTCTCATCACATCATAACCCCCTCCCTCTGGCTAAGAGTAATCACTGTCCTGAACTAAGCACTCACTTCCTTACTTTGCCTTATGTTAATATGTGTATCCCTCAAGTATGCATTTTTTACTTCCATTTTTGAACATATGTACACATAAAAAATGTATAAATCTAGATATACACACAAATGTATATATACATACATACAAACAAATACATGTGTACATAGGCATATATAATCATGTGTCATTTAAGGATATGGATATGCTTTGAGAAATGTGTCATTAGGTGATTCTGTCCTTGTGCAAACACCATGAACTGTACTTACACAAACAGATGGTACAGCCCATTACATACCTAGACTATAAGGTATAGCCTATTGCTCCTGTACTACTAACGTGTACATGTTACTGGACTGAATACTTTAGGCAACTGTCATGTAATGGTAAGTATTTATGTATCTAAATATAGTAAAGGAACAGTAAAATGGTATTTTAAGTACGGGACCACTGTCCTATATGCAGTCTGACATTGACTGAAACACTGTTTTGCAGCATGTGACTGTTTATACTGGTGGTCCCTGAATTAAAATGGTTTGACTCGATTTTTCATCTTCAGAATGATGCAAAAAACAAATACATTCAGTGGAGATCATACTACAAGTGCCCATACAACAATTCTGTTTTTTGCTTTTAGTACATTATCAAGTCCGCTCCATGAGATATTCAATAATATATTATAAAATACACTTTGTGTTAGATTGTTTTGCCCAATTGTAGGCTAATGTAAGTATTCCGAGCATGTTTAAACTAGGGTAGGCTAAACTATATTGTTCTGCCAGTTAGGGGGTATCAAATGTACTTTCAATTCATAATATTTTCAACTCAAAATGTCTAAATATATAAAGACATAATTCCACCATAAATTGAGGAGCTGTGTGTGTGTATATATCCTAGAGAGAGAACCACATGGTTCGTTTGCTTCTGGATTTCTTAATTTATATTCATGTACTTCAACTATGTGGTTGGATATGGTTGTGCAGTACTGATTTTCATTAATACATAGCATTCACTTTGCTTTTCTAATACACTTTAGATAATCATATAGGTTACTTGCTACAGGGAGAATATGGCTGCTTTTAACATTCTTGTACTATTTCTTGCAGCGTATTTAATAATCTGTTGGGTAGATTTCGAATTTTGAATATTCTGTTGAATATATAGTGGTAGTTTATCATGGATGGAATTAGCATTTTCTTGATTGCAAATGAGGATGAGCACTTTAAACAAGTTTTATATCCACTCTTTTAAGTTGCATAAATCTTTTTTTCATATTTCTACTGAATTACCTAGCCTTTTAAATTTATTTATTAGAATTTTAAATATATTCTAGATTTAAGCCCTTTGCTAGTTACATATGTAGCAATTTTTGTATTCTACTCTCTGACTCTGTTAAGCTGATATACAAAAACTGAAGGAAATTTTACCCTTGAAGTGACTGGTCAAGTGCTATAACGGCAAAGAAGGAAGAACCTTTAAATGCTGTGGGTCCTAAAACACAGGTTTGGAATGAAGGTGAGTCTGGGGTTACAGGAGCTGGCCAGGTACTGAGTGACCCTGGAGCCTGTATTCACTGTGGCTAGCCTCAGGGCTGAGTCCTCAGATCCTTACCTGATTATGGCTATGAAGCTCACCTGTTCTTGGACAAGCCCAGGGTTTAGCTTGGTGGTGGGGGGAAATCAAGAGCCCAAGAACACTGGGGCCAGCATAGCTCTAGAGAAACTCTTGAAACTGAGTGATTATTGAGCCTGGAGCCTGAGTCTGTGGTGGTTGAACTAGCACTGCGGGTACTGGGCAGGCCTAGAGGTGCAGTGAGCCCAGACTCTGAGTCTGCTGGGTTGGCTTAGAGCCAGAGGCTGTCAGCTCCAGCCTGGTGCCAGAGCAGACTTAGAAGCTTAGTCTTCAGGTACTGGTCTGAAGTCTGAGTCCATGGGGGCCTACTCAGTGCTGGGTTCTACTTGGAGAGGCCACCCAGTGTTGGGGTCCAAGGCAAAGTTCCACGGTCATTTCCCTCTCTTTACTCCACAGGAATGGTGTCTCTCTCCAAGTTGTGCTATCTAGGTTTCGGGGAGAGGTAGCATAATGTGTTTTCTAATTTCTGTACTCTACCAAGGTGTTGTAATCTCCCACATGGTTTCCGTAACTCTTGGGAAGGCATTTTCATGCATGAATAATTGTTCAAATTAATGATTCTGTAAAGGAAGGAACACTGAAAAGCCCCATTCCAACATCATCCTGACAGCCAGTGAAACTTAGTCAAAAAAAAAAAAAAATATATATATATATATATATATATATATATATATTAAATGGAGTCTCCCTCTATTGCCCAGGCTGGAGTACAGTGGCGCAGTCTTGGCTCACTGCAACCTCCGCTTCCTGGACTCAAGCAATTCTCCTATATCAGCCTCCTGAGTAGCTGGGACTACAGGCATGCGTCACCACACCTGGCTAGTTTTTTTGTTTTTTTTTTTTGTATTTTTAGTATGGATGGGGTTTCACCATGTTGGCCAGGCTAGTCTCAAACTCCTGACCTCTTGATCCGCTCACCTCATCCTCCCAAAGTGCTAGGATTACAGGCATAAACCACCAGGCCTGGTCCAAAAATATTTTTTTTTAAACTAAGTTTCCAGTCCCTTGTTTAGACTTTTCTTGCTCAGTTGCCTTTTTGAATTATCTTAATTAAATCATACTTTAAAAGAAACAGAACACTTTTATCACTCTTTTCGTATAATGATATACTTTTTATATTTAAAAGTCTCAGGGTTTTGAACAGTGGTGATTGATTAAAGTAGTTTTGCCGTGGCAAGGTGCAGTGGCTCACACCTGTAATCCCAGCACTTTGGGAGGCCAAGTTGGGTGGATCACCTGAGGTCAGGAGTTTTCTACCAGCTTGGCCAACATGGTAAAACTCTGTTTCTACTAAAAATACAAAAAATTAGCCAGGCATAGTGATGGGCAACTGTAGAGCCAAGATAGCACCATTGCACTCCAGCCTGGGCAATTAGAGTGAAATTCTATCTCAAAATAATAATAATAATAATAATAATAATAATAGTTTGCCAGCTGTCAGGTAGAAGGGAAGCTGAGGCAACCGTATAACTCCTAAGCACAACTGCATTAACAACATTAAAAAAATAATAATGTTGCTGAAAACAATGGTTAAAGAATCTTTCTTCATGTAAATAATAAGAATATTTATCTAGTCAGCATTTCATCAAAAGAAATCAGCCTCTACAACTTTAAAATAAGATTTATTTCTTGTTTTAAACATTAAAATTCAGTCTTTATAAAGCTATGAGGTGAAAGACAAGAACATATAAGTAAACAGGGACTGGGGTAGAGTATATACTCAGAATATTTACTTCATTTCAGTCTATAGGCATTGATTAAAATGTACAAAACACAATTCTGCTTATTTTATTTTACCTGTACTGTTTTTCTCTGTCCCACGTTGTGCCTTTTCAAATACTATGGAAGACGTGTTTGTCTTTGAGTACATTTTCTCAAACTTCAGTCTACATATGGTTGTCAATAATTTCATAGGAGTGCTAACAGGTTGGTAAGAGCTCACTGTAGAGTAAAAAAAAAATATTTTAAAAGTAAAAGAAAATATATTTTCAGAAATAAGGCCACAAATGTATTTGACTCTATTTAATGGTCCTATATATTATAAAAGATTTTACAAAAGGATAAACATGCCATACAGATGTTTAAATATCCAGTTAAATGAATAAATGACTTGGATATTAATAAGTTTACCTTGCATGGCTATGGTTAGAAAAAAATAAACTAATACAGGCAAAAGGCAGAACAAATGCTAGATATTAACATCAGTATTAAGAAGGAAATCTATCAGTGTTTATTGAAATCTATATAATTCTTCATACCTCAGAAAAGTTCTAAATATGGAGGGAATTCTAATAAGCATGTTCTAATTAATATTTATAACAAAGAAAAAGTATTATTTGATTTAAATTAACTTCCCTTCTTGGTTTACATTATTAATTGAAGTTCGTCTACTTGTCCCTTTTTGGTGAGAAATTGTCAGCTAACAGGCTATTTATGTTTGAATATTAGGGCAGAGTAGCAGTAAAAGAATGAGTTGCTACAGGTTTATTTTAAGCTTCCTCCTCTGATCTCAATATTGACAGATAGCTTGGTAATCAGAGAAAGAAACAAGATAAAGAGAAAGGAGAATTTATCTGGAAGTGAGTAGATACGCAACATGTCTCAATCATTAATATAATACAATTTGAAACTTTTAGCAAGGAATTTTATCTGATTAACCACTGCTATAAATAATATCAATGTGGTGATCAATGATTTCCAAGCATAATTCATAACTTTCTCAGTTTTTTCTAATCTATTAATAGATCAAACTCAGTTAAATTTGAGTGTTGAATAAATAAACATTACATGGATTGATGAAATCAATGTAGCATTATTTTCTTCTAACTATTTATATATGAATGTATATCCTCATGTAATTAAGGTGAATTACAGCCTTTTCTAGGATGTTGTGCTTGAAAATTATTCAAATATGTTTATCTGAGAGTGTTGAATAAATGTAATGTGACATGGTTATGGCATTCATAAAATAATTTTATAATGTCAATTCTACTTTAAACATCCCAGCTCCCCTACTTTAAGGCTGGTCCCTTGACCTCTCTAGCAATGATATTTATATTACCTGGTGGAATGAGGACACCAAAGAAAAGGAAAATACTGAAAAAGAGAAGGATCTTCATTGTAAGTGATTTCTTGGTATAAAACAGTGTACAGATCATCTGTCTGACTCAGCTATTGTTGAAACAAGGGGGAAAAATATTACATTTATAGAGTTCTTCTCCATAGTTTTGACTACTGAAGCTTATTAAGAGCAAGAACATTTCTATGCTTGGTGAATAGTGCCAGATTCAAAGAGATAGTGGCCTGCATTGTCACAAAAAAAATCACATCTGCTGATTTCTCTTGCAGTCAGTTTCTTAAGGAAACTGTAACAGTTACAAGAATATGGGTATAAACTGCTAAGTGACCAAGATTAGAAATAGTCCTGCAGCAATTCACTTGATACTCCAGAAGTACTAGTTTTATATAATTCCATTTACTATTTTAATGCTCCAGTATTAACAATGAGTCTCAATGTAACAAGAAATCCAAACCATAGAACTTTAGACTGAAATTGTCATATAGAATATTTAATTTTACACATAAAGTGTTGAGATCCAGATTTGTCAGGTAATTTTATAATCTATATCTTCTTTATTTAAAATATGTATGAACATAAATCACGACAGTATTCTGATGTTTATGGATATTATCCTATCGAGCTTATCTATACCACAAAGAAACGTCTGTCCCCTCAAGTAGGATTTATGAATGTCAATGCACAAACATTCAATGTTATGAACCCAGAATGCATTTCTCTGCTTGTTGTTATTTTCTACATAATTAGAAGTTATTTCTGAGCTAATTTGTACGTTTTCCAAAGTCTGCTATAGCAGATATATGATAAAGAGCTGATATTGTTCCCCAGACCCCATTGAATCTCTATTACTACACTCAAAGAAAACACTAAGAATCTGGGTATAAAGGATCTTCAATGAATATTGGCCAAATTTATTTTACATTTATAAGAATGTTATTTACAAAGGTGTTGCAACTGAAATATGTACAAATAATCAGAATCTTGGCAAGGTTTCCTGAACAACGTAATAAAGAGATATGATCAATGATTTTTTACTTCTGTATCCAAACTCTTCACTGATAAAACATGAATGAAAAGTGAAGGACTTGACTAGGTGCAGTGGCTCATGCTCGTAGTCTCAGCACTTTGGCGGCCTGAGACAGGCAGAGCACTTGAGCCCCAGAATTCAAGGCTTGTCTGGGCAACATGGTGAAACCACATCTCTACAAAAAATACAAAAATTAGCCAGGAGTGGTGACATGTAGTCTCAGCTACATCAGGAGGCTGAGGTGGGAAGATCAGCTGAGCCCTGGAAGGTTGAGGCTGCAATGAGCCATGATCTTGCCACTGCATTCTAGCCTGGGCAACAGAGTGAGATCCTGTCTCAAAAAAACAAAACAAAAAAACGGCAAGAATTTATACTAAAAGCTAAGAACTTACTGGGATTCACTTAATAGAGGATTTAACTATCATCTGACATAGTATAAGATTATTTAAACACATCCCTATGTCAGACTAATTAAACAGATATTAACTGAACACCTACTACGTTCCTGTTACTGTTCAAGTTGCTGTGGTACAACTGTGAAGAGAACAGGGCATTTGATTATTCTGGATGAGACAAAATACTAATTGGAAACTGAAAGCAAAAACCAAATTTAATTATGTATTATCACGCCTTTTCTGTTATCAGAACTTCTTTGAATAAACACAAAGAAAGAAGAGCAGAGAAGAGAAATGTCTTGTTGATTTTTAATTTTAGCTCTTTCCAAAGTCATGACAGGGTTACAATATTGCTGCCTTACAGCAAGGACTAAAGTCATTTAGAAATTTTATTTTGAGGTGAAACCCTGTCTCGGGAGAGATCCAAGATGGCTGATCACTAACAGTTCGGGATTGTAGCTCCCAGTGAAAGCACAGAGAACGAAAGGATGCCACACTTTCAGATGAATTTTCGTCGTTCACGGACTAGAAGATTCCCAGTGGAGGGGCCCCACGGGTCGCCAGCATGACTCTGTGGCTGGTGCAGCAGTTTTGCCGGAGCCTCAGTGCAGTAGCTCTTCGTGAAGAGTAAATGGGAGGAGATTCCCAGGCAGAAGAGCACCAACAGTCTTATCACTGCTGTTTTGGCCGGCACAGTGGGTTGCTTGGATTCCAGCACTGGGAATCAATAAACTAGGCATCCACTCAGAAACCCAACTAGAAAGGTGGTAATTGTAAAGACGACAGATGGATAAATTTATAACAAAGGTAAGAAACCAGCCTAAAAAGGCTGAGAATACCCCAAATCAGAACCCTTCTCCCTCTACCAGGGATTACAGTTCCTCATCAGCAACGGAACAAGCCCTGATGGAGAAAGACTGTGTGCCATTATCAGAAGTAGGCTTCAGAAGGTGGAAGATAAGAAACTTCTGGGAGTTAAAAGAACTTGTTCTAACCCAATGTAAAGAAACTAAGAACTTTGAAAAAAGGTTTGATGAAATGCTAACAAGAATAGACAATATAGAGAGGAATATAAATGAACTAACGGAGTTGAAAAACACAACACAAGAACTTAGTGAAATGTGCACAAGTTTGAATAGCCGAATTTATCAAGCAGAAGAAAGGATATCAGAGGTCAAAGACCTACTTAATGAAATAAAACGAGAAGACAAGAATAGAGAAAAAAGGATAAAAAGGAATGAACAAAGTCTCCAAGAAATATGGAACTATGTGAAAAGACCTAATTTACATTTGATAGGTGTACCTGAATATGATGAAGAGAATGAATCCAAGCTGGAAAATACTCTTCAGGATATTATTCAGGAAAACTTTCCGAATCTAGCAAAACAGCACAATATTCAACCCTAGGTAATACAGAGAACACCACAAAGATATTCCTCAAGAAGAGCAAGCCCAAGGCACATAATTGTTAAGATTCACCAGGGTTGAAATGAAGGATAAAATACTAAGGGCAGCCAGAGAGAAAGGTCAGGTTACCCACAAAGGGAAGCCTATTAGACTTACAGCAGATCTCTCAGCAGAAACCCTACAAGCCAGAAGAGAGTGGGGGCTGATCAACATCCTTAAAGAACAGAACTTTCAGCCCAGAATTTCATATCCTGCCAAACTAAGCTTCACAATTGAAGGAAAAAGAAAATATTTTATGAACAAGCAAGTACTCAGAGATTTTATTACCACCAGGCCTACTTTACAAGAGCTTCTGAAAGAAGCATTATACATAGAAAGGAACAACCAGTATTAGCCTTTCTAAAAATATACCAAAAAGTAAAGAGTATCAACATAAAGAAGAATTTACATCAATGAATGGATAAAATAGCCAGTTAATATCAAATGGCAGTAACCCCAAATTTAAGTCGACTAAATCCCCCAATCAAAAGACAGCCAAAACCTAACGATATGCTACATCCAGACCCATTTCACATCCAAAGATACACAAAGACTTAAAACAAAGGGATGGAGAAAGATTTACCAACCAAATGGAGAGCAAAAATAAATAAATAAATAAATAAATAAAAAGCAGGAGTTGCAATTCTCGCATCTGATTAAATAGATTTCAAAGCAACAAAGATATAGTGGTAAAAGGATCAATGCAACAATAAGAGCTAACGATCCTAACACCCAGATACATAAGACTCATAAAGAGATTTAGACTCAACGAGACAGAAAATTAATAAGAATATTCAGGACTTGAACTCAGATCTGGAACAAGTAAACTCAATAAATATTTATAGAGCTCTCCATTTTAAATACACAAAATATACATTCTCCACCTTAAATACACAAAATATTGATCGGCCATTATTAATATCCATTTTTAGAATAAAGATACATTCCCGTTTAAAAAAAAAGAAATTTTATTTTGAATATTTAATTTGTTAAATCCAAAGGGTGAAAAATCAAACAGCAACATGAAAACATTACAAGTGATTCACTCAGGGAACTTTGTGACCCAGGTCTAATCCAGAACACTGAAACTGCACCTTTTATTGAACAGGTAAATATCAATCTTGTATTATAAATCTCAAATATATTAAACACATTCTACAGAATCTATGCCACAAAACAGAACAAGACTATGTCTTTCAACATTTGGTATTTGGACATGGGAATACATACACTTTAAATTGCTTTGTTTTGAATATATTAAGAATTTTAGATAATAAACATGAGATTATGCAGGAATACTTGGATTCACTGATCTCATGGCCACCTCCTAGTCAATATATATGCCTAGAAAACAGATAAATAAAATATTTTCACCACCTTAAGAAACTCAGATTATTTCCGTAAAGACATACAAATAAATATATGACAAGTGAATAAAATAAATGCTGTGAATGTTGTTTGACAATAGTTCTCATGTGTTTTCCAAGTATAGTATTTTTTTATTGAAGGACAGATAAATCTAAATATGTTTGAAGCTTGCTTATTGTAAGGATTCTGGGCCAGAAATTTTGTGACTCTAATAAGAAAACTTGTCCTGAGGAAATTAAAGCAAACACTAGTATGTGGAAGAAAATATTTTATTCTTTATTTTCTCTTTACTCTCTATTTCTACATTTAGTTAACACAATTTGTGAGTGACTGGTTTCTTCAATATTTAGATTTATCAAAAACCCCATCACCCTGGATAATGAAGATGCACAAAATGTACTTGCCCTCAAGTCAAGCAATAAGAAGAGTAACTCTCATTTGAACACTGAGGGTGCCTATGAATAAACAAAATGTCCCCAATTAAGTTGTTCTTTGTTCCTAAGAGATTGTTATTTTTCACTGCCTAAGAAAACAACTTTCAATTTTCCCAAGTACTTTAGAGGAAAATATATAAAGATGTTGAGTGCACTTATGCTTATGCTCATATTCAAATATCGTCTTCATTAAATACACAGCCATTTTGCTTCCTTGTCATTTATCAACTAAATATTGGTAAGACCATAACTCTGCTTGAAAAGATATATGTAGACAACCATCAAATAACGTTTTTTTAACCTAATTTTAGTGGTCGCTGTGAAGAACATCAGCTCCATAGACAATGAATTCACGAGTCACCAAGTCCTCTTTTCTCTCTGTTTCGCTCATTCATCGAAACAAGGACTGAAGTGAAATTCAGCAAACCTATATGTTAATTAAACCTTAACAAGCAGATAGCAGTGACATCCCTGCCATCTATATAGCTTAATTTTTACCCAAATATTAAATATAAATTGGTTACTGTGTAGGCTCATAATTTAGAGATTGATCGAATCTGTTACCTCATTTTCTAATATTATATTATGGTAATGAATATATAGCACTTTTATCACTGCAAATGCATTCACATTTTTAGACTATTTTTAAAAATAACATTTAATTTTGAGGTTTTTTTTGAGATGTAGGATTTAATATTTTCATGAGAAATAAGAATGACACAAAAACTACACTTTTGGAATAGAGTATTTTCCTTCATTAACTATAAAACAGAGAAAAAAGGAAAGAATTTTTACTGTAAATAATTTATTTATCAGATGTAAAGAGCCCATTGATGATTTTTTTTTTTTTTTTGGTTCAGGTGTTGCTTAAGAAAACAAAAGAACCTCCTCATTTATAGAATTTCTTTAGTAGTTTTGATTACTGAGACTTACCCATAAAATAATATATATTGGGTTGAATAATGCAACATTCAAAGAACTGATGGTCAGAAAAGAAAAAAAATGCATTGTCACACAAAATATGTCATCTATTTTTTATAAACTCAATGAAACCATTTTGAGGACAAGCATTACAGTTACGAGGGATGAGTTTAAATTCTTAAAACCTCAGGTTTAAAATTCAGCTATAGCAATTTGATCCTTGAGATTTTTAAAAAATAAACCGGTCAATGCTGAATCTTGATGTGCAGAGATATCTGAGTCATAACAAATTAGTTTGAAGTATTGTAAAGAATACTAAATTTTATAGATGAAGACATTGAAACCCAAAGAGGTTAGGTTGTGTTTTATGTATTATTTATAATTTGTTAAAAATAGACACCAATAGTTATAACTCTGCCTAGCCAACTTTAGACTATTTTGATAAAAGTTCCTAAAGTACAACTTACCACAATTCCAAACTATTTCACTTTTTTAAACTGGACTCCATGACTTTGATTTTTTCCTAAATTACTGTTATTTCTAACCTAGTGTGTAAAATTTGCATAAGCTATTGTATAAAGATTTATCTTTATTCCCAGATGCTGTTGGTGAAAACAGATATTGATTAGTTCTTTTTCACAATATTTAAGAGTGCCTGGAAAGTGCAGAAAGGTAAGATCTTAACTTACTAAGCTAGTAAGTTAAGCTAGGACATCATTAAATTTGAAGTTGTAATTTTTAGCTCTGCAATAACCAGGCTTTTCTTTCCACAATCTTTAATTTATATTTTAACACATCAATGGCAACTATTGTTAAAATTATCGCAATTTCTATGATTTCTTGAAAGTTTATTATGAGTTGGAGACTGTGCTTTAAATGTGATTTTATCTACTATCCATGATAACTTTATAAGACAAATACTGTTTTCTCCATCTTCCAGAGGGTAAATAACTGCCCAGGATCACACAACAAGTCAAAAAACTAGAATTCTTACCCTGGTATAAGTAATCTTATATATATAATCATAGTCACTAGAGTTTCCTCAAGTCTTCTTATTTCTTTTCTCTCTTCTCAGCTGTAAGATAAGTAATTGGAAATTTTTGGCAATTTTAAAACTTTGTAACTTAGGGATTTTGTTATAATAAAATTGATGAGAAAATCAAGCTGCAGGAGAAGAAGTTGTAGGTCTCTAAATCCCCTTATCCCTGTAGTGGTCTGAAAACAATTTAGTAATAATTCTGGCTCCTATAGAAAACTCATTTTGAGAACTACTATACTAGTATCTTTTGGGGGACCTACCCATACCCCTCCTACAAGTTCTCTCTACATTTTCCATTTAAAATCTATTTTCATCAAAGAAATTTGTAAATCTAGTGAATAATTTTACGAATACCACTGGGTTGCTGAGGAGAAGTTAGAGATTATGGGTTATTTCTATTCTAGTAATTTACTAGACAGGTAAGAGACTATAAAGACCCCTTATTTGAGGACATTACTGAGGTCACCTAAGAGACAAAAAAGCATCTTATTTGCCTTTGACCTAGCAGACAGAAAGTTAATGTTTTCCTGCATAAAGACTCTTGATCAAACTGGCTTTAGCATTTCTTCTCATATCGACTAAACTTTATTGAGGTTTCCTTTTGACTTTGGGCCCCCAACTTCCCTTTTCTTATATCATTTTCTTTCAAAATATGTAATTACAAATTTTCTCTCTATCTCTTTGAGATGTAAACTTCTCCAAGGCACTTGTCAGTTTTGCAACCCGAGAACGTTTTTCTCAAGGACATTCTCCAGGAATAGATGATAGCCAGGGTTTGCTAGCCTTTTAAGTCCAAGGGCATTAAAAAAAGTGGAAAAATAAATATGACCTAGATTTTGTGATTTAAATGGTGAAGATGAAATAGACAATAAAGAATAACATGTATAAATAAGGTGGTAGCAAGAACAAATTTCAAATGAAGATACTTATCACTTCATGTAACTTCATAAAATCTGCAAATGCAGGAAAAAGAACTTTCTTTAGGAAAAGGCTGGGATAGTAATTATGTCACTTGGAGAAAAGAAAAAGATATTGCAAATAGTAAGATAATTCAAAGAAATGGAAATCAAATGAGAATTAAGTTCAAGGAGAAGGAAACCTTGCCTAGAATTGATGCAGCAGAAAGAGGTTTAAGCAACATTGAATTAATAATGTTTTTTTTGTGATCCCCAAACTGGAAACTGCTCACACAGAGTATAAGGTGAAATTTGTAAGGTTGAGGACACAAGAACATCCTGTAAGATCAAGAACAGATGATGAAATTAATTAAACGTGGAAGTTCTTGCTGAACAGAATATAACAGTTCAACCCAACAACATGTTCTATTTCTTATTGAAATAGAACAATTTATTCTGTTTCAGAAAAAAAAAAATGTTCATTAAAATGCTGCACTCCCTTTGATCCAAATCTATGCTCCACTGATATTCTAAGTAGTGGTAGTCATTAGATTAGTGATAAAATTTTATTACATAATGAGAATAATGAAAGCTTTTTCTTTCTATGAGACTAAAAGGAAAAAAAAGTCAAAGCAATTGGTTCACAAAGGAACAGAGGAAAATAGAAAAGGTGAAAATTGAAAAGGTCATGAAACATTTTCCTACTTACAGATTCTACTATTTACATAAGGAGTGAAGGGAATTTGGTTTCAGAGTAAAGTAAGGAACAGTGTTGAAGCTTAGGAAAATAGAAAATGTGAAAATTGACTTGAAAAGGTCATGAAACATTTTCCTATTTACAGAGTCCACTATTTACATAAAGAGTGAAAGAGAATTGGTTCTAGAGTAAGGTAAGGAACAGTGTTAAGCTTTGTGTGTAGGTAATATTAATCTGTGACTACTCTTTGCTCTTCTCAGTCACTACTGCAACTCCTCTCAGCTCAAAGTCACAAACACATATGGGAGTAAAAGTGTTCACCAGTATGAAGCACAGAATGTCAGGGTAGAAGCCGAAGAACCATAGCAAAGATCAGTTTTTCTCTTTCAGGTAAACTATACCACTAGGGCTCAGGAAGTAGTTTCTTCATCCTTGTAAACAGATGTGCAACAAAGTCTTTTCTCTTTTCACCTAATATAGACTGCTCTCAGGAGTTTAGAGAAAAGTCTTGATGACAATTATATTTTTCTTAGTTTATACCACAATAAATGTTCACAAATCTACTCAATAATTGTGGTCCCAGAACACAAATCTTTCTAAATAATGTAATAATCATTTATACATCTCAATGTTCTTATTGAAAGAGGGGGTAAGTTGGCTATAAAGAGTTTTAATTTCTCTTCTATACTCAAAAGCTTTCTCACATTAAAAAAAAAGCATCTATTGAACACCGATATGTTCAGTATTACATTAGACACTTTTCATTTGGTCTGTTTATTTCTCACAATAACCTTGCTGGATGGTTAATGCTATCTTTATTTTAAATAAGGGATAATTTAGATTCATAGAGGGGATATCATTTGATAATAAATGCTATAATAAAGCAACCAAAAGATGTAAAATGTCTCAAACATGAAAGAAGTTTATTTATTGTTCATATAATGTCAAAATGGGTAACACCGATCTCTATGAATCTCTCCTTCAAGCGTTTATTCAAGGACCCAGCTCTTGTTCCATCTTAGAATTCCATCACCCTCAACATGTGGTTTTCAAGGTCACTGAAGAAAAAGGAAGCAAAACAGAATCTTGCCTCAAAGTATTTTATGAACTGGGTCTGAAAATGGTGCACATCATTTCTGCCAGCATTCCTTTTATTCACCAGTGTGAATTGGCCTCGGTTACATGGCCACTTTTAACTATAAGGTAGGCTGGAAAGTGTAGTCTACTTTCTATTCTCTGTGCTCTCAGGAGAAAGAGGAAAATGCATCATTAAATAGCTAGCCAGCCAGGCGCGGTGGTTCACGCCTGTAATCCCAGCACTTTGGGAAGCCGTGGCCGGTGGATAACGACGTCAAGAGATCGAGACCATCCTGGTCAACATGGTGAAACCCTGTCTCTACTAAAGATACAAAAAATTAGCTGGGCATGGTGGCGCATGCCTGTAATCCCAGCTACTCAGGAGGCTGAGGCAGGAGAATTGCCTGAACCCAGGAGGTGGAGGTTGCGGTGAGCCGAAATCGTGCCCTTGCCCTCCAGCCTGGGTAAGAAGAGCGAAACTCCGTCTTAAAAAAAAAAAAAAAAAAATAGCTAGCCAGTCTGAAGTACAATACATTTTTTTAAGTCACTAAGTATCTATTTAAATTTTTGTCTCACATATAGAACAACTTTCTTCCTTCTCAAAGGAGACAGCTCAAAATCCATTTCAATGAAACATCCATCTAAGAGTCCAGGATCTTCTGGTTTTGTGCAGTTCTTTCTCTCATGGCTTGCTGTGATATATTAAAACATGTTATCTTTCAGGGAGTATGTATAAGAATAATCATAACAACATTGTTTGTAGTAGCGTATCACTAAAAACAAAAGTTCACAGAGTAGGATGAATAAATTGTAGTTCATCCAAATCATGGTAAAATCGTGATGAGAATGAATTAACTCCAGCTACATTCAAAAATATAGATGCAACAGAGAAGATAATGCATGTGACTTATATATGATTTTAGAACATTTGTGTAACAGTATGGATACAATAATATTCTCTCAGAAACTGGTATAACTTGTCTCTAGAAGAAACATCTTGTCATTACTGATTACCTTCTCTGAAAAGTCCATTCTGAGTATACACAAATTCTCTTAGCACAAATATAAATTGAGATGTCTTCACAAGAAAGAAGAAAGAGCTTATAGCTCCAAGGAGCTGAGTTATGAACAGCTAGAACATGAGTAGCAGTCTACATGTGACACAATGGTGAAACTACCCTTTGACTAATAAATCTTAATTAAATGTACTTTGTCTAAATATAATTTAAATGCAAGTAAAGAATTTTGAGTAACTAGAGCAGGGAAGGAATTTTAAACCTCTGCTAAATGCAGAGATAGATGAGTGAGTACACAGATAAAGAGAAGAATGGATGCTAGTTGTAGAAACAGTAATATTTCACGAGAAGGGTTTTTGACTCTCACCACACTGTGAAGATGGAGTTCAGGCTGATTTTAATCAGATCATGACTGGACAAGTAAATTCTATAGAACTTGTGGGATATACTTATTGGCACTTAAACCCAGAATATTTCGGAGGCAGTAGAATAATTATTTACAGAAAGATTTGAGAATGATATTCACAATATTTTACATGCATGACCCAGATAGGCTGTGACTAGTCAGAATGAATTCTATCTTGATGCTGGAGCTAAGTTCTAGATGTTCCTAATATGCCAGGCATGAACTCTTTTATTACTATTTCCTGGGAAAGTCTGGACATTTCAGGAGACGGCTGATAATGCCATGGGTGACAGTGAGAATATTTGGAGAATTGGCACAGTGGTTATTTACCAACAACTATAAAAGGGTTTCAATATTTTAACAAGTAAAATGATTATATCCAAGTGTACCAGTGGAATGCAACCAGTAGGCACTTTGATAATAAAAGAAGTTACAGGTGCGAAGCTGAAAATAAGGAAAAAAATAACTCTTGTTTTGTTCCCTTAACAGTAACCCATATTCTCCTTCCTTGCAATTTACCATTGTAGGTAACTCCTGGGAATAGGTACAGTGTTTTCCCACCTAAGGAAGGGGGAAGGTATGATATACAGAAGTATTCCATCCTGGCAAGAAGAGAGAGACAATCCAGTTATTGCTAGCTCTCCTCTAATGTGGAAAGGGGACAAAAAGGGGCAGTAGAAGAGAGATGCCTGTATCACAGACTTTCCTCCAGAGTCTCCAACATGATCAGAGAGAACATGGGCAAGATGGATTGATAAGATAGACGATCAACAGCTTGGACGTTTTACCCCATTTCAATACTTAAGGAAGAGATCCTACTCAGGATATCTTTGTATCAACCTGGGGTCAACCATAAACAGAGGAAAAAATGCTGCCACTTAGGCCATTTAGGCACTTGGGAAATAGACACAGCTTTCCCAGGCACTGCAGCTGCCACATCAATCCCTGAGATGAGACCCAGAATTTTCCCTATGTACTTAGGAACGTGAAAAGGGACACAGAAGTTAGCTAATAGCCTGAATGCAATGCTGCCAGAAAAATGTGACACTTGTAGGAGAAAATTGATCATGAATTCACCGGCTGTCAGATTCTGAAGTTAAAGAGAGTTGCAGTTATATTTCCAAAGGTCTATAGTGCCAATGAGACATGAGGTTGGCCCTAGGAAGTAGGAAGGACCACTTTGCCACAAATAAGAAAAATAAACCACTAATATAATAGCTGTAAAATTAAGACTCAAATTCCAGGAGGGCAAATAGACCAGGTAGGTGTAGAACATCACTATGGAGGCCAGAGGGACAAGAAGATGGTACTGTGAATCTCAGAGCCACTCCTCTTCTAGTATATGGTCACACGAACCCTCTTTCTCTATGCAGCCAGACATAATCTTTGTATTAAGCAGAAGAAAAGAGTATCACTCCGAAAGGCTAAGCATTTTCCTACTGATATGTTCTAAATTATTATGAAGGGCTGAGTTACCCAAAAGGAGTGGCAGAGAATAGAGTTCCTCGTTAAGTAAAATGATGCTTTTAACATATGCTATGTGAAATATAAAGAAAATACAATTTATCTATATATCTTAGTGCAATGTGAGCAAATGTGTGACTTTATATGACAATAACAAATGCATCTCAGTGAACTGTCAAAGCTCAGAATCTGGTAACCCTTCCAAAAAGTTCCTTGTTATCATACACAGCATAAAAATCTTTGCGGTTCTACATGTTAGAACCTACTATGAATATTAAATTCAAAATACTGGTAACAAATTTCAAAAAATAAAAATATGCTTCCTTGTCCAAGAATACGAGCATTATATACTTTATTTTTATATAAAAATTAATTAAAATATTTAATTGTTTGTAAAGTGAAAAATCTTAGCCAAAGAGAATATTATTTTCAACTGAACTTTCTGTAAAATTATTTCATGTTATACTAATTGTTTTATGAGAATCCATGACACCTAAATAATTTATTTTTATTTGCTATTCAATGTTGTATTTTCTTTCAGTGTTTTAACCTATGTTCTTTGCTATTTCCAGTAATTGCCATCATATTTTGGTTTCACCAGTCTACTCCCTTTTATATTTAATGCTACTTTCTCTTTTCAGTGTACCCCATTTTCTTCAATGTAAGGAAAGGAGAAAACGATGTATTTAGTGACTATTCTAGATAAGGAAGTACAGAATTTCCCATATTTAAAAAACTGCAAAGAAAGCCTTTTCCAAACGTTACATCATTGAAAACTGGACATTTTAATTTGCAAGACTTGATCATATATATATATATATATATATATATTTTTTTTTTTTTTTTTTTTTTTTTTGAGACGGAGTTTCGCTCTTGTTACCCAGGCTCGAGTACAATGGCACAATCTCGGCTCACCACAACCTCCGCCTCCTGGGTTCAGGCAATTCTCCTGCCTCAGCCTCCTGAGTAGCTGGGATTACAGGCACTCGCCACCATGCCCAGCTAAGTTTTTGTATTTTTAGTAGAGACATGGTTTCACCATGTTGACCAGGATGGTCTTGATCTCTTGACCTCGTGATCCACCTGCCTCAGCCTCCCAAACTGCTGGGATTACAGGTGTGAGCCACTGTGCCCGGCCCCCTGATCATATATTTTAAACAAATTATGCAGTTTTGTAAAGACATTAGAAATAAGAGAAGAAGACTTCTTGGACTGCTCATCTAAAGTCAAATACAGATGAACAAAATAAAGCTCTCTCTTACATTTTTGACTCAAAGAAATCTATTCACTGACAAATGAGTTATTTTCCCTTATTAATAGGGGTAGTATACTAATAATAGCTTATGAACTAAAAACAATCTGCTCAAGACAATTTTAAGTATCTAGAGACTCATAATTGTGACATAAAATGAGAGCAAAGCTGTGTATGCCCTTCCTTTGTCAGAAAGGTCAAGTGTCTTAGAGCATTTAATTTAAGAAGAAAAAAAAAAATCACAAAACACAACACTATTTCACCAGTGGAAATGGCTCTGGAGTCTTCCATCAACTTCAAGAATTAGTTTCAAAGTGTTGTCTGCTTTCATTCAGTCAGCTACCAGCATGGAGCAGACCACCTGCTGTGAAATAAGGGGGTAGCGACCAACAGTTATTATAGCAGTAGCCATAAGTTTATTGTTTATTGGTACTAAACTTAAATCTTAGTAATTTTGAATTACTGAGTTAGCTTAGATTTATGGAGATGCAGAATCATTTAGAATGGCATTCATTCCAGAAGGGTATATTATCTAAACCAATTTTCTTATAGTGATGCAATTGCAATACCATAGTTACGGTTGTATCAGCATTTCCATTATAAAGTCCTATTTTCAGGGTTTTATAATTTGACCATAAAAATTCTCTCCTTGTAGAAACTTGGCAAACAAGGTCTGAGGCATATAACTGAGTTGTTGTGGGTTTTTAAATTTTTTTACTGAAATTAAAAACACACATACGTGTTTGATCTATTCAGCCATTTTATACTTTAACTCTGCAAATGACAACAAAAAATACACTATCTGTAGATATATTAAAATAATTGGGGAAAAGAACAATTTACCAAATCACTAAGTGGGTGGAGTTGGTCAATTTTTATCATCTCACATTAAGTTCCTGTGATGATGAAAAAAACAATTGTTTGGAATTAGGTTTAACAGTGCAAGCGAAAGTTTCAGCAGAGGTAATAGCAAACCAACAACTGGGGCAAGTCCCTAAATTTCAAGCCTCAAGTTTCTCATCTGTGAGGTAGAGATAATTACACATTCTCGTATAAAGGTGTAAGAATTCTGTAAGTAGAAACAATGAGTTTAAAATTTTTAAAGTGCCCTATAATCATGAAATATTATTTTTTAGTTTGTACGGTTTTCTTTTAAATGTGTAAATCTTATTGTCCACACTACTTATTTAGATTTGTTACACATTCATAGCTCTTCCCAAATATAAACTCCTGAAGTAGAGTGTCTCTATCTTTGTTCTCAATGTAGCACACAAATATATGTTGAATCAGTGACTAATTTAATATTTTATTTCAATATTAAAAGTGCTTGCCTGACTTTATTTTGCAGTCAGCATTACTAGTTGGAATTAGTCTGCCCTAAAAACATGACGGTCGCCCTCTTGTGGTCGACAGAAAGTGTGCACATTGAGTGCCAAAGAAGGGCCTTTATGAACCAGATCCGTAAGAATTTATCAAACTTATAGAGTATAGAAAACAAATCATAAGTCATGAAAAATACAACGTATTTACTGTAAGAGACGAAGGGCATTTCTCAGCGTTGTATCATATAATAAGTGATGAAGAATACAGACTCTGACAATAGATAGTTTAGGTTCAACCCTGCCTCTACTACCTGAAAGCTATGTAAACTAGAAAGATACCTAGCAACTCTAAAATGCAATTTACCATCTACGACAATGGGAATCATGTAGAAATGGCTTCTGAGAGTTATTGCAATGATTACATGAGAAAATCTATGAGTATTCTGGCTCATATTAGGTATATAGAAAATGTTAGTTATCTTTATGTCATTCTTTCTGCGGCCCCATATAACGTTCTTTCTGAAGTTGTTGTTGATGATAAGTATTCTCTTTAAAATGTTTTTATTTGAACAGTTTGTTTCAATAAGGTTAAAGAAATCTATTTTGTTGTTGTTGTTGTTGTTGGCTCTGTCTTGCAATAGGCAAGGTATTAATATATGACAAAATTTATCTTAAAAATGAATAATTAATCTTTTCTCCTATGATATGAAAATAAAGTAAAAATCATGGGCCCTGTGCAAAGCACTTCATGCGGGACATGGAAGCAAAAATGTGGTCATTACTATTCAGAAAGTTACGTTTACTTTGTAGAAATATAACATATCCTGAAGAGGGCATTGCAGAGTTGGAGGCATATTAGGTAAGCTCTGGAGTACAACTGTGTTTCAGGTATCATCACTCTCGCTGCACATTTCTGTGCCTCAGTGTTCTCATCTACCTCGTACTGTGGAATGCCTACAAAGCATGTAGTGTAGTGCTTGCATATTTCAAATGCTCAATAGATGTTAAACATAGTGATAACCATTGCTTTTCACACTGTTTTGGATTCTAATGCTAAAAAATAAATGAAATAAATGCTGTCTACCCAAGTGGTCCTTGAGTTTGCAAATGAAAAAATCAGACGTCGAAATAGTCCATCGCAATAGGATGTGCTCATGGCAGATACAGCACCCTACTCATGATAGTCAGTCAGTGAGAAAGTATGTTTGTTTCTTATGCTGGGGGAGAAAAACTCAGATCAAGATCAGTGAAAACCTCCAAAATGTACAGGAGACTAACAAGAAAATGTTCTACTCTTCAATAACATCTCAACTTTCTGGGTCATCTCACACACAGAGAACAGAGAGTCTCCTAAATGAAATTATGCTCAAAGATATGTTGAACTTGCTGGGAAGTATTTTATGGCTTCAGACAAAAAAGAATTATTTTCTATGAATTATAAAGAAATGGGGACTTTTTCTCTTGTAAGCTATTTATCTATAGGGTAAATTCTGAAGTCATAACTTCATATTGAGCTCTATGTAAGAATGTTTTATAAGAAAGTAAATAAGAAATGGTATTACCATTCTACAGGAAACTTTCTAGAGAATTGAAAAGGGATTGTCTTCTCAGATAATTATGGCATCTTGAGACAAGAATTTTCATCATAGATGTAGGAAGAGGCCACCAAGAATAGAAGAATTATCTAAAAAGAAGTTTATTTATTATGGGGATGCTGTTTGTCTTCATTTTGCAAGAGTCATCTTCTTAAAACTCAAGACCTTAGTGACCAAGTTTGACAGAATTTTCTGCTATGGAATATGTCCCCCAGTTCCATCCATGTTGGTGCAATTACAGAATCACATGCTTTTAAATGGCTGAATAGTACTCCATTGTGTATATGGAATACAAATGCAGGGAGGAAGAAATTTAAGCAAATGAAAGAAGAGTTTATTGAAAATAGTGTTGTCTTAAGAAAGGTATTCCAGGGTATGCCTTGATGAGAGAGCTATGGACATGTAAAGAAAATAGTTTGATGACTGCCTACCTAGTAGTCCAGTGTGCACTGTGGATCGCTTCAAATAACATTATAGATGGATGATTTTCCACTCTGCTTTCAAATTCATTCATCATATATTCAGCATATGTTATGAAAAGATATTGAATAGAGGATTATAATTCAAACATGAATTAAAAATAGATTCTTTCTCTGAAAGAGAGTATGGTATAGTGAGAGAAGTGGGAAAAAATCTGGTAATTTTAATAAAATGTGGTAAGAGCTTTAACAGGAGTAGACAAATAATATTTTGAGAACACTCAGGAGGGACAAGGAATATGAGGGAGAGTCTGAAAATATGTCTTGTAGGTGAATACAGTTTACATAAAGCTTCTGGTATCAACAGTTTTTAATCAGCTGAAGAAAAGAGGGAACATGCTGCTGACTGAATAGGGCACATGAACAAACGTCTTTTTGTTAGCAGGGATGCCCTGAGTTTTCTCTCTGCTGTGTTCTGGGATTGGTCTCAGGTATAGACACATAGGTATTGATTAGTATTACTCATGATGATGCATCCTTATGTTTGATGGCCTAGTCACAAAAAGTGGGCATAATATGGCCTCAATGGGCTTTTCATAAACAAGAGTATAAAAGATATATCCTGATGATGTGCTGGAGGAAAACTAGCCAGTCAGTCCACACTTGTTAGGATCTGCCCTACTTGACAAAGAAGTAGAATTAAAGTTTAGTTATTCAACACTCTTTAGTGATTGTCTAATTCTGAGAAAAATGTATAGTCCTCATCTTTATAGAATTCGTACTATTATGGAAAAAAATACACTAGGAAATGGACTATTATATAAGAGGCTGGATGACTTGTAATGTAAATATAGAGTATGCCGGAATCTGGGAGCTTATAATATTAGGCATCTAATTTAGTATTATCCAGGGAGTTCAGTTTAGGGGAAAATTCCATAAGAAGTAGTAGTGATGTGAAAAACTGTTAGAAGTTAGCTACAGTCGAAATAATCTAAAAGTTAGGTAATAGAATTATGCCGGAAGAAAGAAAGATTGAGTGGCAGTGGAGAATGCCAAGTACATAGAGGTGGTAATGATTATTTAAAATAATTCAGTCAATGAAAGGATACATTGCCTGCAGATTATTTAAAAATAATTTTTTAAAATAACAAAGCTCAACTGTTATTATCACCATGCACCAATGATTCTAAACAATGCTAGTGATAAAATATCCCTTCTGGAAAAATCTGTTTTGATCTACTTTCTTTTCCTTCTTTTTTTTTTCCTTTTTTTTTTGAGACAGAGTCTTGCTCTGTTGCCAGGCGCCATGACCTCGGCTCACTGCAACGTCCACCTCCCGGGTTCAAGCAATGCTCCTGCCTCAGCCTTCCAAGTAGCTGGGACTACAGGTGTGCACCACCACACCCAGCTAATTTTTGTATATTTTAGTAGACACGGGGTTTCACCATGTTGGCCAGGATGGTCTCAATCTCTTGACCTCGTGATCTGCCCGCCTCAGCCTCCCAAAGTGCTGGTATTACAGGCTTGAGCCACCTGCGCCCTTCCTTTTGATCTCCTTTCTAAAAAATTGCTGTAGATTCTGTTGAGTTTCAAATTATATTTAGGCTTCTCCTCATCTAATTTAAAACTTGTCCTTCAATAAACAATTTATTCTGTATGAAGATTAATGTGGAGAAATGCAAGTGTGTACACACTTCAACTCAATTATACACTTTAATTTCAAGAGTAAGTTTATAACAGTTCTGAATCATCTGCGCTTGTTTCAAATGCAGTCACTGTCTCCAACCTCAATGTACAAAATATTCCTGTGTATAAACAACAAATAATATTAACACAACAAATTTAAAGATGAAGAAAGATAACTTGGGTTTATATAACTCTGTAATTCCATATGACCATTTAAAATTTTAACCTAAGAATTTAAGATTGCAAAGAGTAAAACAGTACAACATGTAAGATATATATATGATACATAACATGTATACATTACACAATGTATTATACGTGTGCACACACATATATGTGCACAAACACATATACTTAAGTTATAAATCAAATGTAAAATACTTTCCTAAAATACTTGATCCAGACCTCTAACATGCAGAATATGCCCAGAAGTAAAAAGCTATCCTAGGCGGAAGAAAGGTATGTGTGAATCCATAAAACTAAGACTGCCGGATGCTACTGGGAAAATTGCAAGTAATTCATTGTGGTACACAGTTGGTGTATTATTTGGGCACATGGAAAAATTTGTTACAGGCATACAATGCATAATAATCACATCAGGGCAGATGGGGTATCCATCACCTCAAGGATTTATTTTCTTTGTGTTACAAACAATCCAATCATACTCTTTTAGTTATTTTTAAATGTACAATAAATTGTTATTCACTGAAGCCACCCTGTTGTTCTATCAAGTACTAGATTCTATCTAACTATATTTTGTACCCATTAACTATTCCCACTTTCTACCTTCACGACTTTTCCTTGCTTCTGGAAACCATTATTCTACTCTCCGTTCTCCATGAGTTGAATTGTTTTAATTTTTTTAGCTCCAACAAATAAATGAGAGAACATGTGAATTTTGTCTTTCTGTGCCTGGCTTATTTCACTTAACATAAATTCCTCCAGTTCCAGCAATGTTGCTGCAAATGACAGAGTCTTATTTTTTTTAATGGCTGAATAATACTCCATTGTGTATATGTACTACATTTTATTTTTCCATTGGTCTGTTGATAAACGCTTAGGTTGTTTCCACATTTTGGCTATTGTGAATAGTGATACAGTAAACATGGTAGTATAGATATCTCTTCAGTATAATGATTTCCTTTCTTTCAGTTAGATAGCTAACAGTGGGATTGCTGGATCATATAGTAGTTCTATTTTTAGTCTTCTGAGGATTCTGCAACCTGTCCTATAGTGGTGGTAATAATTTACATTCCCACCAACAGTGTACAAGGATTCCCTCTTCTCTAAATCCTCTCTAGCATTTGTTATAGCCTGTCTTTTCCATATAAGCCATTTTGACTGAGGTAAGATGATATCTCATTGTAGTTTTGATTTGCATTTCTCTGATGACCAATGACATTGAACACTTTTTCATACACCTGTTTGCCAATTTGTATGTCTTCTCTTGGGAAATGTCTTTTCAGATCATTTGACCATTTTAATTGGATTATTAGATTTTTTTTTCCAGTAGAGTTGTCTGAGTTATTTATATATTCTTCTTATTAATTCCCTGTCAGATGGATGATTTGAGAATGTTTTCTCCCATTCTGTGGGTTGCCTCTTCATTTTTTTTGTATTGTTTCCTTTGCAGTGCAGAAGCTTTTTAACTTGATGTGTTCCCATTTGTCTAGTTTTGCTTTGGTTGCCGGTGCTTTGGGGGTATTTATCAACAAATCTTTTACCAACCCAATGTACTGAAGAGTTTCTTCAGTGTGTTCTCACAGTAGTTTCATTGGTTGAGGTCCTAGATTCAACTCTGTGATCTACTTTAATGTGATTTTGTATATGGTGAGAGATTGGTGGTTTCCTCCTTCTGAATATAGATATCCAGTTTTCCAAGAACCATTTATTGAAGACACTATCCTTTCCCCAAGGTATGTTCTTGACACCTTTGATGAAAATGGGTTCACTGTAGATGTATAGATTTATTTTTTTTGTTCTGTTCCATTGGTCTATGTGACTGCTTTTTATGCCAGTACCAGGCTATTTTGAGAAAGCTCTGTAGCTTAATTTGAAGTCATGTAATGTGTTTTCTCCAGGTTTTTTATTTTTGTTTAGGATAGCTTAGGCTATTCTGGGTCTTTTGTTGTTCTGTATAAATTTTATGTTTATTTTTTCTATATCTGTGAAGAATGTCATTGGTATTTTGACAGGTTTTATATGATATCTATCGATTACTTTGGGTAGTTGAATATTTTAACAACATTGATTCTTCCAATCCATGAACATGAAATACCTTTTTTTTTTTTTTCTGAGTGTGTGTCCTCTTCAATTGTTTGCAACAATGTTTTGTCATTTTCATTGTAGAGTTTTTCCCCTCTTTGGTTAACTTCATTCCTAAGTATTTTATTTTATTTTATTTGTAGCTGGTGTTAATAAGATTACTTTCCTAATTTCCTTTTCAGATTGTTCACTGTTGGCATGTAGACATGCTACTGATTTTTGTATGTTGATTTTGTATTCCTGCAACTTTACTGAATTTATCAGATCTAATAGTTCTTTTTTTTTTGGTGGAGTCTTTTGTTTATTTTGAATAGAAGATCATATCATCTGCAAACAGTAATAATTTGACTTTTTCCTTTCCAATTTAGATGCCCTTTATTTCTTTCTCTTTTCTGATTGCTCTAGCTAGGACTTCCTGGTAGATATGTTTTGAACTTTAAACTTTACCTGGTGGATGGACAATTGAGAGTCATTGAAGTTTTTAAGAGTGTAGTTAGTATAATAATTTTCACTTTCTAGAGATATTTTATTACTAAAAGTGAGAATGGGTCATAGAAGTAAGGTAAATTAGATGAGTTATGAGGCTGCTATGATTTCATTGAAAGAAAATAGTGCTTTGAGTTAAGATGGTAGATAAAAGTATAGGTGAAGAAAGAGGAGATAAAGCGCTGCTAGCATTTTTACTTGGACAATTAATTGAGTGAGTTAAAATCCTGGTTACTGGGTTTAGGAAAACACAAAGACAAGAGATTCAGGAGAACGGAGAATTTTGGTAACTTGTGCTTAATCTGCCATTGGGATATAGAACCAGAGGTGTCTTAGAGGCAGCAAGATGTATTTCCCAGAGGCTGAAGAAAGAGCTGGACAGATACGTAGAATTTGGAATCTGAGAATAGAGATGATTACCCAGTTGAAGCTTTTAGACTGCGCATGTCCACTAGCAGTTCGATGTCCACGATACTGTCTGGTACATATCCTTTCTGAATCACCACAACCTGAATCACCATCTTTTATTAACTCTACCTCCTTAGTCAGACTATTTAATTTGACTGGGCCTTGATTATCTGTAACAAAGCAATTATCATACATTAGGGGGAAGATATATTTTGAGAGTTCTTAAGATTTGTCCACATTTTTTGTTTCAACTATCTAATAAGCTGTCTGGTGTTTTCCTAATTACAAAGATTTTTTGTTTTTTTTTTAAAGTTTGGATTATTGGTATATTTAAGAATTTCTATTTAAAACCAAATTGTCTTAACAAACAATAACAGTAAATGAGCAAATCATTCTTACTGTGTGCCAGACACTATCTGAAACAATTTACATGTTTTAATTCATTCAATTTCTTATAAAATCCTCTGAGTAGGTTCCACTGTTTCCTCGTTTAGCAGATGAGGACACTGGGGAAAAAGAGGTGATATGGTATTGCTTCACTCCCACACAGATCTCAAATTATAGCTCCCATAATTCCCACATGTCATGGGAGGGACTCAGTAGGGGATAATTGAATCATGAGGACAGGTATTCTTCCATCCTATTCTCATGGTAGTGAATAAGTCTCACAAGATCTGATGGTTTTATAAAGGGAATTTCCACTGCACATGCTTTCTCTCTTGCCTGCCACCGTGTAAGATGTGGTTTTGCTCCTCCTTGCCTTCCACCATGATTGTGAGGCTTCCTCAGCCATGCTGAACTGAATCAATTATACCTCTTTCCTTTGTAAATTACACAGCCTCAGGTATGTCTTTATAAGCAGTGTAAGAACAGACTAATACAAGAGGTTAAGAAAATTACTCAACATCCCATAGCTAGTGGCAGAAATTGAACCCAGACAATCTAACTCTGGAGTCTGTGTTAATTATCATTAGTCTATACTACTGTTAATTTCTTAACTGAGATGATTTGCTAATGAATAATTGCTTTAGTGATATTAGATTATATAATAAGTGCAATCACTTATACAGTAAATATTTTCCAGAATGAGATTCAGTGTGGATGAACCTTCATGGGGGAAACAAAGGTGTAGCTTCTTAAGCCATTTTTAATGCCCAGGTCAAGCACTGGGTTAGGCACTCTGTTGATCTTCTTTGCCATTCAGGTGTGGAAGAGGCCAGCATGTGACTGATAGAGGAGATATAAGTGGAGGCATTACAAAAGCAGGGTCCATCAAAGACACATTTCAGATACTTTGTAATAGCATCTGTCTTCCCTCTCTACACAGCTACATGTTTATATATCTGTACTTGTGCAAGAAAGTTATCAACAAGATGTAGTTCAAAATTCCTGATTAAATTGATGAAAAGTGAGAGTCTTTAGGGACAAATGATCTGTAAAGTGTTTCAAATATTTTATAGTAGCTTATTTTCCCTGCCTCCACTTGTTTTCATTTCACTCATTTTATCCTGATTCTGTTGTAACAGATGTCGATAGAATTTTTGACACTGAGAATGCCAGATCCATCATTAACATGTTGCCAAACTGAGAAGGATTTACTAACAATCACTTCACTTCTGCATCACTTCACTTCTTTTAATAGAGAAACTCATTTGAATAACATCTGAATAAAGGAGTTAATAATAGTAGCCTAAAAGCAGAAGCCAGATTGGAATAATAAACAACTGACCAGAATCTTTACCCTGAATGAAAATTAAATGTCATTAGAGTAATTTTGAAGGCACAAAATAATCTGTCAGTGCTAAACCTTTCTTCCAGCCTTTCCCTGCTACCCTTCCTGCTACCATATTTTTAACATAATGTTTGCTTTTACCTCTCTTGGCTTTACCTGAGATTTAAGAAAAGATAAATTAGATTGACATTAAAATAATGTTGAAGTATAAGCAACAAAGTATTATTCTGAAATTGATTACCAATTTTAATTCTTTCTAAATTATCTATCCATTAGAGCATGCCACTATTTTCACATGTATGCAATAACAAAATTAATATCAAGCATTAAGAAAATATTTTCCTCTTTTAAATGTCAAATATCTAAAATGCTATAATGTTATATTACACTGATATGTATTCATCTTTGTGTGTGTATGAGAGAGCAGAGGGAGCTAGAAAGAAGTAGAGAGAGAATAGAGAAAATTGAATTATTGGTAGTATGGCGTTCACACTCATCATAACAGTATTACAAATTTGCTGTAAGAAAGGACCATTGCTTCATATGACAAGAGTAATACAAGCATGTCCCCATCTACAACATATAAAGGGTAGAGAACTCAAAGACAGATATACAAATGAAACAGGCATTCAAAAAAGCTGTTTTATTTTGTAATTTACCACAAGTAAATATATAGGTTTCGTTTTGCTGTTGTTAATTGCTTCTGCAGTATTAAATACAAAAGTGCTCATAAATTCTATGTGTACACTTCGATGAATGTACCCATGTAACTGGCACCCAGAACAAAAATAGAAATCCCTGTCATTACCTATTACACATTTTAAAAAGGTAAACATTATTGGACTTCAATTGCTATAGATTAGCTTTGTGGTTCATGAATTTCACATTAGAAGAATCATATAGTATATATTATTTGGAGTCTGGCTTCTTTTACTCAACATCATAGTTGCGAGATTCAATCATACAGTTGTATATAACAATAAGTTTTTCCTTTAATTTCTCATATGTATAAATATACTACCACTTATCCATTGTAATGTTAAACAAAAATTGTATTGTTAAAGTGTGTGGCTATTGTAAATAGTGCTGCTATAAATATTTTGTATATGACTTTTGGTCAACATATGTGGATTTTCTTAGGCACTTAATTAAAAAAAAATAAAGAGAGCTCCCACAAACCTAGAAAACCATTTATTGTTCCTAGACCTCTACTTGGCTGGGAATCTCAAGCCATTGTTCATAAGCAAACATTTTGTATATAATAGCCCATTATTTTTGTCATGGCTTTGTTCATGTCAAAATATCAATTTTTTTCCTGGAAGTACCTCTATTTCTTATGTAAAGCTGCATTATTTTGCAAATTCTTACAGTTTCCTTGGAAAATGGCAAAAACAAATTTTACTTAGTATAAAAGCAGCAATTAGGTGGAATTTTTGACATGTCAAAATCAATAAATCAATATGTTTGCGAGTGGTTTGAAGAAAATCTGGAGAAAAAACATCAGAGTTGTCAGTCATCTTCTTCAATGATTATACTAAGCAACCAAAACAAAATTTAACTCCAAGATAACTTTTATAAATGATGTTGTAACTTCAGTAGTAATCCTTGCATTTATCTCTTTCTTTTTAGCTTTACCTGATCTTTTACATGAGCTACTCTTTCTTCAAGCTCTTCTCAGAAAAGAACTTTTACACTGTAAAGTCATCATTATATATAGAAGACTCTAAAGACTCTACAAAATACTGTTAGAATTAAGAAACAAATTCAGTAAAGTTGCAAAATATAAAGTCAACATATAAAAATCAGGAGCATTTCGACAATGAACTGTTTGAAAAAGAATCTGTAAAACAATCCCTTGTACAATAGTTATGAAAAAATTAAATAGAAATAAATTTAACCAAGGAAGTGAAAGTCCTGTATGCTAACAACTGTAAGACATTGATGAAAAAAATTGAAGATGACAGATTAATGGAAAGAAATCCCATGATCCTGAATTAGAAAAATTAATATTTTTAAAATATCTATACTATCCAAAGCAATATGCATATTCATTGTAATGCCTATGAAAATTTTAATGACATATTTTACAGAAAAATGACATATTTCAATGACATATTTCACAGAAATAGAAAAAAAGTCCTAGAATTTATATGTAATCACAAAAGATCTCAAATAGCCAAATCAATCTTGCACTAAAGGAACAAACCTGAAAGTATCATATTACCTTACTTCAAAGTATCCCACAAAGTTACGATGATCAAAATATCATTGTACTGGCATAAAAAGAGACACATAGACTAATAGAGCAGACTTGATAACCCAGACTAAATTAACCTACTTACAGCCAATTAATATTTGACAAAGTTTTCTAGAACACACAATGGGGAAAGAACAGTCTCTTTAATAAATGGTATTGGGACAACTGAACATCTGCATTGGAAATTTTAATAAAAAGCCTCATGTCACACCATATGCAAAACTTAATTCACAATTTACTTAAAACTTAAACGTAAGACCTGAAACAGTAAAACTATCTGAACAAAGCATAAAGGAAAAGCTCCATGACATTAGTCTGGGCAATTATTTTTTTGGGATATGAACTGAAATGTACAGGAAGGAAAAGCAGAATTGGTAAATGGGACTACATCAAACAAAAAAGCTGCATAGCAAAAGGAAACAATTGACAGTGTAAAGATACAATCTATGGAATCAGAGACTGACACCATGCACACATCCCAAGGCCATATGAAGGCTTATTAATTGCATAATTAAGGTCCATGAGGACAGCTGGAAAGGCCTCCAAAATGACTTGAGAGATCAAAATAAAGGAGGCTGGCTGGAGTTTTTAATTGTGATTAGGAGTTGACATCTGGGTGAGAGTTCCACACATGGGCAGGGCCTGACATGGTCTGAATTTCTCACTGTTCTAAAACTGGAAGTACCCTGGCTTTTTCATCAGCGTACCTAGATGTGAGTCACAGGGGAAGGAGGAGATGTGAGTTTAAAATATGTTAGCAGCCAAAATTCAAAAAATGGAGTCAGATGACATATTACAGCCAGCCATGCTTAGTCACTTAGGATATCTAAATGGATGAAACAGACACCAAACATCATTGAGATTTTATTCTATTTAGGGAAGACAGAAAGTGCACCACACATGTAATACATGAGTGAAGCAAATGGTATGAGAGATTCAGATATGTAATGTGGACTAGGGGAAGGAGGTTTAGAGATGCAGAGTACGGGGAAGGGCACAGTTTTAAATAGGATGGTCAGGTTGTGTCTCTAAGGACGAGATGTTAAGCAAGTACTTGAAGCAGATGAAGATGTTAGCCACACAGAATCCTGAAGGGGCAGCCATTGCAAAGACCCTAAGGTAGCAAGTTACCTGCTGGAATGTCTGGGAAACTGCAAGGAAGCAGGTGTGAGGGAGAGCAGTGAGGGAGGGAAGAAGGAGCAGGAGGAAATGAAAGTCGTAGAGGTGAAAGGGGCACAGAGTATAAAAGGTATTACAGACTATCGCAAGAAATTACAGTGAGATGGACAGGAGTGAGAGAGGTTGAGCATAGGTGTGGCATGATCGGATTTATCTTTTAAAGAAATCCTTTTAGAGGCTGCAGTGAAGATAGTAGAAGGGAAAGGGGGAAGACTCAGAGTTAGGAGGCTCCAGTTTGGAGGCTATTGTAATCAAGGTGACAAATGATGTTGACTCAGACCAGAGTGTAAAGAAGAGTAGATGGATTTTATCATGTATTTTGAAGGTAAATTCATCAGGATCTACTGTCAGATTGGATGTGAATGTAAAAGGAGGACGGGGGTCAAGGAAGACGCCAGTGCTTTTGGCTTGGGCAACTATGGGCACCTGGTGCAGGTGAAAGAGATTCTTATAAAAACATACAAATTTAGCCGAGTTTCTGCCTTCCAGCACTCTACTCAAGGCACAATTCTATAAAAGATTACAATAGTATTATAGGTAATGGGGAAACATACCTTAAAATATAAATAAGCAATGAATTAAGACAAAATTGAGGCCAAATACATAATGATTCAGTGTATAAACACTAGCGTTAGATTCTTGGTTTCAAATCCAGACTCTGCATCTATATTGCAAAGTGATTTTCAGCAAATCAGTCACTTTTTTTATACCCAACAATTCCACTTATGCAAAATTAAAACAAGAGTACACATGTATTACGGATAAGGATATTGGAGTGTAGAGACCGTAGATTTTATATTTTAAGTTAACTTGAGTCCTTGTTAAATCCCTTAATAAATTATAATACTATCTTCATCTCTTTAATCTCAATCTTTTTTGAAAAGCAAGAAAAATAATACCTAACTTGTGTACTTTGTAAAGGTTAAAATGTTCTATATTTGGTACAAATTAGATACCAATTTATTGAAAACTAATTGTTACTTGTCATTTTTCTTCATTGAAATATTTATTTTTCTTCTTCAAAAATGACTTAAATAAGCTTACAGATTTCCATTCCATCCCCTTTCTTTCTTACTTCTATTAACAAATGTACATAGCACAGAATGGTCTTCAGAAAGCAGCATTATCCTTGAGATAGTGGAAAGATGGCAAAATAAAGCTAACTGTTTAAGCTACCCTCTCTTTGTTTCTGCTTCAGAACAGCCTAATAATGATACCATCACAACTAGGAAATATTGTGAATTATATAAAGTTTATGTTTAATTTCCTACCACTTTTATTCTACCATGTTTCTAATTTCTGTCCCTTTTTCCATCCCTAATAAATCCTCAATCTGAAATCTTCAAAATAATATTAATTCACATGCAGTGGATTAAATCATAGTGAATATACAACACTCATCAGTTCATTCCCCATGTACTGAAGGTCTTTGCAAATTAAATGGTGAAAAATATGACTGTGTAAGCTGAGGCTGCCTTCTCTGTGGACACTATTAGAATGGTCTGTCCAACATGGCAGTAACGATATAGACATGAACAGTGTTTGAAGTTCCTACTTTCAGATGTGTCTAACACTTAAAAGGGAGCATTTTATTTCAGGACAATGATACATATGTTAAGTTTTCAGCTGCCATCAATGATAAAATTCATATTCAACCATGTTCTCTATGCAAGGCATCTAATATTCATTAACATGTGTAAATATATTTCTAAAATATTTTGAAAATATATATACATAATAGTTAGCCATAGTCACAATAAGGTATTAAATTATACAACCAATCTTTTGAAGTTGCACATTTTTTAATGTTCCAACACCGTTATGAGAAAAGCTTTGATGCTAACAACTGAACATACTTGTGGTAGACGTTCATATTTTACATCAGCTCTTTTGCATCTTGAGGGGTCTGTACATACCGGTTAGAGAGATAAAGTGCTTAAATTGTTGCATTCTCTGTCTTCCTTTTAAATGTGAAAGTACCTGGAAAATACTGTTTATTACCTGCATATTGTCTTTGCCCATTTTTCAAATGGAATGACAGGAAGATTTAAATCTCCCTAAATTTATAAGAGAAATTTATCTTTGGTAAAATGCTCATTTTATAAATACAGCACCAAAGATTTTACACCATCACTGTTTTCATGCTAATTAAGCAAGCAAATGATATGAAAAACAATAAAAAAAAAACGAAAACAAAATAAACTTCTGGTAATCTCTATAAGAAACTTTTATTATTCAGACTATTTTATTTCTTATTTGCAGCTCATTCTGGTACACATCATTCATTCATTTTTCATAAAAATGTGATTGACTGCATACAATATTTTAGGTATTAGAAAGTTGAAGATGGATATAGATCTTGTTCTTTAAGCACTGATACTTTACTCTTTTTTTAATTTTTATTTTTGAGATAGAGTCTCACTCCGTCTCCCAGGCTGGAGGGCAGTGGCCCAATCTCCACTCACTGATACGCATCATTCATTCGTTTTTTTCATCAAAACTTGATTGTCCACATACCATATTTTAGGTACTAGAAGGTTGAGGATGGATATGGACCCTGTTTTCTAAGCACTGATGCTTTACTCTTTGAAAAAAAATTATTTATTTAATTTTTTTTTCCATAATAAATCCCTTCAAGGGGCTTTTAACATTTTTTTTTTAACTTTTAAGTTCTGGGACACATGTACAGATTTTGCAGGATTGTTACATAGGCATACACATACCATGGTGGTTCGCAACCTCCATACCCCTGTCACCTACATTAGGTATTTCTCCTGATGTTATCCCTCCCCAATCTCCCCATCTCCTCCTAACCCTTCCTTAGCTTCCCCAACCGCCAACAGACCCCAGTAAGTGATGTTCCCCTTCCTGTGTCCATGTGTTCTCATTCTTTTTTTTTTTTTTTTTTTTTTTGACATGGAGTATCACTCTGTCTCCCAGGTCGGAAGGCAGTGGTGCGATCTCCACTCACTGCAACCTCCACCTCCTGGGTTTGAGTGATTCTCATGCCCCAGCCTCCCAAGTATCTGGAATTACATGTGCACACCACCATACCCAGCTAGATTTATGTATTTTTTTTTAGTAGAGACTAGGTTTCACCATGTTGGCCAGGCTGGTCTCAAACTCTGATCCGCCCACTTCAGCCTTCCAAAGTGCTGAGATTACAGGTGTAAACCACTGTGTATGGCAGATACTTTACTCTTATCACCAATTTTTTGAAACAATTGGGATTAAAATTTGCTGATGTGTGTCCCGTTAGATGTCACTATTTTATAGCTTTGTGTTTAATCCAAGCCTCAAAGTTTCACTCGTATGTATTATGCAACAAGATAAATAGGTAAACAAACCAACAAATAAATGAAAGATATAATTCCTTCCCTAAAGTTGCTTAAAATATCATAAATGCATGAATGCAAGATTCTGAGAAAAGCATTATTAGAAAATAAACAGTTATCACAATAGTACATTAATAGGCAACAGAAAAACTACCCTACTTTACTGAGATTTATTTTCCTCCTTGATTTGGTCATTCATTCATTTGTTTTCTCAGCCAACATATTAGGCTCATACTGTGGTCTAAGGGAAGTGCTTCATGTGAGAGTATAGAAATAAATGAGGTTTTACTTATTTCCATATAACAAGTGTTGTAGATAATCAAATAATCACTCTGCAATATGGTAAACATGAGAGAGAAGTATAGGCAAACGTATCAAATTTTAGAAGAAAGAATAGTTCTATCTAAAGTATTATATAAGATTTGATATAGAGTATTTTGAAGAAAAACTCACACGGACAGGATTAGGATGAAGTAATTGAGGCGTTATCCCTGAGTGCAAAATTTAAGATGGTTCCAAAAAATCATTAAGCAAGATAAATAATATTTTCGGAAGATATTTGTAAAAACCAAGTTGGTAAACTACAGAACATTGGTTAGCCACTTGTTTTTGTAAACCAAAGTTTATTGGCCTTTCACCAAATGAGGTTATGGAGGCAAAAGTTATCCTGGGAGAGGAAATAGCATGAGAAAACACTTGAAGTTTTGAAAATAATATGTGACATATCTAAAAATAACAACTAGCTTTGTGAGGTTTTAAAAAATACTTGAATGGAAGTAAGTGGTTTTTTTTGTTTTGTTTTGTTTTAATGTGGTGTTTTGGATTACAGAATCATTTTATCTTCTTTAAAGTTTTCATTTTGCAGGAAGTAATTAATTAAATATACTGACTTTGAACTGCTTGTTATTTGTTTGAAGACTTGATAGACCTGTAAAAATATCTGTTAAATTGAATATTTTCCTTACCATTTTAAGAAAGCTAGAAGGAACAGGAAATAGAGAGGGTAAGGGGTTATTAAAAAAGAATGTAGCAAAGACCTGGAACCAACCCAAATGCCCAACGATGATAGACTGGACTGGGAAAATGTGGCACATATACACCATGGAATATTATGCAGCAATCAAAAATGATGAGTTTGTGTCCTTTGTAGGGACATGGATGAATCTGGAGAACATCATTCTCAGCAAACTGACACAAGAACAGAAAAAGAAATACCGCATGTACTCACTCATAGGTGGGTGAGAAAAATGAGAACACGTGGACACAGAGAGGCGGTCTACTATACACTGGGGACTGTTGGGGGGAATGGGGGAGGGACAGCAGGGGGGGCCTGGGGAGGGATAGCCTGGGGATGAATACCAAGTGTGGGTGAAGGGGAGGAAAGCAGCAAAGCACACTGCCATGTGTGTACCTATGCAACTATCTTGCTCGTTCTGCACATGTACCCCCAAACCTATAATGCAATAAAAATTAAAAAAAAAAAAAAGAATGTAGAAAAACAATGATAGGACTTAGAAGACACATTTTCTTCTTTGCAATGTTGCTGGTCTGTTATACATGAAACAAGAATAGGTATAAATAAGCAGATTTTTAGAAACAGTATATGTATAGAGTAGTAAGTCAATATGTAATAAGAGCAAAAATAGATGAGAAACATTTGTTTTCTTTTACAAAATAAAATTCTATATATGCTTTAAATGAAAATACTTATGTTATCCTATGATTTTTATAGGTTGAATAAAGGCATATACTGTGGAAAAGTGAAGAGTATTAGAAAGGATAAATAATCTAGTATGTATACAACACTAAGAAAAAAAGACACAGAAATGTTCAAACAGACAATGCTTACCAAAAGCACTGTATTTAGTTCTGTGCCATATCAGGATCACAATGATAGTTTTTCTATTTTAGGTGTAAATGATATAATTCACATGTATATTTGAACTGCAGATGCATCAAGATATGATTACATTTGGACTCAATTTTCATCCTATTATTGGTTCATCCATAAAGCTCACCATTAATGTCAAGGTCAACAATGAATTAATCCATAATGTAGGAAACTTATGGGCCCAGGGGAAAAACCCTTAAAAACGTAAGGGCATGACAGGCTAAAATTCAGCTAGGTCACCACTTAATGACTGTGTAATAAAGAATTAGAAGGACATGTAGACTTCCCACCTGTCAACCCAGATCATAGATGTAATGCTGAATTACAGTGGGTCATGCATCTGAATTTATCTGTTCTTTGGCCTTTGCAGTCTGTCTATGGCTAATATGTTTTTCTTTAAAATAGAAGTAATTCTTACAACCAACTTCAAAGCAATATCAAAGACACTAATAAATAAACTAGCAATTACCAAGGTCCATTATGTGCTGCCTCCATTCCCAGGAATTTACAACCAAAATGCAAGTTGTCATTAAGTATAGCATGAAAACATAGAGTAGAATTATATCAGGATAGCTCTTTTGCCCCCAGGTTCATCATTATTTTTAGTCACAGTCTTTGATGAGCAACCCCTAAATTTGAACCCCCAAAATGCAAGCGGTGTAATAACAAGTAAAAGATGCCTGGAGCAATAAACAGATTTTAATTTTTTTTAAAGCCTCCATCTCGCTAGTGTCAGTTCGTGATAGATAGTTTGAGGAAAGACATCACATAATTCAGCAACATAACCAAAAATGTGATGCTCAGTACCTGAACACATGAACCTGGCAGGGCCTTTCTCAGTACTTTTCAGAAATATAACAATAGGTCATTTGGACAGAGTGGTCGCTGTGAGCACATCTCACTGCAATGTTCACTTTTCTTCGCTTACACAGAAGCTATCTGGCCTGGCTAATTATTTTCAGAGCCTGAATATGCATATAAACACTTACTTTTGCCATAATGGTTACAAAATTCCCTTAGCAATTTATATTTTCCATATTCAGTTGTATTTATCACCTTATGCCATGAAAGCCTTATGATATCAGGAAGTTATTCACAGTGATGACTGCAAACAAACTGACATGTCCAAAATGAAAGAAAAATAAATAAATATTGTTATATCATTAGCAGGAAGTGAAAAACTTTCGGGTTCTAAGTACAGTTCTGGACAAATTATATTCAGCCAAAAATTATTCGCTGCTTTGTATGTCGCTGCTCTCATAACCTCTGGACTTTATTATGCCCTCCTTGCTTTAACAATGCCCATCTTTTAAGATGTACAAATAGGATATATATAAACACACACACACATATATGTATGTACATATACATATATATGTATGTATATGTATATATATGTGTATATATATATATATATATATATATATATATTAGTTCATTCCTTTTTCAGTCAGCTTCTCAAAAATGCTTGTACTAGTCTCTCCTGTTTAACCCTTTCACTCCTTCTGAACTCTTCTTTCAGTTTTGACCAAATCAAACTGATCGAATCTATTCTTGGACAAAGTTTCTTACTTTAGGAATTTCTTTCTGACCTACTGTGTTCCTTTATGAATTCAGATATTAATATTAATAAAGTTCCTGTCACTTTCTTGGGTTTATCATGCAGTCTAGTGTCAACCTAAGTATCTGTCACAGAATTTCAAAAGCTATGAGTCTGCTGAGACCTGCATTTAAAATGTTATGTAACACAGATGATATTACCAGTGCATCTTAGCATCTACATCAGAGTACACTGTGGGCCAAATGCCCACTTCAGAGGTATGAGGAACTGGGGAAGAAAGGCATCAGAGTTAATATTATCTATTCTTGAAGAACTATTCATTCTCTCATTCATTCATTCCATTTTCATTTATTTATTTTAGCTATTGTTTCTCAGCCTGGTCATTTCTCTCTATCATCTACTAGTCTTAGAGCTGATGCTTTATACCGCATTCCTTCCAAGTCAGAGGAAAATAATTTAGTAAGGCTCTTTGCCCCAATAGTAAACAAAGTTAAATTTACTCTGAACTCTTACCCATAGGAGATTGAGGTGCCTGGAATAAAAGTAAATAGTCTGACAAAATCTGGGTACAAAGAATCTGATGCTAATTAAGATAACAGATCACATAGCTTAATGTCATTTTTCAGGTAACCCCAGCTATATTGAAAAAACTCTCAGGACAAGATCCTGAAGGAAATTAAATAAAAGCATATAAATAACTCGAGTCATACAAAAGCAACGACACAGAAACTATTTAAAAGTCAAACTTAATAAGGGAGCTTTTCAAAAACTCTTAAGGGTTATTTTTATTTTATAAAATATATAATTCTGATAAATCTGGATTATGTTACATATTAAACATGCACGTGAGAAGTGTAGGGAAAATGTGGCTTCTGGAGAGAGGCCTGCTGACCTGACACCAACTCTGATAAAAGGAAAGAAAATCTACAAAGCACACTATGAAGAATTAAAAACAATGTAGAGTTCTCATCCTTCTTGGGTTGCACAAAATGACCAAAATATTCTAATAAGCTTTTAAAATATCATTGTATTATATCTTATTGGTCAGCATTTGGTGCATAATAAACAACCCTCAAACACAGTGGCTTGTAACAATTATTTATTTAGCTTACAATTCTGGTAGGCAGTTCTTCTGATCTGGCCAAACCTACCTGATCTGAACATGGCTAGTCAGTGAGTCTATAGGCAGTTGGTGTGCTCTCTATGGCTGGAATATCTCAAGTGGCTTCCCTTCCATAAGGGGTAGTCGGCTGATCATCAGTTGGGGCAGCAAAGGTAATTGGACCATGTGTTTTCAACTGTCTAGTAAGCTAACCTCTATTTATTCATAGAAGAATGCTAATTAAGGTAACAAATTGCATAGCTGAAATGGTAGCATTTTTTTTCCAAGACCAGCAAAAAGGAAATTATAAAAGATTTTGCTATTTAGGCTTAAAACTGATGCAATCTCACTATTGCCAGTTTCTAGTGATCATAACAATTATCAAGGACTGCCTAAATATGATTGCTGATCATAATCACTGCTCAGTGACTGCAGCCTCAACCTCCTCCCAGGCTCCAGCAATCCTCCCACCTTAGCCCCCTGAGTAGCTGGGACTACAGGTTTGTGCCACCATGACCAGCTAATTTTTTTTTTTTTTTTTTTTTTGTAGAGACAGGGGTCTCCTTAATGTTGCCAAGCCTGGCTTGAATTTTCTAGACTCAAGTAATCTACTCACCTCGGCCTCCCAAAGTGCTAGGATCATAGGGAGCCACCTTTCAATAATCTACCACATAGAGGATAGTAAAATAGAGTTCAAAATATAATGGAGTAAAATAAAAAGAAAAATAGAAAAACTCATCTGTTTATAAAGCTATTTACACATTTCTTAAGAAAGATTTAGAATAACAGATAACTTTGGACTTAAAGCATAGCTTAGCTATTGCTATGATTATTAAGAAACTAATGAGTATATCAATTCTTTGTAAGTTATACAGTGATCACCAACAGTAAGCTGGAATTATTATTATGTTAAAAACCAGTAATGTGGCTAAACACTTCCTCACTTACTGAATAAGTGAGGTACATAATTTGTACATCTAACATATACCATATTCTGTGGTTTATACTGAGTCTGAAATGGTAAACAAAACAATCTCAGTTTCCATCCTTATGAACCGTACAGACTAATGGGTGAGATAGATAAAATAAAGAGATAAACATTTATCTACCACCGCCGATGACTAGTATGATGAAAACAAAGGGTTCAGGGGTAGAAAATAAAAGGAAGGGGGTGATGCTTGTTGACATAAAGTGCTTAAGATGACATCTGTGAGGAAACTTCATGGTAGCCAAGACTTAAATAAGGAACACAAATATAAATAACTCTACATGAAAATACTATGTTCATGTAAATATTAGGTTTATAGGTACCCACAGAGACTATCTAATCAACTACCTTAATTTATAGAAAAAAAAATAATTAGAATTCACAAAGGAGAAATTATTTATTCAACTCTTCTCAAGTATTTGGGGAAGATTGGTGGTCGAATCTAATTCAGTATGTACCTTTACTGAAATGTATGCATTCTTTTTCAAGCTTTTTCTATTTCCAGCTTTTATTTTAAGTTCTTTGGTACATGTACAGGATGTGCAGGTTTGTTATGTAAGTAAACGTGTGCCATGGTGGTTTGTTGCATAGATCATGCCATCACGCAGGTACTAAGCCCAGTGTCCATTAGCTATTCTTCCTGATGCCCTGCCTCCTTCCACCCAACCCTCTGACAGGCACCACTATGTGTTGTCCTCCTTGCCATCACCATGTATCCATGTGTTCTTATCATTCAGCTCCCAATTATGAGTGAGAACACACAGTATTTGGTTTTCTGTTCCTTTGTTAGTTTGCTGAGGATAATGGCCTCCAGCTCCGTCCATGTCCCTGTGAAGAACATGATCTCATTGCTTTTTATGGCTGAATAGTATTCCATAGTGTATATGCACCACATTTTCTTTATCCAGTCCATCACTGATGGGTATTTAGTTTGATTCCATGTCTTTGCTATTGTGGCTAGTGTTGCAATGAACATATGTGTGCAGGTATCTTTATAATAGAATGATTTATATTCCTTTGAGTATACATCCAGTAATAGGATTGCTGGGGCAAATGGCATTTCTGTCTCTATGTCTTTGAGGAATCATCACACTGTCTTCCAAAATGGTTGAATTAATCTACACTTCCACCAACAGTGTATAAGCATTCCTTTTTCTCCACCAGCATCTGTTGTTTTTGACTTTTTACTGATAGTCATTCTGATCAGTGTGACATGGTCTCTCACTGTAGTTTTGATTTGCATTTCTCTAATGATTAGTGATGTTGAGCTTTTTTTCATATGTCAGTTGGCCTCATATATGTCTTCTTTTGAAAAGTGTCTGTTCATGTCCTTTCTACACTTTTTAATGGAATTGATTTTTTATTGAAGAAACATACCTCAAAATAATAAGACCCATGTATGACAAACCGACAACCAATATCCTACTGCACATGCAAAAGCTGGAAGCATTCCCTTGAAAACTGGAACAAGACAAGTTTGCCATCTCTCACTGATCATATTCAACATAGTATTGGAAGTTCTAGCCAGGACAATCAAAGTAAGAGAAATAAATAAAGGGAAATCAAATAGAAAGAGAGAAAGTAGAACTATCTTTGCAGATGACATGATTCTATATCTAGAAAATCTCATCATCTTAGCCCAAAAGCTTCTTAAACTAATAGGCAACAGCAGCAAAGTCTCAAGATACAAAATCAGGGCACAAAAAATGACTAGCATTCCTACACATCAACAACACACAAGTCAAGTGCCAAATCACAAATAAACTCTCCTTCCCAATTGCCACAGAAAGAATAAAATATTTAGGGATACAGTTAACAAGGGAAGTGAAGGACCTTTTCAAGGAGAACTACAAACCACTACTCAAAAAAATCAGAGGTGACACAAACAAATGGGTAAACATTCCATTCTCATGGATAGGAAGAATTAACATTGTGAAAATGGCCAGACTTTCCATAGCAATTTATAGACTCAAAGCTGTTCCTGTTAAACTAACACTGACATTCTTCACAGAATTAGAAAAAAAAAACTATTTTAAAATTCTTTTGAACCCCCCTCCCCGAAAGAAGCCCGAATAGCCAAGGTAATCATAAGCAAAAGGAACAAAGCTGGAGGTATCACACTATCCAACTTCAAACTATACTACAGAGCTACACTAACTAAAACAGCATGGTTACTGGCACAAGAGCAGGCAGATAGAACAACAGAACTGAATAGAGAACCCAGAAAGAAACTGCACGCCTACAACCATCTGATCTTTGACAAACCTCACAAAAACAAGCAATGGGGAAAGAATACCCTATTTAGTAAATGATGCTGGGATAACTGGCTAGCCATATACAGAAAATTGACCCTGGACCCCTTCCTTATACCATATACAAAAATTAACTAAAGATGAATCAAAGACTTAAATGTAAAATGCAAAAGTATAAAAACCTATAAGAAGATTTAGGCAATACCATTCAGAACATAGGCATGGGCAAAAATTTCGTGACAAAAATGACAAAAGCAATTGCAACAAAAGCAAAAATTTACAAATGGAATCTAATTAAACTAAAGAGCTTCTGCACAACAAAATATACTGTCAACACAGTACACAGATAACCTACATAATTGGAGAAAACTTTTGCAATCTATCTATTCAACAAAGTTCTTATATCCAGTATCAAGAAGGAGATTAAACAAATTTATTATACAGAAAAAAAAAACACCTCATGCATTCTCATACTTTGTTTTCAAACACATTTTGGCAAATGTTTTCATATCCACTTGTGAGTTGAAGAAATGTTGATACAAGAGTAAGGACTATTGATTTTGGGGGTATTGCAACCAGTAACCATCTTGGGACAAGCATAGGTTGATAACGTGTTAGGGGAGTTTAAGAAAAGCACAACAGTGAAATGATTTGGATCTAAGACTCATTTAGACCTGGTTTAATCCAGCTCTGCTACTTAATAGCTTTGTGGTCCCAGGCCTCTTTGTGCTTCAGTTTCCTTATCTGTAAAGTGCTGATAAAACTATTGGTACTTAATTCATATAACTGGTTCAGGTATTAAATGAGTTTGTGATTGCAAAGCACTTAGAACAGTTCATGGCATGTAGTGTAGCCCCAATAAATATCTGCAATTGTTATACAAATGTTTATTCATGAGGCTTGAGGCTGGATTCCCCTCCCCAACCTTTTCATAGCAAACTTACTGGGCCTGGGCTGGTGGGTAGAGAGAAATGAATGAACTAATGGAGAGATTAGAATTGAAAAAGTTCTGTCATCCCAAATAATAGAATAGAGTAAATTGGCAAACATTTTCTCATTGATATTCAGGGAGAGCAAGTGTAATTAAAAATAATGATAACACCCAAAATGCTTCTGTTTCACGATTTTCTAGCTGAAAGTTCAGGAGTTGGGGATAAGAATTATGCTAATGAAGATCCATCACTTTTTTTCATTCCCCCAGTGTTCCATCCTGTTTACTCTTCTGATTGCTGCAGGACATTCAGTGTGAGAAGAATAATTCTATAGATAAACTACCAACAAAATATTGTTTTCAAAGCTCTTTAAGATCTAAGTGATTGATGCCTGTCATTAATTCACATCCTGATCACAATGAGGACGTTTTGGCTGCCATATGGAGTGTGGGTGGGGCTCAACAAATCCTCCCCACAGCACATACACTCAGAAGCTGTAAATGTCCTTCATGTATGCGAATGTTTGGGAGCTGTCACAAGTACATATTCAGATGTTATACTATTTTAGATTTATGTTAATATGCTACAGGGTTAGCATGAGAAGTCAGGAAGTGTCATTTATATGTGACTTTGGTAACAACTTCTATCACCCCACCACACGTCTTGTCACATTCCATGCTGTTCTGGAAGTGGCTTATGTTGCCACCTGATCTTAACACTCCAAATTATCATTAGATTCCTCTTGTAGCATCCCCAACATCCCTTAATTTCTGAGTTGTGCAGTCCACGTCTGGTTAATCATAGCATATATCTTCAAAAGCCTCGAGTCAATTTTGATTACCATCTGCTGCACATTTGAATGTCATTCCGGTAATGGAATGGCCAGACTGACATGTGTTATACTCAAACCTTCATGTCAAAGTGCAGAAGCTAGTTTTCAAAAACTTAATTGAAAGGCATTCTTTTAAAGGGACATTACTCTTGACTACATATATGCATCATTTTAATTAGTATCTTTCTTTGTTCTTTTTAGTAGTTTTCATTTCTTTTTGAACCTCTTAAATGAACCATGCTCTCTTTATGAAATGTCTAGAGAGAGAAGATCTACAGTGGTAATGTAAGTGGTCATCTGTTACCCCTGGAAGGTTGTGGAGGCATTATAGAAATGTAGAAAGCTTGAAAGGCTGGGAAACGAGATGCTTGAAGAAGATATTGAGACTTTTACATTTATTTATCTCTTCACCCCTCATACACACAAAAACTCCAGAGTCATTTAGTTATTTGACATTGTAGTGCGTGCATTAGAGGGAGATACATTTTTTTACTCTAAATTATTCTCATCTTAAAGGTATCACCTCTCACAGCTTGAATGGTTATTGTGCCTATAGTAAAACAATAATTATTATCACAATTATTTATTCAAGGTATTTCAGACTCTATTATTCTTGCAATTGCCATTCTCATCAGCATCAGCCTGGCAAATAGTACTCAAACAGTTCGCCTGATCATCCTCCTCTAACTTTCACTTAGGCACTGCGAGGCATGGAGTACTACTGTGACAAGCCTGGGAGATCATATAGGAGGATACACATTTCTATTCTTAAAGAATTCCTAATCCTAACAGGAAGGATAAAATCAGTTCAAACACATTGACAACAACAAAAGGTGCTCAGTGAGCATTCAGTCAGAAAACATTTATGGGGAATAGATAATCTCCTTCAGCACCCTATTATGAGTACTCTCAAAGGTTCCTTATAGGGTTTTTCAGTATCTCTATAATTCATATACATTTATTGGATAGCTATTATGTGTCAGATCTCTGTGAAGAATTCCAGCCCTTCCCACCTTGTGAGAAACCCTTTCCTGAGAGTGAAGTCAATCAGATCCTAGAGCATGCTAAGTTCATCTAATAGGGACTGTCAGTGAGTCTTTATTTTTACGAAGTACAAAGCCCCAAGAATAATTTACGCCAAAAAATGATTTTCTTAGCCTCAAAAGATACTCTCATTCTATGTAAATGTGTGATTTAGTTGAGTTGAGAATTTAATATGATAGGTTTTTACAAACCACTTGATATCATTTCCCGATTTTTATTTTTTTATCCCTTGATGTTTCTTCAAATGCTGATCCTTTAACTCATAAAAGCTGGATTTCTATGTTCAAGGGCAAATACAGCTACTCAGAATTTCCAGTGTTATGCAAAATAATTTTGATATGCTGCCTCAACTCTTATTTGGAAGAAGGTGTAGAAATATACTTTTGGCCTGTATTCAATCCCTGTGGCCTTGTCCATGCTGATAAGTCTGTGTTCCAAATTTTTTAACTGGCCTTCCCTATGAGGATAGAAAACTGAGACTGAATTAACTGGAAAGCTAGGTCAGTTTATTTGATAGTAAAAATAATAAGGAAAGATTCAAGGATGACATTTTTGTATTTTAAAATTTAAAATTTCTGCTGCCTTTTTTCTGGGTTAACTCCAGAGCTGAAATTTTACGATGCATTTAAATGCCTATCTAGCCATTAGAACAAGGTTCGTGATGTGAGTACTCTTGGCTAGATTGATCGCCTACAGAAGCATTACATGGAAGCCAAATCAAATTATTTTTGGAATAAAGAGGATTGTTTACTAAAAATAAACATCCAAATTCTCATTTAGGTATACATTCAACTAGTTTAAAGGAAGTAGTACTTTTTTGTAAATGTGATGTTTTGCCAAAGTTCTAATCGTAAACCCAAAACTGCTAGATTTATTTAAAGTAAGTCCTCGTAATTGAGTGAGGTTTGGCTTCAAAAGTATTATGTTTTGAATTTATTATAATTAACCTCATTTTGTCATTTGTATGATACATGTTCCCAAAGGATATCAAGATATTAAAGCAAAACTTAAGAGTCATGGCAAAATAGCATGCTAATTGGTGTAATAGATCATTCATAAAAGTTTTCTACCACAGTAGCTCATCTCTCTCCAACTGCATTCCTTTTTCCCTACTCCCAAATGATGCCAATTATCTAAAACTGTGAACAATATTTTGTTATGTTTCATTTGTCAGCTTATTAACTCGGTTCATCATCCTTTCCCAAACCATTTATCACAGTTACCTTACATTCTGCAATACTTTTAATTAGAATATTATTACAGCCTGTGAAGGTATTTATCAATGACCATTACTAAGTGAAATCTAAATACTAATTTGCGTTTTATGGATTATTTAAATGGCATTTTGTGTTTTCTGTTCTTTTTTTAGCTTCTCAGTGGAAGTACTTTTTTCTCATCTTCGTACTAATATCAAATTACTGTATCAATATATATAACGTTTCTATGAGGTTTGGGAGAAAGTTTAGGGTCTTACTTAGTCTGTAAACCTTCTGACCACATTTATGCCATTTCTCTTAGAGTTTGGCTTTCCCTATATAAAGTAATACTCTGTGTTTACAAAACATTTTTCCTTCAGAAGCTATTATTTAAAAAGATGTTTAACTCTCCCCAAGAACTTCTTATAGGTTTGTTTCTCAGGTAAACATATTTTTTAAATGATTAGTTGATTTCTAGTTTTGAAAATAAGTGAATTTCTATTCAGTGCATCATATAGCAACAAAAAGTGACAGAAATGTAAAAATTCATTTGCCAAGGAATATGTGAACAGTACTGTCATTTTCTTGTTTCTACAGCAGGCCTGTGGAAACATAACCTCATTTATCTACTTGAAATAAAAAGTTGGCTAGCCTACAGAGAGTAGGCTATTTTGGTGTCCCAACATTTATAGGCTACACGGATAATAAATGTTTTTCTGAGTGCCTAGGCGATAACCACTAATTCTCAGGTTATGAGTTCATCTATATGGTGCCATGTACACTAGAAATGCCTACCAGTCCTGATTTCAAATATTCAGCCTCATCATATCCATAGCTTCAATTATACTTTAAAAACATATTTACTTGTTTGGATTTGGAAGATAATATAGTCACAATACAAGTGTCTTCAAAGTTGCAATATTCAAAGTTTAAGGATGCTAGAAAAAAATGTATATATTATTATTTTGAAAAATCATGAGCAAGTTGAAAAAACTTCTCATTTCCAGTTTTAATTTTGGCTACTGTGGGTTTTGGGTTCTAGGAAGCTGGGACCATGTTGAATGCCTATGGCATTCACACACCCACAGAGTGAGACAAAGTCTTTGAGCTGGAGATTCAGGAGAGCTGGTGTGCTAGTTTAAAGGTTTAAGAACCAGAAAAACTTAAAGTGTAAGCTCCAGTGTGAATACAGCAGATCTATGTCCCAGCTCAAAAAGAGTCATGCTGAGAGAGTATATTTTCCCTTCTGCTTTATGTTTTATTCACATCCTTAAAATATTGGATGGCACCAAAACACACGAGGGAGGCCAATCACTATACTCAATTTCCCAATTCAAAAAATTAATCTCACTCAGGAATACTTTCACAGGCACACTGATAAATAATGTTTAATCAAAATATCTGGGTATCTCATGCCGCAATCATATTGAACGTAAAATTAACCATTACCAATGTTTCCCCTGCATTTTTGAGACAACCCTTCTACATATTTAAATGTTCTTTAAGAAGCACATTTTCTCTTCCATGACTGCACCCGACCCTCAGTGCCAATTGTAGGTGATCAGTGTTAGTGGAGGTGAAGGCATGAAGGCAGAGAACCGTGTGTTGTCAAAAGAAGAAGCAATTCTGAAGGCGAATAAGCAGTTTTCCCTAAATCCTCTGTAATGGTCACTGCAGACCTCCCATTTTTTTTCTCTTTATGTCCTCTAGGTTCCAAACTTGGCCTAGAATTTTATTTCAGAAGTAAATGAGAATTATAAGCAACATACCGATAATTGAAAAAGCAGAAAGCTATGAATTTATACCAACTCATATTAGAATCCCAGGTTTACTTCTTATATCCCAGGAAGTCTGAGGGCTTGACTTCTTTAAGCCATCAAGTTTCACTTGTAATATGAGGAGATGAATGCATTACACAAGGGTTATTTTAAGAAATTATTGAGACAATAAAACGAAGTATACTTAATATCACACAGCTAATGGATAGTAGAGCTAAAATTTGAAATCAAGGAGTGGTTAATTATTTAGCCCATGGGCTAAACCAAGGGCCAGCAAATTATAACTTGAGAATCAAACTCAACCTTCTATCTGCCTTTAGAAATGAAGTTTTATTAGCACAGAATCATGCCCATGTTTAAAAGGGCATGAGTGCCCTTTTATGCTTACATATGCTTACATATGAGTTGCTTACATATGAGTTTAGGTAACTCATATGTAAGCATATGAGTTGCCTAAACAACTCATATGGCTTTTGCAATGGCAGAGTTGAAGAGCTGTACTGGAGACAAAAATCTAAAATATTTACTGTAGTCATATCTTGCTTTATTGCACTTTGCTTTATGACACTTCACAGATATTGTATCATTTACAAATTGAAGATATGTGACAATCCTGCATCAAGTAAGTCTATTACTGCCATTTTTTAACAGCATGTGCTTGCTTAGTGCTTCTGTATCACGTTTTGGTAATTCTCTTGATATTTCAAACTTTTTCATTAGTATTATATCTTTTATGGTAATCTGTAATCAGTGATCTTTGAAATTACTATTGTAATTGTTTTGGAGCACCACAAATCACACACATATAAGAAAGTGAACTTAACTGGTAAATCTTGTGTGTGTTCTGACTGCTCCACTGACTAGCTACTCCCCCATCTTTCTCCCTGTCCTCAAGCTTCCCTATTCCTTGATACATAAAAATATTGAAATTAGGGCAATTAGTAGCCCTACAATGGCCTGTAAGTATTTGAGTAAAAGAGTCACTTGTATCTTACTTTAAATCAAAAAGTAGAAATGATTAAATTTTATTATGAGAAAGATATGCTGAAAGCCAAGACAGGCCAAAAGCTAGGTCTCCTGTGTCAAAAAGTTAGCTAAGCTGTAAACACAAAGGAAACGTTCTTGAAGGAAATTGAAAGTGCTACTCCAGTGAACACAGAAATGATGAGAAAGTGAAACAGCATTATTGCCAACATGGAGCAAATTTGAATGATCTGGATCAAAGATCAAACTAGCCACAACATTCACTTAAGTCTAAAATCTATTCACTAGCAAGGCCCCAATTGTCTTCCATTCTGTGAAGGCTAAGAGACAAGAGAGAGTTGCAGAAGAAAAGCTTGACGCTAGCAAAGATTAGTTTATGAGATTTAAGGAAAGAAGCCATCTTCATTAAAAGTACAAGGCAGACCAAAAGATCCAAGATGGCTGATCGCTAACAACTTGGGATTATAGCTCCCAGTGAAAGCCCAGAAAACGAGAGGACGCCACACTTTTAGACGAATTTTCGTCGCTCACCGACCAGAAGATTTCCAGTGGAGGAGCCCCGCGGGTCACCAGCGCGACTCTTGTGGCCGGCGCAGCGGTTTCGCCGGTGCCTCAGTGCGGCAGCTCTTCCTTCAGAGTAAATGGGACTGGTTCCCCTACTGACTGGCGTTTGGAGCTCTGGGAAGGCAGAGCCACTTGTTGCGGACTCAAGAAGGAAGCCAGACTGGAGATTCCCAGGCAGAAGAGCGCCAACAGTCTTATCGCTGCTGTTTTGGCGGCGCAGTGGGTTGCTCAGATTCCAGCACTGGGAATCAATAAATTGGACATCCACCCGGAAACCTAATTAGAAAGGTGGTAATTGTAAAGACAACAGATGGATAAATTCATAATAAAGGGAAAAAAAACAGCCTAAAAAGGCCGAGAATACCCAAAATCAGAACCCCTCTCCCTCTACAGGGGATTGCAATTCCTCATCAGCAACAGAACAAGCCCTGATGGAAAAGGACTGTGTTCATTATCTGAAGTAGGCTTCAGAAGGTGGATGATAAGAAATTTTTGGGAGTTGAAAGAACTTGTTCTAACCCAATGTAAAGAAACTAAGAACTTTGAAAAAAGGTTTGACGAAATGCCAAAAAGAATGGACAATATAGAGAGGAATATAAATGAACTAACGGAGTTGAAAAATACAACATGAGAACTTAGTGAAATATGCACAAGTTTAAACAGCCGAATTGATCAAGCAGAAGAAAGGATATCAGAGGTCGAAGACCAACTTAATGAAATAAAACGAGAAGACAAGAATAGAGAAAAAAGGATAAAAAGGAGTGAGCAAATTCTCCAAGAAATATGGGACTATGTGAAAAGACCTAATCTACATTTGATAGGTGTACCTGAATATGTTGGAGAGAATGAATCCAAGCTGGAAAATACTCTTCAGGATATTATCCAGGAGAATTTTCCCAATCTAGCAAAGCAGGACACTATTCAACCCCAGGTAATACAGAGAACACCACAAAGATATTCCTCAAGAAGAGCAACCCCAAGGCACATAATTGTTAGATTCACCAGGGTTGAAACAAAGGAGAAAATACTAAGGGCAGCCAGAGAGAAAGGTCAGGTTACCCACAAAGGGAAGCCTATCAGACTTACAGCAGATCTCTCAGCAGAAACCCTACAAGCCAGAAGAGAGTGGGGGCCGATATTTAACATCCTTAAACAACAGACTTTCAATGCAGAATTTCATATCCTGCCAAACTAAGCTTCACAATTGAAGGAAAAATAAAATCTTTTATGAACAAGCAAGTACTCAGAGATTTTATTACCACCAGGCCTGCTTTACAAAAACTTCTGAAAGAAGCATTACACACAGAAAGGAACAACCAGTATTAGCCTTTCTAAAAATATACCAAAAAATAAAGAGCATCAACATAAAGAAGAATTTACATCAATGAATGGATAAAATATCCAGTTAACATCAAATGGCAGTAACCCTAAATTTAAATCGACTAAATCCCCCAATCAAAAGATACAGCCAAAACCTAATGGTATACTACATCCAGACTCATTTTATATCCAAAGATACACAAAGACTCAAAACAAAGGGTTGGAGAAAGATTTACCAACCAAATGGAGAGCAAAAATAAATAAATAAACAAAAAGCAGGAGTTGCAATTCACGCATTTGATAAAACAGATTTCAAAGCAACAAAGATACAGTGGTAAAAGGATCAATGCAATAATAAGAGCTACGGATCCTAACACCCAGATACATAAGACCTATAAAGAGATTTAGACTCAATGAGACAGAAAATTAATAAGGATATCCAGAACTTGAACTTAGATCTGGAACAAGTAAACTTAATAAGTACTTATAGAGCTCTCCACTTTAATACACAAAATATACATTCTTCACCTTAAATACACAAAATGTTGATCGGCCATTATTAATACCCATTCATAGAATAAAGCAATATTCCTGTTATCTCTCCCTCTTTTTCTTCCTCTTCCTTCCTCTCCTTCTCTTCTTTTCTTCAAAAAAAAAAAAAAAAGGTGTGTGGTCATCTCATAATCTGTCCCCAACTTACACCCCAGCCCTCCAGCACCTTCCATCACTTTCCCTCCTCCACTCCCGAAATCACTGCACTTTTCCAATTCTTCTCTTCCAAGCCCCCCCCCAAAAAAAAGAAAAAAAAAGGATCATTACAGCTCCAGAAAAAATAAAATAAAAGTACAAGGCAAAGCAGCAAGTCCTCAGACAGAAGCTGCAGAAAGTTATCCAAAAGATCTAGCTAAGATCATTGATGAAGGTAGGTGCACAAAGAATAGGTTTTCAATGTGTAAGAAGCAGCCTTATGTCAGAAGATGCCCTCTAGGACTTTCATAGCTGGAGAAAAGAAGTCAATACCTGGTTTCAGTGCTTTGACGGACATGTTAACTCTCCTGTTGGGAGCTAATGCAGCTGGTGATTTTAAGCTGAAGCCATTGCTCATTTACAATTCTGAAAATACTGGAGTCCTTAAGAATTATAATAAATCTACTCTGCCTATACTCTATAAATAAAACAGCAAGGCCTGGATGACAGCACATCTGTTTGTTGCATGGTTTACTGAATATTTTAAGCCCACTGTTGAGACTGACTATTCAGAAAAAGAAGATTCCTTTCAAAATATTGCTGTTCACTGAAATGTACCTGGTCACCCAAGAGCTCTGATGGAGGGGTACAAGGAGGTTAATATTGTTTTCATGGCTACTGACACAACATCTATTCTGTAGCCCATAGATCAAAGAGTAATTTTGACTTTCAAGTCATTATTTTAGAAATACATTTCATAAGGCTATAGCTGCCATACTGCTCTAAATAGTGATTTCTATAGTGGATTGGGGCAAGTAAACTAGTAAACTGAAAACCTTCTGGGAAGGATTCAGAAGGTCTACATGCCATTAAGAACATTCATAATTCATGGAAAAAGATCAAAATATCAACATTAAGAGGGGTTTGGAAGAATTTGCTTTCAACCCTCATGGATAACTTTGAAGGATTCAAGACTTCACTGGAGGAAATAATTGCAGATGCAGTGGAAATAGAAAGAGAACTAGAATTAAAAGCAAAGCATTCTATTTCTCCTCTTATTAGAAGTGAAGATATGACTGAATTGCTGCAATCTCAGGATAAAATGAACAATTGAGGAGTCGCTTCTTATGGATGAAGCAATGCAAAGGGTTTCTTGAGATGGAATTTACTCCTGGTGAAGAGGCTGTGAACACTCCTGAAATAAGAACAAACGATTTAAAATATTTCACAAACTCAATGGACAAAGCAGCAGCAAGGTTCAAGAGGATGGATTCCAGTTTTGAAAGAAGTTCCACTGAGGATGAAATGCTATTAAAGCAGCATCACATGCTGCAGAGAAATGTTTCCTGAAAGGAAGAGTTATTCCACATGGTAAACTTCATTGTTGTCTTTTTTTAAGAAATTGCCACAGCCACCACAACCTTCGTCGGCTACCACCCTAATCAGTCACTAGTCATTAACATCAAGACGAGACCCTCCACCAGCAAAAAGATGGTAACTCGCAGAAGGCTTCGATGATTGATAATGTATTTTAGCAATAAAATATTTTTTAATTAAGGTATATATATCTTGTAGGCATAATGCTATTGCACACTTGATAGACGGAATACCATATATTTTAAACATAACTTTTACATGCAGTGGGATGTGACTCACTTTATTACAATATAATTTTATTCTAATATTTGCTTTATTGCAGTGGTCTAGAACTCAACCTACAATATTTCCAAGTTATGCCTATATTTGATTTATTGCATAACAAATTTGTCTGTTCCGGGTCTAAAATATCACAATCTACTGCTGGAGTTACTTGTGATAATGTTTGAATTTAAAAAAAATACATGAAAAAAATATATGTCTTTAAAGACAAATAAAAATTAAACTAATGGCATAATAAAAAGTACTCATTTTATTGTATTAGGAAGTATGTATTTTTTTTCATTTTCTATAATGTAACTGGAATTCATATTTGGCGGCAATTCAAGTAAATAGTGCTACTAGATACATTCCATTTTTCTAGGAGATATCTATTCTAACAATAAATTATTTTAATATGTCCCTACTGGTATAAGAGTATACCACTTATGCATGTGTGTTGTGACATACTATCTAATAATAATACGGCTAATAATAGTTATATCATTATTAACAAGTTGTCACTCTTAGTTTGACAAGGATTGTTCTATCAGGGACAGATGGACAGTATTATTCAGCTAACCAATTGCTCTTTCTTTTTATACTGTGTCTAAGAAATGTGGCATCCTGTGGAGGACTGGGTATTTTGAGTACAGCCAGATACAATTTAACTGTCTTCTAGTAAGGCAAATCTGAGCTTTGTGTTTCACTAAAAAATTTTTAAAAATGAGTCACCTGTAAACTTTACAAAGGACGTTTCTTTAAAAAAATTAATGTACTTTAAACTGCTCACATAAATAGTTTCTAACACATATATCAGAATTAGAAAGTTAAGGCTATCCCTATAATAGTCCACTTTTAACTAAATCGCATGTGAAATAAAAAAAAAAGAAAAGAAAAAACTCTCCTTGCTGAGTTTCTTAAAAAGATACTGTTTAACTTGTCAGATTGATTTTTTAATCTAAATTCAAAATAATAAAATAAATATTAAAAAGCTTAAAACTCAAAGTTAGTTAATGTGTATCTTCAAATTTGCAACTTATTTACATATAAGTAAAAAAATCAGCAAAGTTTAATTTATTTTCCACCTTGTATACTGAGAAATAATACTTTGTACCTCTTGAATAATTCACCAGTTTGAGTCCTAAGGTATATAACATATATGTGTGTATATACCTAATTATTCTGGCAGCAAAGGTCAAAAGGACAAAGTGGCCACAAGTTATAATGGGTTGGAGAATTTGAATAGAATGTGGATCTAAATTACTGTGTTATGTTACCTTGTGGAAATCTTATTGCTAAAATTTTGCACTGTTAGGCAGTAAACTAAAAGAAAAAAAAGAAATGGAGAAAGTGTTAATTTTTAAGCAAGTTTGACAAAGATTGAGTTTCATATGACAAATATTGTCAGCAAGACAGGATTCTGTCAGTGGAAGAAGTTTAAACATTAACAATTTCTGTCAGGCTGTTGACACAATCATGGCAGACATTTCCCAAGATGCCGAGATGACTGCTGGCATTTGTCAACAATCCTGTCATAGTGACAGCAATAAGACCATGTCTGGAAATGTGACAGTTTTGGCTTTGTGCTCCCTTGAGCAATAGCCCAGGTGTTCAGAGAAAGTGTGGGAAAACCCATATTTCTGCATTGTCATTCGAACACAGAAAACACAGGAGGAAAATGAGCTGTCACTCCAATTCCCATGATGCCTTGCTGCTTAGCATAACTCTACAGTGCGGCCCTGGGTCCACTGGTCCATACTCTGACAGATAATTAAGAAAGCAGCAGCTTTTTCTAGACGACTCTTCCTCATGATTTGCATTTTAGCCAGAGGCGACCAGTTATAAAAAAAACATGATGGAAAGATGGTAAGAAGCCAATTAGATGGATGGATGGCTGACTGACAGCTCTCTGGTATCACGACTCCAGATTTCAGACTACATAGCCTGGCAGTTTTCTACAAGAACCAACTTTTTGCAGGTTGGTAAAGCTGTTAAATGTGGGACTATATATAGCGCTATATAATTTTTGCAAAGTTGTACATTTTCCTTAAATAAGCATGTATTCTTTTCAATCAGGGTTTGCATTAAACAAGTTTCAACAATTTAATCACAACTTGCATCACTAAATTTAGCAATATTAAAATTCTAGACAACTTGTAGGCACATTAGCTGTGCCAGTAGAGAAGTGATTAAAAAGCTGAGAACCACTTTGAGCCAGCAGAGATAAAGTAAGCTAATAATTACAATGTCTGTGCAAATATGCTTTGGAACTTTGAATTGTACATTGTTTTCTTTTAAGCAAATAAAAACATAGACCCTAAATTTCCTCTCCATCGTTAGATCCTGCACACATATATTTGGTTATTATCCTTGTTCAGAATATAATATATGCTTGTGTGTCTGTTATTTTAGCTAATTTTGAAATTTTTAAAAAATAAACTGTTAGTGTCAAGCTTCCAGTTTGGCCGTGATATTCTATAGCTTCTAGCCAATAGGAGCCAACTCTTCACAATATTTTCCAATTTGGAAGCTTCATCAGTGTTTCCCGTGTGCTGCATGCCGTGTGTGTGTGTGTTGTATGTATACATATATATATACAACAGACACACACACACACACACACACACACACACACACACACACACACACGTTATCAAAAGCAAACAATTTGCTATTAGTTTGACATATCTTCATTTGTAGTTTGAAATAAGAGATTTTTCGTTCAAATTGTAAACACAACTCAGATTTGATTTGGATCTTGACATACAAAGGGTGGGCAATTATGCATTATACATCGAAGCTCCAGTAAAGAATATTAACCCAAAGCAGAAACCTGAACGTATTTATTTACTGTGGGTAATTAATCTTCTACAAACTGAGGATAATCATTAAACCAATGGTGGGTCTGAATGTTTTTAGTTGCTTAAAACTAAACAATGTACATTTCAAAGTTCCACGTGTATCATTCAAACTGCACTGATGTTGAAAACCACAACACATATAAAGTGTGACTGATAACCATTTATTTTTTTAAATTTTAAACTGTACTAATATTTGTCATTTTGCTCTGTTGAAACGAGATATGCTCAGTACACTAATAACAATTCCAAAAAATATTCTAACTGCACATAGTTAAGACAGTTTAAACAGAAGTTCAAATGAGTAATTTTTCTCCCATAGACATAACATAATACAAGTAGAAATAGAAATCGTCCTGAAGATTTTTAAATAATTTTTAAGGAAATTTGTTTCTTTTCAATAACCAAAGACCCTAAACAATTAAAATAGTTTTACTATTTAATATTTTACTTCCCTCCTCATTTTCTATTTTAAAGGGAGAAATGCTGAATATAAAGTGCCCCAGTAAAGAAATTTTTTTCGATAAGGAAAGTGAAAAAGCTTTGAAACATGTGCCTCTTTGGTTGGATATTTGTGCTTGGAGTCTTGCTGTTTTGTTTGTTTGTTTTTATTTCCTCATGCCTTCTGTTTTCTGCAACTCCTCATACTTTTTCTTGAAATTTATTTCACTGTTGGATTATCATATTTATTGAACAATATTAATACATTATGTTTTCACAAGGTCTCGAGGAAGTTGCAGGCTTTAAAAAAATCAATTAGAATTGAAACGAGGAATTACGTATTATATACAGATTTCAAAATAACTTATCTTTGCAAATTTTCTTTTGTTTCAAACTATGCATTAAGAGACAATTTTTGTTTAAGGGACAATTTGAAGAGCAATACTTACTGAACTGAAATGAGTTCTGGAAATACTCATTTTTGAAGGTACCACTATATCACTGTAGGGTAAAGAGACATATTTCTAAATAAAAAATAAAGTGTGTCATCATCAAACCAAAGAGACATCTCACTGCAAAACTCACAGGATTGTGCCTGGAAAATGTAGTAAAATTCACTGGAGCCTATTGCTACCATCATTTTCATTCATATTAAACTTTGCAATTTGAGTGGCTAGAATTTGAATTTAAACAGGGAAGGAAAGCATATAAACAAGTTTCTTGCAAATTATTTTTCTTCAGTATGTCTATATTTCTAATTGAATATTTGGTTAAAGACTAGTTTTAAGACAGAGTTCTTTTTGAGATACATTATGAAAATATTCTCTTCAGTGCGTTTTATACTGCAAAGTAGAGGAAAGAAAAAAGTAAAAGACATTTAAGATGTGAATGTTAAAAATGAGTGAAAAGGTCATTTTCCTGGGGCGTTTTTGAGATAGTTTACAGAAATATAGCCTCATGGATCACTTTAAAATACATTTTTATAATTCTATAAAATCAAATTCTTCATTCAATATTTATAGGCACTTTCCTCAAGTAAAATACAATTGATCTCGAATATCTTTTAATATCTTTTAAACCATGTCATCAAAGAATAATATTGTTTAAGGAACATTTAAAAACCATGTCATTGAGGAATAATGTTGTTTATATTGAATTGCTATTTAGCACCTCATACACGTTTCTAACTTTGTAAATACCCAAATGACCCTGCAAACCACCAGTCATAACACGCTGGTGAAATATTTGCCTCCTTTACTTGTTGGATATAGAGCAGTTTCCAGGAGCCAAGGGATTACATCAAATCTGTTCACTTTCACTGATTTTGAATGGAGTCTGGCAGTTCATTTACATGTTATTTTGAGAGACAGAGAAAAAGGGAGAGCAAAGAGTATTCAAGGGACAGAGGTACTGAGAGAAAAAGAAATCAGCAACAGCTCTTTGTTATACTATGTTCATAAATTGTGCAGAATTTCATTTAAATGAATAGTTTGAATTATGTAAGAAATTCAACCAATAACAAGGCATAGATACAGAAACCAGAACCTTCCTAAAGACTGGAAATGTGCATTGATCCCAGCAGTCAAACAAATCTTTCTTTCTTCCTCCCTACCTGCTGATAGTCCCTCTAAAATTTCATTTTTAAGCACATTGCTGCCTCTGTCTTCTGTAACAGCTATCTGTAAGCTCTTTAAAGGCAGGAGCTGAAGCTAACTTCTCTTTTTATTGTGGCACTAACAATATCAACTTAGAGTCTCAATAGTGATTGAATTTAACGTAGCCTTTCATCTGGCTTTGCAGCCTTTAGTTCTCATACCTGAGGCAGGTTAACAACCTGGTTGACTAGTTAGTTCCTTGGGCCCAAGTTGTGACTGAGCTAGTCAATTTTGCTATGTTCCTCAAGCATAAGCTGAGAAAATTTGAAGCACATACTTTGGTTGCAAGATTGGATGAGCAATGATGCTCAAGACCGAATGAGCAATGTATGCCCTCGTCATCATCATCACATCATATGACCATTGTAATCTATCGTCTATCTAAGGCTGACCATTGATAAGCATCTACACTATAGAGAACAAGACTTGTTAACTACTTACTTGGTTAATTTCAAGGCAATAGTGACTTCCATAAGGAGAACTATCCTGTGTCTATATATAAACATGGTAGAATATTGGTGATTTCTTATCACTTAACCCAATTTTATTGAGTTGATCATTCAAACATCCTTGGGAAGTAAATATTTTAATCCTCATTTTGCATAGTTGATATCCAAGAAGTTAAGTGACTTTCTCTAGGTCTAATATCTAGTGTGTGGCAAATAAAATTTGAACTGACGTCTTTCTGATTTTCAAACCTCTCCTCCTTTCATTGTACCTGACTTTCTTAAAAAGTAACTAATACCATAGTTGTTAGCATAAAAATAGGTTCCAATTTTATTTATAGAGAAAAAACTTATGACTAAGATTTAGTAGTGTTGTGTACCTTTGTACATGAGTACCAATGTTATTTATTTTAATTATGTTACTCTCTTGTTCTCAATACACAACAGAAATTTTCTTATCATCTGCAGAGTTTTGACTTGCTAAATAGGTAAAAATATTTGGACACTAATCTTGTTTTCAAATTTAATTCATGGAGGTAGAAGAAGAAATATAAGATAATAAAATAATAAAGTGTTTACCTTTTTGGAGCTCAGAATCTGTTAGAAAAAATACATCTAATTCTAATACAATACTTGATACGCATATTATAATGTCTTTGTGCTCAGTCTTCTTAAGTGATTATACTGACTGGGATAGAAAAGAGAACACTTAAAGTAAGAAGAACAGCATGAGCCTAAAATATGAGTGAGAGTGTCAAATTATCACAGGCATCTAGAGCGTAGGGTGAATGCTATGAGGGAGGCTTGTGGAGGGATGACTATGTAAAGAAATAACTCTGGAAATTCAGCCTGGGACAAAATAAAGGAGTGACTTTCTTACCAGACTAAGAAGCTTACACTTTCATCTAATGGGAATTCATCTGCCAGCCTCACAAGGATATGTGCAGATATGTGAACTGGGATGATAACATTAAAAGCAAAATGGAGCAGGGATGGAAAGTAAAAACTTTGGTGACAGAGAGACCACTGTGAGGACTGCTTCAGTGATGGGAATGATGAGTAACTGGGCTCAAACTGTGGCAGTGAATTATAGAGATGAAGGTTTTATTACGGCCAGCCCTGGTCGGTAGCATATCAAAAAAACCTCAATTCTTTGCAATTTCCTCTAGTTTTCTAACACTGATAACAGCTTTACTTTCATTAGATTTAGGCCCTAAATCTGCTGGTAATTGCCCATTTTGATTGTTAAGCATAGTTCTCTGTCACCAGTGAAGAGCTGGAGCAGAAGTAGAAAATGTTTAATATTTATTTCTTCTAGGGAAACAGTTCATTATATTAATATTAACTTTTCTATTTTTATTTTTTCAACAGAAGGTCATACATATGCTATTCAAGAGTTCACAGCTAGCCCCTCACTACTCAAATTGTGAGTGTTATTGCCAGACTGCGGAGATGCACAAGAACTGATTTGAGAAGCAAGGAGATTATTCATGCTCCTGCACACTCTGTTATCTCTGGGAACTCTTAATCAATGCAGGGTGAGAGCCAGTTAGCACGACTGAGGTTAGGGTAAACGGGATGTTCAGGGAAAGATAAATTAAAATGTGATTATTATTCAAATTGGAATATAGAGAACATAATCCAAGAAGGAAAAGAGGATAATATAAATAAAAAAAATTTCCCTACTGAATCACTTGCTCTATTGAATCTAGTCCTTGAAATTCCAAAGACATTGTAATATGCTTTGACTAAAGGGAATGATTTGGGGGATTTATATCTATCTCATTGGCTTCTGCAGATATGCTGAAATATAAATTCTCACATGCTGGAAATGTCTACTAAATATACCTTGATATATAAATTAAATTCTTTTATAGAAAATTGTACTGTACTCAAAAATCAAAAACTAAATTCTAAATAACAGTTGATGTTTCAGTGATTATGAAGAAAATAGATGGTGGACCAAAATTCTAATTGTAAACACTCAAACTTAGGTTACAACTTTGGAGCTCATTAGGGTTATGATAATGTAGTTTACCTAAAAGATTTGAAAATACTTTTCTAATATATAAAACCATGATTTCCTTTTTTAATAATAATTTATTCTATGGCTAATTCAAAAAAATGTTAGTCATAAATGTTTTTGCTTTGTCTTCTTCTTGAAGATATTGATGCTGTTGTAAAAGACCAGTGATTTAAATTTATGTATGTCTTGATTGTCTGAACCAATTTACTTTATTTTTCTTACATTGTGCCTGTATATATCTTAGTGAACCTCCTTTTTCTAAAAAAAAAAGTTACCTACCATGTGTTTTTATTTCATAGTTTATCATATAGTTTGACTTTTTCCTTCACAATCTAGTTTCCAGATAGTTATGTTCACTACTGAGATTTCAGCTGTCTCTGGCATATGGCTTTGATGTTCAGTAACTTATGATCAGCAATTACTAGAACTGATAACAGACCATGGAAATTCAAATAAATCTTGGGGAATTATTTTTTTAAATACCTTGACATTCTCTCTCTGTACATATGCATTCACATACATGGCTTTAGCTTCTTGTCAGAGCAGATAAAATTCAAGGCACATGGACATGCTGTGCTTTTCTGTGCTTCAGGAGATAACTTCTTTTCTATATTTATATTTACATTTTTAAATGTTTTTTATTCTTACCCTTGTACCTGCTGAAAAAAAGGAGAGAACTTCCAAAACACCTTTATTCAGAACAGCACAATACCTATGGTTTGGGGTCAGCATCCATTGTCTGTCTTTCTGCTCTTCTCACAAGAGACTAAAGTTTTCTAGAGATAGTAGAGAAAGCTGGGCTACCACATAAATATTCAACTTCAGGGAAATTGGAAGCTAGGAAGTACTTCAAGCATTACAAATTCACCCCTTCTGTTTTGTTTTCCTATCGCCTTTCTATTTACCCTCCTTTATTATCATTTGTCTTCAAACTTGAATCTTGAAAATTAAGGAATAATTACCTTAATATAAGTCTTTGAAAATATCATTTTGATTTTTTATTATTAAGAAGTATGATATAATTTTGTACCTTTCAGTCAATGTGAAATGGCCAATTCTGTTTAATTTTACAAAGTGAATAAACCTTATATAAAAAGTGTGAACTATGAAAGAAGCATGGAGTAATTCATTCACTTTTTGCAATGCTTTAATTTAAAAGTAAGAGATTGCCACAAAATACATGATGTTTCAAAGTGATGAATTAATTAACTTCACATTTTTGGTGTTGTTTGAAACTACTTTCAGGTAACTCTACAATACTAACTATCACATATTCTTTGATATCTATGACATAAGAGATCTTGAAATTATTTTCATGACACCTACACAGATCCTGTTCTTAATGGCTAAAATATCAAGATTTTTTCCCTACAAATCATTTAATTTTTCACATCATGAGTATATTGAAATATTGCAGTATTCAACAAAATTGAATAAAACTTTTACCCATTAAAAAATAACTATTTCTCAAAGATGTTCAAGTTTAACACAAATCATTTTATTTTAATTAAATATGTGTAAACATAAAACTGGTACAAATTCTTTATGATAGAGACTATTATACAACTCTAAAAGCCAAACAAATTTATATGTTAAATGCAAGTGAATTTGCAAATGAAAAAATAGAAACAAGAAATTTAATTTATATGACTGAGGAAGTCATTTTTTCTACAAAAAGGAATTGTTGCCAACAGTATGACTTTAACACAGATATCACACAAGATCATGCACTGAACCCTGTGGGACAATGCAATTCTTCCACCACTTTCTTTCCATTTACATAAAAACAACAATAACAACCAAAAATTCTGGTTCTTATCTTGTGTCTTGCCATTATTTCTCTTTCATTTATTGTGACAAATCATTTGCTTGTTAAATAATTTCTGTCTTATGCTTTTCTCATTAGCCCAAGGTCATTGAAAAAGTACTTTTGTTCTCTTTCTGACCATAAGCATAAATGAAAATGTGGATACTGAAATTGCATGGCACTAGCAAATTATGAAGAGGCCACTAAAATTATCAAAAAGGTAAATATTTTCTAGATTATCATGTTAAAATTTATTCATTGATAAATACAAACTTTTAAGATGCCCAGAGTAAATATGAGTTAAGTTGGATTTCCTAAACCTATTCAATTGGTGTCTCAGTGCAGGACCATAAGAATTCATCTTCTAAATTAGTGCTGGAGCAGATCCACCTCCAACACAGGGTGAGCTTCTTTTGAGTTAATGTTGTGATGCAGTTGGTAAAAGGATAAATGTGGGCTTAATAGGCTTTTCAAGATGGAACACATCCCCAATCTGATTATACAAGCTTCCTATTTGTTACTGATTGGGGCCTTTGCATTGACTTTTCCTTTTGTATGGAATACTCTTCCTCCAAATATCCACCTAGGCTATCACCTAAAATGTTGTTTTCTGAATTATCAGCTCCTCAGAGATGCATCCCTGAATTCTCTATATAAAATAACACTGCCTTTATTACTTCTCTTCATTTAGTCTATTATAGTCTGAAGATGCAACAAGACAGTCTCAACCAACCTTGAAGGGTCTTTTGGGGAAAACAACTTCTTAAACACATAAAGTCATTATACAAGCAGTACTCATATAAGATAAAGGCATCTTTAGTGTACTTTAAGAACTCAGATCAAGAACTCATTGTGAAGCTTTGAAAAAGATTTTCTGAGAGAGATGATGTTTGATCTGGATCATAAGGAATAGGTCATAGTCAAAGAACTAAAGTAAGTGGTAGTTTCAAGTCAGAATAAATATGAGCAAATGAATAGATTTGTAACACAGCTTGAGAAAACTACAATTGATTGGAAAAGCAAAAAATTGGAAGATAAGGAAAATTGGGAAATTATATTTCTGGATAGGTTTGAAAATACACATGTAGATATGTTCCCCTTTTCTGGCAGTTGTGCAAACCTATAGCCCTTGCAAAAGGGACATTCATCAGGAGCCATTTTAAATGACCATATAACCTTCATCTTCCCAGAATTAGCTAGAAACAACTGATTGAATCAGGAGACACCAAGGAGTTGATTGACCAATCAGATTCTCATTCTCAGCGATTCAAACTATAAGATCTAAAAAAGAGGTCAAAATTCATTTAGTGGCAGAGTTTGAATGGAGGTGATGGTAAGCAAAAGCCACGTACAAGCAGGCACCAAGGGGAGCAGAAATTGTGAGTCACAAAGGAGAATGGCAAGCAGACATAAGAAGACAGCAGAAAAATAAGACAATGCAGAGAGAGGCAAAT